>JARQOC010000003.1:176589634-177205568 GCA_033576535.1 Allobates femoralis
AGGGGCAGAGGACACAGAGGACAGGGGGCAGAGGACACAGAGGACAGGGGGCAGAGGACACAGAGGACAGGGGGCAGAGGACACAGAGGACAGGGGGCAGAGGACACAGAGGACAGGGGGCAGAGGACACAGAGGGGGCAGAGGAGGCAGAGGACACAGGACAGGGGCAGAGGACACAGAGGACAGGGGGCAGAGGACACAGAGGGGGCAGAGGAGGCAGAGGACACAGAGGACAGGGGCAGAGGACACGGGCAGAGGACAGGGGGCAGAGGACACAGAGGACAGGGGGCAGAGGACACAGAGGACAGGGGGCAGAGGACACAGAGGACAGGGGGCAGAGGACACAGAGGACAGGGGCAGAGGACAGGGGCAGAGGACACAGAGGGGGCAGAGGACAGAGGGCAGAGGACACAGAGGGGGCAGAGGACGAAGAGGACAGGGGGCAGAGGACACAGAGGGGGCAGAGGACGCAGAGGACAGGGGGCAGAGGACAGGGGCAGAGGACACAGAGGGGGCAGAGGACGCAGAGGACAGGGGAAGAGGAAGCAGAGGACAGGGGCAGAGGACGCAGAGGACAGGGGCAGAGGACGCAGAGGACAGGGGGCAGAGGACGCAGAGGACAGGGGGCAGAGGACGCAGAGGACAGGAGGCAGAGGACGCAGAGGACAGGGGCAGAGGACGCAGAGGACAGGGGGGAGAGGACGCAGAGGACAGGGGGCAGAGGACGCAGAGGACAGGGGAAGAGGACACAGAGGGGGCAGAGGACGCAGAGGACAGGGGGCAGAGGACAGGGGGCAGAGGACAGGGGGCAGAGGACAGGGGGCAGAGGACACAGAGGGGGCAGAGGACGCAGAGGGGGCAGAGGACGCAGATGACAGGGGGCAGAGGACAGGGGGCAGAGGACAGGGGGCAGAGGACAGGCGGCAGAGGACACAGAGGGGGCAGAGGACGCAGAGGACAGGGGGCAGAGGACACAGAGGGGGCAGAGGACACAGAGGACAGGGGGCAGAGGACAGGGGGAAGAGGACACAGAGGGGGCAGAGGACGCAGAGGACAGGGGGCAGAGGACACAGAGGGGGCAGAGGACAGGGGGCAGAGGAAGCAGAGGACAGGGGGCAGAGGACAGGGGGCAGAGGACACAGAGGGGGCAGAGGACACAGAGGGGGCAGAGGAGAGGAGGAAGAGGACGCAGAGGACAGGGGGCAGAGGAAGCAGAGGACAGGGGGCAGAGGAAGCAGAGGACAGGGGGCAGAGGACAGGGGCAGAGGACACAGAGGGGGCAGAGGACGCAGAGGACAGGGGCAGAGGACACAGAGGGGGCAGAGGACGCAGAGGACAGGGGGCAGAGGACACAGAGGGGGCAGAGGACGCAGAGGGGGCAGAGGACAGGGGGCAGAGGACAGGGGGCAGAGGACACAGAGGGGGCAGAGGACGCAGAGGACAGGGGGCAGAGGAAGCAGAGGACAGGGGGCAGAGGACGCAGAGGACAGGGGCAGAGGACGCAGAGGACAGGGGCAGAGGACAGGGGGCAGAGGACAGGGGGCAGAGACGCGGAGGACAGGGCAGAGGACCAGGGCGGGCAGAGGACACAGAGGAAGGGCAGAGGACACAGAGGACAGGGGGCAGAGGACACAGAGACAGGGGGCAGAGGACACAGAGGACAGGGGGGCAGAGGACACAGACGACAGGGGGCAGAGGACACAGAGGACAGGGGCAGAGGACACAGAGGACAGGGGGGCAGAGGACAGGGGGGCAGAGGACACAGAGGACAGGGGGCAGAGGACACAGAGGACAGGGGCAGAGGACACAGAGGGGGCAGAGGAGGCAGAGGACACAGAGGACAGGGGGCAGAGGACACAGAGGACAGGGGGCAGAGGACACAGAGGGGCAGAGGAGGCAGAGGACACATAGGACAGGGGCAGAGGACACAGAGGACAGGGGGCAGAGGACACGGGGCAGAGGACAGGGGGCAGAGGACACAGAGGACAGGGGCAGAGGACACAGAGGACAGGGGGCAGAGGATACAGAGGACAGGGGGCAGAGGACACAGAGGACAGGGGGCAGAGGACACAGAGGACAGGGGGCAGAGGACACAGAGGACAGGGGGCAGAGGACACAGAGAACAGGGGGCAGAGGACACAGAGGGGGCAGAGGACGCAGAGGACAGAGGGCAGAGGGGGCACACAGGCTGGAGGGCAGAGCAGCGTGTATGGCTGCAGATGCAGACTTACCGGTGGCCGGCCGTCGGGTGTAGGAGGAGAGGAGGGGCGGGCAGAGCTGCAGGAGAGGAATTCCCGCCCTCCCTCCTCTCCAGGCACACGGCAGGGAGCACGGGTACCCCCAGGGTGTGTGTGGCCCTCCGAGGTGGCGGGCAATGGGCCCCTCTGCCCCCCCCGGTATGTAGGTACTGGCTGGAGGGCAGAGGGTGGAGGGGAGTGGCAGGAGGGCACACGGAACTTCCGAGATCGGAACGTTCCGTGTGTCGGTGACTGTAGCCGGGGGGCAGCCTGGCTACAGTGCACTGGATGAGCCTGGGCGACGACCATCACGGAAGTGGGCGTGGCCTCCTCCGGAAGTGGCCTTCGGGTTTTATATTATATATTATATGGGATAAGAAACAATAAAGCACCCGATGGTTCAGAAAATCCAACACAGTTCAGAAAAACTAATACCTTCTTCAAAAAAACCAAAAGGAAAATAAACGCACCTTATAAGTGGGAACTTGATCTTAAGGAAGATTTGGCCACTCTCTAAGGGCAAGTTGTGCCAATAGATGATGTCCGGAAATGCCTAAATCTGTTTCTCCTCTTTCCAGCATTTGTGAATTGTGCCACTGGCCTTTTACCCATTGATGAGAAATTCTTCCATTGTCTCACCACATTTAGCCAGTTTAAAGAAGTTGAACACCTGATGATTCTGAAACTTCAACACGCGAAGGAAGAGACTTGCCATGTCACTAATTGACAAGTTGGTAAATATTCTAAACCATCAGGACACACAGAATAATTTAACAACACGCATGTTAGCCATCAGGGCATGGACACATGGTGATAAAAAATCCAGCCTCCTCCAACCCCTTTCAGCTGGCCATTCCATCTCCAAAATTGGTGCATTTTTTACACCAATATTATATATTATATGGGATAAGAAACAATAAAGCATCCGATGGTTCAGAAAATCCAACACAGTTCAGAAAAACTAATACCTTCTTCAAAAAAACCAAAAGGAAAATAAACGCACCTTATAAGTGGGAACTTGATCTTAAGGAAGATTTGGCCACTCTCTAAGGGCAAGTTGTGCCAATAGATGATGTCCGGAAATGCCTAAATCTGTCTCTCCTCTTTCCAGCATTTGTGAATTGTGCCACTGGCCTTTTACCCATTGATGAGAAATTCTTCCATTGTCTCACCACATTTAGCCAGTTTAAAGAAGTTGAACACCTGATGGTTCTGAAACTTCAAAACACGAAGGAAGAGACTTGCCATGTCACTAATTGACAAGTTGGTAAATATTCTAAACCATCAGGACACACAGAATAATTTAACAACACGCATGTTAGCCATCAGGGCATGGACACATGGTGATAAAAAATCCAGCCTCCTCCAACCCCTTTCAGCTGGCCATTCCATCTCCAAAATTGGTGCATTTTTTACACCAATATTATATATTACCGTATATACTCGTGTATAAGCCGAGTTTTTCAGCCCAAAATGTGGGCTGAAAAGTCCCCCCCTCGGCTTATACACGGGTCTATACGGTAGACCCGTGTGGTGGGGGCTGTGTGGTGGGGGCTGTGGAGGCTGGAGGAGGCGGGGGGGGGCTGCTGTATGAGCGGCCCCGTCACGTGGGGCCGCTCATTAAATATGCACTGCATCCCCCTGTCAATCAGCGCAGGGGGAAGCAGTGCATATGGCCCCCCCAAAAGCTGGCACTGTCCCCCCTTGTAAGGGCCCCCCCCGGTGCTTATACTTTACCATCCCGGTGTTCTGATCGGCGCCGCTCCTCGGTGCTGCGTCGCCGTCTTCATCCTCCCGTCCGCGCTCGCTGCATCCATCCGGGTTCTCCGGCGGTCGCAGCGATATGACGTCATCGCGCGACCGCTGGAGAACCCGGATGCAGCCAGCGCGGGAGGATGAAGACGGCGACGCAGCACCGAGGAGCGGCGCCGATCAGAACACCGGGATGGTGTAATGTATAAGTAGCAGGAGGGGGAGGCCTTACAAGGGGGGACAGTGCCAGCTTTTGGGGGCTGTTGGTACCCCCAGGGGGCTGTTGGTACCCCCTGGGGGCTGTTGGTACCCCCAGGGGGCTGCTGGGTACCCCCTGGGGGCTGTTGGTCCCCCTGGGGGCTGTTGGTACCCCCAGGGGGCTGTTGGTACCCCCAGGGGCTGCTGGTACCCCTGGGGCTGTTGGTACCCCCTGGGGGTGCTGGTACCCCCAGGGGGCTGTGGTACCCCCTGGGGCTTGGTACCCCCTGGGGGCTGCTACCCGGGCTGTGGTACCCCCTGGGCTGTGGACCCCGGGGGTGCTGTATACCACCTGGGGCTGCTGTATACTACCACTGGGGGCTGCTGGGGCTCCTGTATACTACCACTGGGGCTGCTGGGGCTCCTGTATACTACCACTGGGGCTGCTGTATACTACCACTGGGGCTGCTGTATACTACCACTGGGGGCTGCTGGGGCTCCTGTATACTACCACTGGGGCTGCTGGGGCTCCTGTATACTACCACTGGGGCTGCTGGGGCTCCTGTATACTACCACTGGGGCTGCTGGGGCTCCTGTATACTACCACTGGAGCTGCTGGGGCTCCTGTATACTACCACTGGGGCTGCTGGGGCTCCTGTATACTACCACTGGGGCTGCTGTATACTACCACTGGGGCTGCTGGGGCTCCTGTAAACTACCACTGGGGCTGCTGGGGAATCTGTATACTACCACGGCGGCTGCTGTATACTACCACTGGGGGGGCCTGTATACCACACTGCTGGGGGCTGTATAACTGTGCTGGGGTCCACCCTCGGCTTATACACGAGTCAATAGGTTTTTCCAGATTTTTGGGGCAAAAGTAGGGGGGTCGGCTTATACACGGGTCGGCTTATACACGAGTATATACGGTTATATGGGATAAGAAACAATAAAGCACCCGATGGTTCAGAAAATCCAACACAGTTCAGAAAAACTAATACCTTCTTCAAAAAAACCAAAAGGAAAATAAACGCACCTTATAAGTGGGAACTTGATCTTAAGGAAGATTTGGCCACTCTCTAAGGGCAAGTTGTGCCAATAGATGATGTCCGGAAATGCCTAAATCTGTTTCTCCTCTTTCCAGCATTTGTGAATTGTGCCACTGGCCTTTTACCCATTGATGAGAAATTCTTCCATTGTCTCACCACATTTAGCCAGTTTAAAGAAGTTGAACACCTGATGGTTCTGAAACTTCAACACGCGAAGGAAGAGACTTGCCATGTCACTAATTGACAAGTTGGTAAATATTCTAAACCATCAGGACACACAGAATAATTTAACAACACGCATGTTAGCCATCAGGGCATGGACACATGGTGATAAAAAATCCAGCCTCCTCCAACCCCTTTCAGCTGGCCATTCCATCTCCAAAATTGGTGCATTTTTTACACCAATATTATATATTTATATGGGATAAGAAACAATAAAGCACCGATGGTTCAGAAAATCCAACACAGTTCAGAAAAACTAATACCTTCTTCAAAAAAAACACAAAGGAAAATAAACGCACCTTATAAGTGGGAACTTGATCTTAAGGAAGATTTGGCCACTCTCTAAGGGCAAGTTGTGCCAATAGATGATGTCCGGAAATGCCTAAATCTGTTTCTCTCTTTCCAGCATTTGTGAATTGTGCCACTGGCCTTTTACCCATTGATGAGAAATTCTTCCATTGTCTCACCACATTTAGCCAGTTTAAAGAAGTTGAACACCTGATGGTTCTGAAACTTCAACACGCGAAGGAAGAGACTTGCCATGTCACTAATTGACAAGTTGGTAAATATTCTAAACCATCAGGACACACAGAATAATTTAACAACACGCATGTTAGCCATCAGGGCATGGACACATGGTGATAAAAAATCCAGCCTCCTCCAACCCCTTTCAGCTGGCCATTCCATCTCCAAAATTGGTGCATTTTTCACACCAATATTATATATTATATGGGATAAGAAACAATAAAGCCCCGATGGTTCAGAAAATCCAACACAGTTCAGAAAAACTAATACCTTCTTCAAAAAAAACAAAAGGAAAATAAACGCACCTTATAAGTGGGAACTTGATCTTAAGGAAGATTTGGCCACTCTCTAAGGGCAAGTTGTGCCAATAGATGATGTCCGGAAATGCCTAAATCTGTTTCTCCTCTTTCCAGCATTTGTGAATTGTGCCACTGGCCTTTTACCCATTGATGAGAAATTCTTCCATTGTCTCACCACATTTAGCCAGTTTAAAGAAGTTGAACACCTGATGGTTCTGAAACTTCAACACGCGAAGGAAGAGACTTGCCATGTCACTAATTGACAAGTTGGTAAATATTCTAAACCATCAGGACACACAGAATAATTTAACAACACGCATGTTAGCCATCAGGGCATGGACACATGGTGATAAAAAATCCAGCCTCCTCCAACCCCTTTCAGCTGGCCATTCCATCTCCAAAATTGGTGCATTTTTACACCAATATTATATATTATATGGGATAAGAAACAATAAAGCCACCGATGGTTCAGAAAATCCAACACAGTTCAGAAAAACTAATACCTTCTTCAAAAAAACAAAAGGAAAATAAACGCACCTTATAAGTGGGAACTTGATCTTAAGGAAGATTTGGCCACTCTCTAAGGGCAAGTTGTGCCAATAGATGATGTCCGGAAATGCCTAAATCTGTTTCTCCTCTTTCCAGCATTTGTGAATTGTGCCACTGGCCTTTTACCCATTGATGAGAAATTCTTCCATTGTCTCACCACATTTAGCCAGTTTAAAGAAGTTGAACACCTGATGGTTCTGAAACTTCAAAACACGAAGGAAGAGACTTGCCATGTCACTAATTGACAAGTTGGTAAATATTCTAAACCATCAGGACACACAGAATAATTTAACAACACGCATGTTAGCCATCAGGGCATGGACACATGGTGATAAAAAATCCAGCCTCCTCCAACCCCTTTCAGCTGGCCATTCCATCTCCAAAATTGGTGCATTTTTTCACACCAATATTATATATTATATGGGATAAGAAACAATAAAGCACCCGATGGTTCAGAAAATCCAACACAGTTCAGAAAAACTAATACCTTCTTCAAAAAAACCAAAAGGAAAATAAACGCACCTTATAAGTGGGAACTTGATCTTAAGGAAGATTTGGCCACTCTCTAAGGGCAAGTTGTGCCAATAGATGATGTCCGAAATGCCTAAATCTGTCTCTCCTCTTTCCAGCATTTGTGAATTGTGCCACTGGCCTTTTACCCATTGATGAGAAATTCTTCCATTGTCTCACCACATTTAGCCAGTTTAAAGAAGTTGAACACCTGATGGTTCTGAAACTTCAAACACCGAAGGAAGAGACTTGCCATGTCACTAATTGACAAGTTGGTAAATATTCTAAACCATCAGGACACACAGAATAATTTAACAACACGCATGTTAGCCATCAGGGCATGGACACATGGTGATAAAAAATCCAGCCTCCTCCAACCCCTTTCAGCTGGCCATTCCATCTCCAAAATTGGTGCATTTTTTCACACCAATATTATATATTATATGGGATAAGAAACAATAAAGCACTCCGATGGTTCAGAAAATCCAACACAGTTCAGAAAAACTAATACCTTCTTCAAAAAAACCAAAAGGAAAATAAACGCACCTTATAAGTGGGAACTTGATCTTAAGGAAGATTTGGCCACTCTCTAAGGGCAAGTTGTGCCAATAGATGATGTCCGGAAATGCCTAAATCTGTCTCTCCTCTTTCCAGCATTTGTGAATTGTGCCACTGGCCTTTTACCCATTGATGAGAAATTCTTCCATTGTCTCACCACATTTAGCCAGTTTAAAGAAGTTGAACACCTGATGGTTCTGAAACTTCAAACACGAAGGAAGAGACTTGCCATGTCACTAATTGACAAGTTGGTAAATATTCTAAACCATCAGGACACACAGAATAATTTAACAACACGCATGTTAGCCATCAGGGCATGGACACATGGTGATAAAAAATCCAGCCTCCTCCAACCCCTTTCAGCTGGCCATTCCATCTCCAAAATTGGTGCATTTTTCACACCAATATTATATATTATATGGGATAAGAAACAATAAAGCATCCGATGGTTCAGAAAATCCAACACAGTTCAGAAAAACTAATACCTTCTTCAAAAAAACCAAAAGGAAAATAAACGCACCTTATAGTGGGAACTTGATCTTAAGGAAGATTTGGCCACTCTCTAAGGCAAGTTGTGCCAATAGATGATGTCCGGAAATGCTAAATCTGTCTCTCCTCTTTCAGCATTTGTGAATTGTGCCATGGCTTTTACCCATTGATGAAATTCTTCCATTGTCTACCACATTTAGCCAGTTTAAAGAAGTTGAACACCTGATGGTTCTGAAACTTCAACACGCGAAGGAAGAGACTTGCCATGTCACTAATTGACAAGTTGGTAAATATTCTAAACCATCAGGACACACAGAATAATTTAACAACACGCATGTTAGCCATCAGGGCATGGACACATGGTGATAAAAATCCAGCCTCCAACCCCTTTCAGCTGGCCATTCCATCTCCAAAATTGGTGCATTTTTTACACCAATATTATATATTATATGGGTAGAAACAATAAAGCAGCACGATGGTTCAGAAATCCAACACAGTTCAGAAAAACTAATACCTTCTTCAAAAAACCAAAGGAAAATAAACGCACCTTATAAGTGGGAACTTGATCTTAAGGAAGATTTGGCCACTCTCTAAGGGCAAGTTGTGCCAATAGATGATGTCCGGAAATGCCTAAATCTGTCTCTCCTCTTTCCAGCATTTGTGAATTGTGCCACTGGCCTTTTACCCATTGATGAGAAATTCTTCCATTGTCTCACCACATTTAGCCAGTTTAAAGAAGTTGAACACCTGATGGTTCTGAAACTTCAAACACGAAGGAAGAGACTTGCCATGTCACTAATTGACAAGTTGGTAAATATTCTAAACCATCAGGACACACAGAATAATTTAACAACACGCATGTTAGCCATCAGGGCATGGACACATGGTGATAAAAAATCCAGCCTCCTCCAACCCTTTCAGCTGGCCATTCCATCTCCAAAATTGGTGCATTTTTCACACCAATATTATATATTATATGGGATAAGAAACAATAAAGCATCCGATGGTTCAGAAAATCCAACACAGTTCAGAAAAACTAATACCTTCTTCAAAAAAACAAAAGGAAAATAAACGCACCTTATAAGTGGGAACTTGATCTTAAGGAAGATTTGGCCACTCTCTAAGGCAAGTTGTGCCAATAGATGATGTCCGGAAATGCCTAAATCTGTTTCTCCTCTTTCCAGCATTTGTGAATTGTGCCACTGGCCTTTTACCCATTGATGAGAAATTCTTCCATTGTCTCACCACATTTAGCCAGTTTAAAGAAGTTGAACACCTGATGGTTCTGAAACTTCAACACGCGAAGGAAGAGACTTGCCATGTCACTAATTGACAAGTTGGTAAATATTCTAAACCATCAGGACACACAGAATAATTTAACAACACGCATGTTAGCCATCAGGGCATGGACACATGGTGATAAAAAATCCAGCCTCCTCCAACCCCTTTCAGCTGGCCATTCCATCTCCAAAATTGGTGCATTTTTTACACCAATATTATATATTATATGGGATAAGAAACAATAAAGCTAAGCACCCGATGGTTCAGAAAATCCAACACAGTTCAGAAAAACTAATACCTTCTTCAAAAAAACCAAAAGGAAAATAAACGCACCTTATAAGTGGGAACTTGATCTTAAGGAAGATTTGGCCACTCTCTAAGGGCAAGTTGTGCCAATAGATGATGTCCGGAAATGCCTAAATCTGTCTCTCCTCTTTCCAGCATTTGTGAATTGTGCCACTGGCCTTTTACCCATTGATGAGAAATTCTTCCATTGTCTCACCACATTTAGCCAGTTTAAAGAAGTTGAACACCTGATGGTTCTGAAACTTCAAAACACGAAGGAAGAGACTTGCCATGTCACTAATTGACAAGTTGGTAAATATTCTAAACCATCAGGACACACAGAATAATTTAACAACACGCATGTTAGCCATCAGGGCATGGACACATGGTGATAAAAAATCCAGCCTCCTCCAACCCCTTTCAGCTGGCCATTCCATCTCCAAAATTGGTGCATTTTTCACACCAATATTATATATTATATGGGATAAGAAACAATAAAGCATCCGATGGTTCAGAAAATCAACACAGTTCAGAAAAACTAATACCTTCTTCAAAAAAACCAAAAGGAAAATAAACGCACCTTATAAGTGGGAACTTGATCTTAAGGAAGATTTGGCCACTCTCTAAGGCAAGTTGTGCCAATAGATGATGTCCGGAAATGCCTAAATCTGTCTCTCCTCTTTCCAGCATTTGTGAATTGTGCCACTGGCCTTTTACCCATTGATGAAAATTCTTCCATTGTCTCACCACATTTAGCCAGTTTAAAGAAGTTGAACACCTGATGGTTCTGAAACTTCAACACGCGAAGGAAGAGACTTGCCATGTCACTAATTGACAAGTTGGTAAATATTCTAAACCATCAGGACACACAGAATAATTTAACAACACGCATGTTAGCCATCAGGGCATGGACACATGGTGATAAAAAATCCAGCCTCCTCCAACCCCTTTCAGCTGGCCATTCCATCTCCAAAATTGGTGCATTTTTACACCAATATTATATATTATATGGGATAAGAAACAATAAACTAAGCACCCGATGGTTCAGAAAATCCAACACAGTTCAGAAAAACTAATACCTTCTTCAAAAAAACCAAAAGGAAAATAAACGCACCTTATAAGTGGGAACTTGATCTTAAGGAAGATTTGGCCACTCTCTAAGGGCAAGTTGTGCCAATAGATGATGTCCGAAATGCCTAATCTGTTTCTCCTCTTTCCAGCATTTGTGAATTGTGCCACTGGCCTTTTACCCATTGATGAAAATTCTTCCATTGTTCACCACATTTAGCCAGTTTAAAGAAGTTGAACACCTGATGGTTCTGAAACTTCAACACGCAAGGAAGAGATTGCCATGTCACTAATTGACAAGTTGGTAAATATTCTAAACCATCAGGACACACAGAATAATTTAACAACACGCATGTTAGCCATCAGGGCATGGACACATGGTGATAAAAATCCAGCCTCCTCCAACCCCTTTCAGCTGGCCATTCCATCTCCAAAATTGGTGCATTTTTTACACCAATATATATATTATATGGGATAAGAAACAATAAAGCACCGATGGTTCAGAAAATCCAACACAGTTCAGAAAAACTAATACCTTCTTCAAAAAAAAAAAGGAAAATAACGCACCTTATAAGTGGGAACTTGATCTTAAGGAAGATTTGGCCACTCTCTAAGGGCAAGTTGTGCCAATAGATGATGTCCGGAAATGCCTAAATCTGTCTCTCCTCTTTCCAGCATTTGTGAATTGTGCCACTGGCCTTTTACCCATTGATGAGAAATTCTTCCATTGTCTCACCACATTTAGCCAGTTTAAAGAAGTTGAACACCTGATGGTTCTGAAACTTCAACACCGAAGGAAGAGACTTGCCATGTCACTAATTGACAAGTTGGTAAATATTCTAAACCATCAGGACACACAGAATAATTTAACAACACGCATGTTAGCCATCAGGGCATGGACACATGGTGATAAAAAATCCAGCCTCCTCCAACCCCTTTCAGCTGGCCATTCCATCTCCAAAATTGGTGCATTTTTCTACACCAATATTATATATTATATGGGATAAGAAACAATAAAGCTAGCATCCGATGGTTCAGAAAATCCAACACAGTTCAGAAAAACTAATACCTTCTTCAAAAAAACCAAAAGGAAAATAAACGCACCTTATAAGTGGGAACTTGATCTTAAGGAAGATTTGGCCACTCTCTAAGGGCAAGTTGTGCCAATAGATGATGTCCGGAAATGCCTAAATCTGTCTCTCCTCTTTCCAGCATTTGTGAATTGTGCCACTGGCCTTTTACCCATTGATGAGAAATTCTTCCATTGTCTCACCACATTTAGCCAGTTTAAAGAAGTTGAACACCTGATGGTTCTGAAACTTCAAAACACGAAGGAAGAGACTTGCCATGTCACTAATTGACAAGTTGTAAATATTCTAAACCATCAGGACACACAGAATAATTTAACAACACGCATGTTAGCCATCAGGGCATGGACACATGGTGATAAAAAATCCAGCCTCCTCCAACCCCTTTCAGCTGGCCATTCCATCTCCAAAATTGGTGCATTTTTCACACCAATATTATATATTATATGGGATAAGAAACAATAAAGCATCCGATGGTTCAGAAAATCCAACACAGTTCAGAAAAACTAATACCTTCTTCAAAAAAAACCAAAAGGAAAATAAAACGCACCTTATAAGTGGGAACTTGATCTTAAGGAAGATTTGGCCACTCTCTAAGGGCAAGTTGTGCCAATAGATGATGTCCGGAAATGCCTAAATCTGTTTCTCCTCTTTCCAGCATTTGTGAATTGTGCCACTGGCCTTTTACCCATTGATGAGAATTCTTCCATTGTCTCACCACATTTAGCCAGTTTAAAGAAGTTGAACACCTGATGGTTCTGAAACTTCAACACGCGAAGGAAGAGACTTGCCATGTCACTAATTGACAAGTTGGTAAATATTCTAAACCATCAGGACACACAGAATAATTTAACAACACGCATGTTAGCCATCAGGGCATGGACACATGGTGATAAAAAATCCAGCCTCCTCCAACCCTTTCAGCTGGCCATTCCATCTCCAAAATTGGTGCATTTTTTACACCAATATTATATATTATATGGGATAAGAAACAATAAAGCACCCGATGGTTCAGAAAATCCAACACAGTTCAGAAAAACTAATACCTTCTTCAAAAAAAAAAAAGGAAAATAAACGCACCTTATAAGTGGGAACTTGATCTTAAGGAAGATTTGGCCACTCTCTAAGGGCAAGTTGTGCAATAGATGATGTCCGGAAATGCCTAAATCTGTTCTCCTCTTTCCAGCATTTGTGAATTGTGCCACTGCCTTTTACCCATTGATGAAAATTCTTCCATTGTCTCACCACATTTAGCCAGTTTAAAGAAGTTGAACACCTGATGGTTCTGAAACTTCAACACCGAAGGAAGAGACTTGCCATGTCACTAATTGACAAGTTGGTAAATATTCTAACCATCAGGCACACAGAATAATTTAACAACACGCATAGTTAGCCATCAGGGCATGGACACATGGTGATAAAAAATCCAGCCTCCTCCAACCCCTTTCAGCTGGCCATTCCATCTCCAAAATTGGTGCATTTTTCACACCAATATTATATATTATATGGGATAAGAAACAATAAAGCACACCCGATGGTTCAGAAAATCCAACACAGTTCAGAAAAACTAATACCTTCTTAAAAAAAAACCAAAAGGAAAATAAACGCACCTTATAAGTGGGAACTTGATCTTAAGGAAGATTTGGCCACTCTCTAAGGGCAAGTTGTGCCAATAGATGATGTCCGGAAATGCCTAAATCTGTTCTCTCCTCTTTCCAGCATTTGTGAATTGTGCCACTGGCCTTTTACCCATTGATGAGAAATTCTTCCATTGTCTCACCACATTTAGCCAGTTTAAAGAAGTTGAACACCTGATGGTTCTGAAACTTCAACACGACGAAGGAAGAGACTTGCCATGTCACTAATTGACAAGTTGGTAAATATTCTAAACCATCAGGACACACAGAATAATTTAACAAACGCATGTTAGCCATCAGGGCATGGACACATGGTGATAAAAAATCCAGCCTCCTCCAACCCCTTTCAGCTGGCCATTCCATCTCCAAAATTGGTGCATTTTTCACACCAATATTATATATTATATGGGATAAGAAACAATAAAGCACCCGATGGTTCAGAAAATCCAACACAGTTCAGAAAAACTAATACCTTCTTCAAAAAAACCAAAAGGAAAATAAACGCACCTTATAAGTGGGAACTTGATCTTAAGGAAGATTTGGCCACTCTGTAAGGGCAAGTTGTGCCAATAGATGATGTCCGGAAATGCCTAAATCTGTCTTCTCCTCTTTCCAGCATTTGTGAATTGTGCCACTGGCCTTTTACCCATTGATGAGAAATTCTTCCATTGTCTCACCACATTTAGCCAGTTTAAAGAAGTTGAACACCTGATGGTTCTGAAACTTCAACACGCGAAGGAAGAGACTTGCCATGTCACTAATTGACAAGTTGGTAAATATTCTAAACCATCAGGGACACACAGAATAATTTAACAACACGCATGTTAGCCATCAGGGCATGGACACATGGTGATAAAAAATCCAGCCTCCTCCAACCCCTTTCAGCTGGCCATTCCATCTCCAAAATTGGTGCATTTTTCACACCAATATTATATATTATATGGGATAAGAAACAATAAAGCACCCGATGGTTCAGAAAATCCAACACAGTTCAGAAAAACTAATACCTTCTTCAAAAAAACCAAAAGGAAAATAAACGCACCTTATAAGTGGGAACTTGATCTTAAGGAAGATTTGGCCACTCTTAAGGGCAAGTTGTGCCAATAGATGATGTCCGGAAATGCCTAAATCTGTTCTCCTCTTTCCAGCATTTGTGAATTGTGCCACTGGCCTTTTACCCATTGATGAGAAATTCTTCCATTGTCTCACCACATTTAGCCAGTTTAAAGAAGTTGAACACCTGATGGTTCTGAAACTTCAACACGCGAAGGAAGAGACTTGCCATGTCACTAATTGACAAGTTGGTAAATATTCTAAACCATCAGGGCACACAGAATAATTTAACAACACGCATGTTAGCCATCAGGGCATGGACACATGGTGATAAAAAATCCAGCCTCCTCCAACCCCTTTCAGCTGGCCATTCCATCTCCAAAATTGGTGCATTTTTCACACCAATATTACATATTATATGGGATAAGAAACAATAAAGCACCCGATGGTTCAGAAAATCCAACACAGTTCAGAAAAACTAATACCTTCTTCAAAAAAACCAAAAGGAAAATAAACGCACCTTATAAGTGGGAACTTGATCTTAAGGAAGATTTGGCCACTCTGTAAGGGCAAGTTGTGCCAATAGATGATGTCCGGAAATGCCTAAATCTGTTTCTCCTCTCTTTCCAGCATTTGTGAATTGTGCCACTGGCCTTTTACCCATTGATGAGAAATTCTTCCATTGTCTCACCACATTTAGCCAGTTTAAAGAAGTTGAACACCTGATGGTTCTGAAACTTCAACACGCGAAGGAAGAGACTTGCCATGTCACTAATTGACAAGTTGGTAAATATTCTAAACCATCAGGCACACAGAATAATTTAACAAACACGCATGTTAGCCATCAGGGCATGGACACATGGTGATAAAAAATCCAGCCTCCTCCAACCCCTTTCAGCTGGCCATTCCATCTCCAAAATTGGTGCATTTTTCACACCAATATTACATATTATATGGGATAAGAAACAATAAAGCACCCGATGGTTCAGAAAATCCAACACAGTTCAGAAAAAACTAATACCTTCTTCAAAAAAACCAAAAGGAAAATAAACGCACCTTATAAGTGGGAACTTGATCTTAAGGAAGATTTGGCCACTCTGTAAGGGCAAGTTGTGCCAATAGATGATGTCCGGAAATGCCTAAATCTGTTTCTCCTCTTTCCAGCATTTGTGAATTGTGCCACTGGCCTTTTACCCATTGATGAGAAATTCTTCCATTGTCTCACCACATTTAGCCAGTTTAAAGAAGTTGAACACCTGATGGTTCTGAAACTTCAACACGCGAAGGAAGAGACTTGCCATGTCACTAATTGACAAGTTGGTAAATATTCTAAACCATCAGGACACACAGAATAATTTAACAACACGCATGTTAGCCATCAGGGCATGGACACATGGTGATAAAAAATCCAGCCTCCTCCAACCCCTTTCAGCTGGCCATTCCATCTCCAAAATTGGTGCATTTTTCACACCAATATTACATATTATATGGGATAAGAAACAATAAAGCACCCGATGGTTCAGAAAATCCAACACAGTTCAGAAAAACTAATACCTTCTTCAAAAAAACCAAAAGGAAAATAAACGCACCTATATAAGTGGGAACTTGATCTTAAGGAAGATTTGGCCACTCTCTAAGGGCAAGTTGTGCCAATAGATGATGTCCGGAAATGCCTAAATCTGTTTCTCCTCTTTCCAGCATTTGTGAATTGTGCCACTGGCCTTTTACCCATTGATGAGAAATTCTTCCATTGTCTCACCACATTTAGCCAGTTTAAAGAAGTTGAACACCTGATGGTTCTGAAACTTCAACACGCGAAGGAAGAGACTTGCCATGTCACTAATTGACAAGTTGGTAAATATTCTAAACCATCAGGACACACAGAATAATTTAACAACACGCATGTTAGCCATCAGGGCATGGACACATGGTGATAAAAAATCCAGCCTCCTCCAACCCCTTTCAGCTGGCCATTCCATCTCCAAAATTGGTGCATTTTTCACACCAATATTACATATTATATGGGATAAGAAAACAATAAAGCACCCGATGGTTCAGAAAATCCAACACAGTTCAGAAAAAACTAATACCTTCTTCAAAAAAAACCAAAAGGAAAATAAACGCACCTTATAAGTGGGAAACTTGATCTTAAGGAAGATTTGGCCACTCTCTAAGGGCAAGTTGTGCCAATAGATGATGCCCGGAAATGCCTAAATCTGTTTCTCCTCTTTCCAGCATTTGTGAATTGTGCCACTGGCCTTTTACCCATTGATGAGAAATTCTTCCATTGTCTCACCACATTAGCCAGTTTAAAGAAGTTGAACACCTGATGGTTCTGAAACTTCAACACGCGAAGGAAGAGACTTGCCATGTCACTAATTGACAAGTTGGTAAATATTCTAAACCATCAGGGCACACAGAATAATTTAAAACACGCATTTAGCCATCAGGGCATGGAACATGGTGAAAAAAATCCAGCCTCCTCCAACCCCTTTCAGCTGGCATTCCATCTCCAAAATTGGTGCATTTTTCACACAATATTACTATTATATGGGATAAGAAACAATAAAGCACCCGATGGTTCAGAAAATCCAACACAGTTCAGAAAAACTAATACCTTCTTCAAAAAAACCAAAAGGAAAATAAACGCACCTTATAAGTGGAACTTGATCTTAGGAAGATTTGGCCACTCTTAAGGGCAAGTTGTGCCAATAGATGATGTCCGGAAATGCCTAAATCTGTTTCCTCTTTCCAGCATTTGTGAATTGTGCCACTGGCCTTTTACCCATTGATGAGAAATTCTTCCATTGTCTCACCACATTTAGCCAGTTTAAAGAAGTTGAACACCTGATGGTTCTGAAACTTCAAACGCGAAGGAAGGACTTGCCATGTCACTAATTGACAAGTTGGTAAATATTCTAAACATCAGGACACACAGAATAATTTAACAACAGATGTTAGCCATCAGGGCATGGACACATGGTGATAAAAAATCCAGCCTCCTCCAACCCCTTTCAGCTGGCCATTCCATCTCCAAAATTGGTGCATTTTTCACACCAATATTACATATTATATGGGATAAGAAACAATAAAGCCCGATGGTTCAGAAATCCAACACAGTTCAGAAAAACTAATACCTTCTTCAAAAAAACAAAAGGAAAATAAACGCACCTATAAGTGGGAACTTGATCTTAAGGAAGATTTGGCCACTCTCTAAGGGCAAGTTGTGCCAATAGATGATGTCCGGAAATGCCTAAATCTGTCTCTCTCTTTCCAGCATTTGTGAATTGTGCCACTGGCCTTTTACCCATTGATGAGAAATTCTTCCATTGTCTCACCACATTTAGCCAGTTTAAAGAAGTTGAACACCTGATGGTTCTGAAACTTCAACACCGAAGGAAGAGACTTGCCATGTCACTAATTGACAAGTTGGTAAATATTCTAAACCATCAGGCACACAGAATAATTAACAACACGCATGTTAGCCATCAGGGCATGGACACATGGTGATAAAAAATCCAGCTCTCCAACCCCTTTCAGTGGCCATTCCATCTCCAAAATTGGTGCATTTTTCACACCAATATTAATATTATATGGATAAGAAACAATAAAGCACCGATGGTTCAGAAAATCCAACACAGTTCAGAAAAACTAATACCTTCTTCAAAAAAACAAAGGAAAATAAACGCACCTTATAAGTGGGAACTTGATCTTAAGGAAGATTTGGCCACTCTTAAGGGCAAGTTGTGCCAATAGATGATGTCCGAAATGCCTAAATCTGTTCTCCTCTTTCCAGCATTTGTGAATTGTGCCACTGGCCTTTTACCCATTGATGAGAAATTCTTCCATTGTCTCACCACATTTAGCCAGTTTAAAGAAGTTGAACACCTGATGGTTCTGAAACTTCAACACACGAAGGAAGAGACTTGCCATGTCACTAATTGACAAGTTGGTAAATATTCTAAACCATCAGGACACACAGAATAATTTAACAACACGCATGTTGTCCATCAGGGCATGGACACATGGTGATAAAAAATCCAGCCTCCTCCAACCCTTTCAGCTGGCCATTCCATCTCCAAAATTGGTGCATTTTTCACACCAATATTAATATTATATGGGATAAGAAACAATAAAGCACCGATGGTTCAGAAAATCCAACACAGTTCAGAAAAACTAATACCTTCTTCAAAAAAAACCAAAAGGAAAATAAACGCACCTTATAAGTGGGAACTTGATCTTAAGGAAGATTTGGCCACTCTTAAGGGCAAGTTGTGCCAATAGATGATGTCCAGGAAATGCCTAAATCTGTTCTCCTCTTTCCAGCATTTGTGAATTGTGCCACTGGCCTTTTACCCATTGATGAGAAATTCTTCCATTGTCTCACCACATTTTAGCCAGTTTAAAGAAGTTGAACACCTGATGGTTCTGAAACTTCAACACGCGAAAGGAAGAGACTTGCCATGTCACTAATTGACAAGTTGGTAAATATTCTAAACCATCAGGACACACAGAATAATTTAACAACACGCATGTTAGCCATCAGGGCATGGACACATGGTGATAAAAAATCCAGCCTCCTCCAACCCCTTTCAGCTGGCCATTCCATCTCCAAAATTGGTGCATTTTTCACACCAATATTAATATTATATGGGATAAGAAACAATAAAGCACCGATGGTTCAGAAAATCCAACACAGTTCAGAAAAACTAATACCTTCTTCAAAAAAACCAAAAGGAAAATAAAACGCACCTTATAAGTGGGAACTTGATCTTAAGGAAGATTTGGCCACTCTCTAAGGGCAAGTTGTGCCAATAGATGATGTCCGGAAATGCCTAAATCTGTCTCTCCTCTTTCCAGCATTTGTGAATTGTGCCACTGGCCTTTTACCCATTGATGATAAATTCTTCCATTGTCTCACCACATTTAGCCAGTTTAAAGAAGTTGAACACCTGATGGTTCTGAAACTTCAAACACGCGAAGGAAGAGACTTGCCATGTCACTAATTGACAAGTTGGTAAATATTCTAAACCATCAGGACA
Organism: Allobates femoralis; assembly: GCA_033576535.1. NCBI lineage: Eukaryota > Metazoa > Chordata > Amphibia > Anura > Aromobatidae > Allobates > Allobates femoralis. The sequence goes on from JARQOC010000003.1 coordinate 176,609,477, forward strand.
CACAGAATAATTTAACAACACGCATGTTAGCCATCAGGGCATGGACACATGGTGATAAAAAATCCAGCCTCCTCCAACCCCTTTCAGCTGGCCATTCCATCTCCAAAATTGGTGCATTTTTCACACCAATATTATATATTATATGGGATAAGAAACAATAAAGCATCCGATGGTTCAGAAAATCCAACACAGTTCAGAAAAACTAATACCTTCTTCAAAAAAACCAAAAGGAAAATAACGCACCTTATAAGTGGGAACTTGATCTTAAGGAAGATTTGGCCACTCTCTAAGGGCAAGTTGTGCCAATAGATGATGTCCGGAAATGCCTAAATCTGTCTCTCCTCTTTCCAGCATTTGTGAATTGTGCCACTGGCCTTTTACCCATTGATGAAAATTCTTCCATTGTCTCACCACATTTAGCCAGTTTAAAGAAGTTGAACACCTGATGGTTCTGAAACTTCAACACGCGAAGGAAGAGACTTGCCATGTCACTAATTGACAAGTTGGTAAATATTGCTAAACCATCAGGACACACAGAATAATTTAACAACACGCATGTTAGCCATCAGGGCATGGACACATGGTGATAAAAAATCCAGCCTCCTCCAACCCCTTTCAGCTGGCCATTCCATCTCCAAAATTGGTGCATTTTTCACACCAATATATATATTATATGGGATAAGAAACAATAAAGCATCCGATGGTTCAGAAAATCCAACACAGTTCAGAAAAACTAATACCTTCTTCAAAAAAACCAAAAGGAAAATAAACGCACCTTATAAGTGGGAACTTGATCTTAAGGAAGATTTGGCCACTCTCTAAGGGCAAGTTGTGCCAATAGATGATGTCCGGAAATGCCTAAATCTGTCTACTCCTCTTTCCAGCATTTGTGAATTGTGCCACTGGCCTTTTACCCATTGATGATAAATTCTTCCATTGTCTCACCACATTTAGCCAGTTTTAAAGAAGTTGAACACCTGATGGTTCTGAAACTTCAAAACACGAAGGAAGAGACTTGCCATGTCACTAATTGACAAGTTGGTAAATATGCTAAACCATCAGGACACACAGAATAATTTAACAACACGCATGTTAGCCATCAGGGCATGGACACATGGTGATAAAAAATCCAGCCTCCTCCAACCCCTTTCAGCTGGCCATTCCATCTCCAAAATTGGTGCATTTTTCACACCAATATTATATATTATATGGGATAAGAAACAATAAAGCATCCGATGGTTCAGAAAATCCAACACAGTTTCAGAAAAACTAATACCTTCTTCAAAAAAACCAAAGGAAAATAAACGCACCTTATAAGTGGGAACTTGATCTTAAGGAAGATTTGGCCACTCTCTAAGGGCAAGTTGTGCCAATAGATGATGTCCGGAAATGCCTAAATCTGTCTCTCCTCTTTCCAGCATTTGTGAATTGTGCCACTGGCCTTTTACCCATTGATGATAAATTCTTCCATTGTCTCACCACATTTAGCCAGTTTAAAGAAGTTGAACACCTGATGGTTCTGAAACTTCAACACGCGAAGGAAGAGACTTGCCATGTCACTAATTGACAAGTTGGTAAATATGCTAAACCATCAGGACACACAGAATAATTTAACAACACGCATGTTAGCCATCAGGGCATGGACACATGGTGATAAAAAATCCAGCCTCCTCCAACCCCTTTCAGCTGGCCATTCCATCTCCAAAATTGGTGCATTTTTCACACCAATATATATATTATATGGATAAGAAACAATAAAGCATCCGATGGTTCAGAAAATCCAACACAGTTCATGAAAAACTAATACCTTCTTCAAAAAACCAAAAGGAAAATAAACGCACCTTATAAGTGGAACTTGATCTTAAGGAAGATTTGGCCACCTCTAAGGGCAAGTTGTGCCAATAGATGATGTCCGGAAATGCCTAAATCTGTCTCTCCTCTTTCCAGCATTTGTGAATTGTGCCACTGGCCTTTTACCCATTGATGATAAATTCTTCCATTGTCTCACCACATTTAGCCAGTTTAAAGAAGTTGAACACCTGATGGTTCTGAAACTTCAAACACGAAGGAAGAGACTTGCCATGTCACTAATTGACAAGTTGGTAAATATTCTAAACCATCAGGACACACAGAATAATTTAACAACACGCATGTTAGCCATCAGGGCATGGACACATGGTGATAAAAAATCCAGCCTCCTCCAACCCTTTCAGCTGGCCATTCCATCTCCAAAATTGGTGCATTTTTCACACCAATATTATATATTACTATGTGATGCAGAATAGCAAATAGCATCGTGGATTCAGAAAATGCATACAATTATGATTAATATTATAGCTTTAATAGCAAATCATGGATTAAAATAGATTATAGTTAAAGATTTAAATAATTAATGCATCTCAATAGCAATAATTAAGCCATAGCATTATTATATTAGCATAAAGCAGTATTATAGCATATTAGCATATTATGAGCAATTAATAACATTATTAATAGCATTATAATACATTATTTTAGCAATTAATAGCATTATTAATAGCATTATTAGCATTATAATAGCATTAATAACAATTAATAGATTAATGCATTAATTAGCAAGTTATAATTATTTAATAGCATAATAGAAAATATTCATTAATAGCATTTAGCCATTAATAGCAATAATAGCATGTAATACATTATAATTAGCTCTAATAGCTTATAATGCATTATTCATTAATAGCATTAATAGCATTATTACACAATTATAGCATATATTATAGCATTAATAGCATTAATAGCATTATTATAGCAATTAATAATGCATTATAGTATATAGCTGTTAGCCTGATAAATGCATGTAATAGCTAAAATATTATTGTTTTTAATAGCATTTTTAAATAGCATTAATAGCATTATAATAGCAATAATATAGCATAGCATATTATTAGCATTAATAGCATATTAATAGCATAATTTAGCATATTAATAGCATTAATAACATTATTAATAGCATTAATAGCATTATTATTAGCATTAATAGCATTAAAATAGCATTTATTAGCATTAATAAGCATTAATAACATTATTTATAGCATTAATAGCATTATTATTAGCATTAATAGCATTAATATAGCATTAATATATAGCAATTAATAGCATTAATACATAATTAGATAATAATTAGATTAATAGCATATAATAGCATTAATTAGAATAGCATTATATTAGCATTAATAGCATAATACATTATAATAGCATTAATAGCATAATAATGCATTAATAGCATTAATAGATTAAATTAGCATTAATAGCATTAATTATATTAGCTATAATAGCATTAATAGATAAATATTAGCATTAAATAGCAATATTAATATGCATTAATAGCATTATTAATAGCATTAATAGCATTATTATTAGCATTAATATAGCATATTAATATAGCATTATTAGCATTATAATAGCATTAATATATAGCATTAATAGCATTATTAATAGCATTAGATTAATGCATTATTATTAGCATTAATAGCATTAATAATAGCATTAATCTAAGACTTAATAATTAGCATTATTAGCATTAATAGCATATTAATAATAATGCATATTAATTAGCATTATTATTAATAGCATTAATAGCATTAATATAGGATAAATATTATGCATTAATAGCATTAATTAATAAGTATTAATAGCATTAATAGGATAAATATTAGCATTAATAGCAGAAATTAATAGCATTAATAGCATTATTAATAGCATTAATAGTATTATTATTAGCATTAATAGCATTAATAATAGCATTATTAGCATTAATAATAGCATTAATAACATTATTAATTAGCATTAATAGCATATTATTATTAGCATTAATTAGCATATAATAATAGCATTATTTTTAAGCATTATTTTAATAGCATTAATAATTACATGATAGGATAAATATTAGCATTAATAGCATTATTAATAGTATTAATAGCATTAATAGGTAAATATATTAGCATTAATAGCAGTAATATATAGCATTAATATTAGCATTATATTAATAGCATTAATAGCATTATTATTAGCATTATTAGATTAATACATTATTAGCATTAATAATAGCATTAATAACATTATTAATAGCATTAATAGCAATTTATTAGCATTAATAGCATTAATAATAGCATTAATAACATTATTAATAGCATTAATAGCATTATTATTTAGCATTAATAGAATTAATAGCATTATTATTAGCATTAATAGCATTAATAATACCATGAATAGGATAAATATATAGCATTAATAGCATTAATAGCATAATTAATAGCATTAATTGCATTATTAATAGCATTAATAGCTATTATTATTTAGCATTAATAGGATAAATATTAGCATTAATAGCATTATTAATAGTATTAATGCATTAATAGGATAAATATTAGCATTAATAGCAAGAATTAATAGCATAATAGCATTATTAATAGCATTAATAGCATTATTATTAGCATTAATAGCATTAATATAGCATTATTAGCATTAATAATAGCATTAAAAACATTATTAATAGCATTTAATTAGCATTATTATTAGCATTAATAGAATTAATAGCATTATTATTAGCATTAATAGCATTAATAATACCATGAATAGGATAAATATTAGCATTAATAGCATTATTAATAGTATTAATAGCATTAATAGGATAAATATTAGCATTAATAGCAGAATTAATAGATTAATAGCATTATTATTAGCATTAATAGCATTATTAATAGCATTATTAGCATTAATAATAGCATTATAAAATTATTAATAGCATTAATAGCATTATTATTAGCATTATATAGCATTAATAATAGCATTAATAACATTATTAATAGCATTAATAGCATTATTATTAGCATTAATAGAATTAATAGCATTATTATTAGCATTAATAGCATTATTATTAGCATTATTAGCATTAATAATAGCATTAATAACATTATTAATAGCATTAATAGCATTATTATTAGCATTTAACTTAGCATTAATATAGCATTAATAACATTATTAATAGCATTAATAGCATTATTATTAGCATTAATAGGATAATATATTAGCATTAATAGCATTATTAATAGTATTAATAGCATTAATAGGATAAATATTAGCATTAATAGCAGAATTAATAGCATTAATAGCATTATTAATAGCATTAATAGTATTATTATTAGCATTAATAGCATTAATAATAGCATTATTAGCATTAATAATAGCATTAATAACATTATTAATAGCATTAATAGCATTATTATTAGCATTAATAGCATTAATAATAGCATTATTAGCATTAATAATAGCATTAATAACATTATTATTAGCATTAATAGCATAATTATTAGCATTAATAGCATTATTTTTAGCATAATATTATTATTATTAGCATTATTTTTTTAATTATTATTTTTTATTTAATTATTTATTATTTTTTATTTATTTTTTTATTATATTATTAATATATTTTTTTTATTATTAAATTTATTATTTAGGCTGAGACCCAATTCTCTTTCAGGTCTGCTAAAAGGGCTGATATAATTAGCATATATTAAATTTTTTTATTATTATTTTTATTGAATTATTTATTATTTTTAATTTATTTTTTTATTATTTTTAATTATTTTTAAATTAATTTTTTTAATTATTTAATTAATTTATTTTTTTAAGTGAGAGTGAGACGCAGTTCTCATTCAGGTCCGCATTTTTTTTTTTTTTTTTATATTATTATTTATTTAATTAAAATATTAAATTATTTTTTAATATTTTTTTAAATTATTAATAATTTTTAATTATTTTTTATTATAATATTTAATTTATTATTTATTTTTTTAAGTGAGAGTGAGACACAGTTCTCATTCAGTCGCATTTTTTTTTTTTATTATTATTTTTATTAATTATTAAATTTTTTAATTATTTTTTATTATTTTTAATTATTTTAATTATTTTTTAATTTTTAATTATTTATTTTTTAAGTGAGAGTGAGACAGAGTTCTCATAGGTCCGCATTTTTTTTTTTTTTAATTATTATTTTATTTAATTATTTATATTTTTAATTATTTTTTTATTATTTTTAAATTATTTTTTTTATTATTTAATTTATTTATTTTTTTAAGTGAGAGTGAGACACAGTTCTCATTCAGGTCCGCATTTTTTTTTTTTTTTTATTATTATTTTTATTTAAATTATTTAATATTTTTTAATTATTTTTTTATTATTTTTTAATTATTTTTAAATTATTTTTTATATTATTTAATTTATTTATATTTTTTAAGTGAGAGTGAGACAGAGTTCTCATTCAGGTCCGCATTTTTTTTTTTTTTTTTATTATTATTTTTATTTAATTATTTAATATTTTTTAATTATTTTTTTATTTTTTAATTATTTTTAAATTATTTTTTTTATTATTTAATTTATTTATTTTTTTAAGTTAGAGTGAGACAGAGTTCTCATTCAGGTCCGCCTTTTTTTTTCCCCATTGACATACATTACCGGTGTGTCGGCGAATTTATGGCCGGCCACCTGGTTCTATTTGTCGGCCGTAAAATCGCGGACACACCGCTAATGCATCTCTATGGGCAGTCAGCCCGATTTCGGATTGAACGCCGACCAATCAGAATTCGAGTTGACGGCCCATAGACATGCATTAGCGGTGTGTCCGCGATTTTAGGGCCGACAAATAGAACCAGGTGGGCGGCCATAAAATCGCGACACACCGGTAATGTATGTCAATGGGGAAAAAAAAAAGGCGGACCTGAATGAGAACTGCGTCTCAGTCTGAGGGGCTCTTCTGATTGGCTGAGGGCAGTATACAGCGACCAATCAGAAGAGGGCCTCAGATCTCATTAAGGTAGAATGGCGGATTTTTCGTCCATTCTATGTTAATGAGAAGGAAGAGGACGTCGGAGCTGGAAGTTGGCGAAAAGAAGACAGAAGATCCCCGGGGCCGGACGAAGAGGCGGAGATGGCGGAAAGAAGAGAGAAGACCCCCGGGGCCGGAGGAAGAGGACGCCTGGCCGGACGGAGGAGTTGAGGATCGGACGGACGAATCAGATGACTTGAAGGCATGTAAGTGATCGACGGGGGCGTTAGGTTAGGGGACAGCGGGGGCTTCGGGTCTAGGGCCTTAGGTGACAGCGGCGTTAGGTTAGGGGACGGCGGGGGCTTAGGGGATAGGCGGCGGGGCTTAGGGGGTATCGGCGAGGGGTTAGGATGCTGCGGGTCGGGGGTTAGGTGGTCGGGGCTGCTGCGGGGCTTAGGGGGTAGGGGCTTAGGGGCGGCGGTGGCTTAGGGGGTAGACGGCGGGGCTTAGGGGGTATCGGCGAGGGGTTAGGATGCTGCGGGTCGGGGGTTAGGTGGTCGGGGCTGCTGCGGGGCTTAGGGGGTAGGGGCTTAGGGGCGGCGGTGGCTTAGGGGGTAGACGGCGGGGCTTAGGGGGTATCGGCGAGGGGTTAGGATGCTGCGGGTCGGGGGTTAGGTGGTCGGGGCTTAGCGGGTGGCGACTTAGGGGTAGGGTTGGCGCAGGTGGTCAGGGCTTAGCGGGTGGCGACTTAGGGGTAGGTGCGGTGCACTGAGGGCGGCGGTGGCTTAGGGGGTAGACGGCGGGGCTTAGGGGTATCGGCGGGGGGTTAGGATGCTGCGGGTCGGGGGTTAGGTGGTCGGGGCTTAGCGGGTGGCGACTTAGGGGTAGGGGCGGCGCAGGTGGTCGGGGCTTAGCGGGTGGCGACTTAGGGGTAGGGGCGGTGCACTGAGGGCGGCGGTGGCTTAGGGGGTAGACGGCGGGTCTTAGGGGGTATCGGCGGGGGGTTAGGTGGTCGGGGCTTAGCGGGTGGCGACTTAGGGGTAGGGGCGGCGCACTGAGGGGGTGGCTAAGAGCATGGGGCTGTAGTGTACACCGCTATGGTATACTACAGTGCCATGGCCATACGCCTGTCAGGTGTAAAGCGTATGGGCATGGGACTGTAGTATACCATAGCGGTGTACACTACAGCGCCGGGCGACGGGGCTTAGGGGTTATCGGCGGCGGGGGTTAGGATGCTGCGGGTCGGGGGTTAGGTGGTCGGGGCTTAGCGGGTGGCGACTTAGGGGTAGGGGCGGCGCACTGAGGGGGTGGCTAAGAGCATGGGGCTGTTGTGTACACCGCTATGGTATACTACAGTCCCATGGCCATACGCCTGTCAGGTGTAAAGCGTATGGTCATGGGACTGTAGTATACCATAGCGGTGTACACTACAGCGCCATGCTCTTAGCCAGCCCCTGTGGCTTTGTTAGCGAAGCGACTCGCAATGCCCGCTTCACGGGCATTGCTTCGCAAGACTGCAACGACTCGCAATGCCGGGGAGAGTCCAGGAGAAGCAGCTCGCTCGCGCTAACAAAGCCACCGGAAGTTGCGCCGCTCCGACGGAAGTCGCTACGGCAATTATATAATAGATATGGGATAAGAAACAATAAAGCATCCGATGGTTCAGAAAATCCAACACAGTTCAGAAAAACTAATACCTTCTTCAAAAAAACAAAAGGATAATAAACGCACCTTATAAGTGAGAACTTGATCTTAAGGAAGATTTGGCCACTCTCTAAGGGCAAGTTGTGCCAATAGATGATGTCCGGAAATGCCTAAATCTGTCTCTCCTCTTTCCAGCATTTGTGAATTGTGCCACTGGCCTTTTACCCATTGATGATAAATTCTTCCATTGTCTCACCACATTTAGCCAGTTTAAAGAAGTTGAACACCTGATGGTTCTGAAACTTCAACACGCGAAGGAAGAGACTTGCCATGTCACTAATTGACAAGTTGGTAAATATTCTAAACCATCAGGACACACAGAATAATTTAACAACACGCATGTTAGCCATCAGGGCATGGACACATGGTGATAAAAAATCCAGCCTCCTCCAACCCCTTTCAGCTGGCCATTCCATCTCCAAAATTGGTGCATTTTTCACACCAATATTATATATTATATGGGATAAGAAACAATAAAGCATCCGATGGTTCAGAAAATCCAACACAGTTCAGAAAAAACTAATACCTTCTTCAAAAAAACCAAAAGGAAAATAAACGCACCTTATAAGTGGGAACTTGATCTTAAGGAAGATTTGGCCACTCTCTAAGGGCAAGTTGTGCCAATAGATGATGTCCGGAAATGCCTAAATCTGTTTCTCCTCTTTCCAGCATTTGTGAATTGTGCCACTGGCCTTTTACCCATTGATGATAAATTCTTCCATTGTCTCACCACATTTAGCCAGTTTAAAGAAGTTGAACACCTGATGGTTCTGAAACTTCAACACGCGAAGGAAGAGACTTGCCATGTCACTAATTGACAAGTTGGTAAATATGCTAAACCATCAGGACACACAGAATAATTTAACAACACGCATGTTAGCCATCAGGGCATGGACACATGGTGATAAAAAATCCAGCCTCCTCCAACCCCTTTCAGCTGGCCATTCCATCTCCAAAATTGGTGCATTTTTCACACCAATATTATATATTATATGGGATAAGAAACAATAAAGCATCCGATGGTTCAGAAAATCCAACACAGTTCAGAAAAACTAATACCTTCTTCAAAAAAACCAAAAGGAAAATAAACGCACCTTATAAGTGGGAACTTGATCTTAAGGAAGATTTGGCCACTCTCTAAGGGCAAGTTGTGCCAATAGATGATGTCCGGAAATGCCTAAATCTGTCTCTCCTCTTTCCAGCATTTGTGAATTGTGCCACTGGCCTTTTACCCATTGATGATAAATTCTTCCATTGTCTCACCACATTTAGCCAGTTTAAAGAAGTTGAACACCTGATGGTTCTGAAACTTCAAAACACGAAGGAAGAGACTTGCCATGTCACTAATTGACAAGTTGGTAAATATTCTAACCATCAGGACACACAGAATAATTTAACAACACGCATGTTAGCCATCAGGGCATGGACACATGGTGATAAAAAATCCAGCCTCCTCCAACCCCTTTCAGCTGGCCATTCCATCTCCAAAATTGGTGCATTTTTCACACCAATATTATATATTATATGGGATAAGAAACAATAAAGCATCCGATGGTTCAGAAAATCCAACACAGTTCAGAAAAACTAATACCTTCTTCAAAAAAAACAAAAGGAAAATAAACGCACCTTATAAGTGGGAACTTGATCTTAAGGAAGATTTGGCCACTCTCTAAGGGCAAGTTGTGCCAATAGATGATGTCCGGAAATGCCTAAATCTGTCTCTCCTCTTTCCAGCATTTGTGAATTGTGCCACTGGCCTTTTACCCATTGATGATAAATTCTTCCATTGTCTCACCACATTTAGCCAGTTTAAAGAAGTTGAACACCTGATGGTTCTGAAACTTCAACACGCGAAGGAAGAGACTTGCCATGTCACTAATTGACAAGTTGGTAAATATTCTAAACCATCAGGACACACAGAATAATTTAACAACACGCATGTTAGCCATCAGGGCATGGACACATGGTGATAAAAAATCCAGCCTCCTCCAACCCCTTTCAGCTGGCCATTCCATCTCCAAAATTGGTGCATTTTTCACACCAATATTATATATTATATGGGATAAGAAACAATAAAGCATCCGATGGTTCAGAAAATCCAACACAGTTCAGAAAAAACTAATACCTTCTTCAAAAAAACCAAAAGGAAAATAAACGCACCTTATAAGTGGGAACTTGATCTTAAGGAAGATTTGGCCACTCTCTAAGGGCAAGTTGTGCCAATAGATGATGTCCGGAAATGCCTAAATCTGTTTCTCCTCTTTCCAGCATTTGTGAATTGTGCCACTGGCCTTTTACCCATTGATGATAAATTCTTCCATTGTCTCACCACATTTAGCCAGTTTAAAGAAGTTGAACACCTGATGGTTCTGAAACTTCAACACGCGAAGGAAGAGACTTGCCATGTCACTAATTGACAAGTTGGTAAATATGCTAAACCATCAGGACACACAGAATAATTTAACAACACGCATGTTAGCCATCAGGGCATGGACACATGGTGATAAAAAATCCAGCCTCCTCCAACCCCTTTCAGCTGGCCATTCCATCTCCAAAATTGGTGCATTTTTCACACCAATATTATATATTATATGGGATAAGAAACAATAAAGCATCCGATGGTTCAGAAAATCCAACACAGTTCAGAAAAACTAATACCTTCTTCAAAAAAAACAAAAGGAAAATAAACGCACCTTATAAGTGGGAACTTGATCTTAAGGAAGATTTGGCCACTCTCTAAGGGCAAGTTGTGCCAATAGATGATGTCCGGAAATGCCTAAATCTGTCTCTCCTCTTTCCAGCATTTGTGAATTGTGCCACTGGCCTTTTACCCATTGATGATAAATTCTTCCATTGTCTCACCACATTTAGCCAGTTTAAAGACGTTGAACACCTGATGGTTCTGAAACTTCAAAACACGAAGGAAGAGACTTGCCATGTCACTAATTGACAAGTTGGTAAATATTCTAAACCATCAGGACACACAGAATAATTTAACAACACGCATGTTAGCCATCAGGGCATGGACACATGGTGATAAAAAATCCAGCCTCCTCCAACCTTTCGGGCTGGGCCATTCAGCTCAAAATGGTGCATTTTTCACACAATGATTGTATATATGGGGATAAGGACTATAACAGCATCGATGGTTCAGAATCCAACACAAGTCAGAAAACTAATACCTTACTTCATAAAACAAGGAATAAGCGCACCTAAAGTGCGGACTTGATCTATAAGGAAGATTTGGGCACTCTCTAAGGGCAGTTGTGGCCAATAGATATGTCCGGAAATGCTAAATCGCCTCTTTTCACATTTGTGATTGTGCCATGGCCATTTACCCTTAGTGAGGAGAACTTCTTCCATGTCCTCACCCCATATTAGGCCAGTTTAAGAAGTTGATCACCTGATGGTGTTCTGAAACTTAATCACGCGAAGGAAGAGACTTGCCAGGGTCACTAAGTGACAAGTGGTAATATTCATAAACCATCAGGGACTACAGAATAATTTAACAACACGCCATGTTAGCCATCACGGGCTGGGACACATGGTGATAAAAATTTCCAGCTCCTCCAACCCGTTGAGGCCGGCCATCTCCATCTCCAAAATGGTGATTTTTCCACACCAATCATTATATATTATATGGGATAAGAAACAATAAAGCATCCGATGGTTCAGAAAATCCAACACAGTTCAGAAAAACTAATACCTTCTTCAAAAAAACCAAAAGGAAAATAAACGCACCTTATAAGTGGGAACTTGATCTTAAGGAAGATTTGGCCACTCTCTAAGGGCAAGTTGTGCCAATAGATGATGTCCGGAAATGCCTAAATCTGTTTCTCCTCTTTCCAGCATTTGTGAATTGTGCCACTGGCCTTTTACCCATTGATGAGAAATTCTTCCATTGTCTCACCACATTTAGCCAGTTTAAAGAAGTTGAACACCTGATGGTTCTGAAACTTCAACACGCGAAGGAAGAGACTTGCCATGTCACTAATTGACAAGTTGGTAAATATTCTAAACCATCAGGACACACAGAATAATTTAACAACACGCATGTTAGCCATCAGGGCATGGACACATGGTGATAAAAAATCCAGCCTCCTCCAACCCCTTTCAGCTGGCCATTCCATCTCCAAAATTGGTGCATTTTTCACACCAATATTAATATTATATGGGATAAGAAACAATAAAGCATCCGATGGTTCAGAAAATCCAACACAGTTCAGAAAAACTAATACCTTCTTCAAAAAAAACCAAAAGGAAAATAAACGCACCTTATAAGTGGGAACTTGATCTTAAGGAAGATTTGGCCACTCTCTAAGGGCAAGTTGTGCCAATAGATGATGTCCGGAAATGCCTAAATCTGTCTCTCCTCTTTCCAGCATTTGTGAATTGTGGCTTTTTGGAGGTGACAGGATCTCTAATTCCTTCCTTTATACATCAAATCGCTGCAGAACTGGTATCAGGAAGCTGCAATGCTTCACTGCGGCCACAAGATGGAGCCTCCGTATATCTGAACAATCTCTGTACCTGGAGCTATCGGGGAGCTTCCTCCGCTCTCTCAGCTCTTCCGGCCTCTCTGGCTGTGTCACTCCTCCGCCCTCTATGGCTGTGGCTCCTCCGCCCCCTCTGGCTTCGCCTCTCTTGTCCGGGATCGCTCCTTCCTGTGTCTCCTCCTCCGCGTGTGTACGGTTGTCTGGCTGCTTCCCTGCCTGTAATTCCGGTAGAACTCGAGACGTCATAGACAAATGTGACGTCGGCGTGTGGGCGGGGCGCCGCGGGTTTCAAAGGGGCGTGGCTTATGGACGAGGTGATAGTGTTGATGTGCAGGGGAGAGCAATGTGACCTGACAGAGCCTGCAGTGATTTCACACTCGTGTGACTGATCACATGACTCTGAAATCACCACAGGTCCTGTCAGCACACAGCAGCCAGGTACTCTTTCTGCACTCAGTCCACACACACACAGAGCACACAGCCACTACACACACTCATTCCAAACTCACTCCTCCACAGCTCACACTCACCTCCCCACAACTTGCACTCACCCCCCACAGCTCACACCCTCTCAGTCTGCACTCATTCAGCCCACACTCACCCCCTGAGCCCACACTCACCCCTCTCAGCTCACATTCACCCTCTCAGCCTGCACTCCACCCCTCAGCCCGCACTCAATTACCCCCCTCAGCCCACACTCACCCCTCCAGTCCGCATTCAACCCCTTTAGCTCACACTCACCACCCCTCAGCCCGCACTTACTCTGCACTCACCCCCTCAACCCCAATGACTCATCCCCCTCAGCCTGCACTCACCACCCTTCAGCCCACATTCACTCAGCCTGCACTCACTCATCCTGCCTCAGCCTACACTTACTTCCCCCTCTGCCTGCATTCCCCCTCAGCTCACACTCACCCTCCCTCAGCTTGTATTCACTCAGCCTGCACTTACCCCGATTGGCCCACACTCATTTAGCCCACATTGACCCCCCTCAGTCCACAATCACCCCCTCAGCCTGCACCCACCTCCTCTCAGCCCGCACTTACGCCCCTCAGCCGGCACTCACTCACACTTCCTCACCCCTACACTCACTCTGGACTCACTTATCCCTCTCAGCCCCACTTACTCAACCCTCAGCCACACTCACTCAGCCTGCACTCTCTTACCCTCCCTCAGCTTGCATTCACTCAGTCTGCACTTACTCCCCTCAGCCCACAATCATTTAGCCCACATTCACCCCCCTCAGTCCACACTCACTTACCCACTCAGCCTGCACCCACCTCCTCTCAGCCCACACTCACCTCCCTCAGCCTGCACTCACCCCCTCAACCTACACTCACTCTGGACTCACCCCCTTCAGCCTCACTTACTCAACCCTCAGCCCACACTCACTCAGCCTGCACTCTCTTACCCTCCCTCAGCCTGCAGTCACTCACCCTCCCTCAGCCATCACTCACCCTCCCTCAACCTGCAGTCACTCACCCTTCCTCAGCCTGCAGTCACTCACCCTCCCTCAGCCTGCAGTCACTCGCCACCCCTCAGCCTGCACTCACTCACCACCCCTCAGCCTGCACTCACCACCCCTCAGCACACATCACTCACCCTCCAGCCCCCACTCACCCCCCTTAGCCCACACTCACTCAGCCTTCACTCACCCCCCCTCAGCCCACACTTACTCAGCCTGCATTCACCCCCTTTCACCCACACTCATCCCCCTCAGCCCACACTCACTCCTCCAGCTCGCACTCACTCACTCTTCAGCTCACATTTACTCACCCCCCTCAGCCCGCACTCACCCCCCTCAGCCCACACTCACCCCCCCTCAGCCCACACTCACCCCCTCAGCCCACACTCACCCCCTAGCTCGCACTCAGTCACCCCACCTCAGCTTGCACTTACTCACCCCACCTTGGCCCACACTCCCCCCCAAATCCCGCACTCACTCACCCTGCACTCCTCCCCATCAGCCCACACTCATCCCCCTCAGCCCGCACTCACCCCATTCAGCCTGCACTCGCTCACCCTCCCTGCCCATACTCGCTCTCCCTCCTTCTGCCCACTCTAGCTCACCCCCCTCTGCCTGCAGTCGTTCACCCCCTTTGCCCACATTCACTCATCCCCCATCTGTCCTCACTCACTCCACCTCTGCCCGCACTTGATCCCAAACGTGATCGACCTGCTCACGACTGCCCGCAGCCACTGCCTGCAATGAAGAACTGTGCCAGAGACCAACCAAACACAGAGAGGGATTCAAGAGCTTGCATGGGGGTGGGGGCAGAGAGCCTGCATGGGGGGGCCTGAGAGCATGCTCGGGGTCAGAAAGGGACCACGGATGGCAGAGAGGAAGCACGCGGAGGGGGGGGCACAAAGGGACCAGAGTGAGGGGCAGAGAGTGGAGATCGACCACAGGGGTAGGCCCAAGATTGTGCTCAAGATGGGGCAGAAAAGCAACGCAGTGGAGAGTGAGGGGGAAAAAAAACAGCGGGCAGGGGAGAGATAGCACAGGGAGGAAAGATAGCCGCCACCCCCAGCACCACAAAGCCTGTCCACATTGTGATGTCACCGCTCAACTGATCCGATAGCATTGGACCCACATCTAGTATATATATGTATATATATATATACACTAACACAAACAATAGAGACTGCTTTGGGTTGAATACACAATAGCTGTATACAGTGGCGTAACTAGAGTCCGATGGGCCCCGGTGCAAAATATTGAACTGGGTGCCGCCCCCTCGCACGTGCGCACACACCCACACGTTGGTCAGATGTATGGGCCCCATGTAACATTCAAAATCCTATAATTGACCCCTCTCCCCCTTCATTATGTATTAATGTCCCTCATCCTGCTATATATGGTCCTCCTTTTGGGATATGCCCTTATCCTGGTATATGTCCCCCTATCCTAGTATATATGGTCCCTCATTATAGTATAATGCAACATCCTGTGCCTCCATTAAGTATAATGCAGCCTCTTAGCCCTCCATATATTATAATTCAGCCTAATAGCCTTCCATATATTATAATACAGCCTCATAACCCTCCATACAGTATAATGCAGCCTCATATTCCTCCATACAGAATATTGCAGCCTCATAGCCCTCCATACAGTATAATGCAGCCCCATAGCCCTCCATATATTATAATGCAGACAAATAGCACTCCATATAGCATAATACAGCCTCATAGCCTTCCATATAGTATAATACAGCCTAACAGCCCTCAATATGGTATAATACAGCCTAATAGCCCTCCATATAGCATAATACAGCCTCATAGCCCTCCTCCATACAGTATAATTATTATTATTATTTATTTATAGAGCACCATTGATTCCATGGTGCTGTACATGAGAAAGGGATACATACAAACAAGTTAAAAGTACAATGAACAAATGAAAAGTTACAGACCGATACAGAAGAGAGAAAGGACCCTGCCCTTAAGGGCTTACATTCTACAGGGCAATGGGGAGGGAGACAGAAGGTTGGGTGGTGGTGGAGCGCTGGGTCCAGCGGTGGTGGAGCAACAGGTCCAGTGGTGGTGGAGCTCTTGGTTCAGTGGTTGTGGAGCTCTTGGTTCAGTGGTGGTGAAGTGCCGGTCCAGTGGTAGTGGAGCGCTGGGTCCAGTGGTAGTGGAGCGCTGGGTCTACTGGTGGTTGGGTGCACCGTGGTCATTGCAGGCTGTAGGCTGTTCTGAAGAGATGGGTTTTCAGGTTCCACTTGAAGCTTCTAAATGTAGGGGATAGTCCGATGTGTTGGGGTGCAGAGTTCCAGAGGATAAGGGATGCTCGGACGAAGTCTTGCAGGTGGTTAGATGAGGAACGTACAAGTGTGGAGTAAAGAAGTAGGTCTTGGGAGGATCGAAGATTACGAATTGGATGAAATCAGGAGATTAATTCAGAGATACATGTGGGAGATCGATTGTAGATGGCTTTGCAAATCAATGTTAGTAGTTTGAATTGGATACGCTGGGGAATTGGAAGCCAGTGAAGAGATTTGCAGGGGGGAGAAGTGGAAGAGTAGTGAGGAGAGAGGTGGATTATTCTGGCAACAGAGATGAGGACAGATTGGAGAGGTGCCAGAGTGTTAGCAGGGAGGCCACAGAGGAGGATGTTGCAGTAGTCGAGGCGGGAGACAAGGAGGGCATGCACTAGTAGTTTAGTAGATTGAGGGTTGAGGAAAGGACGAATTCTGGAAATATTTTTGAGTTGGAGGTGGCAGGAGGTGGCGAGAGCTTGAATGTGTGGTTTGAAGGACAAGGCAGAGTTAAGGGTTACTCCGAGGCAGCAGATTTCAGGTACAGTGCAATTAAATTTATTCTTATAGATAGATCAAGTAAGGAACGTGTACGAGGGGAAAAGATGATGAGTTTGGTTTTGTCTACATTTAGTTTTAGGAAGCGAGAGGAGAAGAAGGAGGATATGGCTGATAGACACTCTGGGATTCTGGACAGCGGAGAGGTGACGTCTGGGCTCAGAGAGATAGAGCTGAGTGTCGTCAGCATACACGTGGTACTGGAAGCCATGGGACTTTATCAGTTGTCCTAGGCCAAGGGTATAAATGGAAAAAGGAAGGGATCCCAGCAGGGATGAACCTAGCCTCTCTGCTGCCTGAGGCGAACTTTAAAACGGCGTCCCCCCAAACACAAGGACGTCAGTACCATCACACGCACATGCAAGAAATGCATAGAAGAATCCAGAATAAGGATCATTAATGGCAATGGCAGCTTGGCACAAGCTACAGTCACACAAAGGTGGCTGCCACCTTATAGCACAGGACACAGCACTGATTGCCACCTATTATCTATGGCACACACCTACAAAACTCTGGGCAGCTCCAATGTGATCACTGCCTGGCACTGACTAGTCAGACATGTCACCATGCGGCACTGTCCACACATACAGCGACCTGCAGTCTGAGCATCAACAAGCCGCCTCTGCACCAAGCTGGGAAAATGGTGCGTCTTCTTCAACAGACCACGCCTCCCCCCGAAACGCTTAGCCAATCACAAGCGCCGCACATGGGGCTGTCCTGTTTCCCTGAAAATAAGACACTGTCTTATATTAATTTTTGCCCCCAAAGAAGTGTGATGTCTTATTGTCGGGGACGTCTTATCTCCATGGAGAATTCACATTTATTGATGAACAAAAAAAATGAACGTTTATTACATACTGTACAGTAATTGTCATCACAGACCAGCATAACCAAACTGTGTCATCCATCATCCATCTGCAGCCCCCATCATCCCCAATGTCCCCCTGCAGCCTCCATCATCCATCTGCAGCCCCCATCATCCCCCAATGTCCCCCTGCAGCCTCCATCATCCATCTGCAGCCCCCATCATCCCCCAATATCCCCCTGCAGCCTCCATCATCCATGTGCAGCCTACATCATCCCCCAATGTCCCCCTGCAGCCTCCATCATCACCCAATGCCCCCTGCAGCCCACACCATCCATCTGCAGCCCCCATCATCCTCAATGTCCCCTGCAGCCTCCATCATCCATCTGCAGCCCCGATCATCCCCTGCAGTCTCCATCATCCATCTGCAGCCCCCATCATCCCACAATGTCCCCCTGCAGCCTCCATCATCCATCTGCAGCCCCCATCATCCCCCAATGTCCCCCTGTAACCATCATCCATCTGCTGCCCCCATCATCCCCCAATGTCACCCTGCAGCCTTCATCATCCATCTGCAGCCCCCATCATCCCCCAATATCCCCCTGCAGCCTCCATCATCCATCTGCACCCCATCATCCCCCTGCAGCCTCCATCATCCATCTGTAGCCCCATCATCCCCCTGCAGCCTCCATCATCCCCCAATGTCCCCCTGCAGCCTCCATCATCCATCTGCATCCCGCATCATCCCCCTGCAGCCTCCATCATCCATCTGTAGCCCCCATCATCCACCTGCAGCCTCCATCATACCCCAATGTCCCCCTGCAGCCTCCATCATCCCCCAATGTCCCCCTGCAGCCTCCATCATCCCCCAATGTTCCCTTGCAGCCTTCATCATCTGCAGCCCCCATCATCCCCCTGCAGCCTCCATCATCCATCTGCAGCCCCCATCATCCCCCAATGTCCCCCTGCAGCCTCCATCATCCCCCAATGTTCCCTTGCAGCCTTCATCATCATCTGCAGCCCCCATCATCCTCCTGCAGCCTCCATCATCCATCTGCAGCCCCCATCATCCATCTGCAGCCCCCATCATCCCCCAATGTCCCCCTGCAGCCTCCATCATCCATTTGCAGCCCCCATCATCCCCCAATGTCACCCTACAGCCTTTATCATCTGCAGCCCCCATCATCCCCCTACAGCCTCCATGATCCATCTGCAGCCCCCATCATCCCCCTGCAGCCTCCTCATCCCCCAATGTCTCCCTGCAGCCTCATCATCCTTCTGCAGCCCTTATCATCACCCAATAGCCCCATCATCCTTCTGTAGCCTCCATCATCCCCCAATGTCCCCCTGCAGCCTCCATCATCCTTCTGCAGCCCTCATCATCTCCCTATAGCCCCATCATCCTTCTGCAGCCTCAATCATACCCCAATGTTCCCCTGCAGACTTCATCATCCATCTGCTGCCCCCATAATCCCCATGCAGCCTCCATCATCCATCTGCAGCCCCATCTTCCCCCTGCAGCCTCCATCATCCCCAAATGTCCCCTGCAGCCTCCATCATCCATCTGCAGCCCTTATCATCTCCCAATAGTCACATCATCCTTCTGCAGCCTCCATCATCCCCTAATGTCCCCTGCAGCCTCCATCATCCCCCAATGGCGTCCTGCAGCCGCCATCATCCTTCTGCAGCCCTTATCATCTGCCAATAGCCCCATTACCTTCTGCAGCTCCCATTATCCCCAATATCACCTGCAGCTCCCATCATCCTTCTGCAGCCCTCATCATCTCCCAATAGCCCCATCATCCTTCTGCAGCCTCCATCATCCCCAATGTCCCCCTGCAGCCCCCATTATCCATCTGCAGCCCCATCATCCCCCAAAGTCCCCATAATACTTCTGCAGCCTCCATCATCCCCAATGTCCCCTGCAGCCCCCATAATCCATCTCCAGCACCCAACATCACCCAATGTGGGAGCAGGAAGGAGGACAAGTGTCGACCAACCGGCGGGAGAATGATCTTTCATTGCCCCCATAAAGTATGATGCCACCAAAAGTTTCCCCCAAACACTATGATCCCCCACAGTGAATTCCTCCACAGGACCCTTCATACATACCATACGGTAACCCCCAACTACTCTGGCACAGTATGATCCCCAACTGTGACCCCCTCACAGCCCTCCACATAGTATAATGGTCCCTAAACCTCTTCACACTGTATAATAGACCCCAACACAGCCATCAAATAGACCCCCATAAAGTTTAAAGGCTCCGTCATAGCCCTGCAAGTATTATCCTGCCCCCACAGAGCCCTCCAAATATTGTAATGACTTCAATATAGTATAATTGGCTCCATATATTATAATACATGCACCCCCATAGCCCCCCATATAATATAATGTACCCCCATAGACAATGCACCCCATAATTTTCCATATATTAGAATGCGCCCTGTGAGACAGTGCAGGGGATCATATGCGAGGGGCGCTATGTCTCCCCCAGAATGCGCACTGTCACGTATTGAGCCCGGTGTAGGGTGTGAGAGAAAGGGATGGTCCGCTCCCTCCGCTCCAGGTCTTGCAAGGTCCCGGAAGGAGACACAGAGTTAAAAGCCTGAGCAGGAGGCAGGGCGGGGTTCCTTGTACACAGAATTGTGCCTTAGCTGCAGCAGCAGCAGAGATAGACAGGAGAGGTCTAGAGTTCCAGGGGGCCGTGTGCTAGACTAACACGGCCTAGCCCAGGAGGGCTGGAGGAACTCGGGGTGACCCATAACGGAGGCCTTTGGCCTGAAGGACCCGGGTTACTTTATATGAACTGTGTCCTGTGTACCCGGCTGCGACCCGGATTCCGGCAGACTGTGCCACCGCTGTGTGTATCAGCAATAAACACCGGGTCCTGTTTGAACTACTACCGGGCTCCATGTGTTTCCTGACTTGCAATCCCGGCGCTGCCCCACAGCCCCCATAGTCCTCCATATATTACAATGCACCCCATAAACCTACAAATATTATAAAGCACCACCATAGTCCTCCATATAATATAATGTACCATGCGTAGTCTTCTAAATACTATAATGCATCCCCATAGTCCTCCATATAGTATAATGCACCCCATAGCCCTCCATATACCATACAGCACCCCATTAACAATATAGCACCCCATATATAATACCGCCCATATACAGCACAGGAGCCCCATATACAGCACCCCCATAAACAGCACAATACCCCCATATACAGCACCCCAATATACAGCACAGCTGCCCCATAAACAGAACACCACCCCCATAAACTGCACAGTACTCACATATACAGCACAGAAGCCCAATATACAGTACAGAACCCACATAAACAGCACAGTACCCCCATATACAGCACCACCATATATGGCACAGCACCCCCATATACGGCACAGTACCCCATATACAGCTCAGCACCCCCATATACAGCACAGCACCCCCATATACAGCACCCTAGCCCCATGTACAGAGCACCCCGATATACAGCAAAGACCCCCATATACAGCAGAGTCCCCCATATACAGCACCCCTATAAATACTGCTGCAGGGGGCGGAGTTAGTCTGAGTGTAGCAGATTCTAGAAGAGCTGTGGGAAGGTTCTGGCGCTGGTGCCACAAGCAGGCACAGGCCAGAGACCAAGGGGAGCCCTTTAGCGTCCCACCAGCCTAAGTGGGACTGAAGGCAAGGAGACTAGAGACAGAATCAGCAGGGGAACTGGCAGCTGTGAGCACGTTCGAGAAAGGAGAGAGAGAAGCCGGATATTGGGGATCCGCGCCAGTGGAGAACTACAAGTCCCACAGGAAACCCCTGGGCACCGTGGAAGCTACAGCTACTCGGTCTCCTAAAAGAGTCAAAGCAAGGGAGCCAGGTGCAGTGGCCACTGCAAGAAACCAAGAGAAGGTTGTCCCACAGACCGCACAGGAGGGAAGAGAAACAGAACAGAGAAGAGAGAGGAGGCTAGTCCTCATTTAATAGACTGTGCTTCAAGGAACACAAAAGGGAAGGAGGCCATATACCCACTCGCTGTGGGAGCCCACTGTGCAGCCAGCTACCCGTCAGTGCTTGGGACCATTTGCCTGAATTCCATCAGTAAAAGGTGAAGAGACTTTGCTGCATGTTTGCCTTCTTTCTATTCCCTCACCGTGCCCCTCCATAGACTCTTCCTATACTCCCAACTGACCAAACTCTGCTGCATCCTGCCCAACCACACCACTCTGCCCTGGAGGTCCCAGTCCTGTCTATTCCATCAAAGCCGCCATCCCACCGACCTCTAGAGCAGGGGTCCCCAACCTTTTTTGCACCGGGGACCGGCTTCATGCAAGACCGTCCTTCCGGGGCCCGGCGGGCGGGGCTTTGAACTTATGGGGCGGGGCTATGGAGAAGGGGTGGAGTTTACTGCCCTGTTTCCTCAAAAGATGTGCTACATCTTATTTTCATATACGGTAGTATAATGCAGCGTCACAGCCATCCACATTATATAATGCAGCCTCACAGCTCTCCATATAGTACAATGCAGCGTCACATCCCTCCATAAAGTATAATGCAACCTCATGTCCTTCCATATAATATAATGCAGTGTTGCATCCCTCCATATAGCATAAATTCTCCCCCCACACACACATTGCCCCCCTATAACCACCGCACACACACATTGCCCCCATATAACCCCCGCACACACACACACACACTGCCCCGTATAACCCCCGCACACACACACTGCCCCCGTATAACCCCTGCACACAGACATTGCCCCTTGTATAACCCTACACACACACACACACTGCCCCCGTACAACCCCCGCGCACGCACACACACACACACACACACACACACACACACTGCCCCCGTATAACCCCCGCACACACACACACACACATTGCCCCTTGTATATACCCCTCACACACACACACACATTGCCCCCTGCATATACCCCTCACACACACACACATTGCCCCTTGTATATACCCCTCACACACACACATTGCCCCTTGTATATACCCCTCTCACACACACACATTGCCCCTTGTATATACCCCTCACACACACACACACATTGCCCCTTGTATATACCCCTCACACACACTGACCCCTGAATGCCCCACACACAGACATGCTGCCCCCAGTACAATCCACCCTCCACACACAGGCATTGCTGAAACACACACTCCACACACAGATGCTCTGCTGTTGCTCACCGCTCCTGCCGGCTTCTCTCATACAGCAGCAGCTGAGAGGCAAAGACGTGGCTGAAGTTTTTTCATATCTTTCACTATTTCCAAGCGCATCACGTGACGCACACATCACTGCTGCGCTTGGAAATAGCGCGATATATGAAAAAACTTCAGCCATGTCTCTGCCTCTCAGCTGCTGCTGTATGAGAGAAGCCGTCGGCCAATAACAGTGCGGCAGGGCATGGCCGCTGCTGATTGGCCGACAGCTCTCCTAATGCATATGTACGCAGCTGAGGCAGAGGCCTCGGCTGAGGCTCAAAGCGGCATCAGGAGGTGAGGGGCGCGGTGGGCGGGGACACACAGGGGGCGGGGAAGCCGGCAGGTCGCCGCGGACCGGCACAAGGATCCTGACGGCCCGGTCCCGGTCC
Source organism: Allobates femoralis (assembly GCA_033576535.1). NCBI lineage: Eukaryota > Metazoa > Chordata > Amphibia > Anura > Aromobatidae > Allobates > Allobates femoralis. Next base: position 176,633,219 of record JARQOC010000003.1, read on the forward strand.
GCGGCCCGGTGGTTGGGGACCCCTGCTCTAGAGGACTGTAGCGGCGCTGGTGACCCCTCACCAGACTCAGCAGGTGGCGTCACGAAGACAAAAACTTGTAAATATTCCCTGTAAATATCCCTTTTTCATTGACCCCCAGGGCTACAGCCTCGGGCAGCCACCCGTGACATCCCAGACTGAAACCGAGCCCGAGCCCTGAGTACCCTGCCCTGGGCGAGTCACGATTCCTCCCATAAATAAATCATCTTTATTTACAGTACAGACCAAAAGCTCCTTTGAGCAAGGGTCACCTTTATTTTTGCTTTAATTATTGTATTAATTATTGTAGTGTATTTTTTACATTGTTTCTCTGCTTTAATTATTGTACTGTAGTTTTATGATTGTTACTTATGATCGTTTGTATATGAACCAATGGACTGTAAAGCGCTGCGGAATATGTTGGCGCTATATACAGTATTATAGATATAAGGACTACCACTTCCGGATAACATTAAAAGAATAAATTTTATTGATTCTTTTTATAAAAAACTAGATGGTGGCCCGATTCTAAAGAATCGGGTAGTCTAGAATCTATATATAGTTTATTTAGTAATAGGGGAGTGCTGTGAAATTAATTGTGTGTATACAGGCGGCTCAGTGGTCAGCAGTGAGTGCGGTGGCTCAGTGGTCAGCAGTGAGTGCGGTGGCTCAGTGTCAGCAGTGAGTGCGGTGGCTCAGTGGTCAGCAGTGAGTGCGGTGGCTCAGTGGTCAGCAGTGAGTGCAGCAGAGGCTGGAGGGGGCAGAGGCTGGAGGGGGCAGAGGAGGGAGGAGGCAGAGGACGGAGGAGGCAGAAACTGGAGGGGTTAGAGGAGGAAGGGGTCAGGGGAGAGCGGAGGCAGGGGAGAGCGGAGGCAGGGGAGAGCGGAGGCAGGGGAGAGCGGAGGCTGGAGGGCAGGGGAGAGCGGAGGCAGAGGAGAGCGGAGAGCGGAGGCTGGAGAAGAGCGGAGGCTGGAGAAGAGCGGAGGCTGGAGAAGAGCGGAGGCTGGAGGGCAGGGGAGAGCGGAGGCAGAGGAGAGCGGAGGCTGGAGAAGAGCGGAGGCTGGAGGGCAGGGGAGAGCGGAGGCAAAGGAGAGCGGAGGCTGAAGAAGAGCGGAGGCTGGAGGAGAGCGGAGGCTGGAGAAGAGCGGAGGCTGGAGGGCAGAGGAGAGCGGAGGCAGGGGAGAGCGGAGGCAGGGGAGAGCGGAGGCAGGGGAGAGCGGAGGCGGGGTGGGGCAGAGGAGAGCGGAGGCAGGGAGAGCGGAGGCAGGGGAGAGCAGGGGCAGGGGAGAGCGGAGGCAGGGGAGAGCGGAGGCTGGAGAAGAGCGGAGGCTAGAGAAGAGCGGAGGCTGGAGAAGAGCGGAGGCTGGAGAAGAGCGGAGGCTGGAGAAGAGCGGAGGCTGGAGGGCAGAGGAGAGGGGAGGCTGGAGAAGAGCGGAGGCTGGAGAAGAGCGGAGGCTGGAGGAGAGCGGAGGCAGGGGAGAGCGGAGGCAGGGGAGAGCGGAGGCAGGGGAGAGCGGCGAGGCAGGGGAGAGCGGAGGCTGGAGGCAGGGAGAGAGAGCGGAGGCATGGGAAGAGCGGAGGCGGGAAGAGCGGAGGCAGGGGAAGAGCGGAGGCAGGGGAAGAGCGGAGGCAGGGAGAGGGGAAAGGCGGAGGCAGGGAGAGCGGAGGCTGGAGAAGAGCGGGAGGCTGGGGAAGAGCGGAGGCTGGAGAGAGCGGAGGCTAGGAGGGGAGCAGGGAGAGCGGAGGCAGGGAGAGCGGAGGCAGGGGAGAGCGGAGGCAGGGAGAGAGCGGAGGCAGGGGAAGAGCGGAGGAGGGGAAGAGCGGAGGCAGGGGAAGAGCGGAGGCAGAGGAGAGCGAGGTGGGGCAGAGGAGAGCGGAGGCAGGGGAGAGCGGAGGCAGGGGAGAGCGGAGGCAGGGGAGAGCGGAGGCAGGGGAGAGCGGAGGCAGGGAGAGGGCAGCGGGAGAGGGGAGGCAGGGGAGAGCGGAGGCGGGAGAGCGGAGGCAGGGAAGAGCGGAGGCAGGGAGAGCGGAGGCTGGAGAAGAGCGGAGGCTGGAGAAGAGCGGACGGGGAGGCAGGGGAGAGCGGAGAGGCAGGAGAGCGGAGGCAGGGAGGAGAGCGGAGGCAGGGGAGAGCGGAGGCAGGGGAGAGCGGAGGCAGGGGAGAGCGGAGGCAGGGGAGAGCGGAGGCGGGAAGAGCGGAGGCAGGGGAGAGCGGAGGCAGGGGAGAGCGGAGGCTGGAGAGAGGAGAGCGGAGGCGAGGAGAGAGCGGAGGCAGGGGAAGAGCGGAGGCAGGGAGAGCGGAGGCAGGAGGAAGAGCGGAGGCTGGAGGCAGAGGGAGAGCGGGGAGCGGAGGAGGAGAGCGGAGGCTGGGAAGAGCGGAGGCTGGAGGAGAGACGGAGGCTGGAGGCAGGGAGAGCGGAGGCTGGAGAAGAGCGGAGGCAGGGGAGAGCGGAGGCAGGGAAGAGCGGAGGCAGGGGAAGAGCGGAGGCAGGGGAGAGCGGGAGGCAGGGGAGAAGAGCGGAGGCAGAGGAGAGGGAGGCTGGAGGCAGAGGAGGAGCGGAGGCTGGAGGAAGAGCGGAGGCGGGAGAGAGCGGAGGCAGGGAGAGCGGAGGCAGGGGAGAGAGCGGAGGCAGGGGAAGAGCGGAGGCTGGGAAGAGCGGAGGCAGAGGGAGAGCGGAGGAAGGAGCGGAGGGCAGGAGGAGAGCGGAGGCAGGGGAGAGCGGAGGCGTGGAGAGAGCGGAGGCAGGGAGAGCGGAGGCTGGGAGAGAGAGCGGAGGCTAGAGGAGAGCGGAGGCTGGAGAAGAGGAGCGGAAGGCGGAGAGAGGAGAGAGGGCGGAGGCTGGAGGAGGGAGAGCGGAGGCAGGGGAGAGCGGAGGCTAGGGAGGGAAGCGGAGGCAGGGAGAGCGGAGGCAGGGGAGAGCGGAGGCGGAGGGCGAGAGGAGAGCGGAGGCAGGGGAAGAGCGGAGGCAGAGGAGAGCGGAGGCTGGAGGGCAGAGGAGAGCGGAGGCAGGGGAGAGCGGAGGCGGGAGGGACAGGAGGAGAGCGGAGGCTGGAGGGCAGAGGGAGAGGGAGGCAGGGAGAGCGGAGGCTGGAGAAGAGCGGAGGCTGGAGAAGAGGGGGCTGGAGAGAGGGAGGGGAGAGAGCGGAGGCTGGGAGGGAGGCAGAGAGCGGAGGCGGGGAGAGGGGCGGGGGAGGAGGGAGGGGGGGGGGGCAGGGGAGAGCGGAGCTGGAGGGCAGGGAGAGCGGAGGCAGAGGAGAGCGGAGGCTGGAGAAGAGGGGGCTGGAGAAGAGCGGAGGCGGAGAGAGACGGAGGCAGGAGAAGAGCGGAGGCAGGAGAAGAGCGGAGGCTGGGGGCGGAGCAGGGAGAGCGAGTGGAGGCAGGGGAGAGCGGAAGGCAGAGGAGGCGGAGGCTGGAGGGCAGAGGAAGAGCGGAGGCTGGAGAAGAGCGGAGGCTAGAGAAGAGCGGAGGCTAGAGAAGAGCGGAGGCTAGAGAAGAGCGGAGGCTGGAGGAGAGCGGAGGCTGGAGGAGAGCGGAGGCTGGAGGAGAGCGGAGGCTGGAGGGCAGAGGAGAGCGGAGGCTGGAGGGCAGAGGAGAGCGGAGGCAGGGAGAGCGGAGGCTGAGGAGAGCGGAGGCTGGAGGGCAAAGGAGAGCGGAGGCGAGCGGAGGCTGGAGGGCAGAGGAGAGCGGAGGCTGGAGGGCAGAGGAGCGAGAGCGGAGGCAGGGGAGAGGCGGAGGCTAGGAGGAGAGCGGAGGCTGGAGAAGAGCGGAGGCTGGAGAAGAGCGGAGGCTGGAGAGAGAGCGGAGGCAGGAGGAGAGCGGAGGCTGGAGAAGAGGCGGAGGAGAGCGGAGGCTGGGGGCACAGAGAGAGGGAGGCTGGGGGGGACAGGAGAGGGGAGGCTGGGGGGGCACAGGAGAGGGAGGCTGGGGGGGCACAGGAAGAGGGGGAGAGGGCTGGGGGCACAGGAAAGGGGAGGCTGGGGGGCACAGGAAAAGGTGGGGCAAGGAGGCTGGGGGCACAGGAAAGGGGAGGCTGGGGGGCACAGGAAAGGGGAGGCTGGGGGGCACAGGAAAGGGGAGGCTGGGGGGGCACAGGAAGGGGAGGTGGGGGGCACAGGAAGGGGAGGCTGGGGGGGCACAGGAGGGGAGGCTGGGGGGCACAGGAGAGGGGAGGCTGGGGGGGCACAGGAGAGGGGAGGCTGGGGGGGCACAGGAGAGGGAGGCTGGGGGGGCACAGGAGAGGGGAGGCTGGGGGGGCACAGGAAGGGGAGGCTGGGGGGCACAGGAGAGGGGAGGCTGGGGGGGCACAGGAAAGGCTGGGGGGCACAGGAAAGGGGAGGCTGGGGGGGGCACAGGAAATGGGAGGATGGGGGGGCACAGGAGAGGGGAGGATGGGGGGGCACAGGAAAGGGGAGGCTGGGGGGGGCACAAGGAAATGGGAGGATGGGGGGGCACAGGAGAGGGGAGGATGGGGGGGCACAGGAGAGGGGAGGCTGGGGGGGCACAGGAGAGGGGAGGCTGGGGGGGCACAGGAGAGGGGAGGCTGTGGGGGCACAGGAGAGGGGAGGCTGGGGGGGCACAGGAGAGGGGAGGCAGAACACGCACCGGGCTGTCGGCGGGGCTGTGTGGTCCCTGATGGAGGAGGAGAGTGGGCGGTGCCGGCGGAGGCCGCACACCGGAGTGTGGGGCGGGCCGGTTCCCGGATGTTGGTGGGAGGGTGCATGTAGCCACCCTGCCGCCTGAGCCGATCGGAGGCCGGTGTCAGCCCCGCCGGCCCTGCAGCGTCCGCTCGGCGCCGCCGCCCTGCAGCCTACAGTGCCACAGGGCGCGCGCCCTCTTACAGCGTCAGTCTCTGCTGGCGCCGCCCCCTTATGTGATGCCGCTTCCACTGGCTGCCGGGGCTCTGGACTCAGGGCTCACACTGTCCAGTGGACGGTGCGGCCCTGGATGGGAGCACACGGCTCTGTGTGGGAGTGGCGGTGGCGCTTTAGCACCCACTGCGAGCCGCTATTCAGGTTTGACAGCGGCTCGCGGTGAGCGCTACGCGCTCACCGCTCGTGGGTCTGGAACTTCCGGTTCCGGTCTGTGACACAGGGCGCAGGCCGTCACGGAAGTTGCCCAGATTCCACAGGAAGTGGCCTTCGGGTTTTATATATATGATGACTGTCTAGTCTACAAAGTGTACAAAAGTGAAAACAAGGGGTGTGTATTTACAAATTCACTGAAGGAAAAAGCACATTTACAGTATGGATATACCTATTCTGTCCCTAAATCTGTAGGGCTACCTGACAGTGGAGGTATAAACACCCTAATGTTCCGGGTGCCCTCACTCCGCGACGGCTTGCCCTATGATATCCCTAGATAGGTCATCACAATTATAACCAACATTTTATATGTAGGGGTATCAAAATCCAAAGGATAATGACAGAATTAAATCCGGATCAGGATCAACTTAACTCAGATGTAACGTTAGAGTTCACTGATACCACGGCAATCCAATGTGCGGTCAAATTTTTCCTTCAGTCGTGACTTAAAAACAGTGGAAAATCTCCATCATTTATTGGTCTAACGCGTTTCGCCTTATAGAATATCATAAGACTCATCAGAGACCGTTCAGGGAGTATTCGCACAGTTGCCTGTTATTTTTCTCTCTTTGAGACACAATAGGGTAAAGATAGTTGTCTCTTGTTCAAGAAAATTCCACAGTGAGGATCACTAGGGTATATTTACAAATTCCCAGGAGACAGGATACATACAATGATTAACATCCAGTCCCTTTATATTTTTTGGACACACACTTCCACAGCGACCATAATATCATGGAGTCTTACTTATGATGTCCCCTTGTAATAGGAAATACCAGAGTAAGGGTTGTCTCAGGCTTTAAATGCCCCCAACATGGAGTCAAACACACTCCATGTAGTCTGGTTCCAGGGTGCTGTGTCCAGGCTGATACTACCTTGTTTATTATATATCTTTACTTACAAATTTGAACGATATATACAGTACTGACCAAAAGTTTGGACACACCTTCTCATTCAAAAAGTTTTCTTTATTTTCATGACTATGAAAATTGTAGATTCACACTGAAGGCATCAAAACTATGAATGTGGAATTATATACTTAACAAAAAAGTGTGAAACAACTGAAAATATGTCTCAATATTCTAGGTTCTTCAAAGTAGCCACCTTTTGCTTTGATTACTGCTTTGCACACTCTTGGCATTCTCTTCATGAGCTTCAGGAGGTAGTCACCAGAAATGGTTTTCACTTCACAGGTGTGCCCTGTCAGGTTTAATAAGTATAAGGATTTCTTGCCTTATAAATGGGGTTGGGACTATCAGTTGTGTTGTGCAGAAGTCTGGTGGATACACAGCTGATAGTCCTACTGAATAGACTGGTAGAATTTGTATTATGGCAAGAAAAAAGCAGCTAAGTAAAGAAAAAACGAATGGCCATCATTACTTTAAGAAATGAAGGTCAGTCAGTCCGAAAAATATGAAAACTTTGAAAGTGTCCCCAAGTGCAGTTGCAAAAACCATCAAGCGCTACAAAGAAACTGGCTCACATGAGGACCGCCCCAGGAAAGGAAGACCAAGAGAAACCTTTGCTGTGGAGGATAAGTTAATCCGAGTCACCAGCCTCAGAAATCGCAGGTTAACAGCAGCTCAGATTAGAGACCAAGTCAATGCCACACAGAGTTCAAGCAGCAGACATATCTCTACAACAACTGTTAAGAGGAGACTTTGTGTAGCAGGCCTTCATGGTAAAATAGCTGCTAGGAAACCACTGCTAAGGGCAAGCAACAAGCAGAAGAGACTTGTTTGGGCTAAAGAACACAAGGAATGGACATTAGACCAGTGGAAATCTGTGCTTTGGTCTGAGGTGTCCAAATTTGAAATCTTTGGTTCCAACCACCGTGTCTTTGTGCGACGCAGAAAAGGTGACCGGATGGACTATACATGCCTGGTTCCCACCGTGAAGCATGGAGAAGGTGTGATGGTGTGGGGGTGCTTAGCTGGTGACACTGTTGGGGATTTATTAAAAATTGTAGGCATACTGAACCAGCATGGCTACCACAGCATCTTGCAGTGGCATGCTATTCCATCCGGTTTGCGTTTACTTGGACCATCATTTATTTTTCAACAGGACAATGACCCCAAACACACCTCCAGGCTGTGTAAGGGCTATTTGACCAAAGAGGACAGTGATGGGGTGCTACGCCAGTTGACCTGGCCTTCACAGTCACCAGACCCGAACCCAATCGAGATGGTTTAGAATGAGCTGGACCGCAGAGTGAAAGCAAAAGGGCCAACAAGTGCTAAGCATCTCTGGGAACTCCTTCAAGACTGTTCAAAGACCATTTCCGGTGACTACCTCTTGAAGCTCATTAAGAGAATGCCAAGAGTGTGCAAAGCAGTAATCAAAGCAAAAGGTGGCTACTTTGAAGGACCTAGAATATAAAACATATTTTCAGTTGTTTCACACTTTTTTGCTGTTTCACACTTTTTTGCTAAGTATATAATTCCACATGTGTTAATTCATAGTTTTGATGCTTTCAGTGTGAATCTACAATTTTCATAGTCATGAAAATAAAGAAAACTTTTTGAATGAGAAGGTGTGTCCAAAATTTTGGTCAGTACTGCATATAGCCCCAACATATTCCGCAGCGCTTTACAGTCCATTGGTTCATATACAAATGGTCATAAGTAACAATCATAAAAATACAGTACAATAAGTAAAGCAGAGAAACTATGTAAAAAATACACTACAATAATTAATACAATAATTAAAGCAAAAATAAAGGTGACCCTTGCTCAAAGAAGCTTACAATCTACAATGGGATGGGGGTTACACAAAGTACAGGAGCTTATTATAATGATGGTACAGGCAGTTTGAGGAAGAGGGGGATAGACAAAATTACATGAATGGTCATCAGATAATCTGTGTAGAGCTTTTGGGTTTGGTGGAGTTTGAAGGAAGAGTTATGTCCACAGAGATAGTGAATGGGCTATATAGAATATAAAGGACTTCTATAAGGGAGCATGATAGGTCGCCTTATAAAGATATGTTTTAGGGAATGCCTGAAGCTATGTAAATTGTGGATAGTCTTAGTTTCTTGGGGGAGAGCATTCCAGAGAATTGGTGCAGCTTGGGAGAAGTCTTGGAGCCGTGAGTGGGAGGTTCGGGTTATTAGGGATGTTAGTCGAAGGTCGTTTGTAGAACGTAGAGATGGTAGGTTGATAGACAGAGATGAGAGAGGAGATGTAGGGAGGTGCTACACTATGAAGAGCTTTGTGGGTGAGAACAAGCAATTTGAATTGGATCCTGCAGTGTATAGGCAGCCAGTGCTACGACTGGCATAGAGTGGAGGCATCTGAGTAACATTTGGCCAGATAGCTGATCCTGGCTGCTGCATTAAGGATGGACTGGAGAGGGGAAAGTCTAGTGTGGGAGAGACCGATTAATAGAGAATTGCAGTAATCAAGGCAATGGATCAGGGTCACAGGGTTTTTGTTGATTCCATGCTGAGACAGGGGCGTACTCTAGAGATGTTTTTCAGGTGTAGGCGGCAAGAGCAGGCCAGAGATTGTATATAGGAAGTGAAGGAGAGATCGGTGTCAAACATAACACCCAGACAGTGAGCCAGCTGCCTAGGCGTGATTGTGGTGCCGCACACAAAAAGGGAGATTTCAGATTTAGGGAGGCTAATGGAGGGTGGGATTATAAGAAGTTTAGTTTTGAAAAGATTGAGTTTCAGATAGAGAACGGACATGAGATTGGAAACTGCAGCTAGACTGTCATTGGTGTTCTTTAGTAACGCAGGGGTAAGGTCAGGGGCTGAAGTGTATAATTGTGTGTCATCAGCATAGAGATGGTACTGGAGGCCAAATCTGCTGATTGTCTGTCCAATAGGGGCCGTGTAGAGAGAGAAGAGAAGAGGGCCAAGGACCGAACCCTGTGGGACCCCAATAGTCAGAGGAAGAGGAGAGGAAGATAAGTCTGTGAATGCTACACTGAAAGAGCGGTCAGAAAGATAAGACGAGAACCAGGAGAGAAAAGTATCCTTTACGCTGATGAAGCATAGAGAGTAGAAGATAGTGGTCAACTATGTCAAAAGTTGCAGAGAGGTCAAGAAGAATAAGCAGAGAGTAGTCACCATTACGTTTTTCCGTCTGAAGGTCATTGGTCGCTTTGATGAGGGCAGTTTCTGTACAGTGTAGGGGGTGGAAACCAGACTGTAATAGATCTAGAAGAGAATGAGTGGCGAGGTAACGGATGAAGCGGGTGTAGACCAGGCGTTCCAAGAGTTTAGAGATGGAGGGGAGATTGGAGACTGGTCTGTAGTTATTAGTGCAGGATGGGTCAATGGAAGATTTCTTTAATAATGGAGTAATGATTGAGTGTTTGAAAGTAGGGATGAGCGAGTATAATCATTACTATTTGGTACTTGCCGAATAGTAACGATATTTGGCTACTCGCTACTCCCCGAGTTTCTTGTGATTACTTGGGAGTATGGAGTAGTCCTTTTACTTTCACAATGTATCTATATATACACTGCGAAAGTACACTAGAAGTGAAGAAAAGTTGTTAAAAAATAAAAAAAAAACATCATACTCACCTTCTGACGCCTACAGCGGGACCCGAAAACCTCACCTCCGATGTGCGGCAAGGACCTGCCAGTGTGATAGCCAATCAGATGGCTGGGAGCGATCTGGCCAATCAGATGGCCGGACGTCACAAACCATGTGATCGCTATCAGCCACCTGATTGGCCAGATTGCCAGGTCTTGAACGTGCATCAATGACCTGCCAGTCTGGCCAATCAGGTGGCTGGTAGCGATCACGTGGCTTGTGACATCCGGCCATCAGATTGGCCAGATTGCTCCCAGCCATCTGATTGGCTATCAGACTGGCAGGTCCTTGCCGCACATCGGAGGTGAGGTTTTCAGGTCCTGGTGCAGGCGTCGGAAGGTGAGTATGATGGGTTTTTTATTTTTTAACAACTTTTCTTCACTTCTAGTGTACTTTCGCAGTGTATATATAGATATACTGCGAAAGTACTTGCATTTCAATTGGACTCGCTATACTCGCAACGAGTACCGAGTATAGCGAGTCTGATTACTTCAGCTACTCGCTCATCCCTATTTGAAAGAGGAGGAGAAGATGCCAGAAGAGAGGGAGAGATTGAAGATTTTGGTCAGGTGAGTGGTGACCACTGGAGAGAGAGACTGGAGTAGGTGTGAGGGAATGGAGTCAGTGGTGCATGTAGTGGGATGAGAGGTAAGAGAGGAGTCTAGGGGGAAGACCTGGAAAGTACATTGTGGGGACAGGAGTAAGCCAACTCCACCACAATGTCTGTTCCCGAGTCTCGGGGAATGGGAGAAATTAAGCCGCCATGAGAAATAGCAGCAAGGGAAGCAGTGTCTGAGTCCTGGATCCAGGTTTCTGTGAGGGCCAACAGATTAAAAGAGTTAGTGAAAAAGTAATTGTGAATGAAGGGAAGCTTGTTGCTCCAGATTTTTGTGGGTCCTGGGCAGGCCCGCCATCAGGGGATGACACGTCTGCCTCCAGTGAGGGGCCCGGGCTTCCCCGCAGGGGGCGTGGCCATTTTCATGAGGGAGAGGGGGGCCTGTCCATGACTGTAGGGGGTGTGGCTGTTTGAATCATGGAGTGAGCAGGGCCTGCCCCCCCCAGCCAGCATCGCATCTGTGCCTGTGCACAGCACAGCCCAATCAATCCTGCCCCAGAGCCAGCCCATCCACAGTGAGTCAGTCACTGACTGACACATGACGTCCATCAGCTGGGGCCTGCTCATCCCCGCCCATCCCCGCCCACCGGCCCGACCATCAGAACAAGGTGAGGCTGGAAGTTGTTGTACAACTTGTGGACAGCCAGACGCCATTAGCCCCCGCAGGCCCAGTGCCCAGCTGAGTCTGAGCTCCACTCCGGATCATCATACAAAGGCTCAGGTACCGTACAGGGGGCCAAGGCAGATGAGATCCTTCAGGAGGAGCCCCTCGCTCCCTCCAGGCTCCAGACTATGGTGGGTGGGCGTGGGTGTATGGGGCCCCTGCTGTCCCTAAGCCAGGGAAAGGGTGAAGCTGGTGGTGGGATCCCGTCGGGCCGGGATGGGGGATGCAGCCTGCCGGAGCCAGGGCAGGGTGAAGCTGTGGTGGTGGGTGGGTCGGGGCCCCTGCTGTCCCTGAGCCAGGGAAAGTGTGAATCTGGTGGTGGGGCCTGTCGGGACGGGGGTTGCAGCCTGCCGGAGCCAGGGCAGGGTGAGGCTGGCGCGGGAGTATGTGGCCCCGCCGGTCCCGGGCTGATGGGGGTATGCCAGGGCAGGGTGAGTTGGCGGGTGTATGGGGCCCCGTGGGGGGGCTGTTGGAGCCAGGGCAGGCTGAAGCTGGCGGGTGTATGGAGCCCTGCTGTCACTGGACCAGGATAGGGGCTGCCGGAGCCAGAGAAAGGGTGAAGCTGCCGGGTGTATGGGGCCGGGCTGGGAGGTGGGCTGCCGGAGCCAGGGCAGGGTGAAGCTGGCGGGTGTATGGGGCAGCGCTGGCCCCACACCCCCCTAGGGGGATAAGAGTGCACACATGGTGTGGAGGGGTCCCAGACCCGCAGGTGAATAAGAGTGAGCACATGGTGTGGAGGGGGTTCTGCCCCCCCCAGGGGGATAAGAGTCTGTGTAGATTGGTGTGGAGCCAGATCCGGTTTCAGTACTAGCATGCTCAGGAAACATCAATGGGTCAGTTGCTCTCTTTATCACTCTCTTTCTCACTCTCTTTCTCGCTCTTTCTCGCACTCCCGTGTTTTTATGTGACCTGTCTTTGATGGGACGTGTTTCTAATAGTGGGTGGTAAAACTGTGTGGGTGTGGCTTGGGTGAGGGTGGAGCCTAAGGGGGCCCCAAAATTTTGCCAGTCAGGGGCCCTGAAATTCCTAGTGGCAGCCCTGGCCCCGGGCAAAAGAGTCTTAATGAGCCCCTTTTACACTCCGCCCCTCCAAATTATATATTACACACTTACAGCTCTGCTACATGCCCATAGACATAGATGGCTCTGCTACACACACATGTAGACACACAGCTCTGTTACATGCACACTACACAAAGTACATACACATAGCTCTATTATATGAACATACAGATACAGCACACACATCACTGGTACATGCCCAATTCATGCACACACAGATGCATGCAGCTCTGCTACACGCACCCTACTTTAATTTTCTGAGATAATGACCTTTGGATTTACATTGGCTGTAAGGCATAATCATCAACATTAACAGAAATAAACACTTTAAATAGATCAACCTGTTTGTAATAACTAAATAATATAAGCATTTCACTTCATGAATTGAATTAATGAAATAAATTAACTTTTTGATGATATTCCATTTTATTGAGATACACCTGTAGTTTTTATATTTAAACTAAAGAACAATTTCTTCTAAACTAGCCTGTGGATTTTCTTACTGTTAGATAAGAACGTGTGCTACCTTTCAAACAGATTTCTGACTAAACACTATTGTCTTAAATGTAGAAAATATGGTCCTTTAAAATGAAATAAGAAAAATCCCCAGAGAGGGGACTTGTTAGAGCTGTAAACAGCTTATCTGAAGTTCTAATTATCTAGTGACAGCAGTATCCCATACTGTAATCCACTAAGCAATACACCGATAACAACTTGCTGTATTCTACATGTGTATGTATTATCAGCTCAGTGTGCCAGACTACATTGCATTTGTAGATAACTGTAAGGTTTGTAATCCATAAAAGGAAGAAAGTAGTTACTTTTGCTGTGATGTTAATAGATAAACACCATTGTGTCTTTAAAGTTGTAAGCACCATAGTGGGAAAGTAATGTTCATGTACTATTTAGAGCTTCCAAAATGAAAAGAGGAATTATTGGACTATAGTGAGTATTTTCTTTCAAAAGAACAAAGGCAAATAGCATTTTTTGAAAATTAATGCAGATTTACCTGTTTTGCTGCAAGTTTTTGTATTACATGTATTAATATATTTAATTTTTTTTTATACGCATATAGTAACATAGTAACATAGTTTTTAAGGTTGAAGGAAGACTTTAAGTCCATCTAGTTCAACCCATAGCCTAACATGTTGATCCAGAGGAAGGCAAAAAAAAACCATGTGGCAACACTAAGCTCCACATTGGGGAAAAAAATTCCTTCCTGACTCCAGATACGGCAATTAGACTAGTTCCCTGGATCAACGCCCTATCAAAGAATCTAGTATGTATACCTGGTAATATTATAGTTTTCAAGAAAGGCATCCAGGCCCTTCTTAAATGTTAGTAGTGAGTCACTCATTACAACATCATGTGACAGAGAGTTCCATAGTCTCACTGCTCTTACAGTAAAGAATCCACGTCTGTGATTATGATTAAACCTTCTTTCCTCCAGACGTAGAGGATGCCTCCTTGTCCCAGTCTCAGGCCTAAGAGTAAAGAGATCATTAGAAAGGTCTCTGTACTGTCCCCTCATATATTTATACATTATTATAAGATCACCCCTAAGCCTTCGTTTTTCCAAGCTAAATAACCCCAAGTTTAATAACCTGTCTTGGTATTGCAGACCCCTTAGTCCTCTAATGACTTTTGTCGCTCTTCTTTGGACCCGCTCTAGTTCAGCTGTCTTTCTTATACACCGGAGACCAGAATTGTAGACAGTATTCTAAGTGTGGTCGCACTAGTGACTTGTATAGAGGTAAAATTATGTTCTCCTCATGAGCATCTATGCCTCTTTTAATGCATCCCATTATTTTATTTGCCTTTGCAGCAGCTGCCTGACACTGGCCACTAAATGTGAGTTTGTCATCTACCCATACACCCAGGTCTTTTTCAGTGACAGTTTTGCCCAGTGTTTTACAATTAAGCACATAATTATACCTTTTGTTTCCTCTGCCCAAGTGCATGACTTTACATTTATCCCCATTAAAGCGCATTTGTATATCACATTTTGTATTAAAAATAATAAAAATGCACACTGGCTACTGGGGCTTTTTAAGTTCTACCTTCCTATTGTTTTGGGAATTTAAATTTAAGACATTGTAAACTTCCTGGACTTCACAGCTGATGCCACATCTAGAATTATTTCCAAAATTCACACCCTGCAGGTTAAAGATCAAAAACATTCTACAGTTGTATACATGCCGGTAGACCTGATGGGAGGAACACTCCTACCAACAAAGTTAGGAGTTGTTCCCGGCGAATGGATCTTCCGGTGAGCATTTTGGCTCTAAGCAAACTGGGAAAGTTTTATGCATATTTTAGATTTCAAACTTTTTTCTCGAACAAAGCCGTATTTGGCAATTTTTTTATTTTTAAAAAGCTCAGTTTTCCCGTCGCAAACCAAATCTGCAATGACCATGCCGAAATTGAGATTGGTGAACATGTTCAGGGAAAGTTAGCTTATCTCTAGTCTGGACTACTGCAGCTCTCATCTGATAGGTCTCCATCTAACCAAACGTTTTACTCTTGAATCTGTAGTGAATGTGGCAGCGAGGATTTCAGTACTAGTCCTGCTGCCTAGTGTCTACACCGATGCTTCTGCCCTATGCTAACGATTGCACTGGTTAGCAATCTGATACAGAGTACAATATCAACCGATTTCTGTCACCCACAAAGCTCTCCACAGTTCTTCACCATCAAACATCTTTTCCTCATCCCTGTATATCACCCTACCGGTTTTCCATGAGGTCATAATGCCTATTATTCAACTACATCTTATCAATAATAAATAACCACACCTGAATCATCTGTTGGATTAAAATTAATAACTTTATTGGTCGGGTACCTTTGCCAAGTTTAATACAAACTTTTAAGATCATAAATCGATCAATAACCATGAATTAAATATCAATATTTAAATAATTTAAATAAATAAATACTTCAATAAATAATTTTAAAAATATTTCTTCCATACGGATCCACCCAAACAACTGAGTGACCCATCCTCTGATAAAGTACCCCAACCTATGTAAGCAAAAAATTATAACCAAAGGGGCGGGAGGGCGGGGCTTCTTCAAATCCTGAGGTAAACTGACAGCTCCTGACAGGAGCTGTCACCTTATATAGTCATATGGCCCCCACTCTCCCCCCCTCTACCACCAATCAGCTGTTAACATTTCAGGCGCGCAAAAAACGGTTTTATCCAGTCTTTACCACCTCTAAAAACCTCACAAGAAAAACTATTAACCCTTTCTTAACTATCTAATTCCCTGATGAATAAAGGCATATTCCCTCAAGATGTCTCCCATTAAATTGCAATGGGGCCATTTCATGAGGTCATAATGCCTATTATTCAACTACATCTTATCAATAATAAATAACCACACCTGAATCATCTGTTGGATTAAAATTAATAACTTTATTGGTCGGGTACCTTTGCCAAGTTTAATACAAACTTTTAAGATCATAAATCGATCAATAACCATGAATTAAATATCAATATTTTAATAATTTAAATAAATAAATACTTCAATAAATAATTTTAAAAATATTTCTTCCATACGGATCCACCCAAATAACTGAGTGACCCATCCAAAAGGCCTCTGCTCAACGAGCTGAGGCCCCCCCCACAAAGCAACCCGACCAATGTTCTACCATATTTTGAAAATCCAAATTAAGGATATCGTAACCGATATCAGATAAATGAATAGAATCACGACCATACAGTCCTATAACATACCCTTCCAATTCGTTATGCCTGTAAGAAAAACCATTAATACTCGGAAAAAACTTAAACAATTCCCTGTTGATCTTTCGTTTGATCTTTTCCAGAAACCATAAACCGTCCATTTGCCAACGAAGACGGGAAATGATCTCTTTTGCTTCAATAGGTCAGATGACCTAAACTTACCAATATCGTTTCCAATCAAATGTAAAATGAATAAATCAGGCTTAGGATAGCGCGAGGACAAATCAAAAATAACTTTCTTCAATTGAGACCATCTAAGCCCTCGAACTCCATGCCAAAAAATTTGTACCGTAGACGCATCAAAAGATAAATTTTCTGAATAAGTTCGTTTAACTGCTCGTTGCTGCGCCCAATAGACATATGAGTGCCCAACTATCCACACACATTTGGGACCTAAAGAAATAAAATTCAACAATTAAACAACAAATTAGGGCGAACATATAACTGGTATTTATTCGATTTCCACCGTCCCAATCTTTTAATTAATGAGTCATCCAAACCAGCCTGAGCAGCTTCCGTAGCAGCGCCAATTCTAAAAGAATGTGCTGTAATCCGTAAATCCTCAAGGTGAAGTGCTTCCAAAGACTTCTTAAGCACAAAAGAGAACTGAAACTTTGTCACGGGAGTACCGTTTTTATGGATAAAAAGCGGTTCAAAACCTTGAGGACGAATTGACATCCATTCCCTCATCTGTGACACCGGGCACAAATTACACTCTGGTATGCACTGCAAAACAATTTGCGAGCCTTTCCCAAACTGGTCAGTTTTAGACCGTTTCAAAAAGATAACTAAACTATCTTGCCAGAATGAAACATCCGACAAAAGCAACCCAGAGGCTCGCAACTTGCTGGCAGATAACAACTCTCCTATCCTCATTGCTGAAAAAAACAATGTGATAAAAATTGAACGAAAAAGAGTCGCTTCAAAAGCATCCGAGCATACCGTTGAAACTACCTTACTTTCTTTCTTTTAATGGTCTTTTTATTGAAGATTTAAGTCATAATCAAACAATCAATCAACATTTTTCGTCCCCTAACATAGGGAAAAAGGCATAACAGTAGATACAGATAAAACATTCAATAGAAATGTGATAGAACATTTTTGTAAATACTCTGCATTCATAGCAAAAGTGTAAAAGTAAAAAAGAGTCAACAGGGGGGGGGAACAGAGGGAAAAATAGGGGTGGATGGGAAGGAGGTGGGGGGGGGGGGGTGTATATGCAAGAGAGAACCCGATATTTTCCTCACTCGGAGGTATGCAACAACAGAAATTCAGGAGTCGAACGATACCACATCCAGAGCGTCCAAGTTTTCTCAAAGGTCTCTTGTGAACCAAATGAAAGAGCTGCCAGTTCAGCTGCACGATACACCATGTCTACTTCTCGTATTATTTGTGGTTTCGTCGGGGTCTTATCAGATTTCCATAGGGCAGAGACAAGGAGTCTACAAACGGCTATGATATTAGAAGCTAATTTGGATACAAACAGGTCTTTTGGCCATATGTAAAAATTAAGAAGGGAAGTAAGAGGCGTGAGAATTGTGTCCCTCTGTAGAACATCCGTGAGTAATGTTGATACCATTGACCAGAATACTTGGATAAGAGGGCATTGCCACCACATATGAAAGTATGTCCCTTCTCCGGAGTTGCATCTCCAGCAGGAGCTTGACATTTGTGGGTGCCATCTATGTAGTTGTGAGGGGGTGCGGTACCATCTCGTTACCACTTTATAAGTGCTTTCTTGAATTTTTACACAAGAGGAAGGGCCATGAGATCCTCTGTATATCTGTCTCACTTGTTGTTCTGAAAATTGTATTTGTAGATCCCGTTCCCACTGTTCCAGAAAGTCTCTCTTAATATGGTCTGTGTCAAGCGTTAGTTGTTTATATAGTGAAGATAGTATTTTTGTGGGCTCTGCCAGTTGTGAACATAATTGTTCAAACATTGTCAAAGGTCTCATGAAGTCTAAGTGTTTCAGGTGTTTGTGCATAAATGCTTTTAATGTACCGTATTGCAGAAAGGATAAATTAGGCAGTAAATTGGATTGCTGTATTTCTTGGTGGGAGAGCAGTGCTCCATCCAACAGGAGGAGATCGATTGGGATAGGGTCATTAGGATTCAGTTCCAAGTCCCCTGGGTTGCCAGCTCGAGAACCTGGCGGTAATCTGCCTACGAGGTCTCTCAAATTTAGAATCGGAGTCGTTGGAGGGAGCAGCCGACCACATTCTTTTTTCCAAATGGCTACAATGGTTTTAGTAAAGGTGTTACCAAATAACTTTGAGTCAGTATAGCAATCTGAGAGAAGTGCCAGGGACCTTAAAGGTACGGGTGACATAGCTTCTTCAATTGGCAACCATAACTTATGTGGTGGTCGTCTAATCCAGTCTACGACTCTCGTCAGCATAGCTGCCGTATAGTATTTACGTATATCAGGTGCTCCCATACCACCACTTTTTCTTGGCATGGTAAGTGTCCGGTATTTGATACGCGGTTTTTTAGCATTGCAGATAAAGTTAGAAATAAATGTGTGGATTCTGTTCAACATATATTCCGGGATGCGGATTGGGAGCATCTGAAATAGATAAAGGAATTTTGGTAGGATCATGCTTTTAATTAGATTTTTTCGGCCTATCCACGATAGGAAGGGCGCTCTCCATGATTTAATCGTTTCTTTTGCTTTTTCTAATGCGGGAAGTACATTAAGGGAGAGAAGATCTTTATCTGAGTGTCCAATCTTTATACCTAGGTAAGTGATGTATTTCTCTGGCCATTTAAAAGGGAATCTAGTTTTATATTTGGTTATGATATGTTCGGGAATATTGAGGCCTAGCGCCTCTGATTTAGACAAATTGATTTTATAATTGGAGAGTTGGCCATATTTTTCTAATGTTTGAACAAAGGCAGGGATGCCCCTATCCGGTTCGGATAGAATTACCAACAAGTCATCTGCAAACGCCGCTGACTTGTGGTGTACATTATTCAGTTGGAATCCTTTAATATCTTTATTCATTTGGATGCTCCGTAGCAATGGTTCCATAACTAAAACATACAATAAGGGGGACAAGGGACACCCCTGCCTCGTACCATTTTTTATTAGAAAGGGATCTGAAAGTGTGTTATTAATTTTTAGTTTAGCTGACGGGGAAATGTACATTTTGAATATGGCCTCTATTAATGGGGAAGGTATATGAAAAGCCATTAGGGTGCTACGAAGAAATGTCCAGTCCACCCTGTCAAAGGCCTTCTCGGCGTCTGTACTCAGAAGGACCATCTGTTTTTGGTTTCTTTTGGCGTATTGCATTAGGTGTAAAATTCTGCTTGCATTGTCTCTTCCCTCCCGTCCTCGCACAAATCCCGTCTGCTCCAGCGAGATCAAATGGGGAATCAGGTCCGTCAAGCGTCTTGCTATTAAGCTAGCATACAGTTTTAAGTCCACATTGAGCAAGGAGATGGGTCTGTAGTTCCCGCATTGTGTTGGATCTTTGCCTTCTTTATGCAGAAGTGTAACATGTGCTTCTAAGGACTGGGGGGGAAGAGAGCTGCCGTTTAATACTGCATTGCACATCTTTAACAAGTGTGCGTTTAATTCTGGAGAAAACGTCTTATAATAGAGTAGCGAAAAGCCGTCTGGCCCTGGGGATTTGCCCGATTGACCCTCAGACAGGATGGACTGGAGTTCCTCCGGCGCAAAGGGTTTTGTTAACCGTTCCCGTTGTTGCTCATCTAATTTCGGTAAGGATAAAGATGAAAGAAATGAGTCTATGTCTTGTTGTCTGTGAGTTTGGTTCACTACAAGGTTGTGTGTTGGAATCTGATATAAATTTTTATAGAATGTTAGGAATTCTGAGATAATTTGATCATAGTTTTGTGATATTTGGCCTGTACCTGTTTTGATCCTGTGGATAAAGGTTCGGGATTGTCTCTTTTTAATCAAAGAGACCATTAACTTGGAAGCTTTATCCCCATGTACCATAATTCGGTTTCTCCAATTTGCGAAGTATTTAGCTCCATTCTGATTGAGGAGATCTTTAAGGCGTTGTCTGCGTTCTGTGAGTTTTATCATGGTTGGATGGTGTAGTGTTGTCTGGTGTTGTTTCTCTAGGTAAATAATATCTTTATACAATTTTTCTATGTCAGCTTTCCTTTGTTTGTTTCGGAATGATGCTATAGATATAATAATACCTCTTATAGTTGCCTTATGGGCTTCCCAAATAATCGTGGGATCTACGTCTGGGGTGTTATTATGTTGAAAATAATCTTTAATGGCCGTTTGAATTTTGAGTTTAATCTCGGTAGATTTTAATAAGGATTCATTCAATCTCCATGTCCTATTGGGTTGGATAGGTCTGCCCCATTCCAGCTTTATAGTCACCATTGCATGGTCTGAGTACAACGCCGGAAGGATTCCTGTTTCTATAACTGTCGGGAGGAGATTTTTGGATACAAATAAATAGTCTAGTCTATGATAGTTCTTATGAGGGTGAGAGAAATAAGTGTATGTTCTATCCTGGGGGTGGTGATATCGCCATATATCTATCAAGTTCGCTGTGTGGAAAGAAGATCGTATTTGAGCTAATTCTCGCCTTGAGATGTTACTGTTCCCTGTCGAGGTATCCAATAAAGGTTCCAACGTTATATTTAAGTCTCCTCCAATCAAAACTGAGCCTTCAGCAAATAGTGAGAGTTTATTGTGGACCTTCTTTATCCAGGAAGAGTGTTTTGTGTTTGGGGCGTAAATACTTCCTAATGTAATCATGGAACCCTCCAGTAAACCCTTCACAAATATATATCTACCCTCATCGTCAACCAGTTTGTCAATGAGTAAGAATGGGACATTTTTCGTCAGGGCAATAGCTACTCCTCTGGACCTTTTTTGGGGAGAGTATGCATGGTACCAGCTATTATAATGATTCTTTTCGAAATTAGGCGATTTAGATTCAACAAAGTGGGTTTCTTGTAGTAACAGAATGTCATAGCCTGCCTTCTTAAGGTAGTGTAGTGTTTGAGACCTAGGAATAGGGGAGTTGAAGCCATGTAGATTATGCGATACCACTTGGTATGACTTACGGTTGTCGATCATGGTGGACGTTCTGGTTCATGCTGGAGGGGAAGTGTAGACTCTCTTGCAGGGAGTTGTGATTGGGGAGGGAGGGAGAGAACAGAGGGAAGGAAAGGAAACAATGGAGAAAAATTTTCTGAAAACACAAAACAAGGGAAGATCCATGCATATACATGCTTTGTAAAAATATACTTTTGTAGATGAAAGATCTGAGTGAACAGATTCATCTCTATCACAGCCATCCCGGCACTGCGTAAAGTCCGCATGTGACGGAGTGGGCCGACAGAGAGGGTTCCACTCTTTATCAGGAAATATAATTATCAGGCTTTCGTACTATTAACATGGTGACAAGATAGTCTCTTGCAAATTAGCCTGCATACAAGTAGAACCTATTACAAGAACCAGAAAAAAGTGGTAATAACGTCAAAGAGTAAACATGGAGAAGTGTAACTACCCCAAGAGCGCCCCTAGGGGCCAACCAGTTAGTGTGTGTCTGACACAATGGTCATCAAAAACAATTTGGAATATAATTCCTGTCAGCCACAACAGTGGCGTCTCAAAGAAGGAGACAGGAATGTTGGTGTCCCAGGCCCATTGTGTAATTAGGTGTGCGCAGGTACGTCAATGTCACAATGAGGGGAGGCCTTGGGAAGCAGAAGAGGACGCGATCGATCCTCTGATTTTATCATCCGTTCGGGCTGTCATCGCCTCGATGGTCGGTCAGCCTTGAGTTTTTTCGTTTTGATCTTTGAGACTTTGGCGTCAGGTGAGTTTGCCATGGTGGCGGTTGCTGCAGGGGCGTCATCTGGTATGCAGCTCCCACTTCCTCCAGATTAGGATAATGTTCCAATTCAATACTCAATTCTTGGCACATCCATTTGATATCTGCCGACGTACGGCCTTGGATCCTTTTCTCTCCAGCTGTCACAGATATGCCGAAGGGGAATAGCCATCTGAATGGGTAGTGTCTTTGGTGGAAAACCGTTGTTAATGGCTTTAAGAGTCTCCGTTTAGTTAAAGTTATCCATGAAAGATCTTGGAAAATTTGAATTGGGGAGCCATTGCATGTTACATTAGTCTTTTCCCTGGCCCTCTTCATAACCAGCTCCTTTGTTCTGTAATCCAAAAAGCGGCAGATTACGTCTCGCGGAGACTCGTCAGGTTGGGGCTTCGGGCGTAATGCTCTGTGGACTCTCACCAGTTCCATACCGGTCGGGTCATCTGACTGTAATAATGAACGGAATGTATCTATAATGGTTGGGATTAAAGCATCCTGTGTGATTGTCTCAGGAACCCCCTTCAAGCGTAGATTGCCTCGCCTGTCCCTGTTCTCATGATCCTCTAACATCGAGTATATCTTGTTAAGGTGGTCTTCATGGTGTTGGAGGCCAGAAAGGGTAGCATTGGCTTGTTTGACCACCTCTGTGCTGGTCGATTCTAGGGCCTCGACTCTACGGCCAGTCTGTGTGAGGTCTTGTTTTATATCCGCCATTTCTTTTGCCAGGGGTTCTAAAGCCTTATTCAGTATCTTTTTGAGGTAGGCTCTAGTAATCGGGAGTTCCTCATCATCATCTGTTTCCTCACAGTCACTATCGTGGTCCTTCGGCATGTTGTCTTCGACCAATAGTTGTCTCGAAGCTTTGGATAAGGAAGACAGGCCAGCTTGTTTTTTTAAATATTTATCCAAATCCACTTGGGTGGTGTTAGTGGTCACTTTAGTGGAGGATTTTGTGGTTTTTGTGCCAGTTTTAACCATGGTGACGTAGTAAAAAGTTGAAAGTCTATCTGGTTCTTGTTCTCCGTCAGCCCTCCCAGAACGTCACTCGATCTTCACATTGCGGGCTTATAGAAAGAATCTGTCAGGAAAAGTTTGGGTAGGGATCCAGAAGATGGGTGAACTTGGTGGAGAAAAAGTTCTTTATATGTTTTCCGCTGAGCAGGGCAGGTGGGTGGAAATTGCTGTGGTATTTCAATCAGAATTTGTAGAAATGTACATTGGGCATCATTGTATGGTACCTGGAATTCTGAAGAAAGAGTTCCTAGAGGATCAGAATAGCTGGGACTATAGGATAGGTCTGCCTTGCCCCCTGCTGGTAAGTGATGAGAGAAGTCCGTATGTAAAATCAAGGCAGTGAGGGGGTTAATCAAGCATTCAGTGTTCCCTTATTATGGTGGAGTGGTTCAGGATATGCTGCACAATGTCCTAGTCTGTATACTGTCATCCACACTTAGCACGGTGTCTGTGCTTGATTGAAAAGATAAAGTACCCTGTGCTCTACAATCTTGTTGTTTAGGACTGCTGTTTCAGGGTTTTGGCAGGCTCCCAAGTCCACAGGGGGCAGGGGGAATGGGGTAAATCTATGTTACAGTAGCCGCAGTACAGGTGCCGTCTTTATAATGATATAATGCGTCTTTTATGTTACTCCACCTATCGGTTCCCGCTTTTTCCCCCTTCCTCACCTCTTGTATCAAGACCGGCAAGCTCTCCTGCGTTCCCCGTCCAGGCCCCTCTATGCCTCAGTCGGTGATAAGGATATAGGATCCGCTCTCCTTGGTAGCTGGTCGGGAGCGCGTGTGGGCCCGCGTGTCTGCCCCTCACTCCCGTCGGCTCCCCATGCCGACCGCCGGTCTTTCCTGGTCCACTGTAGGCAGGGAGCCGAATCAGTAGCTGCCGGTGTCACCCGGGCGGGGATCCACGCTAATGGCGTCCGGCGGGAAGGCGCTTCCCTCCCGCACAGCTCCTCTCCCGTGCCTCTTCTCCGGCTCCTGTGCCGAGTAAGGGGTCAGCTCTGTGGTCTCCAACAGCAGGGCCCTTTAGTGGAGGGGGGACACACTCACCGTGGATCGGATCAGCGTTAGGCTGCAGAGACGGTCGGGCACCATGTGCAGGAGGGGGGGATGGGAAGGCTCCTCCAAAGTGTTCCGATGGAGCCGCGGGCTCAAAAATATTGATGCCCCGGCAATCCTCGTCGCCTGGGGTATGTCCCCAGGTGCGGTCAGCGTTGTTTCACCGGCCTCCAGGGGCAGGATGCCACGGATTCAGTCGAATCTTGGGGAGCTCACAGGAGTATGTCCTGCTCAGTCGGCGGCCATCTTGGATCCCCCGAAACTACCTTACAATAATAATAATAATAATAATAAATTTCCTAACAGCTCAACCGTAATTGGTCGCCTGTTGTCAGCCGAAAATGAGTTTTTTCTAAAGCCCTTCACAAATTGTTTCACAACAAATAGGGAAGACCAAGGTAAAGCACCATGAAGTTTTTAAAAAAAAGATATTCCAGCAATTACTTTAGTTATAGATGAATAAGATAGTCCCGTAGTCACTAACATGTCCAAAAAAGGCAGTGCTGAACTAGCAGCACATAAAGCAGGATCAAAACTGTGTAAAAAACAAAAATTAGTCCATTGCTCCCACGCACATGAATAATCCACCCATGTACGTGGTGCGAGAGATTGGGTAATAAAAGCAGGTATATGTATCAAACCACATCCCATCAGGACATTGGGAGCGACCTCTGCTCTGTTGCATCTGGAAACCGATCCTGGAAATCTTCTATTCGCTGCTGGGATAGAAGGTCGCCAATCACATCGATAAAATTCGGTCTAAAGGAAGCCTTCAGCCAAATGTTATTTTGCAATAATATTAGCAACAGTCGCCTCAAAACCTTAGAAGCCAACTTGTTCTTAGAAGCCATAGTATTCAATAAAAAATACACTCCCTGGGATCTGGAGAGCAAAAGAATTCTGCGATTACGGAGCTGGGGACCCCAAACCGAAAAAACTACCAAAATAGCGTAAATATCAAAGAAAAGACTATGAAATTCTCGCCTACACAATGAACTAGGCCACAATTCTGATAACCATTCACCATTAAAAAAAATCCTCCCAAGCCTATCATGCTTGCGGAAAAAAACAAGCGCAGAGTATCTGAGGATTGAAATGCCGACTGCCAACAAGACACACCATTAAAGTCATCTAAAAAACGATCCCAGACCCATAAATCTTCTTTTAACTCACCCGAAATAAATATCCGGGCAGTTGGAGACGTATGCCCCACTGTCGCATCATATAAACGTCTCAGAAAAATTCTCCCAACTGGTATAATCCGTAAAGCAAAATTTAAAGACCCTTGCAGAGATTGAAACTCCTTTAAACTAGCAAACTCAGATTGCAAAAAATGAGTAACTAAACCTTTCAATTTTACAACCTTATCGCTAGGAAGCCTACAAACCATCTCAGCAGAATCTATCTCAATCCCCAAAAATTCAATTCTGGTACAAGGGGATACCGTCTTCTCCTCCGCAATGGGAACCCCAAAAACCGCCATAAGCGTTAAAAACCTATTCAGCAGTTCAGAACAAACCTCCGATCCAGCCGGCCCTAAAAACAGAAAGTCGTCCAAATAATGCAAAACATGACCGTGAGGAAAAATAAATTGAAGGCACCATTGCAAAAAAGAAGAAAACAATTCAAAATAAAAACAGGATAACGAAAAACCCATGGGTAAGCAGCGGTCAAAAAAATAACACCCTTCAAAATAAAAACCTAAAGAACAAAAAACTGGACGGATTAACCGGAAGCAATCTAAATGCTGCTTGTATGTCCGTTTTTGCCAACAACGCATTATGGCCTACTATTCTCAAAAAATCCACCGCCATGTCGAATGAGGCATAATGAACAGAGGCCGTATTCTTGTCCACTTGGTCATTCAAAGAATCACCAGGTGGAAAAGATAAATGGTGTATCAGGCGGTAAGAACCCAGCTCCTTTTTCGGGACTACTCCTAAGGGAGAAATCCTGAAATTCTCAAATCGGGGATCATCAAACGGACCAGCACATCTACCCAATTGCAGTTCCTTAATAATTTTTTCCCGAACTACCTCTGGAAAACGTTTAGCAGATGGCAAATTATCAAGAACAGTGCAGCCAAACCCCGAAAAAATAGGGACAAAAAACCCATCTGAAAAACCTTTACACAGTAGAAGAGCTTTCTCCCTGTCGGGATAATGGTTTAGAAACGGAAGCATTTCTGTTACTCTCACCGGAGTCATTGCTCTTGAGAAATGGCTCCTTCGCATTAGGTCCTTGAGGCGACTGTGCATATTTCCTAAAACACTTATTCATGGGATGAGCCCCCCCGCAAATGGAGCACTCATGTTTGTAACGACAGTTACAAGCGGACTCGTTGAAAGCGAAGCATAACCCCTTTTTTATTTGCTGAGAAACAGGGGCCTTAACAACAGCCGGCTGCCTCTGAGGGACCATCATTTGAAGCCAAAGGCCCACATCTTTCACCCCCCATTTTAAAGACGGGTGAACCGACAGCTTTTGCCGGAAGGCTTCATCGTACAGCAACCAAGCCGTTCCACCAAAATGTCGGTATGCTACTGCAACAATGTCTATGTGCTGTAAAATTCCGCAGCATAAGGCTGGGAATCTCTCACCAAGCACAGCCGAATAAATCAAAAATAAGAAAGTATAAGGTGTCAGCGCTCAGATAACAACCAGGACACCGCTCAGCAGATAATTACCTCTAAGTTTTATTTGTTCAGTGTAGGATTCCAGACTTCCACAACGCGTTTCAGCGATAAGTGCGCCTTTCTCAAGTGATCACTTGAGAAAGGCGCACTTATCGCTGAAACGCGTTGTGGAAGTCTGGAGTCCTACACTGAACAAATAAAACTTAGAGGTAATTATCTGCTGAGCGGTGTCCTGGTTGTTATCTGAGCGCTGACACCTTATACTTTCTTATGCACGGCCTGCGCCTTCCCTCCGGGAAGCGCGTTATTGAGCAGCTCGGCTCCAGGAACCCGCTCGCATTAATCCACCATCCCTGACCTGTGGCTCGCTAGTCTTCTGCTTGTACGATCGAGGATCGCAACACAGCCCTCACGTGTCGGATCCCTCCGGCCTGGAGGCCGTGCGAGTTGTTCCTCGCTCGTCAGCTAGTTGTGCAGCTCGGCACAACTGAACCAGGTGAGCACCGGGTGATATTAATCTACCTCACCTTATAATACTATAGCAGTGTGGCGCAACCTGTTTTCTTTTATTTAGAATAAATCAAAAAGGCCTGTAGCCACAAATGAAAGGATTTAAATATCTTTTTCTTATCACTCTCGTCTGTTTTATCGTTCCTAAAATGCTCCTTGCTGGGGAGTAGAGAAAAAATATCTACAAACTCCCCAGCCCAAATTTTGTCCTTTACTGCTGCACTAAGATGAAAGCCCAAGGGAGAAACTTCACAGGGTAAAGCTTCCTTAAGACAGGAGTCAGGGACCATGGGCCTCTGAGTCACCCTCATAGTAGACCCCATAGCTGTCCCAGGTAACCCAGTTAAACCCTTAATGGCATCCTGTACAGCTATATTAAAAATCTCCTGAATAGAAGCTACATTCGAACTACCCATATCGTTAGGCAACACATTATGCATTATTATCTCACCCTCCGTTGCACTTGAAGGTGTTGACTGCTGCATCTCTGTAGGTCCTGACGTTATCTCATCTGATGGGGTGACACCCTGGGAGGGCTGTGACGACGGGGCATTCCTGCTACCTCGGAGGTCTGGAGTTGTGGCAGTATACCAGGCCTGAGACACCGTTGCAGCCGCCGGACAGCTTTTTTGCTGCGGCTGCAAACGTGCCCTCTGGCCCCTATCTCCGCTCCCAGCAGCTGCTGCTGCCAGTCCCTGTTCAACCAGCCCGGGCTCCGCAGGACCGGAAGCCACCGGCATCAGGTGACCGCGATACCTCACGGGGCTACGCGAGATCCTGTTGACAGGCTCCCCTCGCTGCGACGCCGCCGGTCGCTTCCTGCCATGGCTCCTCAGACGACCGGGCGGTGACGGGGACAGACGCCGAGGCCTCCTGGATCGGGTGCTGCGCCTGAGGCTGGCGCCGTCTTCCTGGCCTTCTCCTTCTTCTGGCTCCTCCGGAGCCGCCTCCATCTCAGCTTCCTGGCCCGAAGCCTCATCTCCTAAGCACCGCAGGAGCCAGTCTCGACCTCCTTCACCTCCTGCCCTCTCCAACAGCCGTCTCAATAGATCATCCATCTGGTCTTCCCAGCTTCTTCAAATCCTGAGGTAAACTGACAGCTCCTGACAGGAGCTGTCACCTTATATAGTCATATGGCCCCCACTCTCCCCCCCTCTACCACCAATCAGCTGTTAACATTTCAGGCGCGCAAAAAACGGTTTTATCCAGTCTTTACCACCTCTAAAAACCTCACAAGAAAAACTATTAACCCTTTCTTAACTATCTAATTCCCTGATGAATAAAGGCATATTCCCTCAAGATGTCTCCCATTAAATTGCAATGGGGCCATTTCATGAGGTCATAATGCCTATTATTCAACTACATCTTATCAATAATAAATAACCACACCTGAATCATCTGTTGGATTAAAATTAATAACTTTATTGGTCGGTACCTTTGCCAAGTTTAATACAAACTTTTAAGATCATAAATCGATCAATAACCATGAATTAAATATCAATATTTAAATAATTTAAATAAATAAATACTTCAATAAATAATTTTAAAAATATTTCTTCCATACGGATCCACCCAAACAACTGAGTGACCCATCCTCTGATAAAGTACCCCAACCTATGTAAGCAAAAAATTATAACCAAAGGGCGGGAGGGCGGGGCTTCTTCAAATCCTGAGGTAAACTGACAGCTCCTGACAGGAGCTGTCACCTTATATAGTCATATGGCCCCCACTCTCCCCCCCTCTACCACCAATCAGCTGTTAACATTTCAGGCGCGCAAAAAACGGTTTTATCCAGTCTTTACCACCTCTAAAAACCTCACAAGAAAAACTATTAACCCTTTCTTAACTATCTAATTCCCTGATGAATAAAGGCATATTCCCTCAAGATGTCTCCCATTAAATTGTAATGGGGCCATTTCATTATACAACAGATCTAAAACTAACATCCTCCATTACACATACCTCCCGCTTCTATCTCCAAGACTTCTCTTATCAATTTTCTGAAATGCAATGCTCCAGATGATCCAGTTAATATTTTTGCAGAAATGCAGTCTACCTTATGACTGTCTAGGACAGCAGGTGGGACATGATTAATGAGGGGAGGGGGTGGGGAGAGGTTAGAAGAGTGTCAGACTCCATTTTTTCCAGAACAATTACTGTGTGTATGTTACTGCAGCCAATCAAGGCACAGAAACCATCTACAACATTGAGACACAAGGGCATGTGTCATTGGCTGCCTAAGTCACATGTCCCCTGGCATATAAGGAGTAGACATGGACCTCCGTCTGTGCAATACATACTGGCCATTCATAACATAACTGGTCATCACATCACAGCCTGCACACCCCTCACAGTCCAACAGTTTTTTGTGTATACACTAATCCAACCTCTCTCAGCACACAGTTACCGGGAGGTGACCGACATGGATCGCTACATGCTCCGTAACATAGGGAGAGAGGGAGGAGACACAGAGACGGAGCACAGCCAGAAGGAGGAGGGAGGTAACTAAAATTGCGCTGGCTGCAGGGAAACCAGGACCAGGCTCACAAGTGAAGGCAATAAACATAGCGGCAGCACTGTCTGGCAGCGGCGAGGGAGAGAGCAGACTGGGCTCATGTAAAAACACAAAAGGCACACGAGAAGGCAAGGACAAGGAGAGCTGTGATATAAACATAAATTACAGCTTACTGGCCAAAGACGTTGTTCTATACCTTACAGAGGAAATTAAGGCCGCCCTTAAAGAAGTCATACAATCATCTCTCTCAGAAATAAAGGTGGTAACGGAGTAACATGAGGCCAGATTACAAGAAGTTGAACATAGACTTTCTAAAGTGGAGGATGAAATAATCCGCCTAGAAACACAGATAGCTAACAAGCAGAAAACATACACTTATAGGGGAGACAAATTAAAGGACTTGGAAAACCGCTCAAGGTAGAACAATTTGAGACTTGTGGGACTCCCAGAATCCATCTTGGCTAGAGAGCTGGACGAGATATGCAAATATGAGCTCCCCAAAGTGCTGGGGATGGCTCACAAATGTGGAGAGGGCGCACCGAGTAGGTCCTCTGGGAAACGTGCACACTGACAGGACTCAGGGGAGACAACAGGACCAACCTGTACAATCATGACCTAGACAAGTGGTAGTTAAATTCCTAGAATATAAAGATAAGGAGGAAAATACTCAGGAACTTTAAGGCCACGTTCACATATTGCGTATCTTTTCTGCTTTTTCTGCACTTGTGCTTTTTTAGGTGCTGTTTTTGAGAAAAACGCAGCTCCATTCACACATTGTGTTTTTTTCTGCCTTTTTCAAAGCCCATTTATCATGGGAGCAATGGAAAAGTGCAGAAAAAACTGTAGAAAGAATTGACATGGTCATTCTTTTTATGCTCACGTTTTTGCAGTAAAAGCGCGCACGTAAAAAAAGCACAAATATGCAGTGTGTGAATGGATTTTGTCAAAACCCATAGGTTTGGCTGGGCTGCGTATCCAGAATTGCGTTTTCACTGCAAAAGGTGCGCTTAAAAAAGCGCAGCAGAAAACGTAGTAAAAAGCGCAGAGAAGCAGCAAAATATGCAATGTGTGAACGTAGCCAAAGAACAGAAAACAACCGCTCCTGATTAGAGGCCACAAGATCGTGATATATGGTGATCTTTTGGTAGAAGTATCACGTAAGCGAAAAGCGTTCAGCGAAGTATGTACAATACTCTACGCTTCAACTTAATGTACCCAGCTACATTGCGCTTCAGAGCACAGAATGGCGTAATGCAAACATTCACAGATCCGAAGGAAGCCATGCACCTAATGCAGGGAGGGACGCTGCCGTCAACACCCTCTCATACAACCAGCTTTCGGGTGTCTCTGAATCACCGAGACCATGACGACAGGAGATGAAGAACACCAAGGGTGGAGGGAGAGAAGGAAGAGAACATGCAATTGAGAGTGGAGCTACATAAGATGGCCGAGGGAGACGCCAAATCAACACCAAAACACCAACGTACATGTTTACCATGATCAACGAAGAAAAGTGGATATATGAAAGTTTGAGGTCACGTATAAATGAACTTGTGCAGCATACCCTTTTTTTCTGATATATTAGGCGCTTGACTGTTGGAAAGGTTGATAGAAAAACACTTGGCAAAGACGACGTAATCTCTTCCGGAGTGATGGTTTCAACATATGTACTCTTAGGGCACCTTTACATGCCGCAACCGCGGCGATAAATTTGACGGCGATATGTCGCCCTGGAAAGATCGCCGTCAGATTGCCTCCCAATCCCATTCCCCTTTAGTAGTGATGTCCCCCATCTTGATTCCCTTTAGTGATGATATCCCCATCCCGATCCCCTTTTATAGTGATGTCCCCCATCCTGATCCCCTTTTATAGTGATGTCTCCCATCTTGATCTACTTTTATAGTGATGCCCCCCATCCTGTTTTACCTTCTTTTTACACAGTCAAATACACACTCTATCACACTCACACACAAACGCCCCCCACAGACACACACATACTCTCACACACACTCTCACACATCCTCATACACACTCTTACACTCACACTCATACACACACTTTCTTATACACACATCCTCACACACTCACCCTCACACACACACCTTCTCACACACATTCACACTTTTCTCACTTCAATGATGCATCGCTCCAGTGCAGGGGGCCACCGCGGTCCCCGCTGTACTGACTTCCGGCCTCCGCTGTGCTATGACTACCTCCAGCCGCCGCTTAGACAAGCTCTGTTGCTCATCAAGATCAATGCAATCTGCCAGCCAGAGGCCCACAGGTGATGTCATATTCTGGCGTCAGCTGCGGGCCTCTCATTGGCTGGCAGCTTGCATTGATCTTGCTGAGTGGCAGAACTTGTTAGTGCTGCGGACAGAAGTCATCACACAGCGGGGACTGCATTGGCCCCCTGCACTGGGGCGATGCATCATTAAGTTGTCCAAGGTGCCGCGGGCCGCATAGTGAAACCCCAGGGGCCGCATGCGGCCCTAGGGCTGCGAGTTTGAGACCCCTGTGTTAGACTATAGCGGACGCCATTATTAAGGTCCATTATATACAGTCTTTTAAACACAGTCTGTTGAAGCACATAGGACCCGGTGATACCAGGGTTCCGAAATCCTGTTCATGACAACAGTTGCAAGTGATGCAAGGGTCGGGGGGGTACTCGTTAGCCAGGCTGGCGATCTGTCAGGGAAGTCACGGTAGCTGTGGCCCAGCTTCGTGGCCCTGGCCGTGCAGTGATTGGGGTTATTTATAGGGGATTATGAGTCTTTTGTTATGACACCTGTGATACCTGGTCATGATTGACCAGCGCTGCTGTTTAGGACCTCTGGGGCAGATGGTGCAGAAGCCGGGATGGTAATGCTCCCCACAGGTGGAGTAGGGCCCCAGGGTTGGTATGCGAGTCTATGGGGATTGTTGGTTAGGGGTGCAAGAGGTGGCAAGGAGGGCACGGGAAATAACAGGAGGACACAAAGGGGTGCAGAACTTTTACTATAATGACGCTTGTGCAAAGCAACCCAGCCGGGTACTGTGTCCTCCGGGTAAGCAGTCCAGACAACTCCCAGGCAATCCAGGTCCACTCCACCGAGACCCCCTTCTTTATGTCTCTCCAGGTAGCCCTTTTCTGCACTGGTTTACTCGCCACTTCTTCCCTTTGCCTTCATGCTACAGTGTCCCAGGCCGATGGCTGCAGGCCCTCTCGAGCGACAGTCGACACGTCCTCTCACCCTAGGCCTAGCCACCGTCCTGCGAATAATCCACGGTAGTTGACCACTGCACATAAAGCCCAGTGGTTGCCGGTTTCCTGGTTCAAACTTGAAGTGTTGTTGCCAGATTGGGGCTGGTCCCCTCTTACAACCAGCTCTCCTAACAATGACCTCAAAGGCGGTTGCAGGTTTGGGGTCCCTCTGGCTGTGGTTTCCTTGGCCGACCTACCCACTGGTCCCGTTAGGCCCCAGCACTAGCCTCTCCTAGAGCTCCATCTCTCTTGGTGTTCCTCTCAGACTAGACTTCTACTACTGACTGACCTCTTGACTGCTTAACTCCTCCTATTCCTGCTAGATTTCCTACTCTCTGTTCCCACCCCCTCTGCCTATTCCCTCTTCCTGCCAGCAGATAGAGTTCCCCGAATTGGGTCACTTCTACCCCCTGTATCTCCTGACCAGGAGTTAGGAGTGGTGTTGAATGCAGTTGTGTAGGTCCCAGTATTGTGTCCCCATCTTACCGTTCTCAATACAGGACATGAGTCACGTGCCTCCTTACAATTTAAGGGTACGTGACCCCTTAATCTTTTTCTATATATATCTTAATTCCTTCTCTCCTGTGCAAATATCTTTCTTTCTTTCTTCAGCGATCTCTTGGAGTAGTTATTCACCTTGCACTACCCTTTATAAAGGCTGATTTACCAAGCAGTTTTGAGGTAATTCTTTATATACAGATATACTATATCTCCTTGTCTTATATGTCCTGTTAACATTATAGTCTCTGGTGTAGTCATATAACTACACCTCCAGGATATGTATTGATATATTTTTTACCTATATCATGGTAAAAAATTGATGTACAAGTAGTAATAAGCCCATACTATCTGATACCTCATCCTGCCACATATACGTATATGTATATATATTCTCTTACAGATTTCTGTAATTCAGCAATCCTAATCATCCTTTAAATACCAAGCAGTAGGATTTCTAATACTACTTGGATCGCTTTGTACCCACCTACACCAACTCTTTGAGTAATTAAGGTACTTACTAGATAGTCAGTTTGGTTATTATACTCTACTAGATGGCGGCCCGATTCTAAAGAATCGGGTAGTCTAGAATCCATATATAGTTTATTGACTAATAGTTACGGGAGTGCGGTGAAATGAATTGTGTGTATACAGGCGGCTCTGTGGGTAGCACAGTATACGGTGGCTCAGTGGTTAGCAGTGAGTGCGGTGGCTCAGTGGTTAGCAGTGAGTGCGGTGGCTCAGTGGTTAGCAGTGAGTGCGGTGGCTCAGTGGTTAGCAGTGAGTGCGGTGACTCAGTGGTTAGCAGTGAGTGCGGTGGCTCAGTGGTTAGCAGTGAGTGCGGTGGCTCAGTGGTTAGCAGTGAGTGCGGTGGCTCAGTGGTTAGCAGTGAGTGCGGTGGCTCAGTGGTTAGCAGTGAGTGCGGTGGCTCAGTGGTTAGCAGTGAGTGCGGTGGCTCAGTGGTTAGCAGTGAGTGCGGTGGCTCAGTGGTTAGCAGTGAGTGCGGTGGCTCAGTGGTTAGCAGTGAGTGCGGTGGCTCAGTGGTTAGCAGTGAGTGCGGTGGCTCAGTGGTTAGCAGTGAGTGCGGTGGCTCAGTGGTTAGCAGTGTGAGTGCGGTGGCTCAGTGGTTAGCAGTGAGTGCGGTGGCTCAGTGGTTAGCAGTGAGTGCGGTGGCTCAGTGGTTAGCAGTGAGTGCGGTGGCTCAGTGGTTAGCAGTGAGTGCGGTGGCTCAGTGGTTAGCAGTGAGTGGGTGGCTCAGTGGTTAGCAGTGAGTGCGGTGGCTCAGTGGTTAGCAGTGAGTGCGGTGGCTCAGTGGTTAGCAGTGAGTGCGGGTGGCTCAGTGGTTAGCAGTGAGTGCGGTGGCATGGTGCAACAGTGAGTGCGGCAGTTGAGGAGGCAGGGACGTGGGCGAGGACAGCGGGGCATGAGGACAGTGGGCAAGGCGGGCGAGGCGGGGGCCAGGGCAGGCTGGAGGCGGGGCAAGCAGTGGTAGACGGAGTGAGTGCGGTGGCTCAGGGTTAGCAGGAGTGCGGTGACGCGACAGTGGTCGAGGACAGTAGGCGGTGGCCAGGGTGAGGCAGTGGGCGGAGGCTCAGAGGCAGAGTGGTGCAGGGGACCAGGGTGGCAGAGTGACAGGCGGGCAGCAGGGTAGCAGAGGAGTGGGCAGGACAGGGCAGTTAGCAGTGAGTGGGATGGACCAGAGGTACAGTGGGCGGGGACTGCAGGGTAGGCAAGGACGCAGGAGGGCGTCAGAGGAGCAGGGACAGGGGCTAGGGAGCAGAGGCGGTGGGCTCAGTGTAGCAGTAGTGCGGGGGCTCAGTGGTGCAAGTGAGTGCCGGTGGCTAGTGGTTTAGAGACAGGAGTGGGCAGAGGCCAGGGGGGAGCAGGAGCAAGCAGGGCGGGACTGCAGAGGCGTGGGCAGAGGAGCAGGCGGGGGCAGAGGAGCAGGAGGCAGGGGCTCAGGGTCAGAGGACAGTGGGGCAGAGGACAGGGGCAAGGAGGGGGGGCAGAGGCAAGGCAGAGGCAGGGGCAGAGGACCAGGGGGCAGTGAGAGCAGAGGACCAGTGGGGAGCAGAGAAGAGGGCAGAGGCACAGAGGTGCAGGGAGGCAGAGGACACGAGGGGCAGAGGACAGGGGCAGAGGACAGGGGGGCAGGAGGAGGACAGAGGGGGCAGAGGACACAGGGGCAGGGACAGAGGGGCAGAGCAGAGGGGCAGAGGCAGAGGGGCAGAGGACAGGGGCAGAGGACAGGGGGGCAGAGGACAGCAGAGGACAGAGGGGCAGAGGACACAAGGGGCAGAGGACAAGAGGGCAGAGGACGCAGAGGCACAGGGGGCAGAGGAACAGAGGGGCAAGGAGGTGCAGAGGACAAGAGGGGGCAGAGGAGCAGAGGGGCAGAGGACGCAGAGGGGGCAGAGGGGCAGAGGACGCAGAGGGGGCAGAGGACAGGGGCAGAGGACACAGAGGGGCAGAGGACCAGGAGGGGGCAGAGGACGCAGAGGCAGGGGACACAGAGGGGAGCAGAGGCACAGGAGGGGGCAGAGGACCAGAGGGGGCAGAGGACGCAGAGGGGCAGAGGACACAGAGGGGGCAGAGGACAGAGGCAGGGACAGAGGGGCAGAGGAACAGGGGGCAGAGGACGGGGGCAGAGGACCAGAGGGCAGAGGAGCAGAGGACCAGGGGGCAGAGGACGGCAGAGGACACGGGGGGCAGGGAGCAGGACCAAGGAGGGCAGAGGACACAGAGGGCAGAGGACGCAGAGGAAGGGGAGGGCACAGGGAACAGGGGGCAGAGGACAGCAGAGGGGGGGCAGAGGACAGGGGCAGAGGACAGGGGAGGCAAGACGGGCAGAGGACAGGGGGCAGAGGACACAGAGGGGGCAGAGGACGCAGAGGCAGGGCAGAGGACGCAGAGGACAGGGGCAGAGGACCAGAGGGCAGAGGACAGAGGGGCAGAGGACAAGAGGGGGCAGAGGACCAGAGGCAGGGAGGCAGGAGGACAGGGGGGCAGAGGACACAGAGGGGGCAGAGGAGGGCAGAGGACACAGGGGGCAGAGGACGCAGAGGACAGGGGGCAGAGGACGCAGAGGAGCAGAGGGGCAGAGGACACGAGGGGCAGAGGACAGCAGAGGGGGCAGAGGACAGGGGCAGAGGACAGAGGGGGCAGGGAAGGGCAGGACAGGGGGCAGAGGACACAGAGGGGCAGAGGACAGAGGAGCAGGGAGGCAGAGGACAGAGGGGCAGAGGACGCAGAGGACAGGGGCAGAGGCGCAGAGGACAGGGGGCAGAGGAAGCAGAGAGCAGAGGACAGGGGGCAGAGGACACAGAGGGGGCAGAGGACGCAGAGGACAGGGGGCAGAGGACAGGGGCAGAGGACACAGAGGGGGCAGAGGACGCAGAGGACAGGGGCAGAGGACACAGAGGACACGAGGGGCAGAGGCACAGAGGACAGGGGGCAAGGACGGAGCAGGGGGGCAGAGGACACAGAGGGGGCAGAGGACGCAGAGGACAGGGGGCAGAGGACAGAGGGGCAGAGGGAGCAGAGGACAGAGGCAGAGGGCAGAGGACAGGGGGCAGAGGACAGGGGCAGGAGGGACAGGGGGCAGAGGACACAGAGGGGGCAGAGGACGCAGAGGACAGGGGGCAGAGGACACAGAGGGGGCAGAGGACGCAGAGGACAGGGGGCAGAGGACGCAGAGGACAGGGGGCAGAGGACGCAGAAGACGCAGAGGACAGGGGGAAGAGGACACAGAGGGGGCAGAGGACGCAGAGGACAGGGGGCAGAGGACAGGGGGCAGAGGACACAGAGGGGGCAGAGGACGCAGAGGACAGGGGGCAGAGGACACAGAGGACACAGAGAGGGCAGAGGACACAGAGGACAGGGGGCAGAGGACAGGGGGCAGAGGACACAGAGGGGGCAGAGGACGAGAGACAGGGCAGAGGACAGGGGGCAGAGGGGGCAGAGGACGCAGAGGACAAGGGGCAGAGGACAGGAGGCAGAGGACAGGGGGCAGAGGACAGGGGGCAGAGGACACAGAGGGGGCAGAGGACGCAGAGGACAGGGGGCAGAGGACACAGAGGGGGCAGAGGACGCAGAGGACAGGGGGCAGAGGACAGGGGGCAGAGGACGCAGAGGACAGGGGGCAGAGGACAGGGGGCAGAGGACACAGAGGGGGCAGAGGAGGCAGAGGACACAGAGGGGGCAGAGGACAGGGGGCAGAGGACACAGAGGGGGCAGAGGAGGCAGAGGACACAGAGGGGGCAGAGGACACAGAGGGGGCAGAGGATGCAGAGGACAGGGGGCAGAGGACAGGGGGCAGAGGACAGGGGGCAGAGGACGCAGGGGGCAGAGGACACAGAGGGGGCAGAGGACAGGGGGCAGAGGACACAGAGGGGGCAGAGGACAGGGGGCAGAGGACACAGAGGGGGCAGGGGGCAAAGGACGCAGAGGACAGGGGGCAGAGGACACAGAGGGGGCAGAGGACACAGAGGGGGCAGAGGACCTGTTAATCCCTTGCAGCCCGGCTCTCACCTCTGCGTCCCCTCCCGGTGCTGCTGCCCCTCATGTCCCCGGTGCTGAGCGCGGTGTCCCCCGGTGTCAGCAGTGCGGAGCTGTGGAGAAGGCGGGCGTGGAGACTGCGCTGTGCAGCATGATCCCGGGTGTCAGCCTCCAGTGTCAGCCGCCTCCTGTCAGTGCAGCTACCCCCCGGCTGCCATGTGCTGCCGCTGCCACCTCCTCGCTGCCCGGGCACCCGGGGAATGTGTGTGCGGAGAGCGGGGAGGAGCCGGCCGCACACACTGGAGGCTCGGCTGTAACCCCTGCACTGCCGGGCGCCTCCTCCTGACAGTGTACTGATGTGTGGAGCAGGGGCTGAGGACATGATACATGAGGGGCGGCCTCTGGGCAGACAGCAATGGCAGAGGGTGGAGGGGAGAGGCTGTAGGGCACACGGAACTTCCGAGGTCGGAACGTTCCTGTGCCGCTGCCTGTAGCAGGGGGGCCCTGCACTGGATGACGTCACCAGCCCCTGGGCGAAGTCCGTCACGGAAGTGGCCTTCGCCTTTTCAGGAAGTGGCCTTCGGGTTTTATATAATAGATACACTGCCCTCTTTCCCCATCTCTATATACGGTTTGTGTTCCACTTTTACTTTTTTCTTGCATTCTGACACCTTGTCTGTACCTGCAGCCTCCTCCTCCTTTCATCTTATACCCCTTTTCTAGTCTTTTGTCCCCTCACCTACCATCATAACCTTGCACGCCATCACTCACTCACGGTCGTGCACACTCCGTAACAGGGTGGATTTGATTTAAATCTAACTGATTTAAATCATGATTTAAATCACGATTTAAATCACTAGTCAGTAAGGCTTGATTTAAATCAGTGATTTAAATCAAAGTTTCTACCTAAACTAGTTCTTGCTACTTTAACATGCAAGTAGATGAAGATTTTTAGAATCACTTTTTATATTACTTTTTTCTCCCCAGTTTAATGGGTTAATCATTCATATTTGGACACCACTGTTCTGTTGTACTTAGGAAGGAGAAAAATAATCCTGACCTTAATAAAAATTTAAATAGATTTATTCAACTGAAACAATAACAACATTACAGCATAAGTTATTTGCTTAAACAAACATCCATGTTTGTTAACTAATTTGGCTAAACAAAATATATACCGTATTTTTTGCATTATAAGACGCACTTTTGTTCCCCAAAATTTTGGGGGAAAGTGGGGGGTGCATCTTATAATGCGAAACTTCTAGGTTGTGCTCTAGGGGAGGCAGGGGGGGGCTGTGGAGCGGCGTCCGGGGACTGTCGGGAGGCTGGAGGAGGCTACAGCTGCAGCCCCGTGGTCACGTGGGGCCGCTCATTATCTCCTGAAATATGCACTGCTTCCCGCTGTCAATCACCAGCGGGAGCAGCCCATATCATAGGAGCAGGTCGCAGCTGCTGAATGTGATCCTTTGTGCATAGTCAGTGCTTTCCACACTTTCATTGCTCCACCGTTCCTTGCAGCCGGCGCCATCCCCGATGCCTGTGCTGTGCCGACTTCCGGACCTGTGAGCGTCGCTGCAGAGTGACGTCATCACCGCGAGCCGCTCACAGGACCGGAGGCCGTCACAGACAGCAGGGATGGATGGCTGCAGCGCAGGGAGCGATATGGAGCGAGGTGAGTATGACAGTTTGTTGTTTTTTTTAAAGAGTGCGCCAGGGTGGAGGCAGTGTCTGTGCCAGACAGGGGACAGTGTGCCAGCCAGGGGACAGTGTGCCAGCCAGGGGACAGTGTCTGTGCCAGCCAGGGGACAGTGTGCCAGCCAGGGGACAGTGTGCCAGCCAGGGGACAGTGTCTGTGCCAGCCAGGGGACAGTGTCTGTGCCAGTCAGGGGACAGTGTGCCAGCCAGGGGACAGTGTCTGTGCCAGCCAGGGGACAGTGTGCCAGCCAGGGGACAGTGTGCGTGCCATCCAGGGGACAGTGTGCCATCCAGGGGACAGTGTGCCAGCCAGGGGACAGTGTGCGTGTCAGCCAGGGGACAGTGTGCCAGCCAGGGGACAGTGTGTGTGCCAGCCAGGGGACAGTGTCTGTGCCAGCCAGGGGACAGTGTCTGTGCCAGCCAGGGGACAGTGTGCCAACCAGGGGACAGTGTGCCATCCAGGGGACAGTGTGCCATCCATGGGACAGTGTCTGTGCCATCCAGGGGACAGTGTCTGTGCCAGCCAGGGGACAGTGTCTGTGCCAGCCAGTGGACAGTGCAAGTGTCCGTGCCAGCCAGGGGGGACAGTGTCTGTGCCAGCCTGGGGGACAGTGTCTGAGCCAGCCTGGGGGGACAGTGTCTGAGCCAGCCTGGGGGGACAGTGTCTGAGCCAGCCTGGGGGGACAGTGTCTGAGCCAGCCTGGGGGGACAGTGTCTGAGCCAGCCTGGGGGGACAGTGTCTGAGCCAGCCTGGGGGCAGTGTGTGCCAGCCTGGGGGACAGTGCAACACCATTGGAGGCAGTGCGCCAGTCTGGGGGAAGTAGTATGCCAGCCTTGAGAGGCAGTGTGCCAGCATAGGGAACAGTGCACCAGCATGGGGGGCAGTGTGCC
The DNA here is from genome assembly GCA_033576535.1 of Allobates femoralis. NCBI lineage: Eukaryota > Metazoa > Chordata > Amphibia > Anura > Aromobatidae > Allobates > Allobates femoralis. Next base: position 176,673,344 of record JARQOC010000003.1, read on the forward strand.
AGCATGGAGGACATATATACCAGTATGGATGTTTCATGTACCAGGATGAGGAACTTGTATTTGATCTGTAAGACGGACACTGACATTATAAGACGAACTCCATTTAACATTAAAAAAGTTTTTTTTCTCTTTTCCTTAACCAATATTGTGGGTCCGTCTTATAATCAGGTGCGTCTTATAAAGCGAAAAATACGGTATACATTTTAAGAAACTTAGACTGTCAGCCCAGCCGACACATGAAAAACTTAAATACTACTGTCCCTGCTGTCCTCTGTAGCTCACTTGTCGTCATCTTTATCATCATCTTCTTCTTTGTTCCTATTCATAATCTGGAAAAGAAAAACAAGCTTTCCTGCTTTATTGGGTCCCAACTGATTTCTCAATTTAGAATGAATGAGTCCAAAGGAAGAGAATATTCTTTCAACGCCTGCAGAAGAAGCTACTGCTGTTAAAAGTGAAATCATTACTTGAACAGTCTCTAAATCCAAGTGCTTAAGTGACTTCCACCAGTTGACTGTGTGACCTTCCTTAAAATATCTTCAGCAAACATATATTTCTTGAATGGTTCCCCCTTAGCTCTGAAGTTTATTATAGTTGGCATTAAAGATGGATGATTGCTGGATACCCATGTCATAGCTAACTCCTCTTCCTCAGCACTTAGGTTTTGACCCTGATATTGGATATTGACAATATTTGCCAAAAAATGAGCTGGAGTCAGTGCTTGTCCCATTCGTTTGTTTACTGCTTGTAATTTAATTCTGTCCATGTGTAGTTCTGTTTTTAAGTGTTCACTCAGTTCCTTCCAAATTTGAACAGCATCCGCAATAAAACAGCTATTTTTCTGTATTTTGTTTAAAGCGTGAGAGATGGGTTTCAGGAAGCTCAGCATATGTTCAACATTTCTCTTAAGCCCAATGTTGAGGATTTTGGCCGTGACAGTGCCATCTATTTTATCTCGATTTTCTTCACAAAGTATCATCAGAATAGGCCAGTTTTTGATATACTGCTCTAAACAGTCCACCACAGAGTTCCATCTAACATCTTGTGGGAGCATTAGCTTGGTTCCACCCATCCTTTTCAGAGCTGCTGCAGCAAAATGATTATTACGGAAGTATTTAGCAATTTCAACAACATTAGCCTTTATCTCTGGAACACTTAAGTCTTTGGCTAAGAGGTGCAGCAAATGAGCACTGCAACCATATGTTATTAGCAGCTTTGTATTCCCTCCCTGCTCTTCTAAATCTCTTCTCATCTTGGATACGTTTGCAGCATTGTCAGTGACCAAACTGCGTACTAGACATTTGAATTTTTGTTCACATGTCGTTATAGCTTTTACTGCCACTTCTTGTAAGTATTCTGCTGTGTGTGCATTTCCTGACTTATCAGTTGTTTGTGCAAGGAAGACTTTACCTTCTTCTGTTGTTATACAAGCACATACAATAGGATCATTGTGGACATTACTCCACCCATCAATACTTAGGTTAACAATTTTACCCTCCAGAGCTGTTGCACATTGCTCAATTTCTCTGTCATACACTTGATCCAGCAGTTTCCCTGCAACAGCTCTGCTGGGTGGACTGTATCCTGGTCTCAGTGACTGAACCATATTAATGAAATGTGGGTTCTCAGTCAGACGGAAAGAAGAGTTTGTTGCATAAATAAACTGGGCAATTTTTTCATCAATCAACTCTTTTTCTAATCTGCTAGTTCTTATCACAAACCTATCTATGGTGGTTCCAGGAGGTAAAGGTTTTTTCTTCCTTTTGGGTGATGGTGATTTGTGGCTGTGGGTGTCTGATGATGCTGCTGCTGCTAATGAAGCACTATCCTGGATGGATAACTCTGAAACTGTAGAACAGGATGATGGTGATCTTGGAGGTGGATAGTTTCCAGAATCCATGAATTCCCCTAAACAAAAAAAGTCAATGCTGTTATTTTATTGTTTATTATACAATTTCTGCTTATTGTACACAACACATCACTGCACCTGCCCCAAAAGGAATATTTGTTTTTCTTCATAACTGTACCAAATGACAGTAACATGCAGTAATAATAAGAAATATAATTTTTCTCACACATGACAGTTCAGTCTTTAGAAATAGGATTCAATAAAAATGATTACAAACCTGAAGATCCTGCCTGTTCAGAAGTGTTTCTTTGGTCATCTTCATCACCGCACTTCTCATGATGTTGCTTCATTCGCGCCACCAGGCCTTGCATCTCTTTGTTGCATCGTTTGCATTTTGCACGCATGCCTGCCTTACCGATAGGCGAAGGAGCTTCATTAAAATATTCCCAAACTCGGTCTCTTTTACGGTCTGCTGCCATTATAAGGAAAGAATGTAATAAACCTCAGATCGTACACACAAACAGATCCAGACTTGTCTGTCTGTGGCTATGCTGCAGTATTGTGCTCAAAGTTTCACTTTCATTTTCTTGTCTGCTTGCCCTTCCTCTTCCTCACACTTAGATTCACATTCTTCTTGTGTTGTGCAGATCTATTCCACTCCAAACAATCAGAAACATATTGTCTAACGTCTTGGACTTGGCACTGAGTCCGTAAGAATAGTGCGAACGATATATGTATTCACATACAAACGACCACTTAGGAGAAAGACACCTATGGAAGGTCTTCTTTATTTGTTGATAATTCAGTATTTTTTATCTGTCAAAAATTGTGACTTTTTTTTGAGGAACAGCTAATGGCCCTGCAAAAGCATGCTGATTACACACATAACAAGTTGGAAGACATTGAAAATAGAACGAGACGGAGTAACCTAAAAATTGTGGGACTCCCAGAGTCTGTTCCTGTGAGCCAACTAGAAGAAATTTTTGAGGTGGAACTGCCTAAAGCTCTAGGTCTAACTCACAGATGCAAGACAGAACGTGCCCATAGGATAGGTCCTCCTAGAGACGTGCAGGAGACGACCGACGCCACGAGACGTCCAACACCGAACGCAGCCTCCAGAGAGCCCAATAAATCCAGGCACGCTATGGCAAAATTTTTGAATCATAGAGACAAAGAGGAAATCCTGCGGGCCTATAAAGCAAAAAAGCAACCTCTAATACTTCAGGGACATAGAGCACTGGTCTTTGCGGACTATTCTGTGGAAGTCACACGTCGTAGAAGAGCATTTAGTGAAATGTGTTCACTGCTGCATAAAAAGAACGTTCGCTTCCAACTGAACTTTCCTGCAACGCTAAGATTTAGATCTAGAGAGGGTATCTTGAAGACCTTCACAGATCCTGAGGAGGCAATGGCGTCTGTTAGAGAAAATTTCAACTCCCCCAAGAAGAACCGAGTCACCGCCTCGTACCAGTAGGAGATCACCTGTGAAACCTACGCCTGCTCCAGATTCAGAAAACGAAATGGAAAGAACCTCGGTGCGATCCTATAGACTCAGATCGTATTCCTTATTAGATGATGGAACACAAAAGGGAGCAACACCGGGCACTCCGAAACAACAGAGACAATCCGGAAATAGATGGCAAAAGAAGAAATGAGACAGGAACACGTTACTTGAACTAATTTTTATGGCCCTTGCATCTGGCGGATAAAAAATGGATGTCCTGAAGGAAAAGAGATATGACCTGGATACGCTACGAGATGAAGAGGATACACTACGAGATGAAAAGGAGAAAATATTTTAGCCTTTCCCCCCCCCCCTCCCTCTCCCCCCCCCTTTTTTTTTTTTTTTTTTTTCTCCTCCTCTTTTCTCTCTCTCTCTCTCTCTCTTCTATATCTTTACTTTTGCTTAATCCACAGGACCATGGATATAATGACGTTAAGGTGTTTACAGAGACCTTCTTCACTTTGGCGATCTGTTATTGACACCTGGACATGGAGAGGTTAAGGTGAAACCCACTCAACCGAATACAGAAACTCTCTGAAACTCTCTGAATCCATATTACGGTAGAGGGTGTGAGAAGGGTTGTGAGATGTTTATAAATTGTAATCACGAGACATGACCCTTGGGCAATTTATAGAATTACCTCCTTATTGAAGATAGCCAATTGGAGACTAATGTTCTTTGGGCAGTACGTTGGAGTTACAATATTATCTGTTTAAGTGTTTTCAGAGGTGGTGGAGGATGAGGCGGGGGGAGCTGAATGTGTGAACTGCACTGGAGGACATAAGTGAAGTCGCAGACTTTTTGATGTTGAAAGATGTTGGAGAGTTTTGGGGGGGGGAGGGTGGGAAGGAAAAAGAGGAAAAAACGGAAATTATCCTTGGGATTGGAACTGTGTCTTTAAAAAGTTATACCATCACTGTTTGCCACACCTTACTCAATGTCAGGCCAGATGAAACTTACTACGTGTTGATATTCATCATGAAAAAATTTTGGGACCCGAGCGGGGAGGCTTCCGATGGTTAGGTGGGCCTCCTGGAATGTTAAGGGACTGCGCTCCCCGGCAAAGCGCATGATGATCCTGCGCCATCTTAAGAGACTACATGTGGACATAGCGTTGCTTCAGGAGACCCACCTGGCCGCGGAGGACTTCTTTCGCCTTAAAAAATTATGGGTAGGAGAGGTCTATGGTTCGGGAGCAATAGAAAAAAAGGCGGGAGTTATAATTCTGATACATAGGTCACTAGCCCACACAATACTATCTACTTCACAAGACAAGGAAGGTAGGATAATACAAGTAAAGATACAAATCCATAATGACACCTTTAATATCTATAATATTTATGCCCCTAACGGAAAGCAGAAACCCTTCTTCCAACAATTACAAAACACTATGCTCCTAGATAATGAGATCACTAAAATAATCAGTGGAGACTTTAATACGGTCATGAAGGAGGAAGAGGATAGACGCACGACCTCACAAACTCACTTGAGAAAGCAAGCAGGAGGTAGATCGGGTGAATATAGTACTTTGGAAAACCTAGTGGGAGAAACTGGACTGTTGGACGCTTGGAGGTTAGTAAACCCACTGGGTAGAGAGTTTACCCACTTCTCGCACCCCCATGGGTCGTGGTCCAGGTTAGATATGTTCTTTGTTTCACCCAAGATAATCCAACAAATGAAAGACATTAAAATTGAGGACATGCTGATCTCGGACCATAGCCCGTTGCTGTTAGAGACCAGGGACAAATTTGAGAAGGGCTCCGATTATTTATGGAGATTTCCCGACACGTTTGTCAGAGAAGAAAATTTCATTAACTTACTGGGTGAATGGTGGTCTCACTTCTCTTCTGATAATCGTGAACATAGATCTGATCCAGCTCTATACTGGGAAACGTCAAAAACAGTGCTACGAGGACATATCTTGGCATATAGCATGAGGATTAAGCGCCAAATTAAAGACAAATTTCTTCAAACCAGTATAGTGGTAAGAGACGCGTATACACGCTATCAATCCACAATGGCAGCTCCTGACAGAGATAAGTGGATGCAGGCAAAGAGAGATTTTGATGCTTGGGCGGGAAAGCGGGAAGATATTTATAAAAATCGCTTAGAATTAGAGCTCCAGAAATTCGGAGACAAGGCAGGACGCCTATTAGCTAGGTTAGCTAAGGGTAGACATAAACCTTCCCCAATACAAGCGATAGTGGACACCCATGGCACCACTTGGCATGACCCCAAGAACATCTCAAGAGTGTTGGGCAGATATTATACTTCTCTTTACACAGAGATCAACGCTGATAACCCAGACAGCCTTGACTGGTTGGGGGGGATTACACTGCCAGCTGTTTCCCAGGAAGATGTGCAATTTCTTAATAGCCCAATCACAACTGACGAAATTGAGTCGGTCATACGTCATTTAAACCTGGGCAAAGCACCCGGTCCAGATGGCTATAATGGGGCTTTTTTCAAGTCATTGAGGGAGCAGATCACTCCGGTGCTATGCCACCTATTTAACTCAATATTAGGTGGGGCTCCGATCCCGGAGAGAATGAATATAGCTTACATCAAATTGATACCTAAACCAGGGAAAATACCCACAGACCCGGCCAATTATAGACCGATATCACTAATAAATCAAGACTTGAAGCTCCTCTCCAAGATCCTGGCGGACAGATTGGCGGTGGTCCTACCCAAACTGATACCCGCACATCAGGCGGGGTTTGTTAAGGGGAGGTCAATCACTACAAATATTAGAAAAGCAATACTGATGATAGATGTGATGGGAAAGAAAACAAAAATTAATGGCGGCAACCCAGCCATGATCACTCTTGACGCTGAAAAAGCATTCGACAGTGTCAGATGGTCATGGCTGGGTAAAGTGCTTGACTCCGTGGGTATAAGAGGCCCCTTTAGACAATATATTAATGCATTATATAGCAACCCCAAAGCTTGCATTAGTACCCCTGGTTTCCTATCTGACTCTTTCAGCCTCCAAAAGGGAACGAGACAGGGTTGCCCATTATCGCCCCTGTTATTCAATTTGGCTATAGAACCTCTGGCACTACATCTGGAACGTCATAACACCTATCAGGGTTTTAAGATAGGGAACGCCGAAGTCAAGCTTTCGCTTTTTGCTGACGATATTATCCTATATGTACAGAACCCAGAGAGGGACCTTCCAGATATATTGTCAGACATAGAGAAATGGGGTAGATATTCAGGTTTTTCTTTAAACAAAGACAAATGTGAAGTCCTCTTTATAAATCAAGAAGAAGGAGCACAAAAGGGAGACCATTTTTGCGGACTACCCGTAGCGAAGCATAGCCTCAAATATCTAGGAATACACTTAGCCAGGTCCAGTGAGATGACATATAAACTTAACTTTTTACCGATCATTACAAAAATAGAACAGGAGCTGGGAAGATGGGTGGGACTGCCGCTGTCTCTGCTGGGACGCTGCCATTTACTTAAAATGATGAGTTTTTCAAAACTGCTTTATCCTCTCCAAACCATTCCTATGTTAATGAAACACACTGATATTATAAGACTCAACAAAGCGTTTACAAAATTTTTATGGAGAGGAAAAAGATCTAGACTAGCCTTTAGGACACTAAAACAACCTAAACAAGAAGGGGGACTGCAACTTCCTGATGTTAGGGGATATAATTTAGCATTCAACCTTCGTTATGTACTAGATTGGATTAAGGGAACAAGCAAGTTTGCAGACTCAGAACTGGAGGGAGAATGGGCTAAACCCTGGGACGTATCCGCTTTATTACATTCTCCGTTGTCCTGCCTTCCGGCTTCCCTGAAAAACACAGTAATCTATAGAGATACCATCATAACATGGAGAGAAGTCAGGAAAAAACTCAAACTGGCTTGGAAGGTCTCTAAGAGACTCAATCCGTGGAGATGCCCGGCCTTTGAGTTGGGGCGTGAAAACTCTCTATTCAAAACTTGGAAAGCAAAAGGTGTCAATACTCTAGAAGACCTCATAAACTTTGAGGAACGAAGGTGGATGACGGAGAAAGAGGTGCTTACTACCTTTAATTTACCCCAATTCCAGGCGATACAATACCGCCAGTTGAGTCACCATCTCCTTTCACACTTGCGGGACCTCTCTGGAGAGATTGATAATAACTTATGGTCCGAAATATTACATATAAATGAAGGTGATGTATCAATCACCTCGCTGTATACTAAAATACAGCAAGTCCTACGCCCGCGGGGGAGGAGAGGGTTCTTCAACAAATGGCGAAAACACATTAAAGATCCTGAACTCACCCAGAAAATCCTGGAGGGATGGGGGCTGATGAGACGATACGTTAGCAACGAGAGATGGAGGGATTCCCAATTCAGGATTATGCATGGGACTATCCAGGGATTTAATGTTCCCCCCTCCCAAGCCAACCAGGGGAGATGGATTCACTGCCCAAAGTGTAAACTTGAGATGACAGACATAGAACATGGGCTTTGGTCTTGCCCTGAGTCAACAAACTATTGGAGAAAGGTGGTCACTTGGGCCAAAGAGATATGTGGGGATATGGAGGACCTAGACCCGTTGCGCTGGATCTTCCACTATCAGACAGATACTGGAGCTCCAGACACCCACATGTCTTATGGCACTATATTGCAATAATAGCTAAACGACTCCTTCTATAATACTGGCTCAATGACAGACCCCCAGACCTGAATCAGATCAAATTGATGATGCGTCATACTCTGACGCTTGAATCGATGGACGCGATACGGAGCCCTAATAAATTAACCAAGAAATTCTTTTACAAATGGCAAATATTCATCGAAAACGAATTCTCAGATGGTGACATAACTAAATTCATGCTACCCTTTCGATCGACGATTTGGTACGCGGAAAGGGAGCTAGAAGGGACACTAGGCAGACTGAGGTGTGATGGTTAAATGGTTAAAAGGTTAAAAAACTAAGATAAATCTTGAATTGGTTTTTATATAACATGTTCATATTTTCTTGCAATCTCAAAACACGATTGAAAGACTGGATGATTTCCGAAGTGGGTGGGGTAGGGTTTATTGAAAGTCAAGAGACGTAAATGCAAATAGATAAAAGCTGTTAATTTCAGTTAAAGATTTTGGTTTCGTGTAATTTAATGTTGGATATGCTTATCCTAATACTATATTTCTGATGTAATGTCAAAAACCCAATAAAAATATGGTTCAAAAAAAAAAAAAAACTTGGGAAATCTTTTTGTATCCAAATCCGGCTTTAAACTTCACCACAACAGCATCTCGGACCTGCCTGGTGTGTTCCTTGGTCTTCATGATGCTCTCTGTACTTGAAACAGAACCCTGAGACTATCACAGAGCAGGTGCATTTATACGGAGCCTTGATTATACACAGGTGGATTCTATTTATCATTACCAGTCATTTAGGCAACATTGGATAATTCAGAGATCCTCACTGAACTTCTGGAGTGAGTTTGCTGCACTGAAAATAAAGGGAGCCGAATAATATTGCACACCCACATTTCAGTTTTTTATTTGTTAAAAAAGTTTAAAATATGCAATAAATTTTGTTCCACTTCACGATTGTGTCCCACTTGTTGTTGATTCTTTACAAAAAAAAGTAGAATTTATATCTTTATGTTTGAAGCCTGAAATGTGGCAAAAGGTTGAAAAGTTCAAGGGGGCCAAATACTTTCACAAGGCACTGTATGTGTTTCACTTTTTGTATTGAATTACTGAAATAAATTAAAGGGAACCTGTCAGGTGGTTTATGCCTCCCAGCTATCACTGTCTGTAGCTGCAGCTTTATAATACCAGTCTAATCATCCCTGTCTGAGTTCATAGTGTAATGTGAAAGGTGAAAAAAAAGTATTTATACACTTACATTTCCTTATGTAATGAGGCGGTCATTGTCCAGCTTGGAGGATGGAGACTGTTTGGCAGGTTAATAGTTAAGATTTCAGCCTTATGTTAGAACATGTTGGGAGACCTGATGTGATGTCATAACCATGTGACTACAATAGGCGGAGCTAAGTCCCTATAACATAATAGGAGTTTGCTCGCTTAGCTCAGCCCACTATAGTCACATGATCGTTACAGCACACAGGTCCTTTAGCCATGCAAGTTAGTAGTGAGTTAACTATTATCCTGCCAGACAGTCTCTCTCCTCCAAGGTGTAGACTGAAATGTAAGTGTATAAATGCTTTTTCTCACCTTTTACATTACACTATGAGCTCAGACAGGGATGATTAGAATAGTATTATGAAGCTGCAGCTACAGACAGTGATAACTGGAGGGGCATAAACCACCTGACAGGTTCCTTTTAACTTTTTGCTGATATTCTTATTCATTGAGATGCAGCTGTATATAAAACATCTAGAAAAAAAATAGAAAAACAGAAAAACCTGTTAGCACTTTCTGCAAAGCAGGATCCTCCTTGTGGACTGTGTCAATGACTGCCTTCTGAATCATGAACCACCTTAGGGTCATTCAGAATAGGTCAGGAGATTGGCCAGGTCATTCCAAAGTCTTAAATATGTTTTTCTTAAGCAATTCAGAGGTGGACTTGAAGGTGTGTTTTGGATCATTGTCCTAATGAATAACCCAAGTGCATTTTAGCTTGAGGGCACGAACAGATGGCCAGACATTCTCCTTCAGGATTTTTGATAAGACAGCAGAAATCATGGTTCCCTTTACCACAGAAAGTCTTCCAGGTCTTGAACCAGCAAAACAGTCCCAGACCATCATACTACAACCTCTAGATTTTACATTCAGTCTAATGTTCCTTTTCTGAAATTCGGTGTTACGTCAACATAGATATAATGGGACAGACACCTTGCAAAAAGTTCAACTTTTGTGTTTTCGGTTCATAGAGTATTCTCTGAAAAGTGTCTGATCATCAAGATGTTTCCTACCGTGTTTCCCCGAAAGTAAGACACCGTCTTATATTTTTTTTGGGTCCAAAAAGACCGCCATGTCTTACTTTCGGGGGGTGTCTTATATTAGCCAAAAAAAAAATCCCATTGCAGCAGCCTCCCAGTACGGTACCCACTACAGCCTGCCACATCTCACACACACACACACATCACACACACACATACACACACATCTCACACACACATCACACACACACATACACACACATCTCACACACACATCTCACATACACACACATCACACACACACATACACACACATCTCACACACACATCTCACATACACACACATCACACACACACACATACACACACATCTCACACACACACATCTCACATACACACACATCACACACACACATACACACACATGTCACACACACACCTCACATACACACACATCACACACACACATACACACACATCTCACACACACACATACACACACGTGTCACACACACACATCTCACACACACACTTTCACTTTCTTACCTTCTTTCTTTTCTTTCGTCTGCGGTGCTGCTTTGGTGGTGCACACGGGTCAGCTGACGTCAGTCCTGGGCTGTGATTGGCTCTGCCCTGGGCCAATCACAGCGCCGGAGCCCAGGGCCAATCACAGTGCCGGAGCCCAGGGCCAATCACAGCGCAGAAGCCCTGGGCCAATCACAGCCCAGGACTGACGTCAGCTGGCCCATGCTTCCTGCGCTGTGATTGGCGCAGGGCTTGTGGGCGGGGTGGAGAGCAGGAAAGAGCGCCGGAGCTCCAGGGCACGGAGAACACAGCAAACTGGCGGGGACTGACAGTGGGGACAGCGGGGGCACGGGGAGTGGTGCCGCAGTGCCGCAGATCCGGTGATGTGATCCGCAAAAGGTACGCCTTACATTTCGGGGAAACACGGTAGTATAACTGAGATCTGAATTATTTTGTTTCTCATTTGTTCCTGAATTTCTATGGATCTTGATATGTCTAGCTTTTGATGATCTTTTGGTCCACTTAACTATCTCAGGCAGGACCTATTTAAGTGATTTGTTTATTGAAAAAAGGTGTGGCAGAAATCCGGCCTAAGTGTGGCTGGGAAAATTGAACTCAGCTTCCCAAAAATGTGATAAATGAACATTTAATTTAGATTTTAAGGGGAAGGGGTCAATTTTTTTCACAGGGCCTTGTAAGTTTAGATTTTTTTTCACTTAATAATAAAGACTTTCATTTAAAATATGCATTTTGTGTTTACTTGTGTTATCTTTGGCTAATATTGGTTTAGTGATCTTTATCATTTAGGTGTGATGAACATACAAAAGAATAGGAAATACAGTGGGTACTAAAAGTATTCAGACCCCTTTATAATGTTCTACTTTTTGTTTCATTGCAGCCATTTGGTAAATTCAAAAAAGTTCATTTTTTTCTCATTAATGTACACTCTGCACCCAATCTTCACTAAAAGAAAAACAGAAATGTAGGAATTTTTGCAAATGTATTAAAAAAGAAAAACTGAAATATCACATGGTCTGAAGTATTCAGACCCTTTGCTGAGTATTGAATAGAAGCACCCTATTGAGCTAGTACAGCCATGAGCCTTCTTGGGAATGATGCAACAAGTTTTTTCACACCTAGATTTGGAGATCCTCTGCCATTCTTCCTTGCAGATCCTCTCCAGTTCCATCAGGTTGGATAGTGAACGTTGGAGGACAGCCATTTTCAGGTCTCTCCAGAGATGCTCAATTGGTTTTAGGTCAGGGCTCTGGCTGGGCCAGTCAAGAATGGTCACAGAGTTCTGAAGTCAACTCCTTTGCTATTTTAGCTGTGTGCTTAGGGTCATTGTCTTATTAGAAGGTGAACTTTCGACCAAGTCTAAGGTCCAGAGTACTCTGGAAAAGAATTTCATCCAGGATATCTCTGTACTTGCATGCACTCTTGTTTCCTTCAATTGCAACCAGTTGGCCTGTCCCTGCATCTAAAAAACACTCCCATAGCATGATGCTGACACCACCATGTTTCACTTTTTGGATTGTATTGGACAGATGATAAGTTTTCTTCACACATACCACATAGAATTATCATCAAAAAGTTCTATCTTCATCTAGGGTTAGGGTTATGTGTGTGGCGTTTTATATATACAGTGCATTATGAAAGTATTCGGCCCCTTGAACTTTTCAACCTTTTGCCATATTTCAGGCTTCAAACATAATGATAATTTCAAATTTTTTGCGAAGAATCAACAACAAGTGGGACACAATCGTGAAGTGGATCGAAATTTATTGCATATTTTCATTTTTTTTAACAAATAAAAAACTGAAAAGGGGGTGTGCAATATTATTCGGCCCCTTTACTTTCAGTGCAGCAAATACACTCCAGAAGTTCAGTGAGGATCTCTGAATGATCCAATGTTGTCCTAAATGACTGGTAATGATAAATAGAATCCACCTGTGTGTAATCAAGCCTCCGTATAAATGCACCTGCTCTGTGATAGTCTCAGGGTCCTGTTTCAAGTCCAGAGAGCATCATGAAGACCAAGGAACACACCAGGCAGGTCCGAGATACTGTTGTGGTGAAGTTTAAAGCCGAAAAACTTAAATACTACTGTCCCTGCTGTCCTCTGTAGCTCACTTGTCGTCATCTTTATCATCATCATCTTCTTTGTTCCTATTCATAATCTGGAAAAGAAAAACAAGCTTTCCTGCTTTATTGGGTCCCAACCGATTTCTCAATTTAGAATGAATGAGTCCAAAGGAAGAGAATATTCTTTCAACGCCTGCAGAAGAAGCTACTGCTGTTAAAAGTGAAATCATTACTTGAACAGTCTCTAAATCCAAGTGCTTAAGTGACTTCCACCAGTTGACTGCTGTGACCTTCCTTAAAATATCTTCAGCAAACATATATTTCTTGAATGGTTCCCCCTTAGCTCTGAAGTTTATTATAGTTGGCATTAAAGATGGATGATTGCTGGATACCCATGTCATAGCTAACTCCTCTTCCCTCAGCACTTAGGTTTTGACCCTGATATTGGATATTGACAATATTTGCCAAAAAATGAGCTGGAGTCAGTGCTTGTCCCATTCGTTTGTTTACTGCTTGTAATTTAATTCTGTCTATGTGTAGTTCTGTTTTTAAGTGTTCACTCAGTTCCTTCCAAATTTCAACAGCATCCGCAATAAAACAGCTATTTTTCTGTATTTTGTTTAAAGCTTGAGAGATGGGTTTCAGGAAGCTCAGCATATGTTCAACATTTCTCTTAAGCCCAATGTTGAGGATTTTGGCCGTGACAGTGCCATCTATTTTATCTCGATTTTCTTCACAAAGTATCATCAGAATAGGCCAGTTTTTGATATACTGCTCTAAACAGTCCACCACAGAGTTCCATCTAACATCTTGTGGGAGCATTAGCTTGGTTCCACCCATCCTTTTCAGAGCTGCTGCAGCAAAATGATTATTACGGAAGTATTTAGCAATTTCAACAACATTAGCCTTTATCTCTGGAACACTTAAGTCTTTGGCTAAGAGGTGCAGCAAATGAGCACTGCAACCATATGTGTTATTAGCAGCTTTGTATTCCCTCATGAAGACCAAGGAACACACCAGGCAGGTCCGAGATACTGTTGTGGCGAAGTTTAAAGCCGGATTTGGATACAAAAAGATTTCCCAAATTTTAAACATCTCAAGGAGCACAACGATAATATTGAAATGGAAGGAGTATTAGACTACTGCAAATCTACCAAGACCCAACCGTCCCTCTAAACTTTCATCATTCCACAACACACCAGGATATCCAGAATTGTCGCGGATCCCAATACACACCAGATCCGACACCAGGAAATGACAACCAAATTTATGCACAGAGGATACCCAGAGGAGATAGCAACACAGAGGGAGAGCGGTAGGAACAATTCCACTGACAGCATCAAGAACAGAATTCCCTTTGTGGTGTCCTGTCGCCCTTTCTTTCCGAGTATACAATCAGCAATACAATGGCAATTGCTAAACACCTCGTATCCTTCTGTGAGTGAATTTGGTACACCTTCATTATTTTGTCATAAATGTACTAATAATATTAAGAATTTTATGGTGCAGGCAGACATTGGATCAAACAAAAGAACCTTACAACAAACAACTTTGACATCAAAACGTACTGGTATTTTTCCATACCTTGGATGTAATTAGTGTTCTAATGTAACTAAGGGTGACTCCTTCACTCATCCAAGGACTGGAAAACCCTTCTATATCCAGGGTTTTCATACTTGTGATTCCACATTTGTTGTATATCTGATAAAGTGTCCTTGCTGGTTGGGATATGTGGGAGAGACTACCCAAAATATCCATGACCGAATCTCAAAGTATAAGTCAACAATAAGGTGTAAACAGATGTTACTTCCAATCCCACTTCATTTTGCACAAATTGACCACAGTATCTCTCAGTTATGATTTCAAGCAATTGAGAGCATACCGATAACCCGCAAGGGGAGGCAATCATATCCAGAGGTTGAAAGAAAGAGAGCACTTCTGGATACATACACTGCAGACTTTGGAACCCCACGGACTAAACCGTGAATATGAGAGCTTCTAACTATTTTTTAATCAGGATGTGATCATACATATACACCACACTGAAATGGACCGAATGGGTTTCCAGCGGTAAAATGTGCATAGCAACTGTAGCAATGTATACGAAACAGCATATTAAGATTATTCCTCTGATATAATGGATGCAATTCATGTAATTTTTGTTCATTCCCTATAATGGATATCTCTATTAGGGAAACCTTATTGGAATACCATCTCAGTGTGTGGTTCTATCAATTTTGAAGGGGCGGGGTGAGTACTGATTTTTTGCTTTGTCAGACATGACTTGGTCTCGTGTATGAAAAGTTACCGATATAGGCATATATGTCCCTTTAACTTATCATGAATAATTCTAATAACTTCTATTGATTCAATATACCGTATATCCCATTATTTTACCAATTCCCCTTATTAAGCATAATAGTAATTGTTAGTATTGGGACATTTGAATATACTTATATCTTAGTAACTTAAACATTATATTGTGGATTATATATTAGGACTGTATGTGATATATAATGATTAGCTCTTGAATCCTAAAATGCTTGCACAAAACACTAATGTGTATCTTTCTAATTTAGATGGATTATTGAAATGGCTAAATGATGTCTTGTGTCACTACAATGAAGCCGGCACTGAACTGTATTGCACGTCATCCCCGAATCATGGGCACTTACTGCGCATGCCCCACACCATGTTTAGTTCCTATGTCCACTGTGCATGCGCCAGCACTCGGCTCAAATCACTTCCTTGCGGTCCAGCCGCAGAAAGTGTCGCACATAGCTCTCGCCTCCTCTCACTACATAGGGAAGGAGATTCCCCACACACAGCGCACACTGCTGGACACAGTGCATCACCCGCCTGAAATAATTCACTGCACGCCCAATTATGCTTTATGCCATGTTAATTGCTAAACAGCCTGGTGACAATTTTATATCCTCAATCCAGGCTTATTCCCAGTGGGTTTCCTCCATTCATATAGCTCATGGTACGTATACCATTACAGCAATAGTACCCTAGGAACTTTTTCCTTTCATTCATTTGCTTCACTGTTCATACTCAATCCCTAACCATAGTGCTACTAGAGGGATACAATCTGATATAAGTGTTTACCTCTTAAAGCAACATACCATAATTCTAGTACCAGTTCATTTATATACTTTAAGGGGAAATATTTCTCAATTTTTAAGGCCACATTTAACCATGTGTTACCCAGGGGACCATTACTTATAACAACCCATATGGGTATATGTTTTATTTTGTATATATCTTTCATTTTTTGTCCAGTAGACCATATCAACCTGGATACATGACATGATCATTTCTTTTACTGTAAGGGTATGTGCCCACAGGACGTTTTTAAGCAGTTCTGAACGCAGCAAAACCTGAGGATCCTAGAGTCCTTGACAGGAGATTAGCTATGATTTTGTCTGCGTTTTCTGCGCGTTTTTACTGCGTTTTTGATGCTGCATTTTTTCCTGCGTTTTTTCCATTGATTGAAGCAAAAACGCAGGAAAATAATTAACATGTCAATGCTCTCCCATCCTCACCAAAAACGCAGGTATTTGACTGTTCTTGACACTTGCAAAACCAATGTGTGGGCACAGCGTTTCTGTGAAACACATTGGTTTTGCTCGGAATCAAAACCGCAGGAACAAATTAGAATAAATTACCATAAAACCAATGGAAAACTGCATGCAGAAACCGCAACAAAAACGCAGCAAAAACGTCCTGTGGGCATATACCCTAAAAAGTTTTTTTCCCCTTTTTTCCTTTATTTATTTAGTTTTTTTTTCACTCTAGACGACAGTCTTATAAATAACCAAGTGATAAAGTACTGCTTTCACCCTGAGAACCAATATAGGTATTCTTCTGTTTACAATACACCTATCCTCCTTTGACCCTGGCGGACTTTTTACGCCTTCATTCTTTAGATAGGGTTAGCTCCCTTATATCCCTCATGCTTGATATCCTCTTACTTATAGTATCGTAAGCATTCTACAGATTGGGACACCCAGGACATCACATTGTATATACAAACACTAGTCACGGAAATTGTTTCTTGTCACCACTCCAAGCAGACAATTTCTCTCTACACAGGTTATTTTACAGCGGATATCACCAGCACTGCGGTCAAAGAACTCTCTTAATTTGATCGTATTGACAATATGTTTTATTTGACTATGTTTTTGTTCTGTATCTTGTTTATATGTCTTTTAGATCCCAGATAAAGGCATGTTAAGGCCAAAACGTTGGATCTTGTTTTCACTGTGTGAGTGTATTTTTTCAATACTATTATTGGTGTGCCAAGGTATCCAAGTAGAGGATACAAATAGGCAGCTGGGGCTTGGGGCAGCCCGTACCTGCTTGTTGTACCTGGCTGGAATACAAAGATATGGCGAAGCCCACATCGATTTTTTTTTCAGTTTTTTGTAAAAAATACTTAAAAAAATGAACTTCCCTGGATTTTTTATTGCCAAGGTAACACCAAGCAGCAGGGGTTAATAGCCAGTAGCTGCTTGGGTTACCCTTAGCTGGCAATAGAAAATGCAGCAGGAGGCCACATATTTTTTTTAACCTCTAACCCTAGGGTTAGGGTTATGTGTTTGTCGTTTTATTTATAAATACATATATATATTTTTTAATGAATTTTAAAAAAAATGAAAAAAAAAATCAACCTGGGCTTCGCCATATTTTTCAATGGTTAATGTAAAGTAATCAAAAAGTGAATAAATCCCAAGATGAACTAAAACTGAAATAAAAAAAAACATAGACCAGGTGGTCATGCCAATAACCTGCAAAATCGAGGAGACTCTACCTTCATAGTAATCAATATGCTTTTTTATGCCATGATATACATTGGGGAAAAAAATAAGGGATTTTTTTCAAAGTTTTTTGCTATTCTATCTGAGAGCAGCATGACACAAAGGGAGTATCCCTGATTTCACACTGTATCAGTTACTGTGCTGGTTGGTGTAATTTTGATAAACTCACAGTTTTCTTTACCGCATGTCCACCAGTGCTGAGCGCTTTATAACCCTGCTGCATCACTGATTGGCAGCTTTCTGTGTACACTTTACGAAAACAAAAAGTTGCTAACCAGTGGTGGGGGCATAGTTATACAGCTCATGGATATGGGGGACTATATGGCAGAAAGGTTTACAAATCCGAGAAGTGATAATCTCAGTAATTTATCAAAATTACAGCAAGTAACCTGAAAAGTGATGCATCACTGTAATCGAGGTCTCTGTCTCTACATTATTCTGCTCTCAGGTTATGTCTTAAAAACTGGTGACAGATTCTTTTTTAAGGGGTTATCAAAAGATGAATCTTCAGGCTACCTGCTTTGCTGCAGAGCGATGCACTGCTGCAGAATGTCGAGATCACCAACATGGTCACACTGCTGGTCTTAAAGGGAAACTCAAGGCAGAGAAAACTTTTTAGTACAGTTCCTGCCCTCCTACATGTTTAAGCTGAGCTGTACACTACTGTTCTAGGATCTATAGATCACTTATAAATCAATAAAATCATATCTGCTACATAGCTCTCACCCCTCCCTTCATGAACAGAAAAAATTCAGTGATGCTTCTGCAGAGATCAGGAGGTGTGTCGGGCCGGGACTGAATTTCTCTGTCCCCAAAGAGAGGGGTGAGAGCTGAGGAGCAGATATGATTTTATTGATTTATAAGTGATCTATAGATCCTAGAACTGCAGTGTACAGCCCTGCTTCTTTATGTAGGAGGGCAGGGACAGTAAAAAAAAATTATTAACCCAGAATTCCCCTTTAACTGCGTGCTCTCCCATGCAGCCCATTAGTGACAGATTTGCCTGTTAAGCATATGAGAAGCAGAAGCAGGCTGAAAGACAAAGCCAGCTTGTGCCAGGAGCTCTTTGCCAAGGTGACTGGCCATGTTGGGTCTGTAGGGCAGCTGGTAACCAAGGCAAAGAACTGTAAGCTGCAAAAATTAAAAAATCCCTCCATTCTTAAGAACAAAGAGCATTTTTTTAAAAAAAGGTAAATTGGTATTACGATGTTTGCAATTTTACCTATTTATGAACTTGTCATAACCCTCCCTGTAAGGGGTTAAACAACAACCTATTTTCTAAGACATTTACAAATGATTCATTATTACCATTCATCATTACCATTGTTAGTATCACATTGTGATACATTTTTCTTTGGCTAATTAACCTTTCTATTCTCCAGTATAATGCATTATTCTATGGAAGAGTTAATGAAGCGCATTTGTAAATATCTAAATGTACATATTGTAACAAGGTTATACTGTTTTCAACTTCCACATTGTGTTTTAGTTTTTGATCAGATGTTGCTATAGTAACTTTATCTACTTTCCCATGTTCAATTACATGTTGTGTTCCTTTACTGATGGGTAGCCACAGCAACCATTTGGCCATGTATCTTTCATCCCCATGTAATGCATAAAAAACATTTGCACGTAAATACAAGGTTATGACAGGATAAGGCAATGTTTCAAATGGAAATTGAAGTTGAACACTATCAGATAGGTCAATGTTTGACATTTATGAAAGTAAAAGGTGTTGTCTCATCATAGCACATCCCCTTTAATTTTAAACTATGACTCCTCCACGTTTGATGTCATTTGTACTGTCCAGAGTATTCTGATCTTCATTAAAAACATTTGTATTTTACATTTTAAACAGGAGTCTAATGGTTGAGGCGGGTTTCTTTCATTTTCTCTTTCATATTTAGTATGAATTGTAAAGTTTTGATTGCTGCCATAGTCCACTAATATAGTATGTAAACTTATTGTATACTGCATAGCAGCAGAACTATAATTTGTTTTAAATCTTTGTCTTTATTTACCATAATCCTCTATATGTTTTTCCTTTTGTATCCTCACCATTTTTATTAACATAACAAGGAGTGTGGCTATAGTGAAGGACCATAAAAAGCACAGCTGGGGCGACCATTTCGGGGTGTCAGACATATTTTGTTATAACAAACAAAAAACAGCTGTACTCTGAAATGCGAAGACATGAATACCATGAAAATATTAATATAGAAGTGCAATAGAGATGTTGATAGAGAATAGAATCACCTAAGGCTAATGGGGAGCAGTGCACAGACAGAAGGGATGACCCCATAATCTAAATAAGAAAAAGCTGCCTGCACTCCCTAAAGCCCCTTTCACACTAGCGGATCCGGACAGAAAACTACATCTGCCGCATTTGCTGCCTAATGGCTGCACTTGCGGTACACTTGCGGCAAGCGCCATGCATTCTGTATAGGACTTGCGGCAAGTGTGGTATTGCCGCCATCTGGCGCTTGCGCAGATCTCCGGCAGAACCGCACTTGCAGCACCGCAAGTCCCATAGACAATGCATGAGGCTTGCCGAGTCCGGACCGCAAATCGGCCGTTAGGTGGCAAATCTGGCAAATGCGGTGCCACCTGCCGTATCGGCCGCAAGCATCAGCACAACGCTGATGTGAATGGGGCCTAAAGGTATCTTTACACGTGGCAACTTTTCTAGGTATTTCACTGGCAACTTACTAGTTGCAGTGAAATCATGGAGACATTGTTCCATTTGTACACAGCAACAAGATAGAACAATGTGTCCATGATTTCACTGCAACCAGTTAGCTGCCAGTGAAATTCCTAGAAAAGTTGCCGCGTGTAAAGGTACCCTATGATGCAATGGGAACAGGTGCATAGCTGAACATAATACAGGGTGGACCATTTATATTAATACTACATAATGGGATACCTAAATAAAATATATGGATACCTAAATAAAATGGGAATGGTTGGTGATATCAACTTCCTGTTTGTGACACATTATGATATGAGAGGGGGAAAACTTTTGCAGATGGTTGGTTACCATGGCGGCCGTTTTGAAGTCGGACATTTTGGATCCAACTTTATTTTTTCAATGGTAAGAGGGTCATGTGACACATCAAACCTACTGGGAATTTTATAAGAGAAACAATGGTGTGCTTGGTTTTAACGTAACTTTATTCTTTCATGAGTTATATACAAGTTTCTCTTTGTTTACAGCCATTGACATGTCGCAGAGGTTAACACGTGAGGAGCAGATAGAAATTGTGTTGATCTCTGGTGAAGGCAGTACCCAGGTCATTTCAGCAGATTTCAATGAAAGACACCCTACGAGACCACCCATCTCCCATGCTACAGTTAGAAACTGCTTGCCAAATTTCGTGAAACAGTTTCAGTGTTGGATTTGCCAAAATGTGGATGCAAGAAAACTGTCACTAATGAAGAAACAACAGTGGCTGTCCTAGTATCATTTAGCAAGAGCCCACAGCTTAGCACTCGCCACATGTCACTGGAGAGAGGCATCAGTCAAACATCCCTTCAGTGGATATTAGCTACTCACAAATGGCACCCTTACAAAATCCAGCTACTGCAGCATCTCAATGATGATGACCCAGATTGGTGCACTAAATTTGCAGAATGGGAAAAACAAAAATTGGAACAGGACCCTCAGTTTATGTTTAGTGATGAGGCAAACTTTTTTGTGAATGGTGAAGTTAACAAACAAAACCACCGCTATTCGTCTGACAGTAACCCACAGTGGATAGATCCCTCCAAGACTGTTGGAACACAGAAAAAGGTTGCATTGACAATCCAACACAATGGGCAGCACTTTGAACACATTTTATAAGTGATCATAAACTTGTAAATAACTAATGAAAGAATAAAGTTACATTAAAACCAAGCACACCATTGTTTTTCTTATGAAATTCTCAATAAGTTTGATGTGTCACATGACCCTCTTCCCATTGAAAAAAATAAAGTTGGATCCAAAATGTCCAACTTCAAAATGGCCGCCATGGTCACCACCTATCTGGAAAAGTTTTCCTCCTCCAATATACAAATGTGCCACAAACAGGAAGTTGATATCACCAACCGGTCCCATTTTATTTAGGCGTATCCAAATAAATGACCCATCCTGTATATTGTACCAAGCAAAATCTTCACTCAGAAATGCTAAGACATGCATACCATGAATATAAGACTCCAATTTTTTCCTTGCAGCCAATCAGAACGCATTAAACATTAACGAGTTGATGACACAAGTGCTTGTGTCATTGGCTGGCTTGTTTCATTGGCTGCCAGAGTCACATGACCCACGAAATACAAGAAGCAGCCATTTTCTGTTGTCGCTATTTTCAGAGTATTACTGCTAGGGACTGTGCTGCCGTGCTGCTCTAGCTGTGTTACACCAGTAGATAGATAGCTACTTGATCACTTTTTAGATAGAATCGGAGGGTGAGAGGGCTCATCTGGACATAGGGTTTTTTGCATACAGCAAGGGACTGCAAAATCCTTTCCCCTAAAAAGGCAGTGTTAGGCCTCAAACAAGTGCTTTCCAATTATGGTGCATAAAACATGAGTGGAAAATCCCAAGGTCATGGTGTTGGTAAGGTGTTCATGGTTTACATGCAGTAGGTAACATAGTAACATAGTTTTTAAAGAGGACCTGTCACCAAACCAGGCATGGTGATCTAATTACAGCACTGGATGCAGCATGTCTGCAGCATGCAAACAAGGGGTCACCCAGCACTTGAGCAGCCCTGTACCCCGAGATAATACACTTAGAAAACTTACATGCTACAGCCACTAAGGAGGTGGCTAGGGGCTGCAGCCAAGGGCAGATTCACACCCCCTGCATGTGTAATCTGCCCACTGCTGCCAATCATTCTCTCCCTCTCTGCAGCATTTAAACAGAGTTTTTTTTTCTCTCTCCCAGAAAGTCTGTTAGCCCCGCCCCCTGAGGCTAAACGGGAGAGAAAAAAAAACTCTGTTTAAATGCTGCAGAGAGGAGATCACCATGCCTGGTTTGGTGACAGGTCCTCTTTATGGTTGAAGGAAGACCTTAAGTCCATCTAGTTAAACCCATAGCCTAACATGTTGATCCAGAGGAAGGCAAAAAAAAAACCCATGTAGCAACACTAAGCTCCACATTGGGGAAAAAAATTCCTTCCTGACTCCACATACGTCAATCAGACTAGTTCCCTGGATCAACGCCCTATCAAAGAATCTAGTACAGTGTTGGTCAAAAGTATTGACACCCCTGCAATTCTGTCAGATAATATTCAGTTTCTTCCTGAAAATGATTGCAATCACAAATTCTATAGTGTTATCATCTGCATTTAATTTGTCTTCAATAAAAAAACACAAAAAGAATTGTCCTAAAGCCAAATTGGATATAGTTCCACACCAAACATAAAAAAGGGGGTGGACAAAAGTATTGGCACTGTTAGAAAAATCATGTGATGCTTCACTAATTTGTGTAATTAACAGCACCTGTAACTTACCTGTGGCACCTAACAGGTGTTGGCAATAACTAAATCACACTTGCAGCCAGTTGACATGGATTAAAGTTGACTCAACCTCTGTCCTGTGTCCTTGTGTGTACCACATTGAGCATGGAGAAAAGCAAGAAGACCAAAGAACTGTCTGAGGACTTGAGACACCAAATTGTGAGGAAGCATGAGCAATCTAAAGGTTACAAGTCCATCTCCAAAGACCTGAATGTTCCTGTGTCTACCGTGCGCAGTGTCATCAAGAAGTTTAAAGACCAATGCACTGTAGCTAATCTCCCTAGTTGTGGACAGAAAAGAAAAATTGACAAGAGATTTCAACGCAAGATTGTGCGGATGGTGGATAAAGAACCTTGACTAACATCCAAACAAGTTCAAGCTGCTCTGCAGTCCGAGGGTACAGTAGTGTCAAGCCGTACTATCCGTCGGCGTCTGAATGAAAAGGGACTGTATGGTAGGAGATCCAGCAAGACCCCACTTCTTACCCCGAGACATAAAAAAGCCAGGCTGGAGTTTGCCAAAACTTACCTTAGAAAGCCTAAAACGTTTTGGAAGAATGTTCTCTCTTTTTGGGCAAAGGCATCAACATAGAGTTTACAGGAGAAAAAAAGAGGCATTCAAAGAAAAGAACACGGTCCCTACAGTCAAACATGGCGGAGGTTCCCTGATCTTTGGGGTTGCTTTGCTGCCTCTGGCACTGGACTGCTTGACCGTGTGCATGGCATTATGAAGTCTGAAGACTATCAACAAATTTTGCAGCATAATGCAGGGCCTAGTGTGAGAAAGCTGGGTCTCCCTCAGAGGTCATGGGTCTTCCAGCAGGACAATGACCCAAATCACACTTCAAATAGCACTAGAAAATGGTTTAAGAGAAAGCACTGGAGATTTCTAAGGTGGCCAGCAATGAGTCCAGACCTGAATCCCATAGAACACCTGTGGAGAGATCGAAAAATGGCAGTTTGGAGAAGGCACCCTTCAAATATCAGGGACCTGGAGCAGTTTGCCAAAGAAGAATGATCTAAAATTCCAGCAGAGCATTGTAAGAAACTCATTGATTGTTACCGGAAGCGATTGATCGCAGTTATTTTGGCTAAAGGTTGTGCAACCAAGTATTAGGCTGAGGGTGCCATTACTTTTTTCTGGCCCAGGATTCATCATTTTAAAGCATTTATTCTCAATAATAGTACACTCTAATGGGGTCAGTATTAATATTATACATACTCTCATAACTCTATAGACAGTATACTTATCTTTTGGTTATCAAACCCTATAGAAAAGCTGCCAAATCGTTCTTATCATTTAACCCCTCCGGGTCTGCAAGCTCTTGTTTCTACTATCCACCTACTCCGTTTCTTTAAAAGTAGTTTATGTGTATCGCCCCCTCTATGAGATGGGGTGATCTGTTCAAGCCCCATGAAAGAAAGCACCCCTGCGTTGCCATTATAGCAATCATTGACGTGCTTAATTAACCTGGGGCTCCCAATTCCAGTCTCAATTGATTTACAGTGTTCCCTAAACCTTTTACACAATTCTCTAATGGTCTTTCCATGTAAAATCTCCTACATGGACAGAAAATCGCATACACTACCCATTTTGTCTTACAATTTTTATATGATCTCACTTTATTTAGTTTCCCACCAATTTCTATTGGATTGATAATTAGATGTTGTTTACAATATTTGCAATTTTGACATCTATAGTTCCCTTTAGGTCGTCTTTCATCTAACCAAGTTTTTTCTTTTTTGGTCACAATCTTATTTCTCACTATCAGATCTTTCAGATTGTGACACCTTCTATAAGAGACTAAGGGTGGTCCCAAACCGATTGCATTCAATTCCCTGTCTCGTTCTAGAATATGCCAAAATTTTCTAATGGCCCCTGCGATCTTATCAAACATTGGTCCAAATTTAAATTAACACACGAACCGTTTATCTTTATGTGTCTTCATTTCTTTACTCTTCACTACTACATCTTTACTTGCCAATCTAATTTTAGATTCTTCCAACACCTTCCTAGGGTAACCTCTAGATTTAAAACTGTTCTCCATTTCCCTAATCTGTTGCCCACAGATAATTTCATTATTATTTAATAATTATTCATATGTTTGACCCTAAGCAATTGGCTATACGGAAGTGACTTTTTAGTATGTAAAGGGTGGGCGCTCTCATAGTGTAGAAGAGTGCTAGAAGCTGTAGGCTTCCTGAACAGGGATCTAACCAAACCATCGGTTGTGGCTGTCAACCTCACATCAAGGAACTCTAGTTTTTCTTCATCAAAGCAAGAAGTAAAAATCATATTGTAGTTATTTGTATCATTTAGAAAGTTGACGAATGACATAAAGTTCTGTTCGTCACCATCCCAAACAATAAAAATATCGTCGACAAATCTTAAGAAAAGTTTTATATACTTCAGGTACGGGTTGGTTTCACAGTAAACTACATGGTCTTCAAAATGCGCGAGAAAAAGGTTCGCCAGTGTACAAGAGACTGGAGTACCCATCGCTGTTTCGGCAATTAGTTTAAACCATTCATCATCAAAGAAAAAAGCATTATGGGTTAAGACGAACGCAAGTGATTCACAAATGAAGTCAACCAGTCCTTCATTTTGACCATCAACATTTAAGATGTCTCTAATCACTGACACTGCTAAATCCTGTGGAATCCGGGTATAAAGGCTCTCCACATCTATGGACGCCAATTTGTGCTGGGATTTCCAATCAAAGTCGTCCAAATGTCTAACAAAGTCATTTGAATCCTTAATATAAGACGGGATCTTAGGCAATAACGGTCTAAGTAACCAGTCTACAGGGGTTCCGTCACAGAACCTCCCCGGGCACAATTGGGCGTCCGGGGGGTTCTGTAACGTTTTATGAACTTTGAGGAGGTGGTACCAAAATGGCTTTCTTGGATATTCTCTAAAAAGCCTTTCTGCCTGTTTCTTACTCAATGTACCCTTTTCCACATACCTCCTTAGGAGATTACGTAGATCATTTTTATACACAAATGAGGGGTCACTTTTCAATATGACATATGTCTCGTTGGATTCTAGTTGTCTCTTGGCCTCTCTAATGTAGGATTCTCTACTCATTAGCACGACCCCTCCTCCCTTATCAGCTTTTTTAACTAAAGTGTCTTCCCAACTTAAAATAGTATCTAAAGCTTCTCTCCTTCACCTAAATTTGCTCTAGGTTTTGGGTACACTAAAGCCTCTATTTCTCTACAGACCATTTCTTCAAATAGGTCGATACTATTACCTGGAGACACTGGAGGATAAAAATCTGATTTAACACCCCCTGTGAAGGGTGTTTGTACATCACCCATCTCCTTTGCATATATATCATCAGGATCCAAATCTAACAATGTTTCTACATCTCCTTTAACATCATTAAGGGCCCTTTCACATCAGCGTTTTTTTTAATTCGCGGCAGATGCGGTGAAAAAACCGCATCTGCCACGTTTAACGCATAACCGCGACACTTGCGGCACACTTGCGGCAAGCCCCATGCAATGTCTATGGGGCTTGCGGTAAGGGTGCGGCAGGTGCGGCAAGTGCGGTTTCGGCACTTGCGGCAGGTGCGGCCGCGAAAAAAAATGCTGTCAGCCGCACCTGCCGCAAGTGCCAAAACCGCACTTGCCGCACCTGCCGCAAGTCCGCCTATACCTTGTATGGTGTTTACCACAACCGCGCCGCAACCGTGCCGCAAGTGCAGCCGGTATGCGGTAATCGCGGCAGATGCGGTTTTTTCACCGCATCTGCCGTGATTTGAAAAAAACGCTGATGTGAAAGGGCCCTAAGAGAATCTTCCTTTGCAAAAAACCAAGGGCTCCCACACTGATTTGCTGTGCCTTCCCATTACTATTTATTCCCCCTTCTTTGTTTTTATTCACACCTACAAAATGTTTAAACAGATGTACTTTCCTAATTGCCTTGTACATATCAACTTTGAAGTCCGTGTAATCAAAGTCCTCTCAATACAATAATTTAAACCCTTCTTAAGCAAGAACTCCATATCAGGAGTGATTACTTCATCCGTCAAATTAAAGATTTGTATAGGGATGTCGTATGCAGTATCTAATCCCTCCATGACACTGTCTTTCTTTTACCGTAAGCCACGGTGTTTTCGTCATCTTCCTCCCCTTCTAACGCGTGTCCTAAAGGGTCTCCCTCTGTATAGTTATTTTTCCTGCTGACTTTCCTATGTGGCATAGGTTCTCCTTCACTTGACTCATCCTCCGTCTCGCTCTCACTGGAACTTTTAACACTTTTATTATTATTTTTGTTCTTATTGGTCTCTTTTACCACCCTTTGGGGTGAAAGGTGATTTTGGTGGATACTTCGGGTTCTTGGGGGTTTCTTTAGGCCCTGGTTTCGGTGTTTTATTACTTTTTTTCTTTTGGTTTTTAAATGGGGTACTATTTGGAGGCTTGTTCCATGAGAAAACATTCCCAGAATCATAGTCCTGTTGATCTCTTAAGAATTTTTGCTTGTTTTTATCCTTTATATCATTTTGCAGTGGAATTAACTTCTTAGCAACTTATTTAAGAAAGCTGTCCACTCCTGCTTTTTAGAGTATCTGGACTCCAGTTCTTTTCTTAATTTCTTTAAATCCTCATTTATTATATCATGTTCCTTTAGATTTTGTTTTAACACCAATTTCAGCAGGTTTTCAGAACTTATTGCCAACAAATCTTCCCATTCTTTTACAAACTCTCGATCATCTCTCCCAAAAGCCATTATTTTACTCAATCTGAGTCCTCTAGGGACCCTCTTGCAGGCCAAATAGCTCTTTAGGGATTGGATAGTCCAAAAAATTCTAACTTCACGTTCTGCAAGGTTTTGGATGCGATGCTCAAGACTTTTAACACTCAACAAGGTGGAAATTTCAGCTGTGTTGCACTCAGTAAAAAACGCCTCCGCATCCTCCCTCCCCGCTGATAATGACATTGATAGATCCACTGCACTAGTCTCCGCCATGATTTCTGATGCAGAGTCCATAACTTTCACAGATGCGATTTTGCTCTCTTCAATGTGCTCTCAGCCGAAAAACAATAATAAATCGCCACAATTAGAGAAATGCCGGGCACTAGTGAATCCACGAGTTAAATTGCGACGCTTTTGCGACCAGGTTAGTGCAGTTGCCCACTAGTTGGTGCCCGCCAATCAAATCCATCAATAACTTCAAGAAATACAGCGGCACTCACCAAGGCTGAATCTTCTTTTTAATGTCTCTCAGAATCAATCCAGAGTTACATCGGTGGGGGAGGGGGAGTGTAAGGAGGCGGTGGACGATGGCCTGACGTTTCGCGGTACATTACTGCTTCCACGGGTCCTTGTAGGCGTCTGACGTCACTTCCAGGTTCAAATAAGCCGGAGCTCTGCGTCATCAACGCCTGAATAAAACTTTATGTGTACAAACATAAAACAATAATCAAGTTACAAATCAAAATACACAAATACTCAATGCAACCAACAACAAGCTGATCTTAAATGTACCATATCATATCAATTTCAAGATATTATTATTAACTCAAATAGTATTAAAGCCATAAAAGCGTCATCTAAGCAATTACCGTACTTACTCCCATAAGATACACATAAACTACTTTTACAGAAAGAGAGTAGGTGGATAATAGAAACAAGAGTTTGCGGACCTGGGGGTTAAATGATAAGAACGATTTGGCAGCTTTTCTATATGGTTTGATAACCAAAAGATAAGTATACTGTCTATAGAGTTATGAGAGTATGTATAATATTAATACTAACCCCATTAGAATGTACTATTATTGAGAATAAATGCTTTAAAATGATAAATCCTGGTAGGAGATCTTGTCTTTCTCTGTCTATTATGGATGGAGGAGGGCAATGTCTCTGTATTAGGCAATATAAGGTAAAGTGCACTGTATTTCTTGAAGGTATTGATAAAGATATAAAAAAATTTTTTGTGAAGAATCAACAACAAGTGGGACACAATTGTGAAGTGGAATAAAATTTATTGGATATTTTAAACTTTTTTAACAAATAAAAAAACTGAAAAGCGGGGGGTGCAATATTATTCGGCCCCCTTGAGTTAATACTTTGTAGCGCCACCTTTTGCTGCGATTACAGCTGCAAGTCGCTTGGGGTATGTCTCTATCAGTTTTGCACATCGGGAGACTGAAATTCTTGCACATTCTTCCTTGCAAAACAGCTCGAGCTCAGTGAGGTTGGATGAAGAATGTTTGTGAACAGCAGTTTTCAGCTCTTTCCACAGATTCTCAATTGAATTTAGGTCTGGTCTTTGACTTGGCCATTCTAACACCTGGATACGTTTATTTTTGAACTATTCCATTGTAGATTTTGCTTTATGTTTGGGATCATTGTCTTGTTGGAAGATAAATCTCCGTCCCAGTCTCCGGTCTTTTGCAGACTCCAACAGGTTTTCTTCCAGAATGGTCCTGTATTTGGCTCTGTCCATCTTCCCATCAAGTTTAACCATCTTCCCTATCCCTGCTGAAGAAAAGCAGGCCCAAACATGATGCTGCCACCACCATGTTTGACAGTGGGGATGGTGTTTTGAGGGTGATGAGCTGTGTTGCTTTTACGCCAAACATCATTTTGCACTGTGGCCAAAAAGTTCGATTTTGGTTTCATCTGACCAGAACATCTTATTCCACATGTTTGGTGTGTCTCCCAGGTGGCTTGTGGCAGACTTCAAACGAGACTTTTTATGGATATCTTTGAGAAATGTCTTTCTTCTTGCCACTCTTCAATAAAGGCCAGATTGTGCAGTGTACGACTGATTGTTATCCTATGGACAGACTCCCCCACCTCAGCTGTAGATCTCTGCAGTTCATCCAGAGTGATCATGGGCCTTTTGGCTGCATCTCTGGTCAGTCTTCTCCTTGTTCGAGAAGAAAGTTTAGAGGGACTTCCGGGTGTTGGTAGATTTGCAGTGGTGTGATACTCCTTCCATTCCAATATGATCTCTTGCTCAGTGCTCCTCGAGATGTTTAAAACTTGGGAAATCTTATTGTATCTAAATCCGGCTTTAAACTTTGCCACAACAGTATCTTGGACCTGCCTGGTGTGTTCCTTGGTCTTCATGATGCTCTCTGCACTTGAAACAGAACCATGAGACTATCACAGAGCAGGTGCATTTATACGGAGACTTGATTACACACAGGTGAATTCTATTTATCATTACCAGTCATTTAGGAAAATATCCTCACTGAACTTCTGGAATGAGTTTGCTGCACTGAAAGTAAAGGGACCGAATAATATTGCACGTCCCACTTTTCAGTTTTTTATTTGTTAAAAAAGTTTAAAATATGCAATAAATTTCGTACCACTTCATGATTGCGTCCCATTTGTTTTTGATTCTTCACAAAAAAATTAGAATTTATATCTTTATGTTTGAAGCCTGAAATGTGGCAAAAGGTTGAAAAGTTCAAAGGGCCAAATACTTTCACAAGGCACTGTATCACTGTATTAATAGCCTCCCAAGCTCAATGGGTATTACGCCCTTCCCTGACTTCTAACATCGGCCCCAGCTTTCTGCTTAGCCTTTGCTAGACTTGAAATGTACGGGGGACCCCACGCCATTTTTTTTTTCTTAAAGATCGTTAATGTAAACAAAAAAATACACCAACTGTGTCTCGCTAGTGTGAGCCTGATTTTTTCCGTTTTGTCACCATGCACAAAATCAGAGACTGCAGCGTTTTGGGCTCTGGTGAAAAAAAATCTGACAAAATTGGACAGTCCCGGACATGGGAGTCAATGGGCGCCAGATCCGTGAAAAAATCGGATTGTTTCCCGAATCCAATTTTTGGCACAGAGCATGCTTGGAAAAAATATGGCGAAGCCCATGTCGATTGTTTAGAAAAAAAATCATGAAAAGTAAAAAAAAAATAAAACCCTAAACACATAAAAAGAATGCATGGGCTCCCGCTACATTTTCTATTGCCAGCTAAGGAAGCTACTTGCTGCTAACCCCCACTGCTTGGTGTAACCTTCACTGGCAATGGAAAATTGAGGGAAGCTCTTTTTTTTTAAGTATTTTTACAAAAAATTTTAAAAAATTACGTGGGCTTAGCCATATATTTGTATGCTAGCCAGTTACAGCAGGCAGGTACGGGCTTTCCCCAACCCCCAGCTGCCTAGTTGTACCCGACTGGGAACCAAAAATATAGGGAAGGCCTTTTTTTAATTATTTCATGAATTTGATTAAATAATTAAACAAAAAGATGTAGGCTTTGCCCTATTTTTGGGCCCAGTAAGGTGCAACTAGGCAGCTGGGAGCTGGAATCCGTAGCGCAGGGTGGCCCAAGCTTTCTGCCCTTCCCCCGCTGCAAATTGCAGTCTGCAGCTGCCCCAGAAAATGGTGCGTTTATAGAAGTGCCATCTTCTGGTGCCATATCCAACTCTTCCAGCGGCCCAGGTGTCGGGTGGCTTGCTGGGTAATAATGGGGTTAGGGCCAGCTTTGCATTATCAGCTGGCTCTAAGCCGGAAATTCATGGGCCACGCCAATATTAGACATGACCACCATGAATTTCTAATGAAGAGATAAAAGAAAAACAGAGAAAAAATATTTTATTGGAAGAAAAAAAAAAACCACATTAGGGACTCCATCTTTATTCAAGAAAAACCTTCCCCCTCCGACATAATCCCAATAAGTCTTCTTCTTTAACTCAGCTACATCTCTGGTAGAGATGTAGCTGAGCACCCGGCCGTGGGAAAGCTCATTTGAGTTCATGCTGTCAAGCATAGACTCCAAAGAACCCTGCAACTGCACCGCCAGCTATTTCAAAGGAGCAGCTGATGCTTCTGAGTCGGTCGACAGAATAGGGGGGTACTCGGATACCGGGACAGGTGGTCACTTTGATGGGGGATCACGGCTGGTCGGTTCCCGGTTCTGTGCCATGGACCCTCAATGGCGGGGTTGGTGGGGGATGATGATGATGGATGGGGGAATGGTAACGTGACGCCACCTGTGGTACCTGGTAACGTGGATACCAGCACTTTGACCGGCCGCTGAGGTGATGGAGGAGCAGCTCAGAGTAGTACAGCTCCCCACAGGTGGAGCTTTACCTCAGGGCAGCGGGTGAGGATGAGGGGAGTCATTGTCCTCACCTCTTTGATGCTGTGGGAGCCCTCAGGGCGACAGAGCAAAGGAGCACAGACACCACTTCAACTCAAACGTTTCTTTACTGGTACTGGGCAGATGGTGAAGTACACAGTACTGTCTGGTTTAGCGGGGACGTAGTCACAGATTTTGAGGTAACTTTGCAGAGTCTGTCGGTGGTACCTTTTTAATAGCTTTCTGGGTCTGGGTTTCTCTTTAACCTTCTTTAACCACACTGAAGAGCCCTTTCCCCAGTCCCCTGGTCTGTTACTGTTAGGTACAGTCGGTCCTTAGCGGTTTGGACGAGAGCGACAACAAGCTAATCCTCCTGCCACCGGAATTCAGTCCTTTCCCTACAGTGTCCTGGACCCAATATGGGACAGAGGTAGGGATTCAGTCCAGGATGCTATGGCTTCCTTATGTCAGTCCCACAGCTTGTTGGTTTGCTATCAGGGATAGACCAACTGACTGCCTCGGCTCCGGTATGCTGGTGACGACCCTGGATTCCCCATCCGGCTCCAATCAGTCCTGGATTGTCCCCTCCGGTGTCTGGGTCACCTCTCTCCAAAGAGGTGCCCTCCTGTCACGGACGCAGTCTCCTGACGTCCATCTTTGCTATTTCCTCAGCACCGTTTTTCTTCTGACTGACTAACTAACTGTCTCCCACTCTAATCTAGGCTCCACTCCCTGGGACCTACTGAATATCCGGTCCCCTGTCCTAAGGTGGCCTATTGTATGGGCGCTTATGACAGACTCTGTGAGAAACTCCATATCCCTGACTACGGAGGCACTACACCTTCTTTTTGGGATGCAGTACCTCCCTGTGGCGCCTTCCCATAAGGGCGCCACACATCAGCTATTCGTTTAAAATAGGCGGTGGGAAATCCAGCCATGAAAAGACTTCACCACCGGCTTTCCTGTCCAGTGCTTCCCTCCCTGCTGCCCGGTGCTTCGCTGCTTTGCTCCCCCCGACACCTCCCCGCCTGATTCTAACTGAGGATAAGGAAAGCCGGCAGTGGTAATGTCTTTTTGCTGCTGGCTATTTCAAATGAACAGCTGATGCATCTGCTGTTCATTTAAAATAGGTGGCGGGAAAGCCAGCAGTGAAGTCTTTTCACCGCCGGCTTTCCCGCCCGCTATTTCAAATGAACAGCTGATGCATCAACTGTTCCTTTGAAATAGCCGGCGGGAAAGCCGTTGCAGGGTTCATGGGAGTTCATGCTTGACAGCATGAACTCAAATAAACTTTCCCACGACGGTGTGCTCAGCTACATCTCTACCCGAGATGTAGCTGAGCTAAAGAAGAAGACTGCTTTGGACTACGTCGGAGGGGGGAGGTTTTTCTTGAATAAAGAAAGAGTCTCTAATGTATTTTTTTTCTAATAAAAAATTATTTCTCTGTGTTGTGTTTTTTTTAAACTCTTTACTAGAAATTCATAGTGGTCATGTCTAATATTGGCGTGACCCCATGAATTCTGGGTTTAAGGCCAGCTGATAATGCAAAGCTGGCCCTAATCCCATTATTACCCAGCAGCCACTCGGCACCAGGGCTGCTGGATACGGTACCAGAAGATTGCACTTCTATGAATGCACCATCTTTTGGGACAGCTGCGGACAGCAATTCGCAGTGGGGGAAGGGTCAGAAAGCTTGGGCCATCCTGCGCTGCAGATTGCAACCCACAGCTGCCTAGTTGTACCTGATTGGACACAAAAATAGGACGAAGTCTACATCGTGTGTTTTTTTTTTTCATGAAATTCATGATATAATGAAAGAAAGGGCTTCCCTATATTTTTGGTTCCCAGCCAGGTACAACTAGGCAGCTGGGAATTGGGGGAAGCCCATACCTGCCTGTTTTAATTGGCTAACATACAAAAATATAGTGAAGTCCATGTCCATGAAAAAAGATTCATTAAAAAAAATAAATAAATAAAACTCCCAAATCACATAACCCTAACCCTAGGGTTAAGGGTTAAAAAATATGCATGGGCTCCCTCTGCATTTTGTATTGCCAGCTAAGGGTAACCCAAGCAGCTGCTAACCCCCACTGCTTGGTGTTACCTTCAGCGGCAATGGAAAATCCAGGGAACCCCTTTTAAAAAAAAAAATTAAGTGTGCTTCGCCGTATGTTTGTATGCTAGCCAGGTACAGCAGGCAGATATGGGCTGCACCCAACCCCCAGCTGTCTATTTGTACCCTGCTGGGAACCAAAAATATAAGGAAGCTCTGTTTTTTAATTACTTAATGAATTTCATGAAATAATTTAAAAACACTGATGTGGGCTTCGCCCTATTTTTGTTTCCAGCAAGGTACAACTAAGCAGCTGGGGACTGGAATCCACAGTGCAGGGTGGCCTAAGCTTTCTGGTCCCCCCACCCACCCCCCGCTATGATTTGCAGTCCGCAGCCACCCCAGAAAATGGCGCGTTCATAGGAGCGTCATCTTCTGGTGCTGTATCCAACTCTTCCAGCGGCCCTAATGGGGTTAGCCCAAAATTCATGGGGTCACGCCAATATTAGACATGACCACCATGAATTTGTAATAAAGAGTTAAAAAAAACACAACACAGAGAAAAAATGTTTTATTAGAAAAAAAACAACACATTTAGGGACTCCATCTATATTGAACAAAAGAACACCCCTCCTCCGACATAGTCTTGGGTCGAGGGTCCCGCGATGCCGAATCCAAATCCAATATTATCTGATCAGCCGGCAAACCAATCAGATGATTAATATCAGTTTCAAGGACCTGAGTCAGATGATACATCAGCTGATTGTTTAATAACTGGTTAAAATACTGATGTACCTTGAAAAAAAAGAAAACATACTCACCTTTGCAGACACGTCCTCCAGGATCTGTTGGTAATAAGCTGATGCTGTCACCTGACAGCATCAGCTGATCATTTAAACCGGTCAACAGTAAAAAGCCGTCTTTTTACTGTTCAGCCGGTTTAAATGATCGCCTGACATCATCAGCTGATCATTTATCCCAGCCGCCGGAAAAAGTTGGCTTTTAACCGGGACTTCCCGATCAGTTGATACTGTCAGCTGATCTTGTGTAAACTGGCCAGGCAAAATAAGCCAGCTTTTTACTGCCAGCCATTTTAAACGATCATATTATGCTGTCAGCTGATCATTTAAACTAGCCGGGTGGGAAAAAGCTGGCTTTCTACCGTGGAAGTTCACGATCAGCTGATGCTGTCAGGTGACAGCATCAGCCGATTACCGACAGGTCCTGGCAGCGATCGGACATGTCCCAGGAGTCTGCGGGCAGATGAGTATGATTTTTTTTGTTCATTTGGATTTCACTTTAGCAGCAAATGTACAGGCAGATAGAAGCTGCCGCACATACACTGCTAAAGTGAAAGTTTTAGGCTTTTTGCAGAGTGCCAGGGGTGCCGCCGGCAAAATGCTTGGGTTTCCCCATAGGTTAACATTGGGCTCGGTGCTGGGGTTGAGCACCCGAGCATCTCAATATACTCGATCCGAGTATCAAGCACACTAGCATTTTACTGCTCGCTGGTCACTAGTAGTGATAGATTAGGGAACTAAATCAAGCTGACAGATTCCCTTTAAAACAGTTCGCCTTGTTCTTCCTCTGTTTGCAGCCAGACGTGGGGCCATATGATTCATTCAGTTGTGCTATATCCTATAGATAACTACTCAAATGCAATTTTGCAATGTTTTTTTTCTGCAATAGTTTTAACTGTGTACCAGACCACAATGTCATAAACCAAAATCTAATTGATAGGTCTTTGTGGTGCATGTGGCCTTACAGATAGGCTTTTGTTGTAGCAAAGCATTCTTTTCTGTACTAATCCAACCAGGCAAAGAAAGCAAAGGGGACTGACTAAAGTAATGAACTAACAGTCACAAAAACATATAGCAGAGGGGGGCAATGTCACAGTTTCAGAAGAAACAGAAGCTCTGCAGGACAAACTGCTGCTCTAACAAGGTAAATACTACACATATCAAGAGAGCATTGGTAATGTTTTTTTATTTAAGTAAGTTCTAATGAAGGGTATTATCTGAATCAGATGGAAACACAGCATGTATGAGCCTGTAGTGCAGGAACATCCCATCGAATGGATCAGTAGAATTTCTTTTTTAAGTGCTACATAATATTTCGTTGTAATTTGAAAAAAAACATAGGTATAATGTATTTTTAGCCATTATATTAAAACTTATGGTCAACATCAAAGAGATCAGGAAACAATTCTTAAAACTTGTTGCACTTAATCACAAACTTGATGAAAGGACAGAGTAATGGAATATTGATTAAAGGATGACTCCCCATAGGGATGTCGGTTTCCATCTTAGGTGAATTGAATTCTCTCGTGAGCTGAATTAAAAGGAATTCGCTTCACGTTACAGGGAGCAACGGTGAAAAAGGATTTAGGGTCAAAACACATAATGATTTTATATCCTCTTAGGGCCCTTTCACATCAGCGTTTTTTTAAATTTGCGGCAGATGCGGTGAAAAAACCGCATCTGCCGCAACTGCCGCATAACGGTTCCACTTGCGGCACGTTTGCGGTTTTTTCCATAGGAAGTATAGGGGCACTTGCGGCAGATGCGGCAAGTGCGGTATTGCACTTGCGGCAGGTGCGGCAGAGAAAAAAACCGCAGTAAGCCGCGGTTTTTTTCTCTGCCGCACCTGCCGCAAGTGCAATACCGCACTTGCCGCATCTGCCGCAAGTGCCCCTATACTTCCTATGGAAAAAAACGCAAACGTGCCGCAAGTGGAACCGTTATGCGGCAGTTGCGGCAGATGCGGTTTTTTCACCGCATCTGCCGCAAATTTAAAAAAACGCTGATGTGAAAGGGCCCTTAGAAAGAGTTTAAAATTATTTACAGGATGTTTCCTTGTAAAGTCTGAAGCTTAAACCTTTGATTTGTCAGCAGTAGTAAATAGACTATTCCATGAGGCAAATAGACTCCTTATTGGCTCATCAATAACGACTTAAGAGGTGATCAATATCAGATCGGTGGGAGGGCAACACCCTACACTCCCACCTATTAGCTGTTATAAGCTCTGGCAACAGATGTATTTAAACAGTTAATAGAGCTAAATCACAAAACTTAATTGATTCCGTAGTCATCTTTATGGAGAACTGCAGAGCAAGTCCTATTGAACAGAATAGGAGCTGACCTGCAGTTCTCAGCAGCAGCCACTTCACAGTGACCAGAGCTGTGCTGTTCAATATTACTCACCAGTGCAAATAAAAGTTGATTGGTTGGGATGCTGAGTGTCAGACCCTTAGTGATCAGATATCAATGACCTATGTTTGCGATAGATCATCAATACCATTAGCCCAGAAAGTCCCATGTAGACATATATTGCTTTTATCTGACACTTTATGTAGGCTTACACTGGAAAACTCAAAAAAGTTTGTTTTTTATGTTTCATCCAGAAAAGTTGGTCCAATGTCATGCGCATGCCATTCAGAATGTCATGCAAGTACTATGACAGTTTGTGATTATTTTCTCACTTAGCTACTGTGTAACATCCATATGCCATGTGTATTTAATGCATTTTTTCACCATCTTTCCCAAATTTAAAACCAAATTAGTCAAGGGGCTGACTGATTGGTACAGAGGCATATCTAGGTTTTCTGGCACTCAGGGCAAGAGTTCAACTTGGCAACCCCCCAAACAGTTTGAGTAGTCATTATGCGACCAATCATCCATATATTACACACTTAGGCTAGGGTCACATTAACGTTAAAGGGGTTTTGGCAGCCTTAACGCAGTGCTACCTCCATGGTAGCACCGCATTAATGCTGCCAATGCTTACCTATGGTGACGCGGCCCCTAGTACTGCACAAACGCCGGCATCTGAATGAAATCTTGCGCTTTTTTCTAAAGCGAGAAAAGACACTTTCAACAACGTCTTTTCTCACGTTAGGAAAAAGCGCAAGATTTCATTCTGATGCCAGCATTTGAGCAGTACTAGGGGCCGCGTCACCATAGGTAAGCATTGGCAGTGTTAACGCGACGCTACCATGGCGGTAGCACAGCGTTAAGGCTGCCAAAACCTATGTTTTTAACGCAACCCCGTTTAACGTTAATGTGACCCTAGCCTTACAGTCACATGTCGACGAGTTGCTCTTCCAAATTCTCTCATTGTACCATAATAAACTGAGAAAACCAGGAAGAAATGCTAGCTGTCATATGACCGTAAGTATTAAATTGCATATGAGTGAAGTTGCCATATGATGACTGCTGGAACTAACAAGCAAACCTGAATACTAATAGTGAGTATATTACACGCTGCTAGGAGTAAAAAAAATATAAATTTGGCACTTGAATGGATTTTATTTGTAGAAAGGTTTATTGTATGAAAGCACTCTAGCACAAATAATTTGGTCTGTAGACCTTCTCTCTGATCAGGTGTCCCCAACCTGTAGCTTGGGAGCCACATGTAGCTTGCAGGCCCATGATATGTAGCTCACAGCTGTCTTCCATCTCGGTACATAAGCACCAGGTCTAGCAAACAGCTGTGAAGAGCAGGTCTTCAGAGGATGACTTTTCTAAATAGCCCCACATAAAAGCAGTTCTGAATGTGGGTAAGGTAGGAAACCATGCATCTTGGTATACTGCCTCACGACCCTTTTCTATTGTTGAATGTAGCTCACGACCCTCTTTCAGAGCTGAACATGGCTCTTAAGGTCAAAAAGGTTGGGGAGCTCTGCTATAGTCACAGATAGTGCGTACTGTCAAAAATCTCCAAATAGAGGCAGGAAGTGTTCTAAACACCCTGGGAGGAAATAGTTAAGTGACGAAGCACAGACCAAATGGTGGTATGTGATGGTCACGCTAGAGGCATCCTCAATTAACTATTTTCTCCTACGGTCGTTAGCCCACTTCCTGCCTTGTTTTGGAGGTTTCTGACAGTAAAGGTCTATGGACCAAAACGTTTCTGCTGGAGTGCTTTTACACAATAAACTTTTCTGCAAATCAAATCCATACGAGTGCCAAATTTATATTTTCTTCATTTGGATTTTGAATTAGGGATGAGCGGGTAGTCAAATACTTGGACTCGCTATACTTGTACCGAGTAGATCGTAATACTCGGGTATTCGGTGCGAGTAGCGAGTCCAATGTTAGTCATTGGGAAATGCGAGTAATTGTCTGCTGGCCCCAAAAAAGCGGTCTGAGGGCTGAAGAAAAGGTTGAAATGGGCACATGAATGCCGTAAGAGCGAGTTAAGATGGAGGCGATCTTCTGACAGCTCAGTGTGTATGTGGTGTAAGCAGAGCAATCTGCCCTAGTGTGATGGTTAATGCAGGAAGAAGCCACACATCATCATCATCATCACAAGGGCTTCACAATTAAAAAACTTGGACTACTGTCATTGTTGTACCACTGCCACTGCACAATGTGCAGGCATAGTGTCTTCAAAAATTAGCCCAAGGGGCTGTATCATGGTTGATGAAGGTAGCAGGCTTCAAGGGCCAAACAATTATGAAGCTAGGACTAGTAGGACTACTAGCATAGTTCTTGCAGTGCCCAATGTGCAGGCATAGCCATAGTGTCTCCAAAAATTAGCCCAAGGGGCTGTATCATGCTTGATGAAGGAAGCAGGCCTCAAGGGCCAACAAATTCTAAAGCTAGCCTAGGACTACTGGCACAGTAGTTGCAGTGCCCAATGTCCAGGCATAGCCATAGTGTCTCCAAAAAGTAGCCCAAGGGGCTGTATGATGGTTAATGAAGGAAACAGGCTGCAAGGGCCAAACAATTATGAAGCTAGGACTACTAGCTCAGTAGTTGCAGTGCCCAATGTCCAGGCATAGCCATAGTGTCTCCAAAAAGAAGCCCAAGGGCTTATCTAATAATTCACACTCTTCTGGTTCCAGTATCGTGATATCGAGGTCGATACCATGGGAATTTGTGGACTCCTGCAGTGGTGGCAACGGAAGACTCCTTATGGTAAAAGGTAAGATCGCCTCCAGAACATATACATTTGCCTCGCTATACCTCCCTAACTCTGGTCAGATCACAACGCTCCTGCAGTTTTTAGATAAAATTGAGGTCTTCGCAGAGGGAACGCTGGTTCTAGGGGGAGATTTCAATGTTACACTTGACCCCGACCTTGACACGTCTCGAGGCAGGTCTAGTATGTCTAAAGCAGCTATTAGAAGGTTGAACAGAGCGCTCCATGATCACCAATTACTAGATGCTTGGCGCCTCTTGTTCCCTACTTCTAAAGACTATACCTTTTACTCCCCAATACATGACGTATATTCTAGACTTGACTTCTTTCTCCTGAGACACACTGATCTGACACAACTAATAGATGCTTCTATTGAGCCGATTTCCTTTTCAGACCATGCCTTGGTTAAGATTTCCCTTATGCTCCACTCCCCGATCCAAGACAGTGGCAATGGAGGCTAAACGCTTCTTTATTAGAAGACACAGTAGTCCTAGCGGACGTCTCTAAATCATTGAAGGATTACTTTGATTTAAATGTTTCCACAGATGTGACACCTGGGGGAGTGTGGGAGGCTCACAAGTGTGTAGTTCGAGGCATTTTAATCAAACATGGTGCCCGACTTAAGAAAATTAGAGATACAGAAATCCAAGATCTAATGGTTAGTCTGAGAGACCTCGAAACTAGGCATAAACGTCACTCTCTCCCTGATCTGAAGAGAGAACTATTAGATGTTAGGGAGAAGCTACGCACTACTTTACTATATAAGGCAAAAGGGGTACTTACCAGATGCCGTAGACATTTCTATGAATATGGGAATAAGTCCGGTAGAGCTTTGGCGAGGGCCTCTAGAATTTGCAGAGCTACTACGTATGTTTCTGAAATATCACACCCAGATACCTCAAAACGCTCAAAGTTTCCCCACGACATAGCTGAGGCATTCAAACATTACTATACCGCTTTGTATAATCTTGACACGAATAAAGCGCCGGTAGCATTGAATGCACTTACATCACGCATAAGAAAATATATTACATCTTCGGCTATGCCGAAATTGGCGGATTCAGTTTCGCAATCCTTAGAGATGCCTATCTCAGATCAGGAGATTGAAGATGCGTTGTCCTCATCTAAATCGGGGAAAGCACCTGGCCCAGATGGGTTTACGGTTGGTTATTATAAAAAATTAAAAGAAGCTCTATTGCCACACCTAAAAGCCTTTTTTAATGCCTTGGCGATATCTACACCACCCAAAGATGCATTAAGAGCTAATATAACAGTGATTCATAAACCAGGGAAAGATCCTCTGCTATGCTCCAGTTACCGCCCAATATCCCTGCTGAACGTAGATATTAAGCTTTTTGCAAAAATTTTGGCGGCAAGACTCTCCCCGTTCATACCGGACTTGATTCACCCAGATCAGACGGGATTTGTCACGGGTAGGGAGGCCAGAGACAACACCACCAAAGCTATAGACTTAATTTATACAGCCAAGACATCTAAAACCCCGCTGATGTTACTATCTACAGACGCAGAAAAAGCGTTCGATCGCGTACATTGGACTTTTATTAAAGAGACACTGTCTCACATCGGATTGGGAGCTAAGATGCTTGGTTGGGTGCTCTCTCTGTACTCCGTCCCGTCGGCAAGAGTGCGGGTCAACGGGATCCTTTCGGAGTCATTTGATATTAACAATGGCACGCGTCAGGGATGCCCGTTGTCCCCATTAATTTTTATTTTGACTCTCGAACCGTTATTGCGTCATGTCCGAATGAATGGAGATATTTCAGGCATGCAAGTAAAATCAGGTGTACATAAAATTGCGGCATATGCAGACGATCTCCTGTTCTTTCTAACAAATCCAGAGGTTTCTCTCCCCATTTTATTGAAAGAATTGGAGACATATTACACTCTCTCCAATTTTAAAATAAATAGATCAAAATCTGAGGCCCTAAATGTGTCGCTTCCCCTGAGTCGAATTACTAGAATACAGAACGCCTTTACATTTCATTGGTCTCCTAAATCTCTTCGCTATTTAGGGGTACAGATTACTCCAGATGTTAGAGATCTGTATGGTGCAAATTTTCCTTCACTGCTGCGGTCAATTACAGTAGACTGTGAGAGATGGCTATTGTCTACTTTCACATGGGCTGGTAGATGCCAACTTTTCAAAATGAATATCCTTCCGAGGATATTATATTACCTACAGACATTACCTATCACCATTCCATTATCCTTCTTTAAGACAATTGCACAACTGCAGACAAAATTCATCTGGAATAACTCGAAACCACGTCTAGCGAGATCAATCCTGTATAGACGCAAAAAAGATGGTGGTGTGAATCTCCCAAATATCAAACTGTATTACATAGCCACCCACCTCACGCGGGTAATAGATTGGTGCAGGCATGGTACAAATAAATTGTGGGTACAAATCGAACAGGATTTTACTCCTTTCAGACTTCAGACATTACCCTGGGTGTCACTTCGAAAAGAAGAGTTATTATATGACCATCCGACAATTGGGTCTACTCTCAAGATTTGTGATCACACGTTAGTTAGATCCTTAATGATACCATCTGCCTCTGTCTTGAGTCCGATCCTTAGTCACCCGGACTTTCGACCAAGTCTTGATGACCCCGTGTTCCAACGTTGGATAAAGCAGGTCTGGATAGGATTGAAAAATGGAGTGAGGGAGAAGCGTGGCCAACCATTGAACAACTTAATTCAATTACCTACCCGACGGCTCTGGGTTTCTGGAGATGTGTACAACTTGTACATTATCTTCATAGACTCCCTCCTAAGAGGACGTTTTTAAATCCTAAGACACTGTTTGAATCTCTATGCTCTACCACAGTTGACTGTAGGCATGCTTTATCACAGACATACGCGTGTTTGATTTCTCCACCGGACCTCCCGACTCCCCATTTCATGCTGCGATGGGAGACAGATCTTGGTCTCAAACTGTCTACAGAACAGAGATCTGCAATTTATTCTTTAGCTCACTCTACCTCGATAAGCTCAAAGCTGCAGGAGGCAAATTATAAATTATTGACGAGATGGTATAGAGTCCCAGCTTATTTGCATAGACTCTTTCCTTCTATAGACCCGAAGTGCTGGAGGTGTGGTGGGGCGGATGGTACAATACTACACGTGTTCTGGGAGTGTGCGAAGCTCCAACCATTCTGGTCGGAGGTGAAAAAGATTACAAGGCAAGTTACGGGATATACGGATGAGTTAGATCCTGGCCTCTTCATGTTGCACCACTGTAGGATTCCACCAAACAAATATAAACATACACTGTTGAGGTTCTTAGTCATGGCTGCGAGATCCTGCATTCCGATACTTTGGAAAAAGGAGACATGTCCTTCTGTGGCTATGTGGATAGAGAAGGTGAACGACCTCATGCTTCTCGAGGACCTGACATCAGCTATACATGATTCATATGAGAAGTTCAGAAACACGTGGTTTAATTGGATGAGTTTCCAACAATCTGACCTGTATAAGTCTCACAGAAGCTCCTGAGGAACTTGCTCTTAAGAACTGGTTAGTAAATGGGTGCGATTGAGAGTTCCTTTTACTCCATTGAGGTTTGGTAACTTCACGAGACCCCTACCTTACCCTCCCTTCTACCCCTCTTCATACCCCACCACCCATCCTATCCCCCGTTCTGGTCTATTCTACTCTTTTCTTTCTTTATGTGTTTCCTATCTTTTCCTTTCTTTTTTGTTTTTTTTTTTGTCTTTCATTGTCATTATTATTGGTAATAGACGGATACCTATGGAGTACGTTATGCTTGTTTTATAATTATGACTGGCAAACAACTCCGATGTGTTATACTAGACAGCTTGTTTTTCATGCCAGAGTTAGTTTTAATATTGCTATAGTAAATTGAATACTTTTATCAAGCTTATTGACTATTAGAAACTGATTCGTGATTCAATTAATGAGAATACATTTTATTAAGAACAGTTCTTTGTACTTGCAAGATGATTGAATCTGTAAGTTTTGGTTCTTTTTTCTATTGTTACTATAAAACGAAAAATAAAGAATTATAAAAAAAAAAAAAAAAAAAAAGAAGCCCAAGGGGCTGTATCATGGTTGATGAAGGAAGCAGGCCTCAAGTGCCAAACAATTATGAGCCTAGGACTACTAGCACAGTAGTTGCAGTGCCCAATATCCAGGCATAGGCATAGTGTCTTGAAAAAGTAGCCCATGGGGCTGTATCATGGTTGATGAAGGAAGGAGGGTCTCCTCACAAGTGCCTCCGATGGGAAATATTAATTAATGGAACATTGTTTTTAGCTTATTGACCATGAGGTACATGTGGAAGAATCAGGAGTTGAAAACATGTATAAGAAGAAGAAAAGGGGTCTGTATGGGAAGGGTTGGACGTGATCACCAGTTGCCTAAAATCACATTTTTGGTGACTCTAGGTTGGGATGCTGTCATCAGGAGGGCTTAAATACTCTTGCAAAATCCACTCCTTGTTAAATTTGATCAGAGTCAGCCTGTCTGCATTCTCTGT
Organism: Allobates femoralis; assembly: GCA_033576535.1. Lineage (NCBI taxonomy): Eukaryota > Metazoa > Chordata > Amphibia > Anura > Aromobatidae > Allobates > Allobates femoralis. The sequence goes on from JARQOC010000003.1 coordinate 176,718,053, forward strand.
AGTCAGCCATGTGCGTGTATCTGTGATGATTGCCCCAGCGGCACTGAAAAGACACTCTGACATCACACTAGCAGCAGGGCAGGCCAGCACCTCCAAGGCATATAAGGAGAGGTCTAGCCAACTGTGCAGCTTGGATACCCAGGAATTAAAATGGAACAGAAGTGTCAGGAAGGACGCAGGTATGGTGACTTAGATAGTCGTTGACCATCTTGTGCAACTTCTCCCTCATTGACATTGTTACCAGCCCAGCTAGCCCTTGCTGATGAGCCGGTTTATTGAAGATGGCCCAGTTTGTGGACATTTTACCACCACTTCTTTTGGACCTGCTGGGTGTGTCTCTCCCCATTAATGCATGCTGTTACACAGAGCTGGTACCTCTACTAGCAGCGGTGTCTGAGGGTGATGTTGCCATCAAATGATCAACAACAGCCCTCTTGAAGGATTCAATTGTGAAACCCCTTGGTCATTGCAACAGTAGAGAAGGAAATTTTTCCTTGTACTATGCATCTAGAAAGGTGGCCAACCTGAATAGGTTGCTGTTGAAAATGTGGATCATGCGAGGGTCTTGGCACAGACAATTAAATATGAAGTGTGCCATGTGTGCCAAGCTGCAAAATGGCAAATGTTCTGTGACCCCAGAAGGAGGAACAATACCCATGCTCTCCACACACTGAGTTTCCTCATCCACCTCCTCCTCTCCAGTCCACCCATGCTGGACAGACATGAAGCTAGAGTTGCGAGTACCCTCTGTAGCATGAGTGTCCCCTCGGTATCACTGAAAAATAGGTCTTCTCCCTACTCATATTCTTCCTCATCTTCATCCCCCAATCTTGCCTTATGAGATTGGCTGGGCTGGGTGGGATCACCCATTGTGAAATCTTACTCCATACCCAGCTGTTGGGCACTCAAAGATTCCATTTTTAGATTATGCAGCGATTCTTTCAGCAGACATAGCATAGGGATGGTTATGCTAATAATAGCCTGATCACTGCTCACAAGCTTGGTGCAGTACTCAAAGTTATCAAGTACCTCATAAATGTCAGCGATCCACACCCACTCAACAGTTGCTGTGTCTTGGCTGAGTCTCAGTCTGACGGGCATGTTTAAGCTGGTATTCAGCAAGTGCCCTCTGCTGCTCACTTATTCTTGCCAACATATGTTGATTTCCCCCATGTTGGCAGGTCACAAATTAGTCTGTGGTTTGGCAGATTAAATTGCTTTTAAAGTGCTGCAAGACTGACAACAGTGATTGAGGAATGGCGGAAATGGGTGCAAATACGGCCACCTTCTCAAGTAGGTACTGCAAGTCAAGGTATGTTTCTATAAATTTCTGCACCACTAGGTTCAGCACGTGAGCCATGCATGGCATGTGTCCCAGTTTCCCAAGCTTTAAAGCTGACACCAGGTTACGCCCATTATCGCAGACAACCAGACCCGGTTGGAGTTGAAGTGGGGAGAGCCATTGATCGGTTTTATTCCTTGCCAAAGCTCGGCTGCAGTGTGTGGTGTTTCACCTAAGCAGATAAGCTTCAGCAGAGCATGTTGCCGCTTTACCAATGCGCTGCTGCACGCACCCTTGCCTTAACTTGAGGCACAGAGGGATTGCTCTTGGCAACAGTTGACACACTTCGCACTCTGCTCAAACCAGTAGCCCTTGGTGCCTTTGTTGGTGCTACATATCCACCTTCTTCCTCTGTGCTGCTCTGCTGGCTTTGCGTGCCAGCGTTCCAGGTCAGATCGGTGGTCTCTTCATCAACCACCTCGTTGTCCATGTCATCCTTCTTTCGTGTTGATATTGTCAGCTGGCCCGATGGCAACTGTGTCATCATCATCAGCCTCCACCTCTTTACCCGGTATATCATGTGGATGAAAGTTGCTTTCTTCTGGCCGTGGTCTTTCAAATATTTGGCCATGAACAGACAATACCTCACGTTCCCCTTCAATGTTGCGCGGTGAGAGGCCAGAGGCAACGAAAGGATATGGACCAAACAGATCCTCCTCGGAGTGGCCAAGGTTGGGGTCAAATGTTTTCTGTGACTCCTGACAGGGTGATGAACTAAGAACAGGTTGAGAATGGGATGATCCAGTGTTTTCTGTATGGACAGGAGACTGTGTGGTCATGGATGATTGGGTGCTGCTAGAAAATTTCGTGGAGGCCTTATCAGCCATCCAAGACAGTATCTGCTCTTGCTCTTCTGACTTCCAGACCCGTTTACATTTCATACCAGGAAATTTTGCCAGGAACATAGATGCATCAACCTGCTTCTGTCTCCCAGACTCTGTGCCTTGTCGGGCACCACTGACAAACCCACACCCATGTCCAGGAATGAACCTAGCCTCTCTGCTGCCTGAGGAGAACTGCAAAACGGCACCCAAAGCTAGTATTTATTTTTTTTTTAATCGGTAAAAATAAATCTGGTTCATACAGATTTATATTTATCCTGTAAAAATGAGCAAAATAGTGAACATTTTAGTTTTTTAGTTTACAGAAACATTAAAAAAGATGGCCACACAAGGATGTCAGCGTCATCACACGCACATACAAGAACCACATAAAAGAATCCAGACCAAGGATCATTAATGGCAATGACAGCTTGGCACAAGCATATAGACATATAATGACGACTGGCAGAGCTGTGGTCCTGCAGGCAGGCACAGTCCTGCATCCTTATAGCACAGGAGGCAGCACTAATTGCCAACCTCTGGCACACACCTACAAAACTCTGGACTGCTGCCTGGCACTAACTAGTCAGACACGTCACCATGCACCACTGTCCACACACCACAGGTAATCTGAGCATCAACAAGCCACCACTGCACTAAGCTGGTAAAATGGCGCTTCTCCTCCAACAGACCACGCTTCCTCCCGAATTGCTTAGCCAATCACAAGCGCCGCACATTCGGCTGTCTGGAATTAATAACAGGGTCCTTCCTATTGGGTTGAGCATAATATGGGAGTGGGAAGGGGGAAAAGCACTACTGACAAACCCGCTGCTCAGGAGAAACATGGCTGGATGCCTGTATGTACCGAGGGGCGGCACTGGACCTGGTGTGTAAATCAGTGTTGCAGCAGAGGGACAATGCATCCTGCACCGTGGGAAGACATAGAAATCATGGGGCCACATAGCAGAAGTTCTAATTGGGCACCCCTCAAAAAAAGAATATTTGGCTGGGTCACATAGGTACATCTCTCACAACATTTCAGCATTTACAAACTTATTTTCCTCCTACTGAAGCCCCTAGATTCCCATTTAATTGCCCCTATAAAGTGTGATGCCTACAAAAGCGCCCCACAAACACAATATGATCCCCCAAAGTGCATTCCTCCACACACACAGTATGATGACCTTACTATACCTCCTTCAACTACCCCAGTACAGTATGATCCCCAACTATGACCCCAGCCCAGCCCTCCATGTAGTATAATGGAACTATAGTTAACAAAACCTGTATTGGCGTCATAATCAAATATACAACCAACTCTATAGGTATATTAACCTAGGGGCGGTATTAAGCTAGACATACTCCAAAAATATGTTGTACAAAAATTTAACCGAGTGCTAAGCAGATAAATTCAAGCTCTTTATTATAAAACCTTGAAAGAGAGGATGGATACAGAAATTGAAAAAAATTCATATCCAAACGTTATGGGCAAAACCTTTCATGCAGTGATTGTTACAGTGCAAAATTACAAGGGTAAAACCCAAAGGAGTTATCCTAAACAAAGATCCTCCTTTATATTGTGCCATAGGTAAAATGACAAACGATATATGGTACAAGAGGCTATATAATTACCGGCCTCATACAAAGTGACCAGTACACAAGAGGTATAATAGGTTACAGGTAGCCAGCCCGCAGTCTCAAAGTGCATGTGCATCAGTATTAATAGTTTCTGTAAACATTATGAGTAATGAGACAAGTTGACAGGCTGAGACCTAGTACCTTTACAAATTGTCAACCCAGGAACAGCACATTCAGAGGTTAATGACCAACAGTTGGATCAAAGGAAGAGACCAGGAACATCCCTACGTGTTTCTCCTGCCCAGTGCAGGTTTCATCAGGGGAAAGTGAAGGCTCCAGTGTGCCTACCGCCACAGAAATGGGCCTTTTTATATCCCCTATAGCCCCTGTAATGAGCAGATATAATGTATGCACCTGCCGTCATTGACAGCGCACACAGCCGGAAGCCGTGTCCCATACCGCTGACGTCAGCGTCCGGTGACCAGTGCGCATGCGCGGGAGCGCGGACGCGTTACCATTGCTCCCGTGCATGCGCAGACCACCATATGGACACCAACGCTCAGCAGAGGGACCGCAGCCCTCCCACAGTGCGCGCACAGTGGCTAGGAACAAAAAATGAAAAGGATCCAGGATATACACTAACCTAAATGACGTTATATATAAAACCCCTTTATGCACCACATAAGTAGATTTAAAGGAGACATGTCCGTATTCATGATCCAAGGTTTTCTCCTAATCAGGGGGTAGTCATTATCAGCTTGTGTAAAATAGAGATGGAATCCAAAAATATCCGCCACAATCATCCACTTAAAGTACAGGGTTCATCTAATTAAGGTCCATAATATGAAAATAATTCCCTGTAATAAATACAATATGAGGAAAAACAATTAAAATTCAGAACCAGAAGAGAAAAAGAGAAAAAAAGAAAAGAAAGGGAAAGAGAGCGAAGGAAAAGATAAGAAGAAGGGACAAAGAAAGCACAAATCAAAAACAGTGTTGGATCAAATCAAAAGAAGGAAGCAAAGGACAAGGATTCATTAAGTCCATATGGGACAACAGTATTAAGGGTGGCTATCCATCGAGCCTCGCATTGTGCGAGTATTCTCTTTAGATTGCCCGCCCCTAATTCGACCCCTGATCAAATCGATCCCACAGAACTTCAAGCAGCTGGGATTACAGCCATGTTTTTCCTAAAGTGCAGTGGGATTGTCTTTAACAAAGTGTCATCGGCCACTTGCCTGGCCTCCTCGATGCCCAGCACGTGCTCCCTAACCCTCACCCGAAACCAGAGGTGTAACTAGACTTCATGGCGCCCGGGGCACAGCTCTATTTTGGCCGCCCCCCCCCAGGGTAGGTGAGGAGCGGGGGGGTGTCAGTGCTGTCAGCCCCAGCTTTCAGCCCTGCTGGACCGGGGGGGGAGTTTTTATACCTCATAGTGTGTGTAGAGTAGTACCTGATCAGGACGGACCAGCCGACTCAGTCAGGAGGAGGGGGGGAGGCAGGCAGGCTGCAGCAGCTCCTCTTCCTCTCTGCTCTGTCCCACTGTAGCGCGGCGCGCGCTCACTGTTTGCGGCGCGCCGGGTGGCGTCAGCCGCCGCGCGGCCGTGACGTCATCAGGGGGAGGGGGGTGTGGGAACTGCTGCCAGGGGGCGGACCAGCAGGGCGGCGCACAATATGCAGGGCGGCGCGGAGATTAGCGCCGGTGCTGTAGTCACCCACCGCCGGACGCCTGACATGATGGCACCGGCGCGGCGGCGCCCCCCCGCAGAAAAGGTCCGGCTGCACCCCCCTAGATACGTCCCTGAATGGACCACACATCCAAAACTCAACCATTGATCATATACCACTAGGCAAAACTTTCCAAAACGAAGCATTAGGTTCTCAGTTTTACATTCTGATCAGACTGTATGAGGAGTACTGAGAACTCCACTGTGATGTGGCAGTGGGCTTCACACAGTCTGATCAGAGTATTAGACTAAGGAACTCATGTTCAGCTTTGGAAATTTTTGTCTAGCGGCCATAGATCAATATAGGATTTTTGGATGTACGGTTCCTGTCTTTTTCTACAGTTTTAGCAAATTGAAAATAGGAGACAGTTTGACACAGTACTAGTGTTAAAATTATCTTGTACAATGAGCACATACCTACTCCCTTCTACACAAACAGAAGGTACCAGAGCACAGGCAACAAAAACACATTCCTGGTTTGTGAGCAGTAAATTACCATCAAAAAAGCCAACAATTGCAAATTTTGGCCTTCATTGTTTGAAGAAGGAATTGACCATTGAAAATGAAATAATTGTGTTTCAACAAGAAATAAACAGCAGAGCGAAGATATTCCTGTAAAAGAAGGGAATATGAATTTCAATTGTTAAAACCAGTTAATTACAATTATTGACTACTAAATTGGTGCCTAATGCTATCGCATCGGGAAGGCGGTGGCGGGACGATGGGGGCGGCCATGTGTAGCGGTAACATCCTTTATTTGGAGTGTGGTGATATGGTTGGCTCCAGGTTTTTTGTAGGTCCTGGGCAAAAGAGCCTTAGTGGACCCCTTAAACACAATTCATGATTAGAATATAGAAACTGCGGACATATATATAATTATAGAGGCTGTGATATGTATATATACATATTTATATTATATATATATATGTATTCCCCATAAGCATAATCCCCCCAGTGCTCTGTCTCTCTTCCCATTGTGCGCTTTGACCCTGACCCCTCATGTGCTGTCTGTCTCTACTGGTGCGCTGTCTTCTCCCTTAGTGATGTTCTCCTATGGGCTATTTTCTCCCCCGTGTGCTTTCTCCTCCTGTGCATTGTCTCTCTCCCCCATGTGCTGTCTCTCTCCCCACCTGCGCTGTCTCCCTCCCAATGGGCTGTCTCCCTCCCCTGTGTGCTGTATCTACCCTGTGTGCTGTCTTATCCTCATGAGTACTCTCTCCTTTGACCTGTCTTTCTCCTGTACGCTGTGTTTCTCACCCTGTGTGGTGTTCTCCCTGGTGCATTCTCCCCCCTGTGTGCTTCCTTCTCCCTCTGTGTGTTGACTCCCTCCCCCCTGTCCTGTCTCATCCCCTTATGTGCTATTTCCCCTGTGTGCAGTCTCTCACCTCCTATGCTGTCTTTTCCCTTCGTGAGCCCTCTCCTTTGAGCTGTATCCTCCTATGCGCTCTGCCCCCTGTGTTCTCCCTCTCTCCCCGTGCTTTTTTTTGTCTTTTCGTGTGCGCTCTCCTTTGAGCTGCCTCCCCCCCTGTGCAATGTCCCCTCCGTGTGCTGTCTTTTCCCCACTGTGCTGTCTTGTCCCCTCATGTGCTCTCTTCATATGAGCCAGTTATGTGACACTGGTGGGAGAGTCCTGCACCAGTGAAAAGAGGGAGTGGAAGCACTCTGGGGCTGGTGTACACAAAGATGTGTGAGTAGGTGCTGCATTTGCTGACGGGTCATGTGTACCCAGGTGTGCAAAGATAGGTCTGCCCTCGTAAGTGTGCATATACGTGCCCAGTATATGCATGCACGGTCCAGAGGTGTAACTATGTTTTATGGCACCCGGGGCAAAGATTTATTTTGGCACTCCCCCCCCCCCCACCCCTCCGCGGCCAATTTTTATATATATACACATCATATATATAAATATATATATATAATACATACCTTATATATACAGTGTGTCTCTCATATATACAGTATATACACCTTATAGTGTGTGCCTGCCTGGTGTATACATCTATACACCTCATAGTGTGTGCCTGCCTGATGATGCATACATATATGTACGGTATATATACGTATATGTATACATCAGGCAGGCACACACTATGAGGTGTATATATGTATACTTCAGGCAGGCACACTATAAGGTGTATATATGTATACATTAGGCAGGCACACACTATGAGGTATATAATATACCTCATAGTGTGTGGCTGCCTGATGTATACATATATACACCTTATAGTGTGCCTGCCTGATGATGTATACATATATATACGGTATATATATGTATACATCATCAAGCAGGCACACACTATGAGGTGTATAGATGTATACATCAGGCAGCCACACTATAAAGTGTATAGATGTATACATCTATACACCTTATAGTGTGAGTGTGCCTGCCTGATGTATTATATACATATATACACCTGTGACCTCATAACTCTCCCTCCCAGCCCAGGACAGACACCCCCCTCCCAGCCTGTTTAGGTTTTTACCTAATCCAGGCAGGACGCGACGACTCAGTCAGGAGGAGAGGAGGCAGGCAGCAGGAGCAGCTCCTCTTCTTAGACTGTACACTCACTGCACGCGATGCGGGCTCACTGAATGCGGCGCGCCGGGTGACGTCAGCCGCAGCGCGCCATGACTTGGGGCCGGGGGTGGGAACTGCTGCCAGGGGGCGGCGGAGTAGACCAGCAGGGCAGGGGTTCAATTCATTAATGCACGCGCGGCGCCGGCCGCCCGCCGTGCACAATTTGCAGGCAGGGGCAGGCAGAGCAGAGGAGATTAGTGCCGGTGCTGTAGTGCCGCCGGACGCCTGATGATGGCGCTGGCGCCCTCTCTGATTTGCGCCCGGGGCAAAGGATCCGGCTGCACCCCCTAGATACGCCACTGCCCGAAACTCACGAGACATCAAGCACACGTAAATCAGTGTGCAGTCACACATTGCATAATAAATGACATGTGTGGACCCACATGTGATTCTGTGTTGTATATCAAAAGTCATCAGATAAGGAAAACGTAGCACACCGCAGAACATTCGGGCAGGCCACACAGCGGCCACATGGGTAGCAACCAGGGATGGGACCTCTTGACCCAAAGGAATTTGGGACACACGCCATGTAATGGCTTCTCACCAATAGGTCCTTCAGGTTGCGTGCCTGCCTAGCTGTCATCAGAGGGTTTTCGGGAAGCACGTCACTGAGAATGGGGTCGGCCCTAAGAATAGGCCAATGTCTTGATAGTATACTACGCATAGTTCCCCATTCACGGTTATAGGTACTAATAAAACGTGTCTCACGATCACCCTCTATGGTTTTGTTTTTAGGGACATACCTCAGCAAACGGTCCCTATGAGTATTTCTGGCCCTCGGATACCCACCTCTTATAGACCTTCCACTATATCCCCGATCTCTGAATCGTGATCTCAGGTCCATCGCCTCCTGCTTGAATCTATCATCAGTGGAACAAATACGTTTCATACGGAGGAACTGTCCGGTCGGGATGGCGCGGATGGTTAAAGGGTGATTAGCAGAACTAGCGTGTAAAACTGCATTCACCGACATAGGTTTTCTAAATACGTTGGTCTGCACCACATGGTGTTCGTTAACCACAATCTCCACATCTAAAAAATCAATTTTGTCTTTACCGATCTTATGGGTCAATTTGATGTTGTAGGGATTGTGGTTGAGCTCCTCCATAAACGTCTCGAACGTCTCCGCTGTGCCCTGCCACACAATCAGTACGTCGTCTATATATCTGATCCAGCACTGCGCATGGGCGCAGCCCTGCACGCCTCCATCGCCAAAGATCTCCCGTTCCCTGTAGCCTAGAAATAAATTGGCGTATGAAGGCGCACAGGCTGCACCCATCGCAGTGCCCCGCCTCTGCAGATAGTAGAGGTCACGAAAGATGAAAAAATTGTGTGTCAGGGCATAGTGGAGCAAGTCGAGAATCAAGTCAGCCATTGCACCACCCCGACTGCCAGTCTCCAGATAGAATCGAGTAGCCCAAAGACCGTCATCATGATCAATGCATGTGTATAATGATTCCACGTCAACCATGGCAATCAGCATGTCCTGGTCCAGAAAAATGCCCCCAATCCGGGTCAGGGCGTCTGTCGCGTCCTTTAGGTATGTATAGAAAAAACCTTGCACACGAAAATTTAAAAAAACGAACTGGATTTATTCCAAAGGCATTTTATTGAGATTCAGGTAAAGGAATTGTATCATATATTTTTTGACGTTTCGGCATTTATTCATGCCTTATTCATAATCACTGCAAAATTATAACAAAAAAATGACAATAATGAATACAGATACATACAGAACAAATACAATTAATAACAATCCATCACAACAATATGCCTGCTTTGTTCCACATATCCCAACTATCGTTACATATACAAAGTAAAACATAAAGTTTGATATATACAATCAGAGGGTCACAAAAAAAGGAAACAAAAAGGAATTAATACCTTCTCACATTAATCTTCAGAATCACGGATATGATACAAAATTCCAGTATCAAATGATAAATATCAAGTACATCTGTCAGATATAAGTGACCAAATTAATATAAGTGTATATAATCCGAAGTATCACAAAAAATCATATAATGAAGAGAATATATATAAAAATCATATTCTACTCCAGAGTCATCTAATGTTATAACATTTCATCCCAAAGCAAATTGATCTACATACTCAGTAAACATAACAGTATCAGAATTCCGTTGTTATATATATCTCTCACCATGTGTGTTCACTTAGGCGAACTGAGAAACGGATTATCGCTATGAACAATAGAATGAGTAAAGTCTAATGTGGACATCCACTATGAGACTGATCCATCATATATATCTATATAGTATTATCCCATGTTATAAAAAAAAAAAAAAAAAAGAATGGAAAAAAGAAAAGAAACAGAAACGTTCTCATGAGTACAAATACCTCAATAATCTGTTGGTCTCACTCGTATCACTCAAAGGGAAATCAGAGCTGGACCCCAAAGGAATCTCTCTATGATATCAAGAAATCACCATAAATAAGTCCTATTATATTACATTAATATGTGCTTATTGATTACCATCATAATTGAATTACTATCGGGAGTAGTGTACCTACTTGTTATAATTTTCTATCCATAAGACGGTTTATTTGGATGAATATCGTCTGTATGCAATATTTACCATAGGAACTATTTATAAATAAGGGAGAAAAAAAGAAAAACTAGGTATATGCTGATAACATCATATCCGTATACTACACTCCCAGACTCCTGATTATAGTCACTGAGGGCATGTTCCCCCATGGGTGATATCTCATATTATTAATGCATCCTTATCTATGATATAATGATCTCCTCATAGACCACATTTCATTCCTCATTCAAAATCATCATACTTATTGTTATATACCCATATATGTATATCCACCAACCTGTGGTTAGATTAGAGGGGTAAGTGTATCCCTTAAAGAAAGTCCAAAAACCTGCAATGTATACCAATAGGTTATAAACCGCCCAATAATGCAATCAAAGAATTCACCTACATGTGTACCAAGCTACCCATAGACACCCACACTTACTGGTAAAGGAGTATAATAAGCAATGCCCGAACGGCCGTCCCCTCGCTGGTATGTGGGGTGGACGCCGCCATTACCGCGCTTTAATCACCGGCGTCCGGAAGACATTGCGTCATGTGACGCATCACGTGACCGGAACGTAGATACTTCCACTTCCGGCATTTGGAACGCGGAAGATCCACAGCCAGTCTCGAGTGCGCATGCGCGCGCTTCCATCGCTAGTTCTCGGCGTCTTTCTTGTATACAGTACTGGATAAGCTCAAATTTGTTAAAAATAAAGAAAAAGGGATCAGAGTAAGCTGGTACTTGTACGGAGAATATGGATTCAAAGCCCAATCTGATAAAAGATGAAAAATAAAAACTTATGTTACTCAATAGCATTATATGTACTTATTATTCTTGGCATGCATTGCAGGAGAATATATAAGCTCAACATCTTATAGTCTAAGACTTAAATATTGATACCTCTCAATATGGATGCCTACATTCTGAATACATTTAGTTAAAAACCTATGTTACTCTACATCAGGACCTCATATTCCCTATTTAGTCCTAGTGGTTCTAATGTTTGCAACTGGAAAATCCAATATGCTTCTCTCTCTTTTAAGCGGCGTATCCTGTCTCTCCCCGTCGAGCCATTGGGACATGTTCGATCACTTGAAATCGAAGTTGCGATATTGTATGGCCCATACTAATGAAGTGATGGGGGATAGGTAATAATGTATTCTTGCATCTTATGGTGGACTTATGCTTACTTATGCGGTCTCGGATATGCTGGGTAGTCTCCCCAACATATCCGAGACCGCACGGACACTTAAATGAGGTACACCACGTATGATGTTTCACATGTAAAAAAATCTTTAATATAATAAATTTTGCCAGATCGCGGATGTGAGAACGTGTTCCCCCTTGTCATATGAGAACATTTTAGGCACCTCAGACATGGATAATTTCCCTGCTTAGGAGTTGCTAAAAAGGTCTGTCTAGACTTTGTTTTAATCGATCCAATATCTGCTCTTATTAATTTATCTTTAATATTTGGGGCCCGTTTATGGCAAAATAGAGGATATTGTTGAAGTTCAGGTATATCAGGATAAGACCTAGAAAGAATAGACCAATGTCGCTTGATAACGGATTTAATCATTGGTTGAAACGGGTGATAGACACTTACAAACGGTATCCTAGTAGAATTATCATTAACTGGTGTTGTCCTCCGTGGTCTAACTACTGTCAAATCAGAGGGAAAACCTCTCTGATGAAACCGTTCCCTCATTTCTTCATGTCTAACTTTCCTAATGTCAGGATCGGAGACAATCCTTTAGGTATGACGGCAGTGTCTCCACCAATGGCTTTAAGTAGTGGTCTATAAATCTACAAATAGGGTCATATACAGTGTTGGCCAAAAGTATTGACACCCCTGCAATTTTGTCAGATAATTGGGTAGGGTCACATTGCAAACATGAATTGCATTCACCGCATCCGGATCCGGATGCGGTGAATGCAATTACGGTCACACACATTTTTTGTCAAAAATGTGTGGTGAATACCGCACTGCGGTAACCGGATGGCTCAGGATGTGTAATCCTGAGCCATCCGGTAACTGCATAGTTTGCGGATCCCGGCTATTGCCGGGATCAGCAAACTGTCCTCTGCCTATTCAAGAGTTAAATTTAGTAAGTAAAGTACTGTTTGAGGTCTGTAGGGGGGGCTAAGACCCCCCTACAGACCAGCCGCCCACTCCGGTGGGCTTCTACTACAATTTCCTATGGCACGGGGCTCGGATGAGCCCCGTGCATGTCTCCAAACCTCCCGCCCCCCCGTATCACTATACAGGGGTGCCTGCACCCCTCTTGTATAGCGATTCCTGCATGTGGCCCTAAAGTTAGAATACAGAACACATGTAAGCTCATACTTACATGTCATCGTCGGCAGTGTAGTGTGTAATCCCTGGGCGGGGCTGTTTGCTGCAGCCTCCGCCCCCTCATTCCTTATGGCCGCCCCCTCTGTGCCTCATCCAGTGATGTGAGGGCGGCCACGTCATGAAAGGGGCGGGGCTAAATATGTGCCGCGGTTAGCCCCGCCCCTTTCATGACGTGGCCGCCCTCACATCACTGGATGAGGCACAGAGGGGGCGGCCATAAGGAATGAGGGGGCGGAGGCTGCAGCAAACAGCCCCGCCCAGGGATTACACACTACACTGCCGACGATGACATGTAAGTATGAGCTTACATGTGTTCTGTATTCTAACTTTAGGGCCACATGCAGGAATCGCTATACAAGAGGGGTGCAGGCACCCCTGTATAGTGATACGGGGGGGCGGGAGGTTTGGAGACATGCACGGGGCTCATCCGAGCCCCGTGCCATAGGAAATTGTAGTAGAAGCCCACCGGAGTGGGCGGCTGGTCTGTAGGGGGGTCTTAGCCCCCCCTACAGACCTCAAACAGTACTTTACTTACTAAATTTAACTCTTGAATAGGCAGAGGACAGTTTGCTGATCCCGGCAATAGCCGGGATCCGCAAACTATGCAGTTACCGGATGGCTCAGGATTACACATCCTGAGCCATCCGGTTACCGCAGTGCGGTACCAGAAACGCTGCGAAAACTGCTGCCTGCATGATTTAAAACGCAGGCAGCAGTGCCGGATCCGGCCACCGGATGGCTTGTGAAGCCATCCGGTGTTTTGCATAGGCTCCTATGAGGAGCGTTTCCTGGTCCGGTTTGGAGCTTTTTGAAAGCTCCAAACCGGATCAGGATTTATAAAACAAAACGCAGATGTGACCCTAGCCATACTCAGTTTCTTCCTGAAAATGATTGCAATCACAAATTCTTTGGTATTATCTTCATTAAATTTGTCTTCAATGAAAAAACACAAAAGAGAAGAGCATCAGACTGCTGAGGATGCCCTGGTCCTCCACTTTACTCAGAATCAACCCGAGCTCGGTGGTGAAAACAGATAGGGGGCAATATGTCAGCCTAGAATAGGTATCCCTATTTTTTAGTTGGCATAGAGCCTCCCTCTCAAACATCAATAATATTCCCACCTTTGTCAGCCGGTTTTATGACAACCCCCTCCAGACCATGTAATTCATTCAAAGCCATTCTTTGTGGCCTAGTGAGGTACAGTATAATGACACCCAACACAGCCCTCAAATAGCCCTTCATAAAGTATAAAGGCTCCCTTGTAGCCCTCCAAGTATTATCATGCCTCCCACAGAGCCCTCCAAATATAATGGCTTCCATGTAGTATAATTGGCTCCAAATAATATTATGCACCCCCCATAGTATTCCACATAGTATATTGCACCCCCAAATTCCACCATATATTATGCACCCCATAGTCCTCCATATAGAATAATGCACACCCATAGTCCTCAATATAGAATAATGCACCCCCACAGTACTCCATATAGTATATTGCACCCCATAGTCCTTCAAATAGCATTTTGCACCCCACAAGACCTCCATACAGAATAATGCACGCCCACAGACCTCCATATAGTATAATGCACCCCCACAGTCCTCCATATAGTATAATGCACCCCTATACTCCTCCAAATAATATAATGCACCCAGGGGCGGACTGGGCCAGGGGCAGGGAGGCATTTGCCCCCCAGGCCAGTGCCCAGAGAGCAGCCCAGGGCCGCCGGAGGACCGACAGTGATTTTTAATACAAAGCGCACCAACAGTACATGATCTTGTCTTCCCAGGGGCCCGCAGCCTTACATGCAGCAGTGTGTGATGACTTCATCACATGAGTTTTCGGGTCCACAGGTGTACTACAGTCCGCGCTGCCCGGTCATCCAAGGAGTCACACGGGAAACAGTGTTCCAAGAAAAAGTTCCTTTATTCTTCAAATAAACCGACGCGTTTCGGCGCCTAATCCTGGCACCATCCTCAGGGTATTACCTGGTGCCAGGATTAGGCGCCGAAACGCGTCGGTTTATTTGAAGAATAAAGGAACTTTTTCTTGGAACACTGTTTCCCGTGTGACTCCTTGGATGACCGGGCAGCGCGGACTGTAGTACACCTGTGGACCCGAAAACTCTTGAAGTACCCACTATAGTGGTGGAGGTGGAAGTCCAGCAGCAGCCTACAGACATTAAAACCAACGCTTCTATTCCAGTTGTGGGAATCACAACTGGATCAGGTTAGTGTAACCTGTTTACACCTATAAGACCCTATTTCTTATCGAGTGATAGGGCACTATTGCGCCTCTGTTGTCTCCCCTTATATTTTTATATAGACTTCATCACATGACCTACTCGCATACTGCTGCTGGTGACTCAGAGCAGGGGTGGAGGAGGTCAGAAAGATGCGGCCGGCGGGAGTGGTGAGCAGAGCTCGAAAAAGGACTGAAGATTACATGTCCTGAGGAGTGAGTGTGAGTGTCAGTATGAGTTTGTATGTGTATTCAATATTGTGTGCAGCTTCCCTCCTTCTAGTAGTTAGCCAGCAGTAGATTAGCTTCACTTTCATTTTCTCCTGATATGCAGCCGGTTTAATGCTAGAAGCAATCGTACAGTAGGGAGAAAGGCTGCACACAACACTGCACTGAACAGAGGGAGGTAACAGACAACGCTGGGGGGGTGGAGATTTGTGGTGAGAGAGAAAGTGCTGAGGGCCCCCTAGGAACAGTGGGGTGAGGAGACCTATACCACAGGTCTCCCCATCGGCACCGCATTACCTTTTGCAAATACTTACCTATGGAGGCCCCGCCCCTAACAGTTCATGGAGCGTCTTTTTTCGCGTTAGGAAATACTGTGAAATTGTCTGAGTGCTGCCTGCTCAGATGAGCGTTTATATTGGTCAGACAAATCACACATTATGCTCATGTATTACTATTTTTAAACTGGATATACGTTTTTAGATAGGAAGTAAAGCAAAGTAAGACTAGGGTCACATGAACGTTTTCAGCGCGTCCCAGGGGGTCGCGCTGAAAACATGGATTTTGTCTGAAATAACGCGGTGCTAACACCATGTTAGCACCGCGATACCGCTGCCAATACTTACCTATGGAGGCCAAGCCCATAACGCTTCATGGAGTGTTTTTTCTCGCGTTAGGAAATACCGCGAGATTTCAAACACCGGCACTGAGATGCCGGCGTTTGACTCGTGTTAGGGTCGGGATCTCCATAGGTGAGTATTGGCAGAGGTAACGCGGTGTTAACATGGCGTTAGATTTTGTCAGCAATAATGCGGGCAATAATGGGACGCGCTGAAAACGTTCATGTTACCCTAGCCTTAGTTTGCTTTACTTCCTATCTGAAAACGTATAGCCAGTTTAAAAATAGTAATACATGAGCATAATGTGTGATTTGTCTGACCAATAGAAACGCTCATCTGAGCAGGCAGCACTCAGACAGTACAGTAGTGTAAATATCGCCTATGAAGCAGCCGGAGGTAAACATGTTAAAGGGATTGTCCAGTTTGAAGCCACAAGTCTGCAGTCACTTTGGCTAGAGTCTCATTTGCAGCAGGGCACTGCGGATCCTGATTCGGTTTTGAGCAGTAAAAGTGCTCAAAATCGGATCAGAAACCGGAGACCATAGGAGCCCAATATAGTAACCGGATTGCACTGCATGCAATCCGGTTACCGGCTCTGGTGTTGTTGCCTGCATGAAAAATCATGCAAGCAACGTTTTTCAGAGCGGTATCTCTGCCACAGCAGAATTCCTATAATGGGCTCCTGTGGGAGCCCATGCGACTGCCGAAAGGCATATGTGAATGCCTGCGGCAGCCGGCGGCTTTGTTCATCCCTGCTACCGCGTGTGTGAATGCAATTGCGATTACCGCATCTGGATGTGGATGCGGTAACCGCAATTGCACTTCCAAGTGTGACCCTAGCTTTTGTCATTCTATGTGACTGCAGACTTGTGAATCCTCATACTGCTGTGGTGATTCGTTGGCCGTGTGACTGCAAGTATGTGATTTGCATACATGCGGTCACATACCGACTAGACTTCTAAAGGCCCAGTTACACACACAGATAATTGTGCAGAGATTGTTCGCAGATCTCTGGTTGCAGTGAAATCATGGACACATTGTTACATTTGTACACGGCCACAAAATGGAACAATGTGTCCATGATTTCACTGCAACCAGAGATCTGTGAACAATGTCTGCACAATCATCTGTGTGCGTAACTGGGCCTTAAGTCTCACTTAATGCAACTGTATTGAGCAAGGCCAGAAACAGTCTAGTCGGAATGTAGCTGGGAATATACATATTACATGTATGCCATCACAAGACCGCTTGTTCCCAGCGCCGGCACTAGACAATTCTCATAGTGCACATGATGTGAGGATTCACAAGTCTGTAGTCACATATATAGTGACTGTAAACATGTACCTTAAGATTGGACAACCCCTTTAAGGGTGAGCCGATACTCATGGGCCTCTGTTGTGTGCTTGCCCACCAGACTAAAATTTGCCAGCCAGCCCCTGAACCAGCCCTTGTGGCCTATTAATTTCATGAAGGTGACCTCATCACCAACATAGAGGGTGCAGAGTCAGGAAGGCAAATAGTCATGCTACAGGGTGGACCAATTGAGATAACATCGGTGGCCAATTCCATCTTTGGCTAGGAACTCAAACCCCCTCTTTTGGAAGAAGATCACTACCTGGTCCCGTGTACTTCCTCAAAGTGGTTACACTAGACCCCTCCAAATGCTCTCGGGCAAAGACATCTGAGAGCCTCACCTCTCCAGAAATGACAACACATGGGATAGTTGTTGCCTATAAGAATACTTGCTGGGAAGAGGTAGAAAGCCCCACATGACATTCTCCTAGTCGAAGGCCTGTGGTGGAGGTGCTTTGGAAGGCGGGGAAACAGGGGGCTTCGGCCACTACAACCTCCTTGTGATTCTTCTCCTCCTCGATTTCCAGATCCACCAGATTTACAAAGTTAACTAAAGCCAGGCAAGCTTCAGGATCCTGTCACTAACCTCTAGAGGTCCCAGCTGGCATATGGAATAGCTGAACACCTCCTGACTCTGAATTCTATTTTGGTGGGATCTCTTCAGACATTTTGATCAACTGGTGGTAAATAATATGGAAGTAATATAATATCCATAATATAATGTTGTATGAGTATGAACAGAACTATAAGACCATGTACATTAAGCATTTAATGGACACATGCTATTTTTATCTGAATTGTTATCAGATAAGTGTAGAGGAGGTGGCCTTTTATGCTGCTGACCCTCTGTAATAATAAAGGTTTTCTCTCTAGAAAAAAAAACAATAATTAAAAAAACTTAATTAAAAGTTTTTTAAAGGGATGTTTAAAAGAGATTTTAAGCTGCCTAGATTTCAGAGCTGCTGAAACATCTGGCACTCTTCCAAAAGGTCATAGTCTGCAGGTGTCTCAACAAATAGAAACTCAAGAAAGCTTTCAAACTTTCTTTTAAAGCTCACATATTGAAAAAACTAGTAGACCCGATGGCTATGAACTCGGCTAACCTTAGGTTAGCATAGTTCTCAGCCACCTGGTCTTCCGGCAACTGTTTTGAAATCTAACCTTCAAGTGAGGTTTCAGGGCCATTTTAATGTTTCAAACTTTTTTTCCAAACAAAGCCAAGTTCACTAATTTTTAAGTAAATTGCTCAGGTTTCTGATCAATAACTGAATCATCAATGTTCGGGCCAAATTTGAAATTGGCGAACCTTGTTTGGAAAATTTTGCTCACATGTAACCTCATGTACAGGGAATTGCAGCTTAGGTACCCATAGTTATGACCACTCAAATAGTGACAGTTAGTTGCTAGTGGTTGTAACCATGGATACCTAGATCGGTGGAATTTGCCATCAGTCTAGTATTTATCTGACCTCCAAACTCTTCCCCTGACAGATGAAGAAGTAATGCTGATTCTACCTCTGGTAGATCTGTGATTTTCCTTAGGAAGGGGCCGTGAGCCTTGAAGTGCGTAGAAATAAAATCACAATAATCTATTACAATTTTCATTTTATGAATTATTATACCTGACGGTAGCGCGGTCCAAGTTCCGCTTCTATTGCCGAATACTGCTCGTTAGCTATCTCGTGGGAGATTGCTGCAGAACGTCACCGCCAGGCTATGACAGAGATATCACAGGTTTTTGAAGTGGTTGTGAGTTGATACAACCATATAAAGTGACCAATATACACTCACCAATTTTTCTGTCTATAACAGGTAAACACTATGTAGCGCCATTTCTTTTCCAGCTCATCCTACTATGATGGTATTATGCAATGTGAGGCAATATTATATAATTCTAGGCTTATTTAGGATGTTGTTACAGTCCTACTAGATAAATTTTCACGGTGAAATATAGAAAATGAACTATATTAAATATATTCAAAACAAGAGTCAATACAATTATTTTACATATTCGTGTTAAGCTTTACATATTTGCGTTAAGATACTGCATTGGACCTTTTTGTAAAGCTTGTAACCATTTCAGTGTTGACCAGTGTTCTGTGCTGTCTGTCAGATAAGCCACCACTCAAGGAGTCTGTCTCTCTTAGGCGGCCGTCACACGCTGAGATATCGTGCAAGATATCGCTTGAAAGCGGCAGATTAAACATCGCGTAAGCGATGTCTGTGCGTGTGACGGCCAGATACGACGAGCGATATCTGATCAAATCGCTAAATCGTGATCTGAGGTTCGGTTCTCAGATCTGACGATATCGCCCAATTAACTACGCACAATCGACACGTGTAAATTCCCGACATCAGACGAAACGTGTGATTTCAGCGATGGCAAAATCCATCACGTAGGCGTGTCAGGAGTTTCCTATTGCCTGACCTCCTCAGTGGTGATTCGTGCAACGAAATGGTTTCGGATTGGCTGCTTCACCACTAGCTCGCATTGGTGGAAGATGATGCGTTGCCATTGGCTGCCCTCACAGGGCGCCATTTTGAAAGCGCTGTCTTCAGCACCACACATAGGCGTCGGCTGCACAATATCTCCGAACTGTGCACCCAATTGCGTCAACTTGATAATCGATTCTGCGTGGTCCCCGACCCTGCTATATAGTGTCCACCTTGTCATATACCCACACAATGTTGGCGGGCGCGGCACACAAAACGCGGCTGTACGTTTTGCCCATTGCAATTTAGTTATGTGCTACAGCACACATATACATTACGATCAATATCACAGGACATTGTGGGGATGAGGCCGCCATGTTTCAAAGGACATCTGACCCAATGAGGACGCAGTACTGAGCACCAATGGTGTAGTGAGGGGCGCAGCTTGGAGCCCATGTACCACGCCTATCGGCTCCGATAACGCCCACATTTGCTCCCACATCGTTTAGGAGATTTCTGTGTGACTTTAGCTGAACGATGTCCACTGCTGATAACTGCATCTCTCAGACGATCGCTGGATGGGTGGATCGGGGAATCGTCTGAGCGATGTCTGTGGGTGTAGCGTCGTGATGAGCGATTTTGCGCGTCGTTCGGACGATATGCAAATTTAACATCGTCTACGATATCTTTAGCGATATCTCAGCGTGTGACGGCCGCTTTAGATAACACAAGAGCTTTGCTCGGCCGACAGCTACTGTAACTAATTTGCATTGTGCCCTTAAAGGGAACCTGTCACCCCAAATCACCTTCCTAACCTATTAATACCTGTCCCTGCAGCCTTACAATACTTTCTAACACATCCCTGTGTGACCTTTTTGACTAATATGGAAGCACAATAAAGTAGTTAGCAAACTTATGAAATTTATGTCAGCGGGGAGTTCCTGCAGGCATTTTTGATGGGTAGGTGAGTCCCCTGTGCCGCACTACCCCTGCCTCGCCACTTTATTACACCCTAATGGGCGTCATTACACCCTGCATAGTGCGGGCACGATTAGATTCTCGCACCTGCAACGTCACCACTGCGACGCAGTCATGTGACGCCGGGATTGCGTCACTTCCGGTTGCACACAGGCAGACTTCAGCATGCACACCTAAAGCAAGAACAGCGCCTCACAAGCTGGTATATTTCTTAATGCTTCATTTCTTTACTCCGTCCACCCATCAGCACGACGATTCGGTCCTCTGACCTTTATCAAGTGCATATATTCCCCATTAACACAGTGTTATTTATATCAAATAGCTCCACCCCCATTAACATTGCACCAATCAACAGACAGTGTTTAGTAAACAAAGTTAAAAATCCCATATAAACTATACAGAGATCAACTAGCTACAAACCCCCTATTGTAAAACATAAATCCAGACCTATAAGTTGCAGAAAATGCTCATCGCCATTATTAATGTCCATAAACCCGGTATAAGGCATCACTGCAGAGGTAACAATAGTCCACCAGTAAGGAGGAAGCATCCATGGTCATTCTGGAAACTCTCCTCCCCTCCATTCCACCGCCAATCAGCGCTTGTTTACACCAAAGGCATCCGGCGCTTAACGCGCATGCGCCGGCGTCCTCTTTCAATTGGATCTTGCGCGTGTCCTTTAATGAAGTTGTAGGAGGACAGAATGACGTAGTTCCTGTCTCGAGCGTCCCCAGCAACAGTACTCACGGTGTCTGGAGCTCAAAGAGCATGCGTCAATGACCTCCTTTTATATACAATGGCGCTTATCAATCAGCAATGTATAGGTGGATGCCGTAATACCTATATGGAACGGCCCTGGTGATAATACTACCAAATAGTGTAGAAAAACAACATTATAATGCTCAATATCTCAAATACCCATATATCAAAACCTACAGGGGAAATAGGAAGAAACTGGATATAGAACACATACCATTAATACATAACACTGGGGAACACAATTTTTTAGGAGTTAGGTCAGACAACTGTTCTTAGTTAATTTTTGGATGCTGAATCCAGAAATGATCTCAGTCTTTCTCTATCTAAAAAGTGTTTTGTTTTTTTTAAATAGTACAAATATGAACAAAAAATGAAATATATAAGAAATAGGCATGACAAATATGTTTTTTAACACTATCATATGCCACGTAGCTCTATATGAGTCTAATTGTAATCAGATAATAAGTCTTATTACAGATATCACATCATATTCCCCTGATGAAGTGACCTGTATACTGTGGTCACGGAACGCGTTGGGGTCCCCTGGTCCGGACCACCCCTCACCCCTGCTGCCCCATGCGAGATGGCCAGTGACGGCTCTGGTAATTATGCCTCTTAGCTACATGACACACCGATCTGGTTGTCAGTAATACTCCTAGGTGTAGCGCTCTTCCCATAGACTAGGTACTTTATATGGGTATGCCTCTTCTATCCTGACTCACAATAGCATAAGGGATATATATATGGAACATGTTTCAATGTCAGTATAAACCCTCATATATATGGTTGTGTAGTTGTTGATGTATTAGGTGCCCACACAAGTGGCTGATTGTATATGGGTCTTTGCGCAGACGCCAGTTTTTATATATATATGGAGAGACACGGTCTGTGTGTTTGATATAGTGCAATATATGTAAACCGTATTGTGGCTACCTGCATGGAGCACTTTGTGATCTTCCCCTCCTTGTCCTTGTTTGTCAGACTAAATAAAATTAATATTTTCATGATATAACCTAAGTCTATACTCCTTGTCTATGTTATGCAATCTTTCTGGAGTAACTTTTTGAAGTATGCCCCCTAACGTAAGTGTGGTCTACTTCTTATTATGGAATTCTGCTTATTAATTATTACAGATATCAGTGCAATTGTGCTTCTCTGGCAGGTAAGTTGTGGAGGAAAAACTTGACGTGCTAAAAAAAAACTGACTACATTTTTGGAATCAGCTCAAAAACCTAACCAGAAAAAAAAACAGAAATTTTTTTTCAAATTGTTCCCCAGTGTCAATAAACCATAGATTACAAGGGTAATGTATAACATCCAAAATATCAATCCACACAAAATTGACATAAGGGAAGCATATCAATCATAAGATGTATACTGGATATGATACCTCCAGTTCACTATGTAAATAGCGTCACGATACGCCTCAATCCTATCGAACTAAAAATAAGCATAGTATGTTCAATGAGTAAAAGGTCCATAGTTCATAGATCACAATATACTTGTAAAGCCATGCACCATAGTTACAATGAGAACATCATCATCATCAATGTAAACTTGTTATAATGTGAGTTAACTACCCCTCCATAAAGAATACGGGCCAATCACTCATTAAACTACACAAACTCATAAATGTAACAGCCTCCCACCTCAATCATGTAATAAATGTATGCATTACCAATGGCTCATGTCAAAGCATACTAAATTTCCTTTTAATCCAATCCTCCAAAATATTTCCACAACTATATGGTTACAAGTAAATATTGCAATATAATATAGAACTGGATATTATAAGTTCCAAGGGAATTGTTATTCTTCCAATCTAGAGTAAAATATGGGAAAACGTTAAAATTTTATATGTAGTAAAAACACGAATGATGACAAGGGATACAAGGAATCATCAAGTATAACCCAATAGGCAACCCCGCTGATCATAGTCGATGTTCATGCCCCTAGGTGATAAAGTGTCCAACCCGAATATCCACCTTAATTCTTTCTTTTTCAGCAGGGTCACCCGGTCACCCCCTCTCCTAAGTGGGGGGGCATCATCGATCACCCTAAATCTTAGTTGGTTGACTTTGTGGCCCATATGACGGAAATGCCTAGGAACCGGAAGTTCAGTCAATCCCGTCCGTATCGTACTTTTGTGTTTCCCTATGCGTGTTTTGACCTCCATCGTGGTCTCGCCCACATAGAGGAGACCACATGGGCAACAAATGGTATAAACCACAAAACTGCTGTTACACGTGTATCTCTTCTTTATATCGTACTTTTTTCCGGAACGGGGATGACTGACACTCTGTCCCTTTAACATATTTCCACAACAGGCGCAACCCAGACAAGGGAAATTACCAAGGCTGGGTTGGGCAAAAGTTGTTTGGATATCCTTTTTAGAGCTCCCGATGTCAGCATGAACTAGATCATCCTTTAGACTATGCCCCCTTCTGTAGGAGATCAGGGGGAACATTTTGAACTCGTCCACATCCATATGACCTTTTGTCAAAAGTGGGCAGTGTTTCCTCACCACATTCATAATTCTTTCGCTCACACCACAATATGTGGTAACCAGTGGGATTCTTTTAGGTTGATCAACCTTGGATTTAGGGTATAATAAATCTCCCTGACTAATAGATAAAGCTCTAGTCTTAAATTCAACAAGTTCATGCTTCGGGTACCCCCTTCTTAAAAATCTCTCAACCATCTCTTGTAGCCTAGTATCAATCTTTGTATCATCCGATACAATCCTCAACCATTCTTCTGGGATGTTCACTGGAAAAATGCAGTGCACTGTTCCTATCTGTACTTTTAATAAAGAGGTCCGTCTTCAGTGACCCATTTTCTCTATAGACCAAAGTGTCCAAAAACTGCATTTTCTCCAGTGAGCATGTCATTGTAAACCCCAAACCAGGATAGATATTGTTAAGGGATTCAAAAAAGATTTCCAATTCCGCCCTGCTGCCATCCCAAACAAAGAAAATATCGTCGATGTAACGTCGCCACCCCCTGACATGGCGCCAAGATGGAGAATTGTACACGTATTCACCCTCGAGGACAGCCATGTAGATGTTAGCATAGGTTGGGGCCACATTGGACCCCATGGCTGTCCCCCGACGCTGCAGGTAGTAGTCATCCCCAAAGAGGACATAATTCCTCCCGAGGACGAACTCTAGCAGCGTCTCTTGTATACGAGGGTGCAGCAATTGCAAACCTACGTAACAAGTGATCAAGAAAAATAGAGACCCTATTGCATAGGGATCCCCTACCCGAAACGATCGGACGTCCGGGGGGGTTTTTTAGATCCTTGTGGATTTTTGGAAGGATGTATAGTGTAGGCACTGTTGGAAACTCTATCAGCAAGTAATCCGATAATCCTTGATCAATGATGCAATCATTCAAGGAAACCCTGATCATGGATTTTAATTCTTTCTGGAACATCATTGTGGGGTTAGAAGACAATCTTTCATAAACCATATCATCCCTCAACTGTCTCATGATCTCATCACGATACTGAATGGTGTCCATCACCACAATAGCCCCGCCTTTGTCGGCGGGCTTTATGGTGATGGACCCATTTTCTTTAAGTTTTTTGATCCCCTCTCTCTAAGCCTAGTAATATTGGGTTTACCACCCCTACATTTGTTTTTTCTCAATTTAGCAATATCATTCTTTACCAACTTAATGAAGGTCTCAATAACCGGATCATGTTCGGGAGCTTCAAAGTTGCTTTTTCTCCATAAATTTACCTTTTTGAGAGAGAAGACATCATCAGGAATTATTGACCCCGTATTCTCTTTACCAGAGAAATATTTCGCTAAGCCCAGTCTACGAAAAAACAGGTACATGTCATTGTCTATCTCAAACCAATCCACAAAACCCGTAGGGCAAAATGTCAATCCTTTTGACAGAATTTTATTCTGTTCATTACTTAAGGTAATAGAAGATATATTTACCACCAGATGTTCTTCCTCGGTTATCTCCTCCTCGATTTGGATCTCGTTACTCGCTTCGGTCCGCCTCCCCCTGTGTTTCCTAAACAGAAAAAAAAAACTGCACAGCACTCAAAGACATAATGTGAACTGGTGCTAGCAGTGACGCTGGGTCAAATACCAAAAAAAAAATCTCTCTGCAGCACACAGCTACTACCAATATTGTACACATGCTACCAAGCAATAAATGAGGAAAAAAATTTAAATTTTTTTCTGTTTAATGTATAAGATGTGGAGTTGCTGGCTCCATGACTACACTTAGCACCCTCATCGCCCACAGGTGGTCTGAGGTTGAGATGGTGTCCACCCACTTAGAAGTGGGACAGGGAGGACAAGGAGGACAGGGATGTCAGCACAGTACTCATCAGACCTGGAGACACCGTGACGTGGTTTTTGAACAAGCAGACATTGGCCAATGTGTGTACTAAGAACCCCAGAAAATAAAAAATCAAGAATAATGAGTTTTTTGAAAAAAAACTTAAGTTTTTAAAAAATTTTCCTCATTTATTGCTTGGTAGCATGTGTACAATATTGGTAGTAGCTGTGTGCTGCAGAGATATTTTTTTATTGGTATGTGAGCCAGCGTAACTGCTAGCAACCAGTTCACATTATGTCTTTGAGTGCTGTGCAGTTTTTTTTTCTGTTTGATAGATAGATAGATAGATAGATAGATAGAAGTAAGATAGATAGATAGATAGAAGTCAATAGCTATGTAACGTGTTATCCCCCTAAGCTTGCACCATTTGTAACCTCATTGATGTCACCACTCATCACACTTGGCTCTTGCGGAGCTCAGCGTGAGAGCTGGGAGTCAGGCAGTGGTTGTTCTTCCAGTCTATGGTGGAAGCATTCTCTGAATGTCCCTCTCATACACTGGGATACTGAGACATTGTGGGATCTCCATGGGGCTGGATCGGACCTGCTTTGGATTTGAATGGTGAATACATTTGTGAATGAGGGTGTCTCCTGTCTTTGTTTACTAACTCTCTCTTTATATCTTGCAGGGACACTATTGTGGAGTACAGCAGATTTGGTGGACTACATTGGAAACTCTGCACTACTGGAGATCTTTGTTTTTGAGAGGGTTTTTTTTTCAATAAATTGTTGAAAGAAGGAATGTGCTGGGGAGTGTTTTTTAAAAACAGTATTTTTTGTTGTGTTTATGTTTTTTTATTACTGACTAGGCTAGTACTGTGGGGTATCTGATAGACGCCTCTACATTACTAACCCCTGGGCTTGATGCCTGCTGACATTACTCAGTTGGCATCAACCCCAAATATCATTGTCCCATTTGCAACCACACCAAGGCAATGGAAAGAGAGGAGGAGGAAAGCCAGGATTAGCACATCTAATGGAGGTGCCAGTTTTGGGGCGTCTGTGGCCTGCTATTTTTAGGCTAGGAAGGGACCAATAACTGTGACCCTTCCCACCCTGAGAATATCACACTCCAACTGTTACCTTCAACTTAGTTAGAGATACAATTTGAGGGACCCCACATTTTTTCAATTATTTATTTATCTATTTTAAATAAATAATATAGAAATACAGTGTGAGGTGACCTCTGTTTTGCATTATCAGCCAATGTAAATCTGCCAGCCGTGGCCTGAAGTTGTCTGCTTTACCTTAGCTAGCCAACAAAAAGAAGGTTGGCTCAGGGCTGTATTTACCACTAAGGACAGGAAGTCCGGTTCCTAACGCAAAGGGTTCCAGGTGGCGGCGCCATGATCAATATAAAAAATGTTTATTGTTATTTTATTTTTTTTAAATTTTCCTCCCTCCTTCAAACTCTTTATTAAATTCAGCATCTTCTTGAAAGAGGTGAGAGACAGTGGCGTAACTAGAGTCTGGTGGGCCCCGGTGCGAAATTCAGACCGGGGCCCCCCCCACCCACGGGCACACGTTGGTCGGATGCTTGGGCCCCGTGTAACGTTAAAAGTTCTATAAAGACTCACAAATTGACCCCTCTATGTATTAATGTCCCTCACCCTGCTATATATGGTCCTCCTCCTGGAATGTGGCCCTTATCGTGGTATATATGTTCCCCTTTCTGGTATATATGGTCTTCCTCCTCCCGCCATGATAGGCGTCCAATTATTATTATAACACATCCCATATTCCTCCATATATTACAATATATCCCCATAGTCCTCCATGTATTATAATGCATCCCATAGTCCCCCATTCATAAGGTAGCCCCAATAGTCATCCAGTTATTAGAATGCACCCCAACCATCCTACATATAGTAGCCTCATAGACCTCTATATAGTATAATACAGCCTCACAGCCCTCTATACGGTATAATGCAGGCTCCGTCCTCCATGTAGTGCAGCCCCTATAGTACAGCCTTATATATGCAGCCTCATAGCTCTCCATTAGTGCAGCCTTATATCCCTCTATATAGTGCGTTATATATGCAGCCCCACCAAGATCTGAAAAATAGGATTAGTGACAACTGCACAAAACAGTAGACTCACTCCAAAACCCAGTGTCACCCCCCAAGCTTATTCCAGTAGTGGACTCATCTGCTCTCCTCTGTCCCCCGCTCTTCACCTCTGTGCCCCACTCTCCACCTCCTCCTGTGTCCTCTGTCCCCCATTCTCCTGTGTCCCACGCTCTCCTCCTCCTCTATTCCCCGTTCTTCTGTATCTCCCGCTCTCTTCCTCCTGTGTCCCCCGCCTCCTCCTCCTGTGTCCTCCATTCTCCTGCGTCCCCCACTCTCCTTCTCCTCTGTCCCCAGTTCTCCTGTGATACCCACTCTCTTCCTCCTGTGTCCCCGCTCTCCTGTGTCCCTCGCTCTCCTCCTCCGTCCCCTGTCCTCCTGTGTCCCCCGTTCTCCTCCTCTATCCCCGTCCTCCTGTGTTCCCCGCTCTCCTCCTCTACCCCCGTTCCCCTCTGTTCCCCGCTCTCCTCCTCCTCGGTCCCCTGCTCTCCTCCTCCTCTGTCCCCCATTCTCCTGTGTCCCCCACTCTCCTCCTCCTGTGTCACCCGCCTCCTCCTCCAGTGTCCTCCATTCTCCTGTGTCCCCAACTCTCCTTCTCATCTGTCCCCAGTTCTCCTGTGATCCCCACTCTCTTCCTCCTGTGTCCTTGCTCTCCTGTGTCTCTCGCTCTCCTCCTCCGTCTCCCATCGTCCTGTGTCCCTTGTTCTCCTCCTGCTCTATCCCCCGTTCTCATCTATCCTCGCTATCCTCCTCCTCCTGTGTGTCCCCCACTCTCCTCCTCCTCTTTCCCCTGTTCTCCTGTCTCCCGCTCTTCTCCTCCTCTGTCCCCTGCTCTCTTCCTCCTCTGTCCCCTGCTCTCCTCCTACTATGTCCCTCGCTCTCCCTCCTCCTCTGCCCTCCATTCTCCTGTGTTCCCCGCTCTCCTCCTCCTCTGCCCTCCATTCTCCTGTGTCCCCCACTCTCCTCCTCCTCTGTCCCCAGTTCTCCTGTGATCCCCACTCTCTTCCTCCTGGGTCCCCGCTCTCCTGTGTCCCTCACTCTCCTCCTCCGTCTCCCTGCATCCCTCGTTTTGCTCCTCCTCTATCCCCCGTCCTCCTGTGTCCCCCACTCTTCTTCTCCTAAGTCCCCTTTTTCTGTCTCCCTCGCTTTCCTCCTCCTGTGTCCCCCGGCGCTTTCCTCCTCTCACCTCTCTTCTTCTCTTCTGTGAGTATTCAGCCAGGGGCGGACCCAGACTGTAGTGGGCCCTGGTGCAAGAAATTTTTCGGGGCCCCCCCCCCACAACACGCACACACTCAGCCAGGCGCGCACACACATGCACACACTCAGCCAGGCGCGCACACACATGCACACACTCTGCCAGGCGCGCACACACATGCACACACTCTGCCAGGCGCGCACACACATGCACACACTCTGCCAGGCGCGCGCACACACATGCACACACACTCTGCCAGGCGCGCACAACACATGCACACACTCTGCCAGGCGCGCACACACATGCACACACTCTGCCAGGCGCGCACACACATGCACACACTCTGCCAGGCGCGCACACACATGCACACACTCTGCCAGGCGCGCACACACATGCACACACTCTGCCAGGCGCGCACACACATGCACACACTCTGCCAGGCGCGCACACACATGCACACACTCTGCCAGGCGCGCACACACATGCACACACTCTGCCAGGCGCGCACACACATGCACACACTCTGCCAGGCGCGCACACACATGCACACACTCTGCCAGGCGCGCACACACATGCACACACTCTGCCAGGCGCGCACACACACATGCACACACTCTGCCAGGCGCGCACACACATGCACACACTCTGCCAGGCGCGCACACACAATGCACACACTCTGCCAGGCGCGCACACACATGCACACACTCTGCCAGGCGCGCACACACATGCACACACTCTGCCAGGCGCGCACACACATGCACACACTCAGCCAGGCGCGCACACACATGCACACACTCAGCCAGGCGCGCACACACATGCACACACTCAGCCAGGCGCGCACACACATGCACACACTCAGCCAGGCGCGCACACACATGCACACACTCAGCCAGGCGCGCACACACATGCACACACTCAGCCAGGCGCGCACACACATGCACACACTCAGCCAGGCGCGCACACACATGCACACACTCAGCCAGGCGCGCACACACATGCACACTCTGCCAGGCGCGCACACACATGCACACTCTGCCAGGCGCGCACACACATGCACACTCTGCCAGGCGCGCACACACATGCACACTCTGCCAGGCGCGCACACACATGCACACTCTGCCAGGCGCGCACACACATGCACACTCTGCCAGGCGCGCACACACATGCACACTCTGCCAGGCGCGCACACACATGCACACTCTGCCAGGCGCGCACACACATGCACACTCTGCCAGGCGCGCACACACATGCACACTCTGCCAGGCGCGCACACACATGCACACTCTGCCAGGCACGCACACACATGCACACTCTGCCAGGCACGCACACACATGCACACTCTGCCAGGGACATACAGTCTAGATATGCATGCAGGACTTACAGGAAGGGACTCAGACTTGTGTCCCCCCCCCCCCCCATTTACCCTGCTTCTCCCCTCTTGTGCCTTCCAGTCTCCCTGTTTCTCCTCTCTTGTGGCCCCCCCATTCACTCTGCTTCTCCCCTCTTGTGACCCCCTATACTGCCTGCTTCTCCCCTCTTGTGCCCCCATTCACCCTGCTTCGTCCCCCTTGTGCCCCCCATTCACCCTGCTTCATCCCTCTTGTGCCCCCCCCCCATTCACCCTGCTTCTCCCCTTGTGCCCCCATTCACCCTGCTTCATCCCTCTTGTGCCCCCCCCATTCACCCTGCTTCATCCCTCTTGTGCCCCCCCATTCACCCTGCTTCTCCCCTTGTGCCCCCCCATTCACCCTGCTTCTCCCCTTGTGCCCCCCCATTCACCCTGCTTCATCCCTCTTGTGCCCCCCCATTCACCCTGCTTCTCCCCTTGTGCCCCCCCATTCACCCTGCTTCATCCCTCTTGTGCCCCCCCATTCACCCTGCTTCTCCCCTTGTGCCCCCCCATTCACCCTGCTTCATCCCTCTTGTGCCCCCCCATTCACCCTGCTTCTCCCCTTGTGCCCCCCCATTCACCCTGCTTCTCCCCTTGTGCCCCCCCATTCACCCTGCTTCATCCCTCTTGTGCCCCCCATTCACCCTGCTTCTTCCCTCTTGTGGCCCCTGTTCCCCCACCCCTGCTGTCTTCGGCTCATTGGCGCTTACCTTGTCCTGCTCCCAGAGTGTCCTCAGGCAGCCGGCACCTCTGCAGCATCAGCGCTTCCGGGTCAGGAGGAGCTCAGCTGCTCTATCCAAGCTGAGCTCACACACTGATCCCGGAAGTGCCAGCACGCAGGGGAATCAGTGCAGGCAGTGTCCCAGCAGTATTCAATAAATCCTGGGCTGGGACACTGCCTGCTGCTCCGACACCCCCCTGCATCTCAGGAGAGAGCTCAGGGGGCGGGGCCCGGCGGCGGGGCGGCGGTGATTCCTCACAGGAGAGGGGGGGCCCCTCTGGACCCCTCCGGACCCCCCCATCCCAGGGCTCACTCATATTGAATCCTCCTCAGCCTCCATTGCTTCTCCTTTTGCGGCCACTACCACCGACCTGTCAGGGAGCGGAACGGACCCGCCGCTGGAGCCTTCAGGGGCCCCCTAGCTGGCCGGGGCCCTGGTGCAGCTGCACCAGCTGCACCACGGTAGTTCCGCCCCTGTATTCAGCAACAGTGTGTCCTCACTTTCTGGATGAGCGGCCAGGACTAGACACACGGCGGGAGACTGAGGAGGCTGTCGCCAGACTCTCCGGACCTCCAGAAGCTCACGGCTCCATCCTGAGATGCAGCACGTGGCGCAGCAGCTGCAGGAATTTGAAAGCTGCTGCGCCACCGCGCCTTCCTGTCCTCTGGCAGCCGGAATCAACCGCCTGGGGACCGGCCTGGCAGAGCACTATGCAGAGACATGGATGTACGTCCTAGGGATGCACATCCATGTAAAGCAGTCGCAGGGGTCGGCGGGTGCCGGGCCCCTGTACTTCCGAGCCTGGTCACACTTGCGACCTCTGCGACCGTGGGTGGTACGCCACTGTATGTATGGTCCTCCTCCTGCAATATGCCTTTATCCTGGTATGTATGGTCCTCCATTATAGTAAAATGCAGCCTCACAGTCCTCCATAAAGTATAATGCAGCGTCCCAGCCCTCCATATAGTATAAAGCTGCATCACAGCCCTTCACATAATATAATGCAGCCTTACAGCCCTTCACATAATATAATGCAGCGTCACAGCCCTTCATATAGTATAATGCAATAGTGCAGCCTCATAACCCTCCATATAGCATACATCCTCGCAACACACATACACACACAGGGACACATATGCACACACAGGGACACAGACACGGACACGCACACAGGGACACGGTCACGCACACGGGGACATGGTCACGCACATGGGGACACGGACACGCACAGGGATACACACACAGGGACACACACACAGGGACACACACACACAGGGACACACACACACAGGGACACACACACACACAGGGACACACACACACACAGGGACACACACAGGGACACACACACACAGGGACACACACACACAGGGACACTACTCACCGGTCCACCCCACCGGCGCCTCTCTCAGCCTGCAGAAGCTCGGAGGAGCCAGGACTAACGGCATCTGAGTCAAGGAGATGACTGCAGTGCCGCTGTTCTGGGCAATTACATGCCACGAGCCGTCTGGGCAGCCAATCACAGGCCAGTAGCTGAGGTCATGCGCCGACTGGCTTGTGATTGGCCAGGACAGTGGCGGGGGAAGAGAGAGAATGGTGCTGTGATCAGCCGCCTGGGGACATGGATGTGCATCCTCAGGGATACACATCCATGTAAAGCGGATGCGCCAGGGGTCAGCGGGCCCCTGTACCTTCAGGCCTGGTCGCAGCTGCGACCGTGGATGTTACGCCATTGGGGAGGGTGCACACAGTATAGGGGTACAGTATATGGAGTGGGCATGCACAGTATGGGGAGGGGGCACAAAGTATATGGGGAGGGCACAGTAAGGGGGCATACAGTATAGTGGGAGGGGGCACACAATTTAGGGGGGTACAGTATATGGAGAGGGAACACAGTATATGGGGCAGGGGCACAGAACACTGTCTGACCTGTAACAGCATCTGTAAGTCCCTCCTGGTGATCAGCTTGCAGCCCCCAGCACCTGCACCTGCTCCACTGTGCACACCACGGTTATGTCCAGCCGCTTCAGCTTGGTGCAGCAGACAGATTAGCTCCTGCCTGTCTGTGCACCTCCAACATCCGGCACTCACTGCCGTCTCCAGGAGCCGGGCTTTACTTGCCCAGCAGCGCTTAGCACTGCAGGAGGAGGCGCGGACACGGCCCTGGCCCTGCTCTCGGCTGCTCACAACAAGCAGCTGCTGCTGCTGCCAGAGGACCGGGGGTGCTAGCGGTAAGCGGTGTTTGTCCCCTGGCACTGCAGTCATACTCACCGCGCCGCCGTGCGCGGTTCCACTGTCCCGCGGTCCGCAGTGAGGAGGAGAGGAGGGGCGGGCACAGCAGCAGGAAGTGAGCTTTGTCTCACTTCCCGTCCTCCCTCCTCTCCGGCCGGCGCTATCGCGGTCGAGGTGGCCGGCTGTCAGCACGGGTCACGGGGCCCCCCGGGGGGTGCGGGCCCCCCCTGGGGGCGGGCCCGGTCGCAGTCGCGACCGCTGCGACCGCGGTAGTTACGCCACTGGTGAGAGACACCCTTGCAACTAAACTGTGTATACAAATGAAGTTCTGAGACACTGTCACTTCCTGGGACAGGGAAGCTCCAATCAGCTCCCTGCCCCTACAGAGGAGGAGTGGAGACATCACTGTTGCCGATGCGTGGAGCCTGGAGCAGGTAAGCGCTATGGAGCCGAAGATAGTGAGTCGCACACCAGGGCTGTGGAGTACTCGGGATCGGTCCCCTTCAGTCTCTGTTGCCTGGGGATGTAATGGTGGTGGCCGCGGACCGTTTCCATGGGCTATGTCAATAAAAGGGGAGAAAAATATAAAATGGACAAGGGAGTTTGTTATGGATGTGACACCACCCATGGTTTGTGGCCAATATGAGCCACTGCTGCTTGTCACGGTCCCGGGGATGATGGCAATGGGCAGCGAGGTGTTAAGCCCTCCACGGGCAGGGCTGGTTATCCCCTGGGCCGGTATATAGTCTGTGTGATGGTACGGTGTGAGGGTTCTGTGGTGTCACTTACTGGCTTCTCTGGAGCTCCCAATGCTCCTGTTCGGAAGCTGTCTTCTCCTTTCCAGCAGGCTGTCTCTGCCTGCGCAGCAAATGCAGTCGGCGGCTCCGTGGGTGCAGGCGAGCCCCGGCTAATAACCGCAAGAATATGTCTCTCACAGAGTCCTTAGTTTGACCGGTATTTTACTCACTGCAACATTTTTATTTTACACCGTATGGTTTACAGCAGTATGCTCTGGATCCCAGTTGCCGCTCTGCAGCTGGGTTGGCTTGCTAGAGTCACCCCCTCTCTGGTACCATTCAGGCCTCTTCAATCCCGCGCACATACTCTGGGCCAGCTGTTGCGGACATTCCGGTGGACATCCTGCTCGGAACTTCAAGCCCTAAGTGACTGCCTTTCCTTCATTGTGACGGGGGTGAAATACAAGACATGAAGACCCCGCACCCAGCATGTTAATTCGTGGCCGGGGTGTAAAACTTCCAGCCACATCTAGAGGACCGGCCCCCTGGTGTCAACCCGACCCCTTGGTGTACCTGTCCTCCCAGGTCCACCTTGGACCCCTTCTGCTTCTTCCTTGGTCAGTAGCCCTGGACCCAGACGGGCCCTACAGTGCCGCAGGCCGCTGGGTCCATGTTCTTCTTGGCAAGTGTGTCAGTGCCTGGGCTGCATGGGTGTCTTTACTTAGGAGTATCATTCCTCACCCACTCACTCTTGCCAGGAACCTCAACCAGAAATCTTTCTCCGAGCTCCCCTTACTTTGTGTTCCCAGGTTTTACCCTGGTTCCTCAACCCTTTTCACGGGTTTCCTTCCCTATTCTCCACCCACCACTCAGCTCCACCCCTATTCCCTGCCTGACATGGAGTACTAGGTCTACGATAACACTGAAGAAGCAGCCTGATGGTGAATGGGGAAGAGAGAATGGAAAATGAAGGGGTGCACAATATGGAGAATAGAGGGTGCACAGCATGGAAAATGGGGTGAGAAAATGGAAATGAGGGGAGTGCGCAGCCTGGAAAATGGGAGGGAATGGAAAATAGGGGGTTGCAGAGCACGATAAATGGGAGGGGGTAATGGAAAATGAGGGTGCACAGCATAGAGAATGGAGGGAATGGAAAATGTGGGGGATGCACAGCATGCTGAATGTGGGAATGAAAAATAAGGGGGTGCACAATATGGGGAATGGAGGGGAATAGATAACTAGGGGAGCGCACAGCATGGAGATTGAGGGTAGAATGGAAAATGAGGGGAGTTCACAGTATGGAGAATGGGAGAGGAAAATGGAATATCTGGGGGGTGCAGCATGTAGAATGTGGGGAGGCAATGGAGAATGAGGAGGGATGCAGCATGGAGAAATGGAGGGTAATGGAAAATACGGAGAATGTGCAGCATAGAAAATGAGGTGGGTGTGCTGCATAGAGAATGGGGGAAAAGGAAAGTGAGGGGGTGCAACATGGAGAATGGGGGGAGAATAGAAAATGACAGGAATGTGCAGCTTGGAAGATGGTGGTGAATGGAAAATAAGGGCCGGTGAAGCATGAAGAATGATGGGGGGCAGAATGGAAAATGAGGGAGGTGCACAGTATGGAGAATGGGTGAATGGAAAATGAGGAGGTGCAAAGTATGGAATTTGGGGGGAATGGAAAATGAGGGGGCAACAGTATGGAGAATGGGGGAATGGAAAGTGAGGGGAGTGTACAGCATGGAGAAAGGGGGGATAGAAAATGAGGGGGTGCAGACTATGGAAAATGGGGAAATGGAAAATGAGATGATAAAAGTATGGAGAATGGGGGGAATGGAAAATTAGGGTGATGGGCAGTATAGAGAATGGGGATGACTAGCCCAGGGTT
The DNA here is from genome assembly GCA_033576535.1 of Allobates femoralis. Lineage (NCBI taxonomy): Eukaryota > Metazoa > Chordata > Amphibia > Anura > Aromobatidae > Allobates > Allobates femoralis. The sequence goes on from JARQOC010000003.1 coordinate 176,754,211, forward strand.
TGGGGACTCTGGTATCTGGGCCCCCTGCTGCGGTAGGGATGTCACTGGTGGCCTGCCCAGACCTATGGCCCTGGTGGTCAACTAAAAATGGGTAGTTGAAATGGGAATAAAAGTTTAAAAGTTTATCGTGACGCCACCCTCAGATTCTGGTGAATAGCACCAGCGCCGCTTCAGACTTCCAGAAGGCGATGGTACAGCAGCCGAGATGGTACAGCTCCCTGCAGGTAGAGCAGGCCCTCCGGGGCAGGGATGCACCTGTAGTGATGGAAGTGCTGATGATGGAGATAGACAAGTGGCAGTGCAGCGGTGAAATAAGTACACGGAGACTCTGTCACTCTACCGGGTACTTTACTGGAACAATGCTGATGGTAGTACAGTTCACAGAAAACAGCCATTGTTAAGTAAGGGTAGCCAGCCGGGTAGACACAGTGGGCTGCAGGATCTCCTGGAGTCTCCCGAGGTATGCCTTCCTTGTTACTAACCCGTGTCCTGCTGCTACTGCCTGTCCAGGAACAGCCCGATTGGGGTGCTTCCTAAGTATCCCAGCTTCCCGCTCTCTTCTCTCCTGCACTGGATCTCGACCCCGGTGGGTTATCCTGGTGTCACTGGTTTCCTTTCTGACAGGGTGTCGGGGCCGGTAGATGGACCCACGACCTCCGTTGTTATGGCTCAGGGGCTGAACACCCTGTGCAACGTCTTCTGAACCCGGCGCTCTGGTGTATGGACCAGGATTCCATCCCTGAGTATGGACGCTCAGGGGGTCCCCTCCTTCAGTCTGGACTGCCTGTTCTCTCTCTCCAGGCCCCCTCTCTGGATGTCTCCTTTCTCTCTCTCGGAGGCTCCCCATGCTCCGTCTTTCCTCAGTGCCGACTAAAACTCATTGTGTGTCCTCCCTCCTCCCCTAACTCCCCCCCCCAGGGTACGGGCCTAAACCATGTATTCTAGGTGGGTTTGTGGGAGTGCTAGGATGGGATCGTCCTACAAATCCTACATTCCACTGTGACAGGGATAATCGCACACTCATTTATGGATGCAGTACCCCAACTGTGATGCCTGACCAGTGGGGCGCCAAAGGGACATAGTATGGAAAATTAGGGGGGTGCAGTATGGAAAATGAGGGGGTATGCAGTTTGGAGAATGGGGGTGGAGTATGGAGAATGGGAAGCCTAGTATGAAGAAAGGGTAGCCTGGGGGACCCAGTATGGAGAATGGGGTATCCTGGAGGTGAATGGTATGGAAAACGGGGTAGCATGGGAGGTGAATGGTATGGTGAAAGGATAGCATGGGGGGCTCAGTATGGGAGAGGGGTGGCATGGGGGCTTGGTATAGAGATGGCATATCCTGTGGGACACAGTATGGAAAGGGAGTAACATGGGAGAGGCATGTTATGGGGAATGGAGCAGAATGGGAGGAAAAAGGTATGGTGAAGGGATAGCATGGGAGAGGCACAATATGAAGAAGGGGTAGCATGGGGTGGCTCGGCATGGAGAAGGGGTAGCTTGGGAGGGCATGGTATGGAAAAAGGGTGGCATGGGGGGGACTCAGTATGGAAGATGGAGTAGCCTGAAGAGGTACGGTATGAAAAAAGAGTAACATGGAAGTGTCACAATATGGAGAAGGGAGTAGCATGGGAGGGGCATGGTATTAAACAGAGTAGCATGGAAGGGACATGGTATGGAGAAGAGGTAGCATGGTGGGACTCAGCTCAGTATGGAGAAGGGGTCGTGTGATGGGACTCAATATGAAGAAAGTGTGCCATTGGGGGGCTCAATATGCAGAACGGGTGGCATGAAGAGGCTCAATATAGAGTGGGTATAACATGAGAGGGACAGTGAATTGGGGGCTGCATGGAGTGGGGACAGTGGAGGTCATAGTTCATAAGTTAGGAACAATGTACTGGGTATAATTCATATTGGGAGGACAATGTAGTGATTTTCATTAATGAGGGTTGGTGTGACTGTCATATTTTAATATAGACTAGTGGGAATATTTTATAGGAGACAATAATGTGGAGGCCGTATACAATAAGTGAGACAGTTTGGGCTCATTATATATGCAGTGAGCACAGTAAGGAGCAAATATTTTTTTAAGGGACAAAGGAAAAGGCTAACTTAGGGTGGCTAATCTTTAGTCAAGAGTATTATATTGACATTGTTAGTTTTAAGGGCACCATTTCTGTATGTGCTACTGTAGGGGCTGCAATGGACAGTAAAAAACATGCTGCCACTTTAAGAGACATAACCCCCCGTGTCTGTTGTTCAGCTCCCCCTGCTAAGACTCTGCTAATGGACTGCCCAAGGATAGAAGGGAAAAAGAGCCTGTGAGAGACTCAGAAAGCTGATAGCTGTGCTGCTGTGAAGGACAGTGTGTGGATCTGTGTAAAAGGTCACACTACCTGTTTGCTTCAGTTGGACTGGAGTTTTGTGCAGACTTTGTGATTGCTTAAGAGGTGACTGCCGTGTGCATTCCTGAGGAGTTTAAGCTTTGGTGGCCCTTCCCAAGACCAAGAATGGAACTTACAGATCCGAGGCAGACCGTGAAGACCATGAAGCAAGAAGAAGCAAGAAGAAGCAAGAAGAAGATTACATTTCATTGATCCGGCCAGGAGAAGAGTGCACCACCGAACTAGACTGTTGGGGGCCCCTGGGACTGGACCTGTGTCTCCAACATCACCATGAGTTTGTTTCTGATTGTACACACCTTAGGGTCTAGCGTAGGCCTCAGTAGTTAGAACATGGCAGCCATGTGGCCCATCTAGCTGAGGCCAGTGAGGTTATACATAGAGTAGCTTTATACTTTGCCGTTGTTTGGATTTACCTGTATGATATTGATCCTGTAATAGCTGGGGCGCCGTGCTATTGAGCTGCCCAGCTAGAGAATACAAAACCTTGTTAAGTCCTCTTTTGCCACTGCATACCCTGTTTGAACGTGCCCTATCCACATCATTCCCTGCCTGTTAATAAATTCACCCTTTGTTACTTACACCTCGTCTTGTGTATCTTAATTCACTCTGCACCGTGGTGGTCCCCCGGACATCACTTCAAGTGGTGCTGCGAGCAGAGTACAGTCACCAAGACAGAGGCAGCTGACAGCAACGGCAGGAATGCTAATGTTAATGGAGCTGCTGTGGGCAATGGTGGAACCTCTGCAAGGGCACTCCCAATGGGCATCATATTTAATGTGCTACCAAAGTTCGACAACAATAACATGACACTGTCCGACTGGGAGTCCCGGCTGCAAAGCACCCTGAAGGTTTATAACATCAACCCAAACCTTGAAGTGGACATCACTTTGACTGTCCTAGAGGAAGAAGCCCGTAGAAACGTCTGCCTACAACTATAACCCACCCATAGTACCCTGAAAGAGTTAGTGAAGTTCCTGGAAGAGATCTACGGCAAGACAGCTAGCGTGGGACACCTTCAAGCCACATTTTTCTCGAGGCTGCAGTGGGAAGAAGAGGGAATTTCTCAGTATGCGACAGCACTGCAAGAAATGTTAACAGAGGTGCAGAGAAAGGAGTCGGATGGATTTGGCGGCATGGGCTTTACAGACCAGATACTGTGGGAACAATTAATTCTGGAACTACATCACACATCCTTGAGGTGAGCCCTGTCAGAACGGATCCGGGCAGATCCGGCTCTTACATTTCATCAAATCCTGTCAGAAACAGTGGCCCGAAGCAAAGAAGAAAGCTACGCATCTGGGGTGGTGCTTATCAAGGCAGCCAATTCCAGAGTGGACCCAAACTGCCAAGAGGTGCTGGTTCAGGTGGTGCAAGACCTACAGCAATCTCTTATTAACATGCAAGAAAATCTGACCCAGAATGAACGAATAATGGGAGATCTGTCCACTGAACGTCTATACCAGGCTGTGCTGGCCCCCTATCGGCCCTGCCCATCATCTGCCATGGGAGAATTACAACATCATTGCCCATCATATTCATGCAACCATTTCTCGGCCCGACCCATAGGTGACCGGTGGGTGCAGGCTTCCTCCCGTCAGCCACCAGAGTCACGAGGACAGGCTCGAGGTACCCCCGGGCGAAAAGACATCCAATGCTGGGAATGTGGAGGATGGGGGTATCTTGACAGAAGATGCCGAATTACACTCAAGGACAGCGGAAGCCACCGTTAAACTACCAACCCCCACAGTAATGTGGCATTCCGTGGGGGAGGCGAAAAGAGAGGCCGCTCCGTATCATAACAAACACTTCATATCTGAGTGTCCCATCCTACATGCTGAATTCGAGGGTGTCCCAATGAATTGCTTGATAGATACCAGGTCACAAGTGACGACGATGCCAGAAATGTACTTCAATCAACATCTCCATATACTGGCCAGGTCAGGTACCGGCAGATGTCTTCCAAGATGTAGCAAGAGGTAAAGACATTACTGAGGCAAATGCTGGATTCATGTGTAGTACAAAGTAGACAGAGCCCTTGGGCGGCCCCGGTGGTACTCGTCAAGAAAAAGGATGGGACCATCCGGTTCTGTGTAGATTATAGAAAACTCAATGCTTGGACTGTTCGAGACTTGTATCCAGTGGCGTACCTACCGCGGTCGCAGGGGTCGCGGCTGCGACCGGGCCCGCCCCCAGGGGGGGCCCGCACCCCCCCGGGTGGCCCCGTGACCTGTCCTGACAGCCGGCCGCTGCGACCGCGATATCCCCGGCCGGAGAGGAGGGAGGACGGGAAGTGAGAAAGCTCACTTCCTGCTGCTGTGCCCGCCCCTCCTCTCCTCCTCACTGCGGACCGCGGCGGGACAGTGGTGAGTGTGACTAGCAGCACTGCAGCAGACAAAACCGCTAGCCTAGCACCCCCCACCCCCGGTCCCCTGACAGCACGAGGGGAGCACTGGAGACACCGGAGGGTGAGGACTGAGGAGATCGATATATGTACACACCACACAGAGCCAGAGCTGCACTCCCTGTACTGCACAGCCAGCACATATACTCCAGAGCTGCACTCCCTGTACTGCACAGCCAGCACATATACTCCAGAGCTGCACTCCCTGTACTGCACAGCCAGCACATATACTCCAGAGCTGCACTCCCTGTACTGCACAGCCAGCACATATACTCCAGAGCTGCACTCCCTGTACTGCACAGCCAGCACATATACTCCAGAGCTGCACTCCCTGTACTGCACAGCCAGCACATATACTCCAGAGCTGCACTCCCTGTACTGCACAGCCAGCACATATACTCCAGAGCTGCACTCCCTGTACTGCACAGCCAGCACATATACTCCAGAGCTGCACTCCCTGTACTGCACAGCCAGCACATATACTCCAGAGCTGCACTCCCTGTACTGCACAGCCAGCACATATACTCCAGAGCTGCACTCCCTGTACTGCACAGCCAGCACATATACTCCAGAGCTGCACTCCCTGTACTGCACATATACTCCAGAGCTGCACTCCCTGTACTGCACATATACTCCAGAGCTGCACTCCCTGTACTGCACATATACTACAGAGCTGCACTCCCTGTACTGCACATATACTCCAGAGCTGCACTCCCTACACTGCACATATACTACAGAGCTGCACTCCCTGTACTGCACATATACTCCTGTACTGCACATATACTCCAGAGCTGCACTCCCTGTACTGTACATATACTCCTGTACTGCACATATACTCCAGAGCTGCACTCACTATTCTGCTGGTGCAGTCACTGTGTACATACCAGTGGCGTACCTACCTGTATAATCTGAATATTTATTTCTTTAAATGCTGGATTAGTTAACTATACCTATATTGATTAAATATTACACTATAAAACATTACAACAATACTATAGCGTGCTAAATGAATAGAGAAATTGTGAATTTGAGTTGATAATATTTTGGTATGGGGGGGGGGGGCCCCATTTGAAACTTCGCACCGGGGCCCCTAAGTTTGTAGTTACGCCACTGCTTGTATCCGTTACCCCGCATCAAAGAATCCTTCACAGCGTTGAGGAAGGCCAAGTACTTCTCCACCTTGGACCTAGCAAGTGGATACTGGCAAGTACCCGTAGTGGAGAAAGACAAAGCGAAGAGCGCCATCATCCTCCCTATGGGATTTTTTGAGTTTAAACAGATGCCCTTCGGGTTCTCCAATCCTCCGGACAGGTTTCAACGGCTGATGGAAAAGTGCTTAGGAGACCTAAATTTTGAAGCTACCCTGATCTATCTGGATGACATCATAGTGTTTTCTGCCTCGTTCAAACAATACTTTGCCCGGCTTAGACCGGTACTTGGAACACTGCGGGCTCATAACCTGAAGGTGAAGACGAAGAAGTACCACCTCTTCAAGAGAGAGATCAAGTACTTAGGCCATACAGTGTCACAAGGTGTAGTCCTTCCCTCACCAGAAAAGGTAGCTACTATCCAGAAGTGGCCAGTCCCTCGAAAGGTGAGAGAACTCAAGGCCTTTCTTGGACTCGCCAGGTACTACTGCCGGTTCTTCAAAGACTTTGGAAAGGTGGCGGGTCCCTTGAATGAGCTGCTGAGTGGGACCGCCAGAGTGCCGAAGAACCAGGGCATCCCTTTGGCTCAGAAACAAGACAAGTCTTTCCAGGCTATGAAGAATACCCTTACTTCAGCCCCGATTCTGGCCTACACAGATTTCGATCAACCATTCCTGCTGTACACAGATGGTAGCCTTCATGGACTTGGTGCAGTACTGTCTCAGATACAAAATGGACATGAGAGAATCATCGGTAATGCCAGTAAGTCCCTGCAGGACAGTGAAAGAAACCCTCACAATTATAGCTCCTTCCGGTTAGAGCTCCTGGCCCTAGTGTGGGCTATAACAGAGATATTTGCTGGCTTTATGACAGGAATCAAGATCCAAGCCTTCGCTCAGCTCCGGATAGCATGAACAAGCCGGCGGAGTGGTAAGTATTAATTCTTTATTATTTTTAATACCTCTGACTTTCTTTCATTTTGATTTCGCAGTCTATAGTAATACACTGCAAAATCAAATGGGGGCGGTCACACATGTCACAGAGGGGAGGAGGAACCAGGATTGTTCCTCTCCTCTGAGAGATCACTTCTTCCCCTGGCCCGTAAAAAAGCGTACTGTCTGAAAAGCACTGCTTCTTTTTTTTGCGTTTTTTTCCGCGGGTGCAAAACACTGGTAAAAGCGTCCGCGCGTAAAAACGCAAAGAAAGCACTATGTGTGAAAATAGCCTTAGGGTACCTTTACACGCCGCTACGGCAGGATGGATGCATCCCGCTACTTCACGTGCACGAGCACGCTCAAACGGTTACAAACGCTGAACGCATCACCTTTACACGCCGCCATAAGGTGCGCTACGCTACGTGACATCTATAGCTAGATACATCGCCGGGTGTCTCAAGTAGCCATCTGTAGCTCATTTACACACCGCTATAACCAGCTACTATGGGCGTACCTGATGCAGCAGGGACAGCACATAGGCGTGCCACAATTGTGGATTACGAGCCGTCCGTACGCTGATAGGACAAAGCAATAACATCCTGATTGGGCAGGCAACGCAGGAGGCTGAGTAATACAGCACGCTCGAGCGATTGTGTAGTGTGACTCGTCAGCTCCTTAAATATGCCTCCCTATGCAGCGACTACCAATCGTCATGCAGCAGCTTCCACCAATGATCGCACATGGGGCGCGGTAACACGGAGCCAGGGTCACGCCTTAGCTACATTGCAGCTACATCGCAGGGTGTCCAGAGTTCCCTTCCGTAACGTCTTTACACGCCGATGCATCTTGCTACCATCGGCTTTGTAGCTCTCTGTTTTCGAGCAGAGGTCGTAAACAGATGTATCTGTTGCCGGCTGTATCGTCACGTCTTCAGACGCCGCTACGACGGGCTATATTGGCGCTACAAGCTACATTTGTAGCCTGTAGCGGGATGCATCCATCCTGCCGTAGGGCGTGTAAAGGTACCCTTAGTGCTATGCAGCAGGTGACTGAAGTGTGCAGTATGACATTACTACAGTATTTGATATTTTTTTTAATTACTCCCCTGCGGCTTGTCTTTTGACTGCAAGCTGACCCCACATCGGCTTACAGCAAAAAGACAAGCTTACTGGGGAGTAATTTGAAAAAAAAAAAAAAAATAGTGATATCATGCTGCACACGTCAATCACCTGCTGCATAGCATTAAATCCTGGTGGTTGCTCCCATTTGAGGTTCCTGGAGTTCTCAGCTACTGGCACATCTGGAGGCTGTGAACTCTTACCAGACGTGTGGATTACGTCAGGTGTTTTTGGATTAATACATTTTTGAAAGCGGGTGTATTTTTTATTTAAAATAAAGTATTTTTGTGTGTTTGTGTTTTCGTTTCTCTTTATTTACAGTGTTGGTAATGGGGGTGTCTCATAGACAACCTAGGGCTTGATAGCGGCTATGATTTTAGACAAATCACAGCTGTCATTCACCCCTTATATTACCTTAATTGTCACTACACCAGGGCAATCGTGATGAGCAAGGTAAAGTTCCACAAATGCATATCTAGTGGATGCACAAATTTTGAGACCGCTGTTGGCTGCTATTTTGAGGCTGCACAGGGCCCAATAGCCATTGGGCCTCTTCAGTCTGAACATATCAGTCTGCAGCAGTCCACTTTACCTTCGCTGGATACCAAATATAAGAGGGACACCATGCCATTTTTTACATTTTTTTCTTTTAATAATTAACCCCTTCATGACCCATGACGTTGTACAACGTCATGGGCCGGTAAGGGGGGTTTGATGTGAGCTCCGGCGCAGAGCTCACATCAAACACCCGACATCTCAGCTGATCTCATCAGCTGAAATGTCGGGCTAATAGCACCGATCGGATCCGGGATCCGATCGGTGCTGTTAACCCTTTGGATCCCGCCGTCAATCATTGACAGTGGGATCCAAAGGTGCAGCAGTGGGGAACGCTCCATTCCCCGCCTGCATCAGAGATCCCGCAATAATATTGCGGGATTTCCAATGATCAAGCTATCACGGAGCGCTGCCAACCACATCACATCCATGATTCTGAGAGATACAGATGTGCTGCAGCTCATCGGTATCTCTCAGAAGCGATCGGACTGTGCAGCAGGGTGCCTCTCTAAGAGGCAGTGTAAAAGTAAGAATTGATTTTTTAATAAAGTTTTTAAAAACTTGTAAAATAAAAAAAAAACATTTACAATAAAACTATAAAAAAATTAAAAAAATACACGTTTGGTATCGTCACGTTCAGAATCGCCCGATCTATCAAGATATTAAATCAGGGGCGGACCTACCATGGTGCAGCTGGAGCAGCTTCACCAGGGCCCCGAGCGGCTAGGGGGCCTCTCAAGCCTGCAGGGGGCCCCCAGCTGACCCCCATGACCCTGTGCCACTGTGGCAGTGGAGAGGGGGTTAACCGAGGGAAGCTTCCTGCTTCCCTTGGCTGAGCCCGCCCCTCCTCTCCTCTGCCGCCCCGGCTCCTAGCTTGCCTCCCAGCATGGCTCCCAGCGCGGCTCGCAGGTAGGAGAAGCCACACACACAGCCCGCTCACCGCCGTTGCCTGGCAGGACCCAAGAACCCCCCCGGCGGTCCGACCGTCCGATAGCACCTACCCCCCATCCCCCAGACCCAGACAACCCCCCCCGCTCCTCACCGTCATCTGCTGTTGCACCAGGGCCCCCGGTATGCAAGGTCCGCCACTGTATTAAATCAAGGGGCGGGGCCTGACTGTCATGGGGTGAAGACGCACGCTTGCTGAGCACCTCTCACAGACCAGGATAAAACAGTCAGCCACCGCAGTAATTGCACGCCAAATGCCTCCCAGGAAGAAGCCGGCGACACAGAACCTCCAGGAGCCCCCCGGAGGACATTCCCGTCCAGTGAGCTCCATAGCGGGATTCTTTTCTGGCTCCCCAGCCTCCCCGCGCTCAGGGTCATCACAGAAAATGGCCCTGAAGCCACAGCGCCCCTCCTCCTCTCAAGCCGTCTTCCGGGAGAAGAGAGGAGAGAACAGCACAGCAGGGGGCCGCATATCAACTGCACACCAACCAGAAGTACGTGCTTCATCCCACACTCCTCAGATGAATGAGGAGTGAGTGGGTGTGATAAGATCACATGCGGGGGACAGAAGAATCTGGGGGATATGGGGAGCCCTCAACCCTAGTCGGGACGAGCCTTTCCAGCAGCACGGTCTACTCATAGGGGGGCACATAGGGAAGCAGTGGGCTCCGGAGATGGCTTGGGAGATGGGAGCTGCTCCGTTGCCCCAGACCAGGATGAGAACATTGTGACCCCAGCGGCTTTCCCACAGCACCAGGAGAGAGGATCCTTGGTATCACAACAGGAGCAAGAGGAGTTACAGCCCCATTCATCCCGGAGTCAGATCCATGTAGAGGGGCCTAATGACTTTCAGGCATTGAAGGAGCTTATACTAGCTCTTCCTACTAAGGCAGATCGGGATCTCATCATATCCAGGCTGGAACAGACCCATAAGCAGGACATGAACTCTATAAGGGGGGACCTACAAGATGTTGAGACCAGAGTGACCCAGACGGACACAGCTCACATGTCTGTGGAACAGAGAGTCCTAGCATTAGAGGACCACCTGTCAGATGCGGATGCACATACGAGGGACCTTTACCTTCTACTCGATGATCAGGAGAATAGGGGAAGGAGAAAGAATATCAGATTGAAGGGTATCTCGGAGGATTGGCCCTCGACAGAGCTGCAAGACATTGTCCGGGCAATCTTCAATACAGTGTTGGAGCGCCCTAAAGATTCCGTCTGCCCATTTGACCAGGTCCACAGGGTCTTCCGCCCAGGGGGTGGGTCTTCGGACTTCCCAGAGACGTCCTCTGCCGTCTCCATTATTTTTCTGACAAGGAACTGATAATTCAGAAGGCCTGGATGCAGGGCCCTGTTGATATGGATGGGGCAACGATCAGACTTTTCCCCGATATCTCGAGCTGCACACTGGCGATGAGACGGGCCGTATACCTTCTGTTGGTAAAAATTAAGGAAGTGGGAGCTTCATATACATGGGGTCATCCCTTTCACGTGATTGTCCGGACAGACTCGGTCACATTTCCACTCAAGAGACACTCTGAACTCACTGATCTGTTCATATTTCTAGACACGGAGCCGATGGAGGTCCCAGACTGGCTGGCTATACGCCCTGGAGAATATGGACCCTATCAAGACGGCAGAAACTGTGGACGTTCATCCAGACCTGCCCAGAGGAGACGACGACGGGAGCAGGAGAGAGATGGGTCAATTGGTGAGATGGGAGACTCTGCCCCTACCTGAGTCTTTTTACTTTTCTGTCTCTCTCTCTTTTTGTTTTTTTGGACCCCCACTCGTGGAGGTCCTTTGGTCCCCTTGTGGGTGAGCCTCTGGGGCTATTTTGACACTTTTAGATCTCTCATGGAACTGCTTATAATTTCCCATGCTTATTTACTTTGTTTTGTGTAGTACGAGCTATCTTGCTCATGCGTTGTTTTAAGGTACACCTGGGGGGGTGGGGCCTTCTTGGGAGGCACGTGCATGTGTGTGTATATGGATACGTCCATGTGCGTGTGCATGTATGCATATCATATCATATCCTGTAACTTTAATTTTTACGGGTTAAAGGTTCAATTGCACATGTTCTTGTACGGACATATGGTTATGTTAGTTATAGATGCGGTGGCAGAAGGATGTGGGGACCCCTCCGCTCTTTTGTAACGGAGGAGAGCCCCACATCAAGGAGTCGATATGTGTGTAGGACAACTCACCACATGGCGGTTGTTCACCTCCTCTCTTTTTTCCTTATATTGTCTCTGGCTGGTCCTAGAGCCTATAAGCTTGAAATAAGCTATCTCTCCCTTTTCTTTCTTTCTTCCCTATCCTCGCCTCATCCTTCATTACTTTTTGTATTCCCACTCTTTCCCCCCCTGACTCTTTCCCGCTCTATTCTTAAGAGTCTCGCTCCCCTTCCCTTCTATCCCTAACTTTTCCCTCTCTCGCTGGGCCCTCCCGAGATAAAAGGGACAGCATGGTGACCAATCTTTCGGACTCTGTCGCGGAACTCAGAATAGGAACCCTAAACGTGAAAGGGTTACATAGCCCTGGCAAATGTTCCATTCTTTTGAATATGTTATGGAAACGAAAATTGCACGTGGTCTTTCTGCAGTAGACTCACTATACGGCTGACAGACCATACATGCTCACGGACAGAAGGTTCCCGACTGTATACCACTCCCTGTCTGATGATCCCAGAGCCAAGGGCACTTGTATACTTCTATCAGGGTCGTTGGCTTGAGAGCTGATTGACTTCCGAGCGGATCAAGAGGGGAGACTGGCAATGCTCAAGGGGAGGGTGGCCTCGCAGCTTTTCACCTTTGTGTCTCTTTACTTACTAAATACGGGACAGTGTTCCTCGCTACTGAAATGCCTGGAACTAATGGAGAGGTTTGTGGAGGGCAGACTGGTGATGGGGAGGTGACCTTAATCTAGTCCTTGACCCAGAAAAGGATACATCAAAGGGTTGTACTGGCGTATCCCTGACAGCTTTAAAAAGAGTGAAACAGAGTCTTTATGAACACCAATTGATGGATACATGGAGACTGAGACATCCGACAGACATAGACTACACATTTTACTCGGCCGTTCATGATGCATACTCCCGCTTGGACCATTTTTTTTCTGAAGCACGCAGACCTAGCCTCTCTCTTGGCGGTCTCTATCAACCCCATAACGTCTTCACGCACTGGTGACACTCACAATATCCATGGAGGGCCGCCAGGAGGCCTGTAGCCATTGGATTCTGAATTCTTCTTTACTGACAGATGATCTTGTGATGAGGGATGTAGAGTCCACATTAAAAGACTACTTTCTGCACAACTCAGGAAAGGAATGTTCTCCAAATATAGTCTGGGAAGTGCACAAATGCGTGGTCAGAGGAATCTTCATCAAACATGGAGCGCGCCTGAAGAGGGAGAGGGGGCAGGAGGTGGAGGGCCTGGTGGCTGAGATTCATAGATTAGAGATTATTCAGAAATCCAGACAGGACACCCAGGTTCTGGCATCTCTTCAAAAGGCGAGAGAGGACCTGAGGGCACTCCTGATGAGTGCGGCTAAGGTATCACTAGCCACGTGCCGCAGACATTATTATGAGTTCTTTACAGTCCAAGTATAGAAAACAAATAGGCGGCACTCACCGTATGTTCGTAGGTGCTTTCTTTATTGAAGAGGTGCGGGGAGGGGGTGCATGAAGGTACAGACGACAGGTCCTGTTTCGCGGTTTGCCCGCTTCTACAGGTCTGGGGGAGGTGACGTCATGGCAGAATTTATAGGGAAACTTCCTTAAACATCACCTCCTCCTTGATACAGGTGTGCAATTAAAAACACTAGAATGAAGTAAAAACATGCTTACAAAAATGTCACCATAGTATATACATGAATAAGTCACAGTAATTACAATTTCGTGCAGAAATGCAGCCTAATGCTGCACAGAGAGGACACTGCCATTTCTGTCAGCGCCATGACACAGGCAACGCTGAGGTATACTTTATGGCGGAAATGTCGCTATTAACTGACGACAGGTGTTATCAGGGCAATCAGCTGCAGACTACCAGTGTCTAACAGCCGTGTTTTACAGTAAGGTTATCGCCCCCTGATGCCAGGCGTTGTCCAGGCAACCAAACTTGAAGCGCCAGTGTGGTGCGGTTAGAAAGGGCAAGAGTGTGTGGGTCTGTGGGAATTAATCTAGAGGCGGAATTCACCTATTAAGCCTAGACCTTTATTTCCACAATAAGTAAGAACTTGAACCAGATTCGACTCCCCAATGGGGAGGGGGAAAAAAAAAAAAGAGAAAAGTGTTTTAAAACCATCCCCTTTTCCCCTTTTCTTCCCTACTCTTTGTGTCATAATGATTAAATTGATTAACCCTCTAAAATAAAAGCTGAATTATCAGCAGTAAGGGGGAAAATCCGTTTCCCCTACGTCGTTCAAGCCTCAAGTCTTATTTGTGTGTTTTTACAAACATAATCTATATAAATGTTGATATGTATGGTTAGAGGGGAATCAAGTTGTTCCATAGTAAGTAAAATTTAATAAAATTTAGTTAAATTAAACTCCCCAATGGGGAGGGGGGAAAAGGAAGAAAGGTGTTTAAAACCATCCTTTTTTGTGTCATATTGATTAGAATGATTAACCCTCTAAAGTGAAGGCTGAATTATCAGCAGTACGGGGAGAATTCCATCTCCCCTGCGCCTTCCAAGCCATAGTTTTACTATGCATGTTATCACAAACATATTCACATATATAATAATGTATAATGTATATGGTCAGGGGGGGATTGTTTCCACAGACACACCAACACACCTCCAACTGCCTGTATTATAATCTATACCCACACTACACTGGCAACGTATGGTCACCTGGATACCTCTTCGGGCCTCTATGTGTCGACACCTTATTGGCCACTCAGTCAAAAGCTACGTGTATGCCGTGTCATTTATTATTTATTAGACCTGATATGTTGCCATTTACTTGTTAGGAAAGAGAAACATAGGCCACAGAGATGTGCCCAGTAGTCGTGAGTGTTCATAAAGGAAGACACAGCGATCCAATTAACAAAAAAGGGAGACCCAGAGTTCATCTCCGGTACCAGGAAGGAGCACAAATAACGGATCATGGCGCCCCCCTGGCCCGGAAGACGAACTATGGGTGATTATACCTATTGATATTAACGTATGCTAGTATCCCAAATACAAATAGTGCAATTTTTTTCAAGAAAAAGGGGTGAGGGATATTAGACCCACAAAGAAAGGTGGCGACTTACATAAACATCTGCTCCAATGTGAGAGCAGATGGATAATTGAGTCGCGAGCCTGTGGACCACTAGGTCTAAACGACAAGAATGAGCTAGCTCCGTTTCTTTAGTCTGCAAGCCATCTCTCTCTCCCTCACCCCTTTTTCTTGAAAAATATTGCAAATACAAATATTGCACTATTTGTATTTGGGATATTAGCATACGTTAATATCAATAGGTATAATCACCCATAGTTCGTCTTCCGGGCCAGGGGGGCGCCATGATCCGTTATTTGTGCTCCTTCCTGGTACCGGAGATGAACTCTGGGTCTCCCTTTTTTGTTAATTGGATCGCTGTGTCTTCCTTTATGAACACTCACGACTACTGGGCACATCTCTGTGGCCTATGTTTCTCTTTCCTAACAAGTAAATGGCAACATATCAGGTCTAATAAATAATAAATGACACGGCATACACGTAGCTTTTGACTGAGTGGCCAATAAGGTGTCGACACATAGAGGCCCGAAGAGGTATCCAGGTGACCATACGTTGCCAGTGTAGTGTGGGTATAGATTATAATACAGGCAGTTGGAGGTGTGTTGGTGTGTCTGTGGAAACAATCCCTCCCTGACCATATACATTATACATTATTATATATGTGAATATGTTTGTGATAACATGCATAGTAAAACGTATGGCTTGGAAGGCGCAGGGGAGATGGAATTCTCCCCGTACTGCTGATAATTCAGCCTTCACTTTAGAGGGTTAATCATTCTAATCAATATGACACAAAAAAGGATGGTTTTAAACACCTTTCTTCCTTTTCCCCCCTCCCCATTGGGGAGTTTAATTTAACTAAATTTTATTAAATTTTACTTACTATGGAACAACTTGATTCCCCTCTAACCATACATATCAACATTTATATAGATTATGTTTGTAAAAACACACAAAGTAAGACTTGAGGCTTGAACGACGTAGGGGAAACGGATTTTCCCCCTTACTGCTGATAATTCAGCTTTTATTTTAGAGGGTTAATCAATTTAATCATTATGACACAAAGAGTAGGGAAGAAAAGGGGAAAAGGGGATGGTTTTAAAACACTTTTCTCTTTTTTTTTTTTTCCCCCTCCCGTTGGGGAGTCGAATCTGGTTCAAGTTCTTACTTATTGTGGAAATAAAGGTCTAGGCTTAATAGGTGAATTCCGCCTCTACGATTAATTCCCACAGACCCACACACTCTTGCCCTTTCTAACCGCACCACACTGGCGCTTCAAGTTTGGTTGCCTGGACAACGCCTGGCATCAGGGGGCGATAACCTTACTGTAAAACACGGCTGTTAGGGTGCCTTCACATTTGCGTATGGGAAAGCAGCGTATGCTGCGTTCCCATACGCAGTCAAACGCATGCGCACTGCGGTTCCTATGTTTAACATAGGAACGCATAGTGCCTGCGTTTGCTGCGTTCGGGTGCGGATGCGGACGATATCTGCTCCTTCCGGTGTCCAGCATCCGCGCCCGGGACGCAGCATGTTGCATTTTTTGTGCGCTCAGGGAGCTTGGAAAATCGGCAAGCGTCCCCAAGCGCACAAAACAATGCATTGTCTTCAATGGGTCCGCAGTGTTCAGCGCTTGACAGCGCTGGAGAACGCTGCGGACCCATTGAAAAATCTCCCGGTGGCCGCCGGTGATGTCACAGGAGCTCACCGACGGCCACCGGGAGATCAGCTGAGCCACTGCTGTCCTCCTCCTCCCCGCCGCCGGTAAGCACCGGGACCTGTCGGCGGGGAGTACAGCTGATGTGACAGCTGTTTGAATCTTCCCGCGCCGACATCTCCTCTCGGTGTCGGCGCGGGAAGATTCAAACAGCTGTCAGATCAGCTGTACTCCCCGCCGACATGTCCCGGTGCTTACCGGCGGCGGGGAGGAGGAGATCTCCGGCGCTGAACTCCTCCTCCGGCCGCCCCCGGACAGTGCCGATTGGCTGCCGGGCTGCACAATGATGTGTCCGCAGGCGGACATTATCCGCTGCGGACACATCATTTCCCCACTGCTTTTGACAGCGTTTGTGTCTGCATGCCATCAGCATGCAGACACAAACGCCAGTGTGAAGCCACCCTTAGACACTGGTAGTCTGCAGCTGATTGCCCTGATAACACCTGTCGTCAGTTAATAGGCGACATTTCCGCCATAAAGTATACCTCAGCGTTGCCTGTGTCATGGCGCTGACAGAAATGGCAGTGTCCTCTCTGTGCAGCATTAGGCTGCATTTCTGCACGAAATTGTAATTACTGTGACTTATTCATGTATATACTATGGTGACATTTTTGTAAGCATGTTTTTACTTCATTCTAGTGTTTTTAATTGCACACCTGTATCAAGGAGGAGGTGATGTTTAAGGAAGTTTCCCTATAAATTCTGCCATGACGTCACCTCCCCCAGACCTGTAGAAGCGGGCAAACCGCGAAACAGGACCTGTCGTCTGTACCTTCATGCACCCCCTCCCCGCACCTCTTCAATAAAGAAAGCACCTACGAACATACGGTGACTGCCGCCTATTTGTTTTCTATACTTGGACTGTAAATGCTTGACTGGCTGATGCAGGCTTTCTTATGGAGGAATAAGAAAGACCAATAGCCCTGAAGGTGCCCGGTGCCCCTACCTTTCTATACAATTATTATGAGTTCGGGAACAAAACAAGCAAAACCTTAACGAGGGCCTTTCGCATACAAAGAGCGCGCAGATTTATTCCCCAGGTAATGGACCATAGAGGTACTAAGGTCTCCACTCCACAGGCAATAGCCGCAGCATTTAAAGATTTTTACGCTAAATTATATTCTATAGTGGACACATTGTCGATAGACAAAAATCAGACATATACAGTGTTGGCCAAAAGTATTGACACCCTGCAATTCTGTCAGATAATACTCAGTTTCTTCCTGAAAATGATTGCAATCACAAATTCTTTGGTATTATTATCTTCATTTAATTTGTCTTCAATGAAAAAACACAAAAGAGAATGAAGCAAAAAGCAAAACATTGATCATTTCACACAAAACTACAAAAATGGGCCAGACAAAATTATTGGCACCCTCAGCCTTATACTTGGTTGCACAACCTTTAGCCAAAATAACAGCTATCAACCACTTCCGGTAACTATCAATGAGTTTCTTACAATGCTCTGCTGGAATTTTAGACCATTCTTCTTTGGCAAACTGCTCCAGGTCCCTGATATTTGAAGGGTGCCTTCTCCAAACTGCCATTTTTAGATCTCTCCACAGGTGTTCTATGGGATTCAGGTCTGGACTCATTGCTGGCCACCTTAGAAGTCTCCAGTGCTTTCTCTCAAACCATTTTCTAGTGCTTTTTGAAATGTGTTTTGGGTCATTGTCCTGCTGGAAGACCCATGACCTCTGAGGGAGACCCAGCTTTCTCACACTGGGCCCTACATTATGCTGCAAAATTTGATGGTAGTCTTCAGACTTCATAATGCCATGCACACGGTCAAGCAGTCCAGTGCCAGAGGCAGCAAAGCAACCCCAAAACATCAGGGAACCTCCGCCATGTTTGACTGTAGGGACCGTGTTCTTTTCTTTGAATGCCTCTTTTTTCTCCTGTAAACTCTATGTTGATGCCTGTGCCCAAAAAGAGAGAACATTCTTCCAAAACGTTGTAGGCTTTCTCAGGTAAGTTTTGGCAAACTCCAGCCAGGCATTTTATGTCTCTGGGTAAGAAGTGGGGTCTTCCTGGGTCTCCTACCATACAGTCCCTTTTCATTCAGACGCCGACGGATAGTACTGGTTGACATTGTTGTACCCTCGGACTGTAGGGCAGCTTGAACTTGTTTGGATGTTAGTCAAGGTTCTTTATCCACCATCCGCACAATCTTGCGTTGAAATCTCTTGTCAATTTTTCTTTTCCGTCCACATCTAGGGAGGTTAGCCACAGTGCCATAGGCTTTAAACGTCTTGATGACACTGTGCACGGTAGACACAGGAACATTCAGGTCTTTGGAGATGGACTTGTAGCCTTGAGATTGCTCATGCTTCCTCACAATTTAGTTTCTCAAGTCCTCAGACAGTTCTTTGGTCTTCTTTCTTTTCTTCATGCTCAATGTGGAACACACAAGGACACAGGACAGAGGTTGAGTCAACTTTAATCCATGTCAACTGGCTGCAAGTGTGATTTAGTTATTGCAAACACCTGTTAGGTGCCACAGGTAAGTTACAGGTGCTGTTAATTACACAAATTAGAGAAGCGTCACATGATTTTTCTAACAGTGCCAATACTTTTGTCCACCCCCTTTTTTATGTTTGGTGTGGAATTATATCTAATTTGGTTTTAGGACAATTCTTTTTGTGTTTTTTTCATTGAAGACAAATTAAATGAAGATAATAATACCAAAGAATTTGTGATTGCAATCATTTTCAGGAAGAAACTGAACATTATCTGACTGAATTGCAGGTGTGTAAATACTTTTGGCCAACACTGTAAGAAACAGATAGCTGATTATCTTGAAAAGTCAGGCCTACCCAGGCTCCCAGAGGAGGACTTGGTTAACTTGGAGAACCCTATCACGATGGGGAAGTGGGTGGAGGCGATCCGACAGTCTCCCAGTGGTAAGGCCCCCGGTCCGGACAGCATCCCGATGGAATACTATAAAAAGCTGGCATCTCAGCTGTCTCCCCATTTCTTAGCTGCTTTTAATAACATTGCGAGAGACTTTACAATAACAATCCCAGGAGATGCCCTGAGAGCTAACATAGTTGTAATACCAAAAGAGGGTAAGGACCCATTAAATTGTGCTAGTTACCGCCCCATCTCTCTCCTCAATGTGGACCTAAAACTGTTTACCAGAATTTTGGCGAACATATTGTCTGTACTAATGGGTGGTGTAATACATCCAGATCAAGCGGGGTTCATGTTGGGTAGAGAGGCCAGAGACAACACGGTGAGGGCCTTAAACCTTGTTCATAGATCCCGATTTAAAGACCAACCAATGTTGATACTCTCTACAGACGCTGAAAAAGCATTCAACCTCGTAAATTGGGACTTCATGAGGGAGGTACTGTGCTCGCTGGGGCTGAGGACTTCTATGATGCGCTGGATAGAGGCTATTTACAGCCGTCCGTTGGCCTGTGTCAGGGTGAATGGAGTATATTCTGATGCCTTCCCTATACTAAACGGCACCCGGCAGGGATGTCCTCTTTCCCCATTGATCTTCATTCTGACACTGGAACCACTCTTGAGATGCATCAGAAGTAATCCGGACATCACCGCTCCGAGGGTTCTTTTGACCTCCCATAAGGTCGCAGCATATGCGGATGACCTATTATTTTTTATTACCAATCTGAATATCTCTCTACCATGTTTGATGGCTGAACTGGACAAATATTCCAGCTTGACCTATTTTAAGATCAATTGGTCCAAATCAGCAGCGCTTAATATCAACTTACCAGCCTCTGTTTTGGCTAGTATCAAAGGCAGTTTCAAAGTCAAATGGGTGGGGGCCTCGCTGAAGTATCTGGGTATAAATTTGACCTCTGATCTGGACTCCTGGTACAGAGCAAACTTTGTCCCTCTTCTCCTGACATTGAGAGGAGATAGTGATAGATGGGTCAAGGGGTGCTTCACCTGGTTTGGCAGATGTGAAATTGTGAAGATGAACGCTCTGCCGCGGGTCCTGTACCTCCTACAGGCAATCCTGATTAAGATTCCCGAATCCTTTTTTAAGGATTTTTCCTCCCTTCAGATTAAATTTGTATGGGCCGGTAAACCAGCCAGACTGGCAAGATCCTTATTGTACAGACAGAAGTTGAAAGGGGGTCTGGGTCTTCCGGATTTGAAGGCTTACCACATGGCTACTCACATGGTGAGGGTGCTAGACTGGTGCAGGCATGGTCTGAACAAGCCCTGGGTACAGATTGAGCAGGACTTTACTGGTATTCCCCTGGCGGCTCTCCCATGGCTTCCCGACATTTCTGATACAGACTTGAAGAGTCACCCAACCATAGGGCCTACGCTGAAGTGTTGCTCCAATCCTGCAACTCGTTCCCGACTACTGCCTTACCCATCTTCTTTGACACCGATACTTGGGACTCCGGACTTTGCCCCTGGTCTGACAGACCCTACCTTCAGGACATGGATAAGGGGTGTTGTGTTTAGAGCGATTCAGTTTATCAGGAACAATAACTGGCCAACCAGGATATGTCGGTGCCCTCACCCTTGGGACCATGGAGGGCATTGCAGTTGAGGCACTATCTGAGATCTCTGCCAGAGGCAGCCCAATTCCTGGGTCCTACCACCAAATTTGAAAACTTGTGTCTGGAGGAGGGATTCCTGTCTCATGCTTTATCAGTAGTAAAATCTACCCTGGACTTGATGGAGGACCTCCCACCTCCGAAATACCTGTTGAAATGGGAACAAGACCTAAAAATCCAACTAACTCCTGAACAGAGAGAGGTGGTCCTGACTCTAGCACATAAGTCCACAATAAGCTCAGGCTTCCAGGAAGCAAATTAAAAGCTCCTGTCCCGATGGTACAGGGTCCCTCAGAGAGTCCACACTATGCTCCCATCTGTGGACCCCACGTGTTGGCGATGTAAAAAAGAGGTGGGATCGTTTTTACATATTTTTTGGAGCTGTGAGGGATTGAAGAGGTATTGGGAAGAAGTAAAAAAAAATCACTAAACAGGTCACAAAAACTGAACAAGTGTTGGGATCAGAACTTTTTTTTGCTCCAACTATCTACCCTCCCAGTCTCGTCCCACAGGACGACTCTATTAAAATTTATGGTGATGGCTGCGAGACCTTGTATTCCTTTGTGCTGGAGGTCCCCATCCCCCGAGTATCAACATGTGGGTGACTAAACTAAATGTTTGATGCTGATGGAAGACATGACAGCATCAATACAGAATAAATATACAGAGTTCTTTGGTACCTGATATCAGTGGACAGAGTTTAAGTCTTCCCTGGAGTACCTGGCCCTTCTGGGTCGTGCCCAGTGAGACATCCTTTCCCTTACCCGTTTTCCCTCTGCCTTCCCTGACCCTATACTCCCCTGCCATATCCGATCTTTCTTTCTTTTTCTCTTATCACTTTTCTTCCTGTCTTTTCTCCCTTTTGGGATTAACCATTGTTCTATTTTGCCCTAAGGGCTTTAGATAATATCTTTGTCCGGGCCTAGTTGGATGTTTACCGTATATACTCGTGTATAGGCCGACCCATGTATAAGCCGACCCCCCTACTTTTGCCCCCAAAACCTGGGAAAACCTATTGACTCGTGTATAAGCCGAGGGTGGACCCCAGCACAGGTATACATCCCCAGCAGTGTGGTATACAGGCCCCCCCAGTGGTATACAGGCCTCCCCAGTGGTAGTATACAGAAGCCTCCCCAGTGGTAGGATATACAGGCCCCAGTGGTATATACAGCAGCCCCAGTGGTATATACAGCAGCCCCAGTGGTATAGCAGCCCCAGTGGTATACAGCAGCCCCAGTGGTATACAGCAGCCCCAGTGGTATACAGCAGCCCCAGTGGTATACAGCAGCCAGTGGTATAAGCAGCCCCAGTGGTATACAGAAGCCCCAGTGGTTGGTATAGCAGCCCCAGTGGTATACAGAAGCCCCAGTGTGTGGATACAGCAGCCCCAGTGGTATATAGCAGCCCCAGTGTATAAGCAGCCCCAGTGGTATATAGCAGCCCCAGTAGTATATAGCAGCCCCAGTGGTTGGTATACAGCAGCCCCAGTGGTATACAGCAGCCCCAGTTGTATATAGCAGCCCAGTGGTATACAGCAGCTCCAGTGGTGTATAGCAGCCCCAGTGGTATACAGGCCCCAAATGCTGGCACTCGCCCCCCCCTCTGTTGTAAGGGGCCCCCCGCTGCTTAACTTACCATCCTCGGTCTTCTGCACCGCACCAGTCTTCTGTGCTCCGTCCTCCATGCTCCCGTCCGGCTGCATCTTGGGTCCCCGGCCGTTCGCACGATGACGTCATCACTACTGCGACGGCCGGGGATCCCGGATGCAGCCGGACGGGAGCATGGAGGACGGAGCACAGAAGACCGGAGGTGCAGAAGACTGGGGATGGTAAGTTAAGCAGCGGGGGACCCTTACAACAGAGGGGGGGGCGAGTGCCAGCATTTGGGGGTACCGTATTGACCTGTGTATAAGCCGAGGGGGGACTTTTCAGCCCAATTTTTGGGCTGAAAAACTCGGCATATACATGAGTATATACGGTAGCCTGGATGGAATGTAAGGGCCTGTTGCCTGTATGTAGGGGGTTGGGTATTTTTCGGTTTTCCCCTTCTGGGTCGTGCCCAGTGAGACATCCTTTCCCTTACCCGTTTTCCCTCTGCCTTCCCTGACCATATACTCCCCTGCCATATCCGATCTTTCTTTCTTTTTCTCTTATCACTTTTCTTCCTGTCTTTTCTCCCTTTTGGGATTAACCATTGTTCTATTTTGCCCTAAGGGCTTTAGATAATATCTTTGTCCGGGCCTAGTTGGATATTTACCGTATATACTCGTGTATAAGCCGACCCATGTATAATCCGACCCCCCTACTTTTGCCCCCAAAACCTGGGAAAACCTATTGACTCGTGTATAAGCCGAGGGTGGACCCCAGCACAGGTATACATCCCCCAGCAGTGTGGTATACAGGCCCCCCCAGTGGTATACAGGCCTCCCCAGTGGTGGTATACAGGCCTCCCCAGTGGTAGTATACAGCAGCCTCCCCAGTGGTATATACAGGCCCCAGCAGTATATACAGCAGCCCCAGTGGTAAACAGCAGCCCCAGTGGTGTGGTATACAGCAGCCCCAGTGGTATACAGCAGCCCCAGTGGTATACAGCAGCCCCAGTGGTATATAGCAGCCCCAGTGGTATATAGCAGCACCAGTGGTATACAGCAGCCCCAGTGGTGTGGTATACAGCAGTCCCAGTGGTATATAGCAGCCCCAGTGGTATACAGCAGCCCCAGTGGTATATAGCAGCCCCAGTGGTATATAGCAGCCCCAGTTGTATACAGCAGCCCCAGTGGTGTGGTATACAGCAGCCCAGTGGTATACAGCAGCCCAGTGGTATACAGCAGCCCCAGTGGTATATAGCAGCCCCAGTAGTATATAGCAGCCCCAGTGGTATATAGCAGCCCCAGTGGTATAGCAGCCCCAGTGGTATACAGCAGCCCCATGGTGGTATACAGCAGCCCCAGTGGTATATAGCAACCCCAGTGGGATATAGCAGCCCAGTGTATATAGCAGCCATGTATACAGCAGCTCAGTAGTGTATAGCAGCCCCAGTGGTATACAGGCCCCCAAATGCTGGCATTCGCCCCCCCCCCTCTGTTGTAAGGGGCCCCCCGCTGCTTAACTTTCCATCCTCGGTCTTCTGCACTGCGCCAGTCTTCTGTGCTCCGTCCTCCATGCTCCCGTCCGGCTGCATCTTGGGTCCCCGGCCGTTCGCACGATGACGTCATCACTACTGCGACGGCCGGGGATCCCGGATGCAGCCGGGGGGAGCATGGAGGACGGAGCACAGAAGACCGGAGGTGCAGAAGACTGGGGATGGTAAGTTAAGCAGTGGGGAGCCCTTACAACAGAGGGGGGGCGAGTGCCAGCATTTGGGGGTACCGTATTGACCTGTGTATAAGTCGAGGGGGGACTTTTCAGCTCAATTTTTGGGCTGAAAAACTCGGCTTATACACGAGTATATACGGTAGCCTGGATGGAATGTAAGGACCTGTTGCCTGTATGTAGGGGGTTGGGTATTTTTCGGTTTTCTTTTCTAACCCAAAATCTCAATAAAAGTGACCGAAACTGGATGCAGACACCAGTTATAAATGGGACGTAGAAATACACATGTTTATATGAAGACATATGTAACAGTGTTAGATTTCTTGGTAAGCCATTGCAAACTTGTGATTTAAAATGAACTTAATGATTGGGAATGTCTGCACGTTTATGCTTTGTGAAAAAGGTTTGTCAAATAATTGTCTTGCTTATTTGATAAATAAAAAATAAAAAAAACAAAAGATATTAAATCAATTAATGAGAGCCGTAAACTGCGTAATGGAAAAAATGGTCCAGACGTCAAAATTACATTTTTTTGGTCGCTGCAACATTGCTATAAAATGCAATAACTGGCCATCAAAACAGCACATCCACCCAAAAATGTAATCATTAGAAATCTCAGCTCAAGACGCAAAAAATAAGCCATCACACAGCCTCAGATCCCGAAAAATGAGGACGCTACGGGTTGCAAAACATGCCGGAAAAAGTGAGACTTCTTTCTTTTTTAAACTTCTGAATTTTTTTTCATCACCTAGATACCAGTAAAAGTGTACATATTTGGTATCTACAAACTCGTACTGACCTGATGCATCACCCCGTCAAGTCGATTTTACCATATAGGGAACATGGCGACTAAAAAAACCAAAAAAATTGCACTTTTTTTGCAACTTCACTGCACTTGGAATTTTTTTGGCACTTTTCCTTTACACTATATGGTAAAATAAATGATTGCATCTTAAAGTACAACTCATCCCACAAACAACAAGCCCTCATATGTCTATATTGATGGAAAAATGAAAATGTTATGGCTCTTGGAAGCAGGGGAGCAAAAAACAAAAAGGGAAAACAAAAAATTCCAGGGTCATGAAGGGGTTAAAAAACAGCATGGGGGAGCCTCTGACGTCAGAGGCAAGCGCCCGATGACGCTTGCTTGAGCGCCGCTATGCTGATTGGCCCACACTATGACCTGGGCGGAGCTGCGGCCTGAACTCCGGAAGAACAGGGACCATGGAGCCTAGGACCGGCAATACCGGTGCAAAACGGCACCGGAACACGGCGGACGGCAGCGGATCATCTCGGGGACCGGACCGGAGCACAGAGGACAGCACAGGACCATCGGGGACCCCACACCGGACCCGGTAAGAAGCGGTGCTATGTGTCTGTGTGGTGTGTGTGGTGTGTATGGTGTGTATATATGTGTATATTTGTGTATGTATGTGTCTGTCTGTATGTGTGGGAATGTGTGGATGGATGGCTGCAGTGTGTGGATGGATGGATGGATGGTGGGGCCTCCAATGCAAGGCCCCCCCCGAAAGTAAGACAGGTGGCCACTTTTGGCCGCAAAAAGAATGTAAGACCCTGTCTTACTTTCGGGAAAACACGGTAGTAATGAATAGTGCTGAATATATTTGCTTATCACCATACCACATAAGAAAATTGCAAAGTATAATAATTCTAACCTACCATTTCTTAGATATACATGAAAACAAGCTCATTCAAACACTAACATAACGCAAATTAGTTTCTGTATATTACAGTTTAACAAAACCAGTTATTTGTAATATTAATTTATTTTTCCTGAGAAACATATATTTTATAGCTAAATTGTTCAAGGTTAAAATAATTATATAAATTAGGGGTATCATTGACCTTTGTGTTACTCAGTAGTCAAATAGTTCAATACAAATCAGATGATTATTGTTGTAAATCTTGACATTTATTGGTAGGTGGTAGTTTGGGTTCAAGAAAGCCACTTATGAAGCTTGCCTGCGGAGTGTTTTTAGAAGTATTGCTCATGTATACACCTATTTAATATTGCTTTTCAGAAAATAATTGGTATGCTGGGTGCATGATATTTAGTGTGTTCAAATAGATGTCAGATTTCATAATGTATTGTGGCAGTGGCAATAGGGTTTCATGAGACAGGTCAACACAATGAGCTCTATACAACCAAAAAACATAACTGTGATTATTATAGGTCAAAACCAACAGCAGCTAATAGAAAGGTTGAATTTCAATGCTCTGTTCTAAATACAGTATGTTTAATGAATTGAGCCTATTTAGTAGCTTTCCAGAAAAATACAGAGAACTGAAGTCAGCAGAGCAGATGTAGCCGTTTAATGTGTAAATACTAAAATTAACTGATAGGGGGCCGTCACACGGAACGATATCTTGCCCGATATCGTTTAAGCGATCTCCTTTTTGATCGCTTAAGCGATATCGGGCAAGATATCGTTGCATGTAATCAAGCGATTTACGATGGTAAATCGCTTGATCGTGACATCGCTGATCTGAGGTTCGGTTCTCAGATCTAGCGATGAACGATGCAACGATCTGCATCATCGTGGTGTATGACACCACGATGATCCATCTCCCAGCGACCGCACTATGCTGGGAGATGGTAACTATGGTACACGTCGGGTAACTAAGCGACGCGCGGCGCCTAGTTACCCGATGTGTACCATAGTAACGAGCGAGATCGCGGATCCACATCGCTGGTGAGTCTGTCTGTGTGACATCTCACCAGCGATGTGAGCGATATTGTAAGCGATTGCGCGTGCACGTGATCGCTTACAATATCGCATGAGATATCTCACCGTGTGACGGCCGCCATAAATATATTGAGTCCTGATTTCTTATTCTTTTGCATGTTTGTCACACTTAAATGTTTCAGATCATTAAATAAATTTAAATATTAGGCTAAGATAAAACAAGTAAAATAAAAGTGCAATTTTTAAATGATTGTCTTTATTATAAAGGGAAAGAGAAATCCAAACTTACAAGGCCCTGTGGGAACAAGTGATTGCCCCCTCACATTTAAACATAAACTAACTGTGGTTTATCACATTTTTGGAAAGCTGAGGTCAATTTCCCTATCTACACCCAGGCCTGATTACTGCCACACCTGTTCTCAATCAAGAAATCACTTAAATAGGACCTCCCTGATAGGTAGACCAAAAGATCCTCAAAAGCTAGACATCATGCCATGATGCAAAGAAATTCAGAAACCAAAAAGAAACACTGTAATTAAGATCTATCAGTCTCGAAAAGGTTATAAAACAATTTCTAAAGCTTTGGTTCTTCAGTGAATCACAGTTAGAGCCATTATGCACAAATAGCAAAAACATGGAACACTGGTGAACTTTCCCAGGAGTGGCCGACTGACCAAAATTACATCAAAAGCGCAGTGACCACTCATCCAAGAGGTCACAAAAGACCCCACAGCAACATCTAAATAGCTGCAGTTCTCAGTTAAGGTCAGTGTTCATGACTCCACCATAAGAAAGAAGGCAAAAATGACCTGCATGGTAGCGCTCCAAGATGAAACCACTACTGAGCAAAAAGAACATAAAGTCTCATCTCAGTTTGGCCAGAAAAAATCTTTTTTTTTTTAAACAATACATTTTTTATTCAAATAAATCTTTTAACAACATACCGCATATAACTTGTTTACACAATTATATCAAAATATCAGTCATGTACAAATAATCACGACCAGTGTAAACCAATTCCAAGCTGGATATTATAGGAGAGGAAGGGAAAGAAAGGACCACACAGAAAGGAAGGGGCAGCCAGGATTGGACACAAAAGGTAAATTAATGGATAGTGGCGGGGGAGAATAAGCTTTGGGAGCGTTGTTTAAAATATTTTTGTATACTAATCAAATTGTGAGAAGACCAGAATCAACCAGGAACAATATTAAAGCCATTCTAAGTGTGAGATATCGCCAATCCAGAAGTTTCCCACTGGCGACTGACTCGTTCTTTTTGCTTTATCAAGTGAACCAAACCGCGTTCATGTAGATAATGAGAATTTATCCTGCCAATGAGTTCCTCCTGTGTGGGGGTAGAAGCTTCCCTCCAGTTCCTTGCCAAGTTCTGCTATCAAAACATGGGTTATCACTGGAACTAAGTTTGGGGGAAGAAGGTCCAACCCAATATTTAAGACTTCCAAGGGCCCCTCTAGAGTTAAAGGGAATCCTATCAAGGTTCTGATTAAGTCTGTCACTCGATTCCAGAATTCTCCTATCTTGGGGCACCAGCACACATGACCCAGATCCCCTTTTTTACCACATCCCTTCCAAGCATAATGGGGAATATGATTTGTTAAATTTGAAAATTCTATAAGGGGTCAGATACCAGTTCATATATATTTTTTTAGTTATTCTAGATAGTTAATACAGGAGGAGTGCCTTTGAGTAAATGTGGCCGCAGACCACCAGTGTTCGGGGGTGGATGAGAAAGATAGTGCCTCCTCCCAGACATTCATATAAGGGAGTTTGACAGACTCTGCTGGCAAATTAAGAGTCCTATAGAACAGAGACAATCCATGTTCATTGGGGTATTCTACTTTAAAGTATTTCTGCATCATGTCTGATGGGTCAGGGCTCCACCAAGGTAGAAATGTGAACAACTGGATAAAATGACGGATTTGGAGGTACTGATAAAAGCACGTTTTGGGAATCTTGTTTAAAATTGGGACAAGTCTGCAAAGAAGGGGAATACAGGGCCATCTTAGAGTTTGTCAAGCATGCTTACACCTGATTTCACCCACAAGTCTAGAGACAACTCAGAGATGTGTGCCTCGATCACTTTTAAAGAAATGTATTTAAATAGGGATTTTGTCAGTGTTCTATCAAGGTTATTCCCAAAAGAAATCAATGAGGACATCATATGTAAGGGAAAATTCGATGTCAGGGGTTTCAGTAGCTCGATCTCTAGCAAAAGTCTAGTAGACCAGTGGGGAACAAACTGTCTTTCTATTTGGAGCCATCTATAATTAAGTTCCCCAGCCCACCAATCTTTTGCAGCCTTGAGTATAGACGCCTTGTGGTACAAAGATAGATTTGGTACACCCATTCCATCATGAGAATATTGGAAATGTATAGCCTTGACCGCCACTCTTGGTTTATTTGCTTTCCAAATAAACTTACTATTTAGGGATTGTAGGAGCCCTATGCATCTAGATGGGAATTTGAGAGGGAGACATCTGAACCAGTAGGTAATCTTAGGCAGAAACGTAATTTTTACAATTTGTATTCTGGTAACCTAGGACAGTGGGAGAAGGGTCTGCCTTTAGAAGTCCCCACGAACTTCCGAAATCAATGATTCGCAGTTCAACTTAATTAGATTTACTAATTTCGTAATTTTAATTCCCAAATATGTAAATCCAGCTTCCTCCCACTTAAAGGAAAAATGCTCTAGTATTCTATCCTTTACCAAAGGAGTAATATTTATGAGGAATATGATAGACTTTGTGGCATTTAATTTGTAATATGAGATTCTGGAGAATTCAGCCAGGGTGTCCATGACACCCACCAGACCCCTCCACGCTGGTGAGAGATATCAGATCAGTACCTGGTCTCTGGAGAAATATGCAGTCACCTTCTTTGAAGATCTCCTTCTTGCTGACTTGCCACACACCATTGGAACCACTGCGTCCTCAGGTCACCAGGTAACTTATTTAGGGCTTCCTAGAGTGGTTTTTCACCTTCTTGTGCCGAGTTTAAGACGATCTCTGCTGGAGCTCCTGCTCTAAGCAGCCTGTGCCATTCAAAGCTAGGCCACGCTCCCGCCAGAAAAAATCTTGGTGATCCACAAAACTTTTGGGAGAAAACTCTGGACAGACGAGACAAAAGTTGAACTTTTTGGTAACTTAGGGCCTGGATGCCTTGAAAAATATAATATTACCGGTTATGTATACTAGATTCTTTGATAGGGTATTAATCCAGGAAACTAGTCTGACTGCCATATGTGGAGTCAGGAAGGATTACTTTTTCCCCAATGTGGAGTTTAGTGTTATAATAATAATCTTTATTTATATAGCGCCAACATATTCCGCAATGCTTCACAATTCAGAGGTTCATATTTAAACAATCATAAGAAACAGTTATCATAAAATACAATACAATACAAAAAAAATACAATACGATACAATACAAAGCATAATACAATACAATAATTTGAGCAAAATAATGACAGCCCAGCTCACGAGAGCTTACAATCTAATAATGAGTTGGGGGTGACATAAAGTACAGGTGCTTAATTACAATGATGGTGTAGTCAACTTGAGGAGATGGGGAACAGATAGGAGCAGCATAAGTGGCCACCAACCATTATTTGTGATCCAGTTGAGACTGGTCGAGCAGATAGGCTATGTCTAGATGACTAGAGATGTATTTTTAGGGATCGCCTGAAACTATGTACAGTTAGGGCCAGAAATATTTGGACAGTGACACAAGTTTTGTTATTTTAGCTGTTTACAAAAACATGTTCAGAAATACAATTATATATATAATATGGGCTGAAAGTGCACACTCCCAGCTGCAATATGAGAGTTTCCACATCCAAATCGGAGAAAGGGTTTAGGAATCATAGCTCTGTAATGCATAGCCTCCTCTTTTTCAAGGGACCAAAAGTAATTGGACAATGGACTCTAAGGGCTGCAATTAACTCTGAAGGCGTCTCCCTCGTTAACCTGTAATCAATGAAGTAGTTAAAAGGTCAGGGGTGGATTCCAGGTGTGTGGTTTTGTATTTGGAAGCTGTTGCTGTGACCAGACAACATGCGGTCAAAGGAACTCTCAATTGAGGTGAAGCAGAACATCCTGAGGCTGAAAAAAAAGAAAAAAATCCAATGAGAGAGATAGCAGACATGCTTGGAGTAGCAAAATCAACAGTTGGGTACATTCTGAGAAAAAAGGAATTGACTGGTGAGCTTTGGAACTCTAAAAGGCCTGGGCGTCCATGGATGACAACAGTGGTGGATGATCGCCGCATCCTTTATTTGGTGAAGAAGAACCCGTTCACAACATCAACTGAAGTCCAGAACACTCTCAGTGAAGTAGGTGTATCTGTCTCTAAGTCAACAGTAAAGAGAAGACTCCATGACAGTAAATACAAAGGGTTCACATCTAGATGCAAACCATTCATCAATTCCAAAAATAGACAGGCCAGAGTTAAATTTGCTGAAAAACACCTCAAGAAGCCAGCTCAGTTCTGTAAAAGTATTCTATGGACAGATGAGAAAGATCAACCTGTACCAGAATGATGGGAAGAAAAAAGCTTGGAGAAGAAAGGGAACGGCACATGATCCAAGGCACACCACATCCTCTGTAAAACATGGTGGAGGCAACGTGATGGCATGGGCATGCATGGCTTTCAATGGCACTGGGTCACTTGTGTTTATTGATGACATAACAGCAGACAAGAGTAGCCGGATGAATTCTGAAGTGTACCGGGATATACTTTCAGCCCAGATTCAGCTAAATGCTGCAAAGTTGATTGGACGGCGCTTCATAGTACAGATGGACAATGATCCCAAGCATACAGCCAAAGCTACCCAGGAGTTCATGAGTGCAAAAAAGTGGAACCTTCTGCAATGGCCAAGTCAATCACCAGATCTTAACCCAATTGAGCATGCATTTCACTTGCTGAAATCCAGACTTAAGACGGAAAGACCCACAAACAAGCAAGACCTGAAGGCTGCGGCTGTAAAGGCCTGGCAAAGCATTAAGAAGGAGGAAACCCAGCGTTTGGTGATGTCCATGGGTTCCAGACTTAAGGCAGTGATTGCCTCCAAAGGATTCGCAACAAAATATTGAAAATAAAAATATTTTGTTTGGATTATGTTTATTTGTCCAATTACTTTTGACCTCCTAAAATGTGGAGTGTTTGTAAAGAAATGTGTACAATTCCTACATTTTCTATCAGATATTTTTGTTCAACCCTTCAAATTAAACGTTACAATCTGCACTTGAATTCTGTTGTAGAGGTTTCATTTCAAATCCAATGTGGTGGCATGCAGAGCCCAACTCGCGAAAATTGTGTCACTGTCCAAATATTTCTGGCCCTAACTGTAGGTTGTGGATACACCTAATTTCTTGGGGTAGAGCATTCCAGAGAATTGGTGCAGCTCGGGAAAAGTCTTGGAGTCGGGAGTGGGAGGTTTGGATTAATGCAGAAGTGAGTCTAAAGTCACTTCCAGAGCGAAGAGAATGGGTGGGGTGATAGACAGAGATGAGGGAGGAAATGTAGGGGGGTGCTGCACTGATAAGAGCGTTGTGGGTGAGAACAAGCAGTTTGAATTGGATCCTATAGTGTATAGGCAGCCAGTGCAATGACTGGTTTAGAGTAGAGGCATCTGAGTAAAGGTTAGCTAGATAGGTGATCCTGGCTGCTGCATTAAAGATGGACCGGAGAGGGGAGAGTCTAGTGTGGCGGAGGCCAATTAAAAGAGAATTACAATAGTCAAGGCGGGAGTGAATCAGGGCTATAGTGAGGGTTTTTGTGGTTTCCAAGGACAGAAAGGGGTGAATTCTAGAGATGTTCTTCAGGTGCAAGCGTCAAGAGCAGGCGAGAGATTGTATATATGGGGTGAAGGAAAGATCAGAGTCAAACATAACACTCAGACAGTGAGCCTGCTGACTAGGCGTTAACATGGTGCTGCACACTGAGAGAGAGATGTCAGATTTAGAGAGGTTATTGGAGGGCGGGAGCAGAAGAAGTTCACTTTTGGAAAGGTTGAGTTTCAGATAGAGAGCGGACATGATATTGGAAACTGCGGTTAGACAGTCATTGGTGTTCTTTATTAGAGCAGGAGTAGGGTCAGTGGAAGAAGTGTATAGTTGTGTGTCATCAGCATAAAGATGGTACTGAAAGCCAAATCTGCTAATGGTCTGTCGAATTGGGGCCGTGTACAGAGAGAAGAAAAGAGGTCCAAGGACTGAACCCTGAGGGACCCCAAATGTGAGAGGAAGAGGGGAGGAAGTGGAGCCAGAAAATGATACACTGAAAAGATAAGAAGGAAATATAGTATGGAAGTGAGCGCTAGAAAAGACCAAGGAACTGAAAATTAAGAGAATTACCTCTAAGTTTATTAAAAGGTGGGTGGAGCGAGCCCTCAGCCACAACGCATTTCGACAGAGTGATCACTTGAGAAAGACATTTGTCGAAACGCGTTGTGGCTGAGGGCTCGCTCCACCCACCTTTTAATAAACTTAGAGGTAATTCTCTTAATTTTCAGTTCCTTGGTTTTTTCAAGCGCTCACTTCCATACTATATTTCCTTCTTGTCATTATCCTCCTCCCTTCGGGGTGTGGTATGAGAGCTGCTGGATGAGAGACCCTGCTGAACATACAATAGAACTGCCTCCCCTGGGATTAAGTGTTCAGGCCCGTTGAACACGGTCGGCCCGACCGCGGAGCCTTACTACACGAAGCCAAGTGGAAGGTCGCTTCAGGAAAAACAGCCAGATCTTGCACTCACCATGTACCCCATTCCCTGTTGTGCGGTGCACAACAGTTCCAGGTGAGTGTATCTCTGATTAACCCTTATTCAAAGTGTGGGATCAGCGTGGCGCAACTTGTTGTCTTTTCCTTCCACACTGAAAAGATAGGAAGAGAACCAGGAGGGAGCCATGTCCTTGATACCGATAGAGTGGAGCATGGAGAGTAGGAGATGGTGGTCAACAGTGTCAAAGGCTGGAGACAGATAAAGAAGAATAAGCAGAGAGTGGTCACCATTACGACTTGCTGTCAGAAGGGCATTGGTCAGTTTGGTGAGGGCAGTTTCTGTAGAATGTAGGGAACGGAAACCAGACTGTAATAGGTTTAGAAGAGAATAAGTGTAAAGGTAATGAGTGAGGCGGGAGTAGACCAGGCACTCCAGGAGTTTAGAGATGAAGGGGAGATTGGAGACTGGTCTGTAGTTGTTTGTGCAGTACGGGTCGAGAGATGTTTTCTTTAGTAATGGAGTAATGATAGAGTGTTTGAAGGAGGAGAGGAAGATGCCAGAAGAGAGAGAGAGATTGAAGGTTTTGGTTAGGTGAGTGGTGACCACCAGAGAGAGACTGGAGTGGGTGTGAGGGGATTGGGTCAGCAGTACATGTCATGTTCCGAGAGGAAGAGAGGAGCCTGGAGACTTTTTCTGTGACTGGGTCAAAAGAGGAGAGTGAGCAGGAGGAAATGTGGGGAGAGGTAGGAGTAACAGCGATTTGAGGTTGGGAGTTGATTTCCTGACATATGTTTTCTTATTTCTCTGTAAAGTAAGAAGCCAGATCATCAGCATACAGGTCAGTGATCAGGGCCTGCACTTTAGGACTGAGGAGAGAGTGAAAGGTGTCAAAGAGTTTTTTTGGATTGTTGGATACTGAGGAGGTGGTAAAGTAGGTCTGTTTGGTGAAGAGCAGAGTTGTAAGTTCTCAGCATAAATTTATTGTGAATGAAGTTTTCTGGAGTGCGGGTTTTCCTCCACAGATGTTCAGCTCTCCTAGTGCATCGCGGGAGGAATCGAGTTTGTCATGTCACCCAGGGCGGTTTCACTCTGTGTTTGGAGGCTCTGAGGGTGAGGGGTGGTACTTGGTCCAGGGAACGTCTGAGAGAGTCATTTAAGTGATTGACTGCCAAATCTGGACAGGAGAATGAGGAGATTAGGGACAGTGATGAGTGTAGAGAGTGTGTGAATGTATAAGGGTTAATGGCCTGTAGATTTCTGAATGTGTGATAGGTCGGACTGCGCTGGGGTGGGTGAGGGTTTGTGAGTGTGAAGGAGAGAATGTTGTGGTCAGAGAGGGGAAAAGGTGAATTATTTAAGGAGAGGTTGAGCAGAGCTGGACAAAGATCAGGTGAAGAATGTTACCATCCTTGTGTGTCTCAGAGGTTGAGAGCTGTGAGAGGATGCAAATGGGGAGATGGGGCTGTTTATGTGGATGTTGAAGTCTCCCAGAATAAGGGTTGGTAATGATGAGAAAATGAAATGCGACAGCCACACGGAGAAATGGTCAAGGAACTGGGTGGGTGACACTGACGGACGGAATACCACCGCTACTCTGAGGGGGAGGGGACGGAAGAGCGTAATTGTGGACCTCAAAAGAGGGGAATGAGAGTGATGGGGCTGGGGGGATGACTTGGAAAGTACATTTGTGGGAACAGGAGTAAGCCAACTTCACCACCATGTCTGTTCCCAGGTCTCGGGGAATGGGAGAAATGTAGGCCGCCGTGAGAAATAGCAGCAAGGGAAACGGTGTCTGAGTCCTGGATCCAGGTTTCAGTGAGGACCAGCAGATTAAGAGAGTTAGTGAGAAAGTAGTTGTGGATGAAGGGAAGCTTGTTGCATACAGACTGTGGATTCCAGAGAGCGCAATTAAAAGAGGGAGATGAAGGTGTGCAGGTAATGTTGATAAGGTTACCATGGTTTCTATATGCGATGGAAGAGAGGTTGAAGTTGGTGGAGGGTGGACCAGGATTTGGAGAGATATCACCTGGCAGGAGCAGCAGTAAAAAGAGAAAAGGCAAACAGTTTTTGTAATTGGGACTTTGTTTCTGATGCAATACCCTGGAATATGGTGGTCTGAGATTATTCAGTACGTTGAAGAGAGTATGGGAGCTCAATAAAGTAGAGGGAAGGAGAGAGGGAATTATATGGATAATAAGGTTGATGGAGGGGGGATGGGGCGGTAAAGGTGAATGGCAAAGGCCATTAGGTGTATGTTCCATTACAGTTATGATATAAGTAACACAGCATTTCAGAAAAGGAACATCATGCCAACAGTAAAATATAGTGGTGGTAGTGTGATGGTCTTAAGCTGTTTTGCTGCTTCAGGACCTGGAAGACTTTTTGTGGTAAATGCAACCCTGAATTCTGCTGTCTACTAAAACATCTTATTGTCCGGCTATCTGTTC
Organism: Allobates femoralis; assembly: GCA_033576535.1. Lineage (NCBI taxonomy): Eukaryota > Metazoa > Chordata > Amphibia > Anura > Aromobatidae > Allobates > Allobates femoralis. The sequence goes on from JARQOC010000003.1 coordinate 176,790,416, forward strand.
GTGACCTCAAGCTAACATAAGCCAATTGTTATCCATGCACCACTCCCCTGTCCATGCTACTTGGTGCAACCCTCCATCTGGTTGCAAGGCAGTCTAAAATAATGAAATCGAAGGCATGGAACTTCCTTCTTGCAAAAGTTTATTCATCACAAAAGAGTAAAAGCAATATTTTTAACCCATATAAGACCATCCTCAAGCCACTTTTCCATGGCTTGAGGAAGGCTTACAGGGGCTGAGACTTTGCTTTTACACTTTTTAGGCCAGTAAGCTTAACCTCTACTGTGGGTAAAATCCTAGAGGGTTTTCTAAGAGATGCTATACTGGAGTATCTGAAGAAAAATAACCTCATGACCCATTATCAACATGGTTTTACGAGGGACCGTTCCTGTCAAACTAATCTGATAAGCTTCTATGAAGAAGTAAGTTCTGGACTGGACCAAAGTAATGCAGTGGATGTGTATATGGACTTTTCAAAAGCTTTTGATACGGTGCCACACAAAAGGTTGATACATAAAATGAGGGCAATGGGGATAGGGGAAAATATGTGTAAGTGGGTTAAGAACTGGCTTAGTGATAGGAAACAAAGGGTTGTTATTAATGGAACACTCTCAGAATGGGTCACAGTTAACAGTGGGGTACCACAGGGGTCAGTGTTGGGCCCGCTTCTATTTAATATATTTATTAATGACCTTGTAGGGGGCATACAGAGTAGAATCTCAATATTTGCAGATGACACTAAACTCTGCAGGGTAATTAATACAGGAGGACAATGTTATATTACAGGAGGATTTATGTAAACTAGAAGCTTGGGCTGCTAAATGGCAAATGAGCTTTAATGGGGATAAATGTAAAGTCATGCACTTGGGCAGAGGAAACAAAAGGTATAATTATGTGCTTAATTGTAAAACACTGGGCAAAACTGTCACTGAAAAAGACCTGGGTGTATGGGTAGATGACAAACTCACATTTAGTGGCCAGTGTCAGGCAGCTGCTGCAAAGGCAAATAAAATAATGGGATGCATTAGAAGAGGCATAGATGCTCATGAGGAGAACATAATTTTACCTCTATACAAGTCACTAGTGCGACCACACTTAGAATACTGTGTACAATTCTGGTCTCCGGTGTATAAGAAAGACATAGCCGAGCTGGAGCGGGTCCAGAGAAGAGCGACAAAAGTCATTAGAGGACTAAGGGGTCTGCAATACCAAGACAGGTTATTAAACTTGGCGTTTTTTAGCTTGGAAAAACAAAGGCTTAGGGGTGATCTTATAATAATGTATAAATATATGAGGGGACAGTACAGAGAACTTTCTAATGATCTCTTTACTCTTAGGCCTGAGACTGGGACAAGGGGGCATCCTCTACGTCTGGAGGAAAGAAGGTTTAATCATAATCACAGACGTGGATTCTTTACTGTAAGAGCAGTGAGACTATGGAACTCTCTGCCACATGATGTTGTAATGAGTGAGTCACTACTAACATTTAAGAAGGGCCTGGATGCCCTTTCTTGAAAATTATAATATTACCAGTTATACATACTAGATTCTTTGATAGGGCGTTGATCCAGGGAATTAGTCTGATTGCCATATCTGGAGTCAGGAAGGAATTTTTTTCCCCAATGTGGAGCTTAGTGTTGCCACATGGGTTTTTTTTTGCCTTCCTCTGGATCAACATGTTAGGCTATGGGTTGAACTAGATGGACTTAAAGTCTTCCTTCAACCTTAAAAACTATGTTACTATGTTACTATGTTGTGTATACTGGATCAATAAACTTTAGTAAGAAAAATGTTTGGTGCCATGGATTTCATTCTTGTGATCTCAAGCTGAAGCGCACTTGGGTTATGCAGCATAATGATCCAAAACACACCAGCAAGTCTACCTTATGGCTTAAGAAAAACTAAATCAAGGCTTTGGACTGGCCTTAATCCAATTAAAAAGCTGTGGCACAAGATCTTGAAAAGGTGGTTCATGCTCAGAAATCGTGAAATGTGGCAGAATTACAACGATTCTACAAAGATGAGTGGGCCGCAACGCCTCCAGAGTGTTGTAAAAAACTCATTGCCAGTTATTGCAAATGCTTGATTGCAGTTGTTGCTGCTAAGGTTGGCCCAACCAGTTATTAGGTTTAAGGTGCAATCACGTTTTTACATAGGGCTCTGTAGGATTTCTTTTCTCTTTAATAGTAAACTGCGTTTTGTGTTTACTTGGGTTATCTTTGTCTAATATTTAAATTTGTTTGGTGATCTGAAACATTAAAGTGTGACAAACATGCAAAAGAATAAGAAATTGGAAGGGGACAACACTTTTTCACACTGTTCATACAATGGAACCTTGATTTACAAGCAAAATCCGACAAATTCGTTCCACGACCCAAAAATATTTACTGTATTCATATATATGTACTGTGAGGTAGTGCCCCCTGGGGACTCGCTTGACAACAGAAAAACACCAACCTCAAGGGTTAACAGCACATAACGTGTTGTGAGGCAGCAACCGGGGAACCCGCTTGCAAAACGACAACAACACGTGTTTATAAGTTTAACCAATGTCTACCCGTTTATTTTCACATATTACAACAGAACCCGGGTAGCATGGTTGACACATAGCACATTGATTAAAAACACTTTACATAAATACACCATACATTTACATTTAACATCACATAACACTTATATTGCACATAACGTCTTATAGTAACCCGGGACCTGTAACCATCTCTGTCCCCATTGGAGCTCTACTAACAGCTCCCGTGGTGGCTACGGCCTCCGGCCTACTCACACTATACATACGTTACAGTACGACGATGACCCCTCCGGGTTCATAACAGGGATTGAGCAACATGAGTACCGGGTATGTCATGTATCCCCAAGGGGCTCTTTCCTGGACGCATCTCCGCCTACGTCCCGGTCAGAGTCCACCTGGTTCAACCATGGTGTCCCCACTCTAGGAGCCCTTTTAACCCCTGCTTCTGACCTTCGTTACATACGCCTCAACGGGCCCTGTGGGTCCCAATGGCGGTACCTGCCGCCTGGCTTTAGTCCCCCAGCATGATGATATACATTCACCCGTAGTCAGGATTCCTGCCTGACCGGGACCTTACATACCGTGTGTGATCCATCATTCAAACGTCCATGGATCACATACATTTCTTCCACACGCTCACAGCCCATCATCCATGGACTGTGGCTCCTCCATGGCCCATTACAGGGACTGGCAAACCATAGTACACGGGAACCTCATCATCCGTTACCTACTTGGAGCCCTATTACCCCTGTGTCTGGCACCACAGGCACACCCACACCATTAGAGGTCGTGGTTGAGGGACGGGTACCCTCTGCAAGCAGCAGGGCAAGCCTCCCTCTCGTCCCACAGGGACGAAACGCCTCCAACATCATCCATACTAGCTGGGTCACTCTCCCCACATCATTATACATGGGTCTTACATATAGGCCATCATCTCTCATTCAGGGCCATTACCTAAGCCCTCATACACATAGTTAAACCAAATTCTGATTCATCAGGTCCTTTAACTGACACTCCGACTCGGACCCAAAGGCGGTCTATGCCCGCCTGGCACACTACATACGATTGCCTCCAAAGGCTACATACATTTGCCTCCCGAAGGGCTACATTCATTCCGGTTCATCAGGACCTTTAACGGACTCCACTGAGTCGGTCCCAAGGGCGGTCTATACTCGCCTAGCATGATTTACACACACGGTGCACAGTTCCCACAATCATTCAGGAACTGCTTTTCTTACCGGGCACGGATCCGGGTCTCGCTACCTGGGTCACAGGTTCCACCAGGCATCCCCACAGGCTCCTTCCCGGACATGAGGTGAACCACGTCCGGTCTAGCGTCCACGGGTCAACCACAGCTTCCCCCTCCAGGTGCGGACACGACCACGGACCTCGGCACCGGCATGGAGCTAGCATGCTCCCGTGTCCACACACAGGGCCTTGGACTGCTCTGCATTTAGGCTGCTCTCAGCCCACATGCTCTCAGGCTGGCAATCTTGATGAATCTCAGCAGGATCTCAGCTTCCAGAATCAATCTCAATCTCAATCACTCAGCTGGCTGACCTCTTATCGTGCCAGCCACTCCCACATGGATACACCCCCTTAGCTGTTGATAATCAGCCTTTCACACAGCTCAGGTTAACTCCCTGTGTTCCGGGTTGTCAGCACTCAGCCCTTACATTCCTTAGGGCTTCCTCAATCTCATCCCACTCTCACTGCCGCTCATTAGGCTCATGAAACCCGGTGTCTCACAGTTGGTTCACACAGCATTATCAGTCAAACCGGCCAGTGTGCACAGGATCATACCTTGATCCTGCATGTGACGCGCCCCGGCCATGAGGATCATGCCGGCGGTGCCTCACAGTGTCTAACGGTTTATTAATCACGGCATAAACCTGGAACAAAAGACACTCACATAACATAATACCGTATATACATCTCACATAACATAACATTAAACAGTACGAACATCTCAACTATTTATTTCACAACATTATATCTTCATCAGAACCTTAAGGCTACCATTATAGACCTGGTCTGGTTCTAATGGTGGCTATGCCCGCCTGGAAATATCTACACCTCATATTTACATATAATACATTCCATATCTCAACAGGAACATTATAGACCTTCCAGTCTATCCCCAATAGTGGTTACAGCCACCTGACCCTCTGACAGGGATCATTCCCCGTCATATTCACTCTTGGATACTCCATAAATGGTACTTTTCCATACACCATTATGAGTCACCCTGTTACATATTATACAGTTAGGGCCAGAAATATTTGGTCAGTGACACAAGTTTTGTTATTTTAGCTGTTTACAAAAACATGTTCAGAAATACAATTATATATAATATGGGCTGAAAGTGCACACTCCCAGCTGCAATATGAGAGTTTCCACATCCAAATCGGAGAAAGGGTTTAGGAATTATAGCTCTGTAATGCATAGCCTCCTCTTTTTCAAGGGACCAAAAGTAATTGGACAATGGACTCTAAGGGCTGCAATTAACTCTGAAGGCGTCTCCCTCGTTAACCTGTAATCAATGAAGTAGTTAAAAGGTCAGGGGTGGATTCCAGGTGTGTGGTTTTGCATTTGGAAGCTGTTGCTGTGACCAGACAACATGCGGTCAAAGGAACTCTCAATTGAGGTGAAGCAGAACATCCTGAGGCTGAAAAAAAAGAAAAAATCCATCAGAGAGATAGCAGACATGCTTGGAGTAGCAAAATCAACAGTTGGGTACATTCTGAGAAAAAAGGAATTGATTGGTGAGCTTGGGAACTCTAAAAGGCCTGGGCGTCCACGGATGACAACAGTGGTGGATGATCGCCGCATACTTTATTTGGTGAAAAAGAACCCGTTCACAACATCAACTGAAGTCCAGAACACTCTAAGTGAAGTAGGTGTATCTGTCTCTAAGTCAACAGTAAAGAGAAGACTCCATGACAGTAAATACAAAGGGTTCACATCTAGATGCAAACCATTCATCAATTCCAAAAATAGACAGGCCAGAGTTAAATTTGCTGAAAAACACCTCAAGAAGCCAGCTCAGTTCTGTAAAAGTATTCTATGGACAGATGAGACAAAGATCAACCTGTACCAGAATGATGGGAAGAAAAAAGTTTGGAGAAGAAAGGGAACGGCACATGATCCAAGGCACACCACATCCTCTGTAAAACATGGTGGAGGCAACGTGATGGCATGGGCATGCATGGCTTTCAATGGCACTGGGTCACTTGTGTTTATTGATGACATAACAGCAGACAAGAGTAGCCGGATGAATTCTGAAGTGTACCGGGATATACTTTCAGCCCAGATTCAGCCAAATGCTGCAAAGTTGATTGGACGGCGCTTCATAGTACAGATGGACAATGACCCCAAGCATACAGCCAAAGCTACCCAGGAGTTCATGAGTGCAAAAAAGTGGAACATTCTGCAATGGCCAAGTCAATCACCAGATCTTAACCCAATTGAGCATGCATTTCACTTGCTCAAATCCAGACTTAAGATGGAAAGACCCACAAACAAGCAAGACCTGAAGGCTGCGGCTGTAAAGGCCTGGCAAAGCATTAAGAAGGAGGAAACCCAGCGTTTGGTGATGTCCATGGGTTCCAGACTTAAGGCAGTGATTGCCTCCAAAGGATTCGCAACAAAATATTGAAAATAAAAATATTTTGTTTGGGTTATGTTTATTTGTCCAATTACTTTTGACCTCCTAAAATGTGGAGTGTTTTGTAAAGAAATGTGTACAATTCCTACATTTTCTATCACATATTTTTTTTTTTTTTATAATCAACTTTTTATTGGATTTTCAACATAACAATGTATAATGCATTTAACAAGTATACACGTACCCTTAGATATACATAATAAACTTTGACACAATATGAAAATAAAGCAAGGGTATACACTTTGTCAAATAACTTCCCCAATCATTCCCTCCTTCCCCCTCCCCCCACGATAGTTCTACTTCTGATTCATAAGTCTAAGTGTCTCTTGTGGTCTCTCAAATATCTAAATATATTATTTTAATTTTCGGTGCTATCTGTGTATGATTTTCTCATGATGTTGTGGTACATCTTAGTTTTCCCAGTGTTCCTTCCAGATCCATCTTTGCATACCATGTCGTGTTCTTAAAGGGCATCATAAAGTCTGTTATGTCATTGTCTGTCATCATATTTTCAATGAAAGGTCGCCATTTCTGGAAGAATTTTGTGGTCAGAGTTGATGGTGACCTCAGTGTTTCTATTCTTTCCAGAAAAGCGACTCCCCTCATTTCTGTAATAATCACCTGTGGGTCTGGTAATGACTCATCTAGCCAACATTGTAGTATGAGGCGTTTAGCCAATATGGCTATTGTATGAAATAATGTCAAGGGGGTCGTAGTGTGGTCAGTTGTGTCTACATAATGAAATAGCCATAACATTGGGGATAGTCCAATATTATGTCCAGCCAAGGTCGTTGTCAGTGCCTCCACCCCCTCCACAATTTTTGTGTCCTCGGGCATGACCACAGTCCATGCTCTATATCTGTCATCGGGGTCTTACATTTGGGACATGCTAGCCATTTCTGTATTCCTCCCTGCTTTGATGGGATATTGAAACCTTGTATGGTCCCATGCATCACTCTATATTGAGAGTCTCTCCATCTTTCGTTTCCCAGGTGTCTCCTTGCTAATTGCCATCCTTCTAGTAATTTAGATATCAAGTCTTGGCCTGGAAAATGTTTTCTCCATCTGCTGAACAGTTTGGCTGGGATAGTCGGTCTTAGTATTTTTTGTAGCCCTGAGTATAGAAACGAAATATTTATGTTGGATGGGGTCGAGTCAATTGTGTTTGCCCAAGATACATTATTAATTTCTCCCTTAATATCTAGGAGGTTGTCCATTAGTTGATGTCTTATCTGGTAATACTGTAGATAATGTGTGCTCGGTAACCCAAATCTCTGCATTATTTCCCGACCCGATAGCCATCTCTTCTCACTTAAGTGCATGAGGTCTTTCATAGTATTTATTCCTTTTTCCCTCCATTTCTCAAAAAGTTTATTTAAACGGCCTATTTTAAATCCGGGATGATTCCATGGGGATAGATGTGTTGAAATTTTCCATGAGAGTCTCATTTTTTTCCTAATGGCTTTCCATGTGGCTATGGTGTCTCTGCAGACCATTGTGTTTTTGATCTTTTTTGGTATAACCGATAGCGGGGAATGAAGGAGAGCCGTCAGTCCCCACGGTTTGGCCAGTTCACCTTCCAGTGTAACGTCAGAGTATTTATCTGTATTGTGCAACCAATCCGCCACATGTCTAGCCATGCAGGCAAGGTTATAGCCCCTTATATCTGGTAGTCCCAGTCCTCCCGAGTCTTTTGTCTGTAGAAGTGTCTGCATCGCTATCCTCGCTCTTCCCCCTCTCCATAAAAATTTTGAGAACGCTTTGTTGAGCCGCTTAATATCAGCGTGCTTCAATAGTAGGGGAATAGTTTGGAGCGGGTAGAGGAGTCTCGGAAAACTGATCATTTTGATCAAGTGCGCCCGACCTGATAGAGACAAGGGCAGGTCTTTCCATCTCAGTAGTTCTTTTTCAATCTTTTCAATTATGGGGGCAAAGTTATACTTATATATCTGAGCAGGTGATCTGGCCAGAAGAATTCCTAGGTAACGTATCTTATCTTTAGCTATTGGTATATTATCATATTGATTTCCCGTGGACATGGGGGGGGTGTTCTGAAGGAACATAATCTCGCATTTATTTTTGTTGAGTGTGAAACCCGAAAATTTGCCCAATCGTTCTATTTCTGTAAGAACATTTTTAAGATCTTTGTCTGGATCATTTAAGAAAAGAATGACATCATCGGCAAACAGCGCCAAACGTATCTCCTTCGTTCCCACCATGATGCCCCTGAATACCTTGTGGTGTTCTAAGTATATAGCCAATGGTTCTATTGCCATATTGAAAAGTAAGGGCGAAAGTGGGCATCCCTGTCTAGTTCCTTTATTAAGGTTGATTGCGTCTGATAGGAAACCCGGTATGCTTACCTTGGCTTTTGGGTTATTATATAAGGCCCTAATATATGTCCGAAAATTGCCAGTAAGATTATAGGTTTTGAAGACCCTATCCAGCCATGTCCATCGTACATTATCAAAAGCCTTCTCGGCATCCAATGTGACTATGGCTGGATAACCTCTTTCTTCTCTATCCCTCCCCCTCACTACGTCCGCTATCAGCATTGCTTTACGTATGTTTGTTGTAGTGGATCTGCCTTTTATGAAACCTGCTTGGTGGGCTGGTATTAAGTTTGGTAAAATTGTGGCTAGGCGTTCGGCCATTATTTTTGACATTAATTTTAGGTCTTGATTAATTAGCGATATTGGTCGATATCCGCTGGGTCTAGTGTGTCTTTTCCTGGCTTGGGAATTAATTTTATGTGGGCTATGTTCATGTTTTCCGGTATTTGGGCTCCTTGCAAAAATCCATTATATAGTTCGGTGAGTATCGGGGTGACTTGATCTTTCATAGCTTTAAAATAAGCTCCATTGAAACCGTCAGGTCCGGGCGCCTTGTTCGCACTCAGTCCCCTATTGCACCCTTGACTTCATCTTCTGTGACCGGACTATTAAGGAACATCAAATCATCGTTAGTTAATTTTGGTAGGGGAAGCGAGTCTAGCCATGCATCACCTCCGTCATCAGTTTCCCCGTTATCTTGGTCTAAATATAGGTTTGCATAATATTTTCCCAATGTCTGGACCACCTCCTTGGGGTTGTTTCTAACTGTTCCGTTTCTATCACGTATTTTAAGGATATGAGTCTGGGGTCTTTTTTCTCTCGCTAGATTGGCTAACAGGCGTCCGGCTTTATCTCCAAACCTGAGTAATGTAAGATCCATATGTGTTTTGTACAGGGCCTCACGTCTACCCGCCCACTCATCGAAATCTTTTTTCGCTTGTTGCCATGATTTCTTATTAGCTTCCGTTCCCATTTCCTGGTATCTACAGTATGCTTCTCTAACAGCTAAACTGGTTTTGCTATATTGGTCTCTTACAATTTTCTTACGTTTTATTTCGTGCGCCATAATGTGTCCGCGCATTACCGCCTTCCCCGCTTCCCAAAACAGAGGGGTATCTGAACGATGGATCTCATTATCTCTAGAGTAGCTGTGCCACCATTCCTTCATCATTGTCACGAAATTTTCTTCACGTGTCAATGAGTCTGGAAATCTCCACAGTATGTCGCTTCCTTTTGGGTAAGAATCACTAATTTCCAGCAGTACTGGGCTATGGTCAGAAATAACCATCGTTTCAATATTGATTTCCATCACCCTCTGTAGTAGGTGCGGGGAGGTCAAGAATGTATCTAATCGTGACCAGGTGTCATGTGCATGTGAATAATGCGTGTATTCCCTGCCCAGTGGGTGTAGAGTACGCCAAGCGTCAGGCACCATGCAATTGACCGTTAGCTCTGTCAGGAAGCTCTGCTGCTTGTTCCCACCTTTCCTTTGCAAAGTTCGTGTCTGAGCCCCTCGTCTATCTTCCAGTTCATTAAAAACCATATTAAAGTCGCCCCTATTAGTTTAGCAGGCTCCTTGTCAGTCAGTAGGCGCTGTCGAACGTCATTAAAGAAAGTCCGTTGGGCTGTGTTGGGAGCATAAACATTATATACACTTAGTACATCATTTTGTAATTGCAAGACTAGATGGCTTAATCTTCCCTCCTCATCCGTATCATGTGATACAACTTCGTGTGCTATAGATTTATTAATCAGAGTTAAGACCCCTGCTTTCCGGTTGACTGCCCCCGATCCATATATCTCGCCTACCCACATTTTTTTTAAACGGAAGAAGTCTTCCTTGGTCAGGTGGGTTTCCTGGAGTAGTGCTACGTCTACTTTGAGTCGTTTAAGATGTCTCAATATCATCATGCGCTTAGCTGGGGAGCGCATCCCCTTAACGTTCCATGTTACCCACCTGACCATGGTGATATTATAGCTTTCAGTAATATATAACAAGTCTGACATATATAATGGGGTCGGACCCACAGTTTCTCGAATTCCTTATCACATGACATTAATCTACACATTTTTCCTCCTATGCATTTTCCTGAGAAAGACAATTTTACATTAGGTACTGTTTCATAATATTTGAAAGAACCCTTAAAGACAATTGTTGTTGTGGTATCGTTTTCCCTACCCTTCCCTATATAATCCCTCCCTTTTTCCATTGTGCTCACTTCTCTTTTTTCCTCCATTATCGTCTCCTCTGGCTCCGTATGGAATCCAGGGCAAAAAGATGCTTCTATGTCTGGAGACCACCGCTTAGTCCAATTACAAGCCATGTATAAGTAGGAAGACGATGGCAGGAAGAAAAGGAGAGGAGGAGCTGATCACGATATCTCAAGATATATACATTCCCTTACCTCTCCCTCCCCCACTTTTATTCGTTAACTTCCCACCTCTCCCCCTTTAAGTTCTCTAGGGAAAGTCAACATTAGCTCCTTCCTCACGTGTGTGTGATAGGTCAGTTTGACTCTACAAACGACTGTCCTTCTTCATTGGAAGGTTTCTGGGATGTCTACGCCCGTCAGCTTTTGTCCCTTGAGATGTTTGGACCTCTGGCTCGCCGACAGTGGTCAGATGATGTTTCAATCAATCAGAGAGTGGCCCGTCTATTCCATCCGGGTGTCAATTGAGTTCAGCTCAAAACGAGTAGCTCATATAGATTGGCTCAAGGTCCAGTATACATGTCTTAGTAGGAGTGCTTTTAATTGAATCTCGTCGCTTGCCCGTCTTTTTTGGCTGCACTAGATTTCTTTCTGGTCCAGCCCGATTTTTGTTGTCTTTGGTTGCTCAGTGGTGGCCTATCTGGCGTCATCACTCCATACCGGCTCCTGAGCGTAACTGATATGGACGTTGCGTTTCCACATCTCCTGATTCTGTTAGCCGACTGTTTATTGTATTTCTGGAGCTTGGGGAGGACGGAGTGGATCCCAGCGGTATCATTCGTTGTCTGGTCACAAAGTCCATGGCATCCTTAGGCGATTGAAATGATTTTGTCTCTCCCCCTGGTGCCCTAAATCTCAGAGTAGCTGGGAAAAGCATCTGAAATCTCACGTTTTTCTTGTAGAGTAGTGTACATATCTCACTAAATCCCTTGCGTTTTCTCATAACTTCCGCAGAGTAATCTTGGTATAGGAGCACTTTGTGGCCACGTATGTGTAGGGGGATACGGCTTGCTTTGTACGCTCTCAGAATCTCCTCTTTATCACGGTCGTTTAGATATTTCGCTATGGAATGTCTGGGTTTAATCACCTCCTTTCCTTGAATATTTTGCAATGTTCCCTGCGATCCTGGCTCCTCGGGTGTTATGTCTCTAGGTGGGCCAATTCTGTGCGTCCTCTCAGTAGGGCAGGGGTGATTGAGACCTAATGTTTTCGGAAGGTCTACTTCAAAAATGTCAATTAGTTGTGCAGGGGAGATTGTTTCAGGGAGACCCACTAGCTTGAGGTTGCATCTGCGGCTGCGATTTTCCAGATCATCTAGTTTATTTAGTGCATAAGAAGAGTTTTTATGGAGCTCATCTAGTTGTTGTTCTAAATCTAGTATACGTTCCTCTGCGGCCGCCAGGCGCTCCTCTGTTTCATTTAGTCTCTGGTCATGGTTGGTCATTTTTGTCCGCATCCCTTCTGTGGATGCATTTATCATCTCTGTCATTGCTTGGCGAAATTCTTCTGCCATATATTTCGCCAATTCCTTTGCCAGTTGTTTATAGTTAATGGCAGGTATTACATTTGGTGTCACTATGTTGCTTGTGGCCCGTGTATATGGAGGGCAGTCAGGAAGTACTCGCGCCATCTTTCCTCCCGCCTCTCCTTTTTGCAGATCATATCCCCCTCCATCCTCCTCCTCCACACATGTCTCTGAATCGTTCTGGCTCCCCTCTCTCTCAGTACCTGCTATAAGCAGTGTTCCTGGTGTGTGTACGTTCTCCACGGCCGTCCTCTCCTCTATCTCCCGCTCCGTTAGGACCGCGTCGGGTGCCGCCATCATGGGCCCTGCTGTTGGTGCGGGTCTGTCCGCCTTGGTGTGCCCGTCCTTGTCTCCTCCGCGGGACACGAACCGATCAAGTGCGGTCGGCTTCATGCGTCCTCTGCGGCCTCCGGTGACTGTTTGCGGCGGGGTATGGTGATGTTTGGGTGGGTTGTGCGGCCCTGGATTCCGGAGCTTCTTCACTACCGACTCTTCATGGAGGCGCCGGAACCGGAAGTCCTTTTCTATCACATATTTTTGTTCAACCCTTCAAATTAAACGTTACAATCTGCACTTGAATTCTGTTGTAGAGGTTTCATTTCAAATCCAATGTGGTGGCATGCAGAGCCCAACGCGCGAAAATTGTGTCACTGTCCAAATATTTCTGGCCCTAACTGTACATGGTACTTTTCCATAAACCATTATGATTCACAGACTACTCAATGGATCCTTTACCGACTACCCAGTCGGACCCAATGACGGCTATGCCTGCCTTGCACTATTCACATATACATGAACACATTTGCCTCCCGTAGGGCTTTTCACATATACATGAACACACAGTCCATCACAACATCCATGGACTGCTTCCTTTACGGGCACAAAACTGGGTTTAGCAAACCTGAGTTAACGGGTACACCAGGTGACCCCAAGGCCTCCTCACCACGTATTTGCAGGTCACCAGCCGCCACTAAACTTCCATACCTAGGCAGGTCTCCCAGCCACGGCTTTGCCCCATGCCTGAGTTGAGCACCCTCCAGGGTCAGCCACGGTTCCCAAACTCCAGGAGCCATACAAACCCCTGCGTCTAGCCACAGTCTCACACACACTCGGTCAGAGGGAGAGGTGCCTCCCACATGTAGATGACAGGCCTCCCTCCACATCCCAAGGGGATGGAACGCCTCTGACTCTACATCCTCTCTGGCTGGATGTTTCTCTCAGACTGACTGACTCCCAGCTCACAGCACTGGGCAGGCTAAATCCTGCCTGCCACACCCACACCTGCAACTCAGTGTTTTCAATCAGCACCACTACACAGACCTCAGCCCCAAGCAGCAATTAAACCTGTGTGGGCTGCTACAGAGCCATGTGAGTCACACCGGCCACGTGCTATAGCACCAGCATGCGCCACAGTACTTACAGAACTGTAAAATTATTACATCCCTTTGCAGCTTCCAATATCCCCTTGCAGCCCCCATCATCCCCATGCAGCCCCAATATCCCCATTATCTCTTTACTGCCCCCAATATTTTCTTGCAGCCCCATCATCCCCATGCAGCTTCCCAATATGACCATCATCCCCCTGCAGCCCCCAATATCCCCATCATCACCTTGCAGTCTCCAATATCCCCTTGCAGCCCTCATCATCCCCATGTAGCCCCCAATATCCCTACCATCCCCTTGCAGCCCCCAATACTGTATGTCATTGCAGCCCCCATTATCCTCATGAAGCCCCCAATATCCCCATTAAAACACACACACTCTCACACACCCTCACCGATCAGCCACTGTGTGTATTCTGGGTCGCAGGGCGCTGCACTGAACTCATTCAGCTACTATACATGTACAAGCCAAACAGACGCCAGCAGCTGATGGCCAGTTGATCTGATTGACCAGCAGTTTCCGTACTTGTACGGTGGTCCTGTACTTGTACGGTGGCTGAAAGAGTTCAGAGCGATGGGCGGACAGCAGCGGGCGGACAACGGTGCACTGAGGGTACTTTTAGGCCTTAAGGGTACCTTTAGGGTACCATTACATGTCGCAACATTGCATGCAATTTTACTTGCAACTTACTGAGTTACCAGTGAGTTGTAAGTGAAATTGCATGCAATGTTGCGATGTGTAAAGGTACCCTTACACACAGAGATATATTGCTTGCAACTCACTGGTTGCAGTGAAATCATGGACACATTGTTCCATTTGTACACGGCAACAAAATGGAACAATGTGTCCATGATTTCACTGCAACCAGTAAGTTGCAAGTGAAATTGCATGCAATGTTGCGACGTGTAAAGCTACCCCAGGGCCGCCACTAGGGGGTTACAGCAATTACTGCAGTGAGGGGCCCGGGGCCTGACTGAAGGGGGCGTGGCCATTAGACAGGGGCAGGAGGGGCCCTGCTATTCTGGTGGGGGTGTGGCTATTGGGAGCAAGGAGGCCCGCCCCCCTTCTTGGCCAGAGGGCCCCCTGAGCTGCGTGGTCGCTCCCCCACTGACGAGCACTTGTGTGCGGGGATCTGCTAGCTGCCCACTCCCTTCCCGACCAGGAAGTGCACGTCACTGAGCACCTTCTCAGCTGCTCCTCTGGTCTCTTCTTCCACCTCATCTATCCTGTACAGCATCAATTGGGTAGGCGGAGCCAAGGGGGGGACGACGACAATAGCTTGCAGAAAGCATGAGGAGAGGGGAGTGAAGTGAGCAGCCACAGGAGCACCCCTCCTCCTTCTCCTATAATGTCACCATCAGCTCAGCAGTCGGGAGTAGGGGAGGGGGAGAGAAGGATCTTCCAGAATGTATGTGTGTCTGTCATCCGTGTGCTGTCCCTGTCGTCCGTGTGCTGTCTCTGTCATCTGTGTTCTGTGTCTCTGTCATCCGTGTGCTGTGTGTGTCTGTCATCTGTCGTGTGTCTGTCATGTGTACTGTATGTGTGTCTGTCATCCGTGTGCTGTCTCTATCCTCCGTGTGCTGTCTCTGTCGTCCGTGTGCTTTCTCTGTCGTCCGTGTGCTGTCTCTGTCGTCCGTGTGCTGTGTCTCTGTCATCCGTTTGCTGTATGTGTGTCCGTCATCTGTCGTGTGTCTGTCATGTGTACTGTATGTATGTCTGTCATCTGTGTACTGTATGTGTGTCTGTCATCCGAGTGCAGTGTGTGTCTGTCATCCATGTGCTGGATGTGTGTCTGTCATCCGTCACGGGGACACAGCAGACAGGAAGGAGACAGGTGCAGTGGGGACAGAAAGGGCACAGGGGGGAGACAGGTGCAGGAGAGAGACACAGCAGGCAGGTGGGACACAGTGCACAGGTTGGAGAGGCACAGGGGAGAGACAGCACACAGGAGGGACAGAGACTGAGCAAAGTGGGGTGACAGGCACAGAGAGGGGAGAGACTGCACACATGGGGGAGAGACATGAACAGAGAGGGGCATTGCCAAGCTGTGACTCGGCCTTTATTGTCCAGACTTCCAGAAAATGGCCGCGGAGGCGGTGCATGTGCAGATCGAGATCCGTGGCCATTTTCTGGAAGCTTGTGGCCCCTGCCTCCAGAGCTCAGCTCACCCCCTCAATGGGTGAGGGCCCGGGGAGAGATCATATATCCCTGTGGCTACTGCAGAGCTCAGCTCAAGTCCAGTCTGTGTGCCCCTATCCCTCTACAGTGCTGTATGTGCCCTCAGTTTCTCCTATATGATGTAGAAATAGCAGTCTCCTATTGAATGTATTTGATTTACAAAAGTTATTGTCACAGAGTCGACTGCGCTCCAGGCCAACACAAACCTGGAAGATCAGAAACCACCAAACATCGCAGGACACAGAGAAGCAGCTGCAGCCATCAAATTAGGTGAGCTAATTAATTCATTAAATGTAGCCGGGTAATTTTTATGGTGATGTGCGGCCCCTGAATGATGGTAGGAATTTCCAAATGTCCCCTACCCCTGTACAGGGTAATAAATAACACCACCAGTATTATTCTGTCTCATGTGGCATTTACTTGTTCACATCCCTCAGCTCACATAAAGAGCCATGTATAGAAAGAGATTAATGTGTGACTGGGGAGGACGTGGTGCAGAAGGAGAGTTTTTCCAATAGTGGGCGGTGAAAAAATGGAAGGTTCGAGGGGTGGAGGTGGAGCCTGGATGGAGGCGGAGATTGGGTGGAGTCTCAGGGGGGCCCCAAAATATTGCCCCTTAGGGGGCCCTGAAATTCCTGGTGGCAGCCCTGAGCTACCCTAAAGGTACCTTTGAACTAGAGAGTTATATCACACAAACTAGTTACTAAACAACATTTCCCACATGTCTACATCAATACAATTTTGCAAGCATCATTTTTTTTGTTAGAAATTTAGTAAGGGTCAAATTTTATCAACAGTTTCTGATTTTTACAACTGTAGAAGCTGAAAAGACAAAGAGCGCAGATAGGGTCTTATTACAATTAAAGGGTTTTCATAAATTATTCCTGAAAAGGCTCACCATCCCAGGTTGTGAATGTCACAATCCCAATAAGTGCATGAACAGCTACAGTGGGCCCACATGAATACAGCAAAAATGTAATAGAAGTAAAAGGGTAGAAAATCTGCGCTACCTTTGCAAATTGTTTGGAATTCTGACCACAAACCGAATCTTCAATGTTCGTGCCAAATTTGAAATTGCCTTGGAGTCCTTGAAGCAGTTTGGCATTATTCAACAATATGGAGAATACATTTATTTCTTCAATGAATAGAGACAAAAGTTGAACTCTCCTTTCATTAATCAAAATGCCACTAGATGATGTGGTTGGTCCTTGGTAAAGTTGTGAAAAACCTCCATATAGTTAGGGCCAGAAATATTTGGACAGTGACACAATTTTAGCGAGTTGGGCTCTGCATGCCACCACATTGGATTTGAAATGAAACCTCTACAACAGAATTCAAGTGCAGATTGTAACGTTTAATTTGAAGGGTTGAACAAAAATATCTGATAGAAAATGTAGGAATTGTACACATTTCTTTACAAACACTCCACATTTTAGGAGGTCAAAAGTAATTGGACAAATAAACATAACCCCAACAAAATATTTTTATTGTCAATATTTTGTTGCAAATCCTTTGGAGGCAATCACTGCCTTAAGTCTGGAACCCATGGACATGACCAAACGCTGGGTTTCCTCCTTCTTAATGCTTTGCCAGGCCTTTACAGCCACAGCTTTCAGGTCTTGCTTGTTTGTGGGTCTTTCCGTCTTAAGTCTGGATTTGAGCAAGTGAGATGCATGCTCAATTGGGTTAAGATCTGGTGATTGACTTGGCCATTGCAGAATGTTCCACTTTTTTGCACTCATGAACTCCTGGGTAGCTTTGGCTGTATGCTTGGGGTCATTGTCCATCTGTACTATGAAGCGCCGTCCAATCAACTTTGCAGCATTTGGCTGAATCTGGGCTGAAAGTATATCCCGGTACACTTCAGAATTCATCCGGCTACTCTTGTCTGCTGTTATGTCATCAATAAACACAAGTGACCCAGTGCCATTGAAAGCCATGCATGCCCATGCCATCACGTTGCCTCCACCATGTTTTACAGAGGATGTGGGGTGCCTTGGATCATGTGCCGTTCCCTTTCTTCTCCAAACTTTTTTCTTCCCATCATTCTGGTACAGGTTGATCTTTGTCTCATCTGTCCATAGAATACTTTTCCAGAACTGAGCTGGCTTCTTGAGGTGTTTTTCAGCAAATTTAACTCTGGCCTGTCTATTTTTGGAATTGATGAATGGTTTGCATCTAGATGTGAACCCTTTGTATTTACTGTCATGGAGTCTTCTCTTTACTGTTGACTTAGAGACAGATACACCTACTTCACTGAGAGTGTTCTGGACTTCACTTGATGTTGTGAACGGGTTCTTCTTCACCAAATAAAGTATGCGCCGATCATCCACCACTGTTGTCATCCGTGGACGCCCAGGCCTTTTTGAGTTCCCAAGCTCACCAGTCAATTCCTTTTTTCTCAGAATGTACCCAACTGTTGATTTTGCTACTCCAAGCATGTCTGCTATCTCTCTGATGGATTTTTTCTTTTTTTTCAGCCTCAGGATGTTCTGCTTCACCTCAATTGAGAGTTCCTTTGACCGCATGTTGTCTGGTCAGAGCAACAGCTTCCAAATGCAAAACCAGACACCTGGAATCCACCCCTGACCTTTTAATTTTCATTGATTACAGGTTAACGAGGGAGACGCCTTCAGAGTTAATTGCAGGCCTAATGGTGGGTTTACACGCCGCGATATCGTTTCGATATCGCAACTCAATGGCGCGGGAGTGCGCAATTAGTGCACGTTCCTCCCGCATCGCATTGAATGTTTACACGCTGCGATATCGTATTACAACGTCCGTGCGATGTCTCCGCCTCCCAACCCAGGATCGCATAGTTAACATGGGAGTGAATGGGTGACGTATGAAATCGCATCGTAATTGGGCGTTTACACAGCACGATCCGGCTTCAATCGCTATGCAATATCGGGGCATTGAATAGCACGCTCATTCAATCCCCGATATCGCATTGACATCGTTCCTGCATCGTATTGGACGTTCACACCATACAACGCAGGAACGATTTCGCATCCGACGATTGAACCACGTGACTTTTGATTGAAATCGTACTACGATATCGCGACGTGTAAACCCGCCATTAGAGTCCATTGTCCAATTACTTTTGGTCCCTTGAAAAAGAGGAGGCTATGCATTACAGAGCTATGATTCCTAAACCTTTTCTCCGATTTGGATGTGGAAACTCTCATATTGCAGCTGGGAGTGTGCACTTTCAGCCCATATTATATATAAATAATTGTCTTTCTGAACATGTTTTTGTGAACAGGTAAAATAACAAAACTTGTGTCACTGTCCAAATATTTCTGGCCCTAACTGTAGCTCAAAGCGTTTCTCCCCACTTTGTGTCTTGGGGTTCATCAGGGGACAAAGAATTAAAGTCCATATGGAAAGACATGCTGACATATAGTCAATCTGACCAACAAACAAATGAATCAGACTAGTGGAGTAAATAGGACTATAGAAGTACACCCAACTATCCCTGAGGTGAGATGCATGACCTATTAATGGAGGATTTGCCTCCAAGGGTTGTGGTGCCCCTATTCCTTGGTGGCTGTCCCTAAGGAGCTGCACCATATAATAATAATAAAGTAGATAGATGAAAATAGTGTATACCAAACATATATAATATCCGGAAAAACAAAACAGCGATTAACATCATTGTCATACTTACCGAAGTCCGCGTGCTTGTACTTCCGGGGCCGCTCATTAACTTCCTGCTTTATTCACTGCACAGTAGCCACTAGAATGTATGGGCTGCTTGCAAGTTACTGCACTGGCTCCAACAACCAATCACAGATGCCCACTTTCTTTGACAGCATTTGTGATTGGGTATTGTGCCCCTCACCCATTGTGGCCCCATCTGTGAATGGTTGCAATAGGCAATGGACCTAATGCCATAGTAGTGAAAAAATAAATAAATTACTAAAGAAAATTACATAAGGATTTATTTAAATATTTTAAAAAAACACATAATGGTTTTCCCTATATTTTTGATTCATAGCACAGATAAAGCAGACAGCAACCCCCAGCTACATGGCTTTTACCTTGGCAACCAAAAATACAGTAGAGACCAATATGTTTTTTTTTTGTTTTGTTTTGTTTTTTTTAAATATTTAAATAAATAATTAAAAGGAAATGTGTGGGCTTCGCCCTATTTTTAATTGCCATTCAAGGTAAAAACCAGGTAGTTTTGAGGCTGGTATTCTCAGTGTGGTGAAATCCATAGTTATTGGACCCCCACAGGCTAAAGAATAGCAGCCATACCACCAGAAATTGCGCATTTATTAAAGCGCCAATTCCTGGCATTTTACCCAGTCTTCCGATGCAGTGGTGCGGTGGCTTTGGGTGATGAAAGAGTTAATGACAGCTAGTATTGGCACTTTCAAAAAACCCTAGATTCATATTAGGGCGTCTTACGAGACCAACCCATTATTAATCCTGTGAGTTAATAGTTAAAAAACACAAAACACAGGTAAAAACATTTATTTAAAATAAAACAGAGAAAAACCCTTTATTGAAATAAATCACATAGTCATTCCTGATTTTTCCATTTATTACCCACATATACCCTCTGATGCCAACTAACAAAATGGTCTCACAAAGCACATGATCCTGGTTCTGCTTCATCTTGAGGCTGCAGCGAGGGAACAAGTGTCCTCTCGCTGCAGACTGTGCGATCACACTTACTGCCATGGCAGTGGGGCCACCTGAGTTCACTGCCATGGGGCCTCAGGGAGTGACTTCATCACTACTCACAACAGTCAGTGTGATCTGCCTGTGCTGACAGACACAGCTACCCTTCTTGCCACAGCTTGCATTGATGTGCCATACCGGATGAGCTGCACTACCTGAGCAACGTCTGTGGGTCGCAGACACCAGCTCATGCAATCTCTAGTAGTAAAGGCCACGTCACACACACAGATATCTGTTCAGATATTGGTCACAGATCTCTGGTTGCAGTGAAATCATGGACACATTGTTCCATTTTGTACACAGTCACAAAATGGAACAATGTGTCCATGATTTCACTGCAAGCAGAGATCTGTGACCAATATCTGAACAGATATCTGTGTGTGTAATGTGGCCTTAAGAACAATGACAAAATGCAAAAGCAACCAAAACAGCCAAAAAGGATGAGAACAGATAAATGGTCTATGGTCGCCACCTGCAGAACCATACACTAAGGCTGCCTTCACATAAGCGTTTGTGTCTCCATGCTGATGGCATGCAGACACAAAGCAATGCAAAGCAGTGCCATTTTGATGTGTCCGCAGCGGAGAATGTCCGCCTGCGGACACATCACTGTGGAGCCCGGGCAGCCAATCAGCGGTGTCCATGGGCGGAGATCAGCACCGGAGATCTCCTCCTCCCCGCCGCCGGTAAGCTCCGGGACATGTCAGCGGGGAGAACAGCTGATTTGACAGCTGTTTGAATCTCCTGCGCCGACACAGAGAGGAGATGTGGCGCGGGAAAGATTCAAACAGCTGTCAAATCAGCTGTTTCTCCCCGTCGACATCGCTAGCAGATTACCGGCGGCGGGGAGGAGGAGATCAGCAGAGGCTAAGCTGATCTCCCGGTGGCCGTCGGTGAGCTCCTGTGACATCACCGGCGGCCACTGGGAGAGATTTCAATGGGTCCGCAGCGTTCTCCTGCGCTGTCAAGCGCAGAACACTGCGGACCCATTGAAGACAATGCATGTTTTGTGCGCTTGGGGACGCTTGCTGATTTTCCAAGGGCCCTGAGTGCACAAAAAATGAAACATGCTGCGTCCCGGGTGCGGACGCTCGACACCGGAAGGAGCAGATATCGTCCGCATCCGCAGCCGAACGCAGCAAACGCAGACAAACGCAGGCACTATGCGTTCCTATGTTAAACAAGGAACGCAGTGCGCATGCGTTTGACTGCGTATGGGAACGCAGCATAAGCTGCGTTCACATACGCTAATGTGAAGGCAGCCTAAGGCCACGTGCACACGCTGAATATTTGATGAGTTTTTTACCTCAGGATTTGTAGACAAAACCAGAATTGGAGAAATCAGAGGAAAAGTCTAATGGTGGGTTTACACACACCAATTTATCTGTTCAATATCTGAACCAATCTCTGGTTGCAGTGAAATCATGGATACATTGTATCATTTGTACACAGCCACAAAATGGAGCAATATATCCATGATTTCACTGCAACCAGAGATTGGTTCAGATATTGAACAGATAAATTGGTGTGTGTAAACCCACCATCAAAGAAACACCTGCACCACTTCTGTATTTATCACCCACTCCTGGTTTTGGCTACAAATCCTGAGGTAAAAAACTCAGCAAATACTGAACGTGTGCACGTGGCTTTATAGGTGGGTGTCTTGCTAATTCCTATCGTTTCTACCTGTTGTCTGTTTCATTTGTACAACAGCAGGAGAAATTGATTCACAATCAAAGTGTTCCCTTTATTTTTTTGAGCAGTGTATGTCTATGTAGAGGAGTATATCAATGAACTAGAATATCATCAAAAAGATCATTTTATTCAGTAATTCAAAATACAAAGTGAAATGCATTTATTATATAATAATATTTATTTAGCACTATTAATTCCATAGTGTTTTACATACATTTGCAGCACAGTCCCCATTGGCGCTTACAATCTAAATATCTTATTAGTATTAGTATGTGTTTTAAATGTGGGAGGAAACCAGAGACTCTGGAGGAAACCCACACAAACACATGCAAACTCCTTGTAGATGACATCCTTGGTGGGAATTGAACCCAAGATCTCAGCACTGCAAGGTTGCAGTGCTGCAGTGCTAACCACTGAGCCACCATGCCGCCCATTATGTAGAGTGTTATATAGAGTTATTACAAACAGAGTGGTCTATTTCAAGATTATGGCTTACAGCCACTGAAAACCCAAAGGTCATTATCTCAGAAAATTAAAGTAGGGAGGATGAAGGGTTAAAAACCACGCTCTTGTTTTCCACGAGACATCAAAGGGTGAATATAATATTGGTTTATTCGTCAACACATTTCAGAGCTCCCTGAAATGCCCTGAAACATGGTAATATTACATTGATTTGTCCTGAGGAAGGCGCCAGGGAGCCCTGAAACGCATTGACTAATAAATCAATATTATATTCAACCTTTGATGTCTTGTGAAATACAGCAGCACGGTTTTTAACCCTTCATTCTCCCTACTCTATATGCACCATGCTGGGGACTGCAGCAGCCGTGATATGCTTTTATAGTGGTTGTGACTCTTACAACCACACAAGGTGAAGCCTCTGATACCTATTTAGGTAATATTTTATCTCTCAGACCCTTCATCCTCACTACTTTAATTTTCAGAGATAATGACCTTTGGGTTTTCATTGGCTATAAGCTATAATCATCAACATTAACTCAAATGAACAATTGCAATAGATCACTCTGTTTGTAATAACTCATTATAATATACTAGATGGTGGCCCGATTCTAACGCATCGGGTATTCTAGAATATGTGGGTGTGCGACGGTGCCCCCCCTCAGTTCTCACTCGCTCCAGTCTTCTGTCCAGCCACCTCTCACCCTAGCATGTCTTCTTCCTCCAGCATAGACGTCAACAATTCCAAAGCCTCGGGGGGCGGAGTTAACATGGGGCGTTATAATAGGCATGTACAAGTACATAGCCCTGGTATGGTGGGAATGCCCTTGTTCACGGCCATAACAGCGCCCCCTTTGGTAGCTCCACCCCCTTTGAATTTCTGGAGTCTATGCCACGAAAAGAAGAAGAATGGCGGGGTGAGCGGCGGGCAGATGGAACATGGAGCGGTGGCCGGGAGGGAGTGTGGAGCGGGTGAGCAGTGGGCAGGTGACCGAGCAGAGGGGGCCGGGAGACCGTGCAGACTGTGCCTGTTTCGCTGTAATGGAAATCCTGTGTCACTGATTGGTCGCGCCCAGCCAGCCACAAACAATCAGCAACGCGGGTTTTGCATTAGAGACAGTGTAACGTTAGTGTAGGGCTAAGTGTGAGGTGAGTGCAGGGCAGAGTGTGACATGAGTGCAGGGCAGAGTGTGACATGAGTGCAGGGTGAGTTTAGTGCTAAGTGTGGGATGAGTGCAGGGTGAGTGTAAGTTGAGTGTGATGTAAGTGCATGCGAGAGTGACGTGAGTGCAGGGCAGAGTGTGACGTGAGTGCAGGGCAGAGTGTGACCTGAGTGAGGGCAGAGTGTGACGTGAGTGCAGGGCAGAGTGTGACGTAAGTGCAGGGCAGAGTGTGACATGAGTGCAGGGCAGAGTGTGACATGAGTGCAGGGTGAGTTTAGTGCTAATGTGGGGATGAGTGCAGGGTGAGTGTAAGTTGAGTGTGATGTAAGTGCATTGCGAGAGTGACGTGAGTGCAGGGCAAGTGTGACGTGAGTGCAGGGTGAGTGTGATCTGAGTGCAGGGTGAGTGTGATCTGAGTGCAGGGTGAGTGTGACATGAGTGCAGGGTGAGTGTGACATGAGTGCAGGGCTGAGTGTGACCTGAGTGCAGGGTGAGTGTAGGGTGTGTGTGGATTTAATTGGTCTGCAGTACCTGGCTCCTGGTGCTGTGTGCGTTTAGCTTAAGGACCTCTGGTGATATCACAGTTATGTGACCTTGCTCCGGCCATGATTGTGACATCATCAGAGGTCCTGTAAGTATGTAATAGGCTGCTTTCACATTGGGGTTTTTTGAAAAATGCGGCAGTTGCAGTCAAAAAAACGCATCTGCCGCATTTTTCGCCTAACGGCCACTCTTGCAGCGCTCTTACGGCAAGCTCCATGCATTGTCTATGGGGCTTGCGGCAATTGCGGTTTTTGTAGTTGCGGAGGTTGCAGCCCGTAAAAAACTGCAGTCAGCTGTGTTTTTTTTCGTGGCCGCAACTACCGGAACCACAATTGCCACACCTACCGCAAGCCCCATAGACAATGCATGGGACTTAACAAAAGTGCACCGCAAGTGCGCCGCAAGAGAGCGGGCGGCAGATGCGTTTTTTTACCGCAACTGCTGCATTTTTCAAAAAACCCCAATGTGAAAGCAGCCTTAGGCTACGTTCACACATTGCGTATTTTTGTGCGCTTTTTTGTGCGCGCTTTTCAAAAATACGCAATGTGCATTGCGTCTGCCAGCAAAGTGAATGGGAAATTCACTTTGCCGTTTAGACACTGCGTAAAAATACGCAGCGCTTTTATGGGAGAAAACGCTGTTGCGTTAAGAATTGACATGTTAATTCTTTACGCAGCAGCGCCTGCATTTTCTCCCATAGGGACCGGTGCTGCAGCATCTGATGTCACAGAGGGGAAGGAAGAATCCTGGTTCCTCCTCCCTTTGTGACATGCGTGACTGCCCCCATTTGATTTTGCAGTGTATTACTATACACTGCGAAATCAGAGTTAACTAAAGGCAAATGTATGAAAAATAATAAAGAATAAATACTTACCCTCCGAGGGGTGTTCAGGTGTCCGGGAGCCCAAGAATTGACCTGCTAGGACTTGTCGTGATGTCAGAGTGACTCAGACGGGCGTTCCTAACGCTGATTGGCCGCTCACGGTCATGTGATATGTATCACATGATCGCAAGCGGCCAATCAGCGTTAGGAACGCCCCTCTGAGTCACTCTGACATCACGACAGGTCCTAGCAGGTCAATTCCTGCTGCGGCTCCCGGACACCTGTTGGAGGGTAAGTATTTATTCTTTATTATTTTTAATACATTTGCCTTTAGTTAACTCTGATTTCGCAGTGTATATTAATACACTGCGAAATCAAATGGGGGCAGTCACGCATGTCACAAAGGGAGGAGGAACCAGGATTCTTCTTCCCCTCTGTCACATCACAGGGCGGGAAAGCTGACAGTGAAGTCGGCTTTCCCATCCGCTATGTGACTGTAGCGCTGGTACGGCAATCCCGCGTCGCTAATATTCACGGCTGTTTTGCATACACTGCACTCATTGGTTGCTGCGGCTGACCAATGAGCGCTGGCGCGCGATTTCCGTGACAGACAGAGAACCTTAGATGATTATACAGTAGATGTATTTCACTCTATGTACTGAATTACTGATATAAATTAACGTTTTGATGACATTCTAATTCATTGAGATGCACCTGGGGTTCTAATGCTGCATTTATAAAGTGATGGTTTTTCTGGTGATGTATTTATGTACTTATGGGTTGTAGTGTTATATGTTTGGACTGATGGTGGTTCTGGTGCTGTAATCCTATACAAATGGAAGTTTTGGTGATTTATTCCTTCATAGGAGACAGTGATTTGTTCTATATACTGCAATTCTGTACAACAATACATAGTATAAGCGATTAGACAATGGCGGCTTAACAATAATGAATGAATACCATAAAAGCCAAATACAAAATAGTGACAAAATTCTGTTTACTGCAAGTTTAATTGCAATGCAAGGAGGGGTGCCATTTCAATTTTCACATCAGACAGCAAAACAGCTAGAATCGGCCTTGAACACAGGTACACATGAAAAAAGATTGCAACGGCTGAAAGCACTTAAAATTGTTTAGCCGCAGCACTTACAGAGGCTGTGATTTGCTATGACCTTAACAGCAGCAAAACATAAACTTTATATCTGTGTACTTTTCTCAATTATTACATTTAAATTTCTCTTTTATGCACACTCTCCTTATACTGTATAGTTTTGTAGAACAAACATTTCACAAAGTCACTACCGGTAAATATTTATTTTATTTTCTATCTAGATGTAAAAGCCATTGTTTTGCTATACATTATTTATGTGACATCTGATTTCAATTAACTTTTCACTCCCAAAATACAACACTGTAGATCCGACACTGCCTTGATACACATGTACAACCGGGCAAGCCACGAAGGCATTGTACATGTCAAAGTAAATTGCATTGAAGAGGACAACACTTGTTATCTTGATACAATGGCGCCTGTCAGGGGGTGGGACATATTACACTGTTAGTTCCTCGACTGATATGTTAAGAAATAAAAGCTAGAAAAATTAACAAATTAAAGGATTTGATTGATTTTGACTAGGGACGAACTTGAGTATTAAAACACTTGGGTTAAAGGCTTCTACAAAATGGCAGGGATAGTCTATGTATGCAGTACCTAATCAAATTGGCAGAAGGCAAACTATTATCTCCTTCACCCCCAGGCGATTTTCCGTTTTTCCCTCCCCTTCTTCTAATAGCCATATCTTTTTCATTTTTCTGCCAATATAGACATATGTTGTTTTTTGTTGGATGAGTTGTACTTTCAAAGGAAGTCATTAATTTTACCAAAAAACACACAATGGAAAAAAATTCCAACGCGGTAAAATTGCTAAATAAGTGCAATCACACGTTTCTTTTTTGTGCTTTTTATTCACCATGTTCACCATACGGTAAAACAGACACGTATGATGCCTCAGGCTGGTATGAGTTCGTAGATACCAAGCATGTACACTTTTACTTGTATCTAAGTGGTGAAAAATAAATCTGAAGTTTAATAATAATAATAATAATTATTATTATTAATTATTATTTATTATTATTATATTATTATTTATTATTATAGCACCATTAATTCCATGGAAAGGGTATACATAGACAAGAAAATGTACATTGACAATATAAGGCACACAGGTACAGAAGGAGAGAGGACCCTATTCACGCGGGCTCACATTGTACGTGGTGATGGGTGAGGAGACAATAGGAGAGGGTAGAGTTGGTCAGGTGGGGGTTTGGTGGACCGAGGCTCACAGTAGGTTGTAGGCTTGACAGAAGAGGTGGGTCTTCAGGTTTCTTTTGAAGGTTTCCAGAGTAGGTGAAAGTCTGATATGTTGGGGTAGAGAGTTCCAGAGGATAACGGATGCCCGGGAAAAGTCTTGTATGCTGTTGTGGGAAGAAGGGATAAGGGGTGAGGATATCTTGGGTGGATTGAGGTTACGTGAGGGTAGATAGAGCCCATGTCACTGATGTACGGAGGAGACAGATTGTGGACCGCTTTTATGTCATAGTCAGGGTTTTAAACCAAGGCCTCTGAGAGATAGGGAGCCAGTGAAGGGGGTGGCAGAGAGGAGAAATAGGGGAATAGGTGGATTAGTTGGGCAGCAGAGTTTAGGATAGATTGTAGTGTTGCAAGAGAGCTAGAGGGGAGGCCAGTGAGCAGGAGGTTACAATAGTCAAGGTGGGAGTTGAAGAGGGCATGAACAATTGTTTTTGCAGTGTTGAGGTCAAGGAATGAGCGGATCCGGGAAATATTTTTGATTTGGAATCGGCAAGAGGTGGCAAGGGCTTGGATATGTAGCTTGAAGGAGAGGGCAGAGTCAAGGATTATCCCGAGGCAGTGAGCTTGGGGGACAGGGTAAAGTGAGCAGCCATTGACTTTAATGGATAGGTCAGGGAGAGGGGGAGAGTGCATTGGGGGAAAGATAATTAATTCTCTTTTGTCCATGTTTGGTTTCAGAAAGCAAGTGAAGAAGGATGAGATAGCAGACAGACATTGTGGAATTTTGGAAAGCAAGGCGGTGATGTCGGGTCTAGAGAGATAGATCTGAGTGTCATCAGCGTAGAGATGATACTGAAGGCTGAGGGACCCAATGAGCTGTCCTAAATTAAGGGTGTGGATGAAGAAAAGTAGGGGTCCAACAACTGAGCCTTGGGGAATACTGACAGATAGAGGGTAAGGTGGAGAGGTGGTGTGGGAGTGGGTGACACTGAATGTCTGTAAGATATGTAGGGATCCAGGAGAGGGCCAGGTCAGTGATACCAAGAGATTCTAGAATCTGTAGTAAGAGGGAATGGTCAGCAATGTCGAAGGCAGAGGATAGGTCTAGGAGTAGTGTCATTTTTAGCGGTTTAAAAGGTAGTTGGTGACTTTAGTTAGGGCAGTTTCGGTAGAGTTATTTATATAGCGCCAACATATTCCATAGCGCTTTACAATTCAGTGTTTCATACACATACGGTCATAGCTAACAATTATATAAAAAAAATACAATACAGTAATTAAAGTAGAGAATCAATGTCAAAAATACAATAAAATACTTAAAGCAGAGGAACAATGTAAAAAATACAATACAATAATTACAGCAAAAATAAAAGTGACCCTGCTTAAAAGAGCTTACAATCTACAAGGAGATCAGGGTTACACAAAGTACAGGGCCTTATTACAATGATGGTCCAGGCATCTTGAGGAAGAGGGGGTAGAAAAAAATTACATGAATGGTCACCAGCCAATCTGGGTAGAGCTTGGTGGAGTTTGAATGAGAGTTATGTCCAGAGAAATAGTGAATGGGCTACTTACAGTATAAATGATTTCTATTAGGGAGCATGATAGGGCGCCTTAAAAAGATGTATTTTAGGGAGCATCTGAAGCTATGTAAGTTTGTGATAGTCCTAATTTCTTGAAGTAGAGCAATCCAGAGAATTGGTGCGGCTCAAGAGAAGTCTTGGTGCCAGAAGTGGGAGGTTCAGATTAATGCAGATGTTAATCGAAGGTCATTTGTAGAACATAGAGAACAGGTAGGGTGATAGACAGAGATGAGGGAGGAGATTAGGAAGGTGCTGCACTGTGAAGAGATTTGTGGGTGAGAACAAGCAATTTTAATTGGATCCTGTAGTGTATAGACAGCCAGTGCAGTGACTGACACGCAGCGAAGACATCTGAGTAATGATTGGCCAGATAGGTGATCGTGGCTGCAACATGACCCTCGGATTGTCAGAATTCGAAGTGATGCCGACTACTGGGTTGCTACACTCTTAGATCCCAGGTACAAGAGTAAATTTGGCGAAATAATTCCTGCCATAGAAAGGGATTCACGCATGCAGGAGTATCAGCAGAAGCTGTTACAGAATCTTAGATCTGCTTTTCCACAAAACACCAGTGGTGCACATAGTGAATCTCACAGTTCTAACTTGCCAACCGTGGGACTGTCGAGTCATCACTCAAACCGTAATAGTAACACCGTGTCTCGTGGCAACAGCAATTTTGTGGCATTGTTTCACCAATTTTTTAGACCATCCTTTGCAAGGCCAGAGGAGACAAGAAGTCTGACACATAGTCAACGCCTAGAGAGGATGGTACAGGAGTATCTCCAAGTGAACATCGATGCCATGACTGTAGAACTGGACCCTTGCTCATTTTGGGCTTCCAATCTGGAAAAATGGCCTGGGCTCACCACTCACGCCTTGGAGTATATGTCGTGCCCCGCAGCCAGCGTTCTCTCTGTACGTGTCTTTAGCACTGCTGGTGGTGTGCTGACAGTAAGCGCATGTGGCTGTGTCCAGGGACAATGTAGACAGATTAACGTTCATGAAGATGAACAAGTCATGCATCCGCAAGGACTTTTATACCCCTGTGTCATCCTGAGTTGGGTTATCCTTTGCGATCTCAAAAAAGGCCCAGGTTAGGCAAGGCTTAGAGCCATGCGACCTGAAGAAGAGCCACCTCGACTTCTGCTCAGAGGCAAAGTTGTGGTTGAGGATGCAGTTGTTGACGTGCTTCCAGTACTCCAGGAAGGCGCAACTTAACCTCGTCATCACTAGCATCCTCCTCCACCTCCTCTGCTGACTTTCATCGACTGGCTGACTGTGGGTTGACAGCACGTGGGATCTCCAACCTCATCACCCTGTGTGCTCTCACACCCGTCATCCTCAGAGTCAACCTCTTCCTGCCCTGAACGAAAAGTCAAGTTGTCGTTCCAATCAGGTATCTCAGTTTCATCAGCATCTTCCTCATTGTCTCCACCAACAGGACTTACAGTTTGGGAATGAGGGTCTACATTATGCTTGCTCAGAACCTTCTTCATCTGGGCCTGGATCCGACTCACAAAGCTTCTGGGCATCAGTGCAGATCATTTCATTATCTGGACTCACAGAAGCTTTGGAGCAGACCTCTGATTTCCAGGCTATAGTATGAATGAACATCTCTGCATACTCAATCATCTGTTTTACCCCATACTCAGACGGGCGGCTGGAGACTTGGAGCTGTGAGGAAGCAAGTGCGATTGGGGTGACACCTCTGGGGACTGGTGTATTTGTGATGTTGAAGTTGAGGTGGAGGAGAGCCCACTTGATGAAGCGCTTACTATCCATTGAAGCGCCTGCTCTTTTTGTGCCTCATCTACAATTGGTAGCGATCATCGTGTAACTCGTGTCTGTAAGAAAGGTATCATATCAGATTGTCCACCAAAAGAAGTAGACATCTTAGTTTGGCTGGAAGATGGTCTTCCTTCAGCAGATATTACTGATGCATTACCATCTACCCCATGGACACAAACTTTTTTCCTTTCCACCATGCCTATTCTCCTTTCCACCAGCAGCAAGCCTTTTGCCACTCATTTTGTATGTGAACAAATTGGCAACTATGCAGTTGTTGGCAAAAAAAAATTCAGATGGAAATTGAGCAGAGCTGAGTGGCCAAACAGTGCTACTAGGCCAAAACTATTACCTGGGCTAGATGCAGTTAAAAATTAGTATGAAATAGACAGGCTGTGTAGCTTGGTTCACAACTGGGCTACACCACTGACTAACACATTGCCACTAGGCCCAAACTATTACCGGGCTAGATGCAGGTAAAAATTAGTATGAAATATACAGGCAGTGTAGCTTAGTTCACAACTGGGCTACACCGCTGACTACCAGAAACTGCTACTATCCCAAAAGGATTGCCTGGGCTAGCTGCAGTAAAAAATTGGCTACTGGATAGACAGGTGGTGTAGCTTGCTTTACAGCTGGGCTACACTGCTGACTACCAGACACTGCTACTAGACCAAAAGGATTGCCTGGGATAGCTGCAGTAAAAAATTGGCTACTGGATAGACAGGCGGTGTAGCTTACCGTATATACTCGTGTATAAGCCGACCCGTGTATAAGCCGACCCCCCTACTTTTGCCCCAAAAATCTGGAAAAACCTATTGACTCGTGTATAAGCCGAGGGTGGACCCCAGCACAGTTATACAGCCCCCAGCAGTGTGGTATACAGTCCCCCCAGTGGTAGTATACAGCAGCCCCAGTGGTAGTATACAGATTCCCCAGCAGCCCCAGTGGTAGTATACAGATTCCCCAGCAGCCCCAGTGGTAGTATACAGGAGCCCCAGCAGCCCCAGTGGTAGTATACAGATTCCCCAGCAGCCCCAGTGGTAGTATACAGGAGCCCCAGCAGCCCCAGTGGTTGTATACAGCAGCCCCAGTGGTAGTATACAGGAGCCCCAGCAGCCCCAGTGGTAGTATACAGGAGCCCCAGCAGCCCCAGTGGTTGTATACAGCAGCCCCAGTGGTAGTATACAGGAGCCCCAGCAGCCCCAGTGGTAGTATACAGGAGCCCCAGCAGCCCCAGTGGTAGTATACAGGAGCCCCAGCAGCCCCAGTGGTAGTATACAGGAGCCCCAGCAGCCCCAGTGGTAGTATACAGGAGCCCCAGCAGCCCCAGTGGTAGTATACAGGAGCCCCAGCAGCCCCAGTGGTAGTATACAGGAGCCCCAGCAGCCCCAGTGGTAGTATACAGCAGCCCCAGTGGTAGTATACAGGAGCCCCAGCAGCCCCAGTGGTAGTATACAGGAGCCCCAGCAGCCCCAGTGGTAGTATACAGCAGCCCCAGTGGTATACAGCAGGCCCCCAGGGGTACATATAGCAGCCCCCAGGGGGTACCCAGCAGCCCCCAGGGGGTACCCAGCAGCCCCCTGGGGGTACCAACAGCCCCCAGGGGGTACCAACAGCCCCCAGGGGGTACCAACAGCCCCCAGGGGGTACCAACAGCCCCCAGGGGGTACCCAGCAGCCCCCTGGGGGTACCAACAGCCCCCTGGGGGTACCAACAGCCCCCAGGGGGGACCAACAGCCCCCTGGGGGTACCAACAGCCCCCTGGGGGGACCAACAGCCCCCAGGGGGTACCCAGCAGCCCCCTGGGGGTACCAACAGCCCCCTGGGGGTACCAACAGCCCCCAGGGGGTACCAACAGCCCCCTGGGGGACCAACAGCCCCCAGGGGGGACCCAGCAGCCCCCTGGGGGTACCAACAGCCCCCAAAAGCTGGCACTGTCCCCCCTTGTAAGGCCTCCCCTCCCGCTACTTATACATTACCCTCCCGGTGTTCTGATCGGCGCCGCTCCTCGGTGTTGCGTCGCCGTCTTCATCCTCCCGCGCTGGCTGCATCCGGGTTCTCCAGCGGTCGCGCGATGACGTCATATCGCTGCGACCGCCGGAGAACCCGGATGGATGCAGCGAGCGCGGACGGGAGGATGAAGACGGCGACGCAGCACCGAGGAGCGGCGCCGATCAGAACACCGGGAGGGTAATGTATAAGCACCGGGGGGGGGGCCCTTACAAGGGGGGACAGTGCCAGCTTTTGGGGGGGCCATATGCACTGCTTCCCCCTGCGCTGATTGACAGGGGAGCAGTGCATATATAATGAGCGGCCCCACGTGACGGGGCCGCTCATACAGCCCCCCCCCCGCCTCCTCCAGCCTCCACAGCCCCCACCACACAGCCCCCACCACACGGGTCTACCGTATAGACCCGTGTATAAGCCGAGGGGGGACTTTTCAGCCCAAATTTTGGGCTGAAAAACTCGGCTTATACACGAGTATATACGGTACTTTACAGCTGGGCTACAGTGCTGACTACCAGACACTGCTACTAGACCTAAAGGATTTCCTGGGCTAGCTGCAGTATAAAATTGGCTACTGAGGACAGGTGGTGTAGCTTTCTTTAGAGCAGTGGTACACTACCTGCCCAAAAGGATATCCTGAGCTAGATTTGGCCAGATGCCTTGAAAAACACTTGTACAGCACTGGCACACACCTGCCTGGCAAAAACTGCTAGGAACTGCACTAACTTAGGCTGGCTTCACACTTGCAGATGCATCTGCAGCGTTTTGCAGATGCATCTGCAAGTATCAGCATGCAGACCGCGGCCGTGGTGTGAATGCTCTCATTCATTCCTATATGTGAGCCGTAAGCAGGCGTATGCCTGCTTACAGATCACACTCTCCCGCCCGCACTATGGACGCGAGATGTTGCGTCCATAGTGCGGGCGGGAGAGTGTGATCTGTCAGCAGGCATACGCCTGCTTACGGCTCACATATAGGAATGAATGAGAGCATTCAGACCGCGGTGCGCCCCATTATAAACA
Organism: Allobates femoralis; assembly: GCA_033576535.1. Lineage (NCBI taxonomy): Eukaryota > Metazoa > Chordata > Amphibia > Anura > Aromobatidae > Allobates > Allobates femoralis. The sequence continues at coordinate 176,824,322 of JARQOC010000003.1, forward strand.
TAGGCACCGCGGTCTGCATGCTGATACTTGCAGATGCATCTGCAAAACGCTGCAGATGCATCTGCAAGTGTGAAGGCAGCCTTAGCCCTCAAAAGGGCTGAAATTACAACTAGTCCCTACTTCTATGAAATAGCCCTCAAAAGTGCTGATATTCCAACTAGTCCCTACTCCCTACTTGTCTGAAGTAGCCCTCAAAAAGGCTAATATTCCAACTAGTCCCTACTCCCTAAACCTATCTATCTAACTTGATATTCGCTCACTATCTGTCTAAGTCACACTTTATAGCGCCCACAGCAGTAGTAGCGGTGCCTGAATGACACACAACTGCAGCACTGAGGTAATGGCGGCGATAGGAAAAATGGCCGAGTCTTATAGGGCAAGGACATGTGACATACACAGCCAATGACACATCCCCTTGCTTGTGTGCAAAAAATGCACTTTGCTGTGTGTGTGATTGGCTGACAGCCTGCACCGCCCCACTGTATATGCAGGTAGGAGAAAAAAAAAATGGAGCACTGAACTAAACCCCGCCCCCCGCACACTATACACTGAAACTGGATATTAATATTCAATAACAGTATTACTGTGAAAATCCAGTTACGGTTTTGGTGAACGAACCGTTATCGAACATATCCTCGAAATGCCGAATTTTAAGCAAATTGTACGCATTCGTCGAATGACTTGAACACTGCCCAAAACAGCTCAAATTTAAAATTGGCGAACATTTCAAATCAAACACTGCTCATCTCTAGTGGTTAGAGATAGGAGCTAGCAGATAGGGAGATGGGGCTGTTTATGGGGATGTAAAAGTCTCCCAAAATAAGGGTTTGTAATTCTGAGGACATGAAGTGCAGCAGCCACATGGAGAAATGAGGAGAAAGTGGGTGGGTCAACCTGGGGTGGTATACAACTGCTACTCTGAGGGGGAGGGGATGGAAGATCCCAATGGTGTGGACCTCAAAAGAAGGGAATGAGAGTGATTGGGCTGGAGGGATGGATGACCTGGAAATTTATATTGTGGGGACAGAAGTAATCGGTCTCCACCACCATGCCTGTTCCCTAGTCTTGGGGAATGAGATAAATGTAAGCCACAATGAGAAATAGCAGCAAGGGAAAGCAGAGTCTGATGTTTTTAAATAAAAAGAATTGTACTTTTGAGTCATTTTCTGAGACCTGTAGTGTGGCACCTCAGGAGTTAATGTGCCACAGTAACATCACAAGGGTTAACTCCCCACACAAAACTGGACATTGCACTAGCACCTCTAGGCCAGAAGGGGGAGCTCAAGCAGCTCCCTGATATATTCTGGTCTGAGGAGGAAGTAGTTGATAGTTGACAGTTGACAGTTCAGTTTAGTGCAGGGAGCACTAGGAGGAGGACCTGTAAATGGGAGCAGTGCTGAGCTCCTGACAGAACCACTGACCACTTTCAGGCCTGAAGCCAGGGTCTGAGGAAACTAGTACAAGAAACAGAGGAACATATCTGAGAGACTGAGTTACCTCATAACTCGCCCCAGAGGAGTGCAGAAGCCAGATACCGGATCTGAATCTGTGACTGAAACACGCAGCACAGAAAACACCGGGATAGTGGAGGTTACATACCTACACCGTACCTCAGCGAAGCAACACGGTGGGGTCAGAAGCATACGGAAAGACTCAAGTTGCCTAGCAAAGGGGGTACCTGTGAGGAGAAACAGGGTCAGCAGCTCAGCTAAAGCAGCAGCAGGTCCACACACAAGGCACAGGAGTAGGAAGCAGAGGACCCGGATAGGGTGGGAGCAACCTGGCCCGGGTACAGACTCTGTGGGCAGTACTCTACTGAATACCATCAAATCCTTGGAAAACGACAAAACCGTGAGTCTGTTTGATCCTTATGTTCAAGCCCTACTTTCCCTCACAAACTGCCATCGCCTCCACTACCATCCCTATTCAGCATCCATCATAGACTATTACTACCACTGCCCCGGGGAATCAAGCTCTACCCGCGGAGAAACATTACATCTCCAGCTGCCAAACATCATCCCCGGAGGTTCTGCAGCAGCGATGGTGCCCTCACTGACCACAACCCGTGGGTGGCGTCACGACAAACTCCCCTGTAAATATTTCCCCCATTTCATGCGGAACCCGGGACACGGTCGTGATCAAGACCGCCGTGATATCCCCAGCAGTACCCCGGTCCGGTACCGAGTACCCTGTCCCAGTGGGCTTCACAGTAGCATTCTCATTTTCAGGATCTGGAGTTGTGTGTTGGCTTATTTTTTGCATCTTGATCTGATGTTTCTATTGATACCATTTTTGGGTAGATGTGTTGTTTTGATCGCCCATTACTACATTTTATTACAATGCAGTGGTGACCAAAAAAACTTCATTTTGGTATTTGGACTTTTTTTCCGTTATGCAGTTTACTGATCTGATTAATTTTGTATTTTGATAGATCGAGTATTTCTGAATGCAGCGATACCAAATATGGGAATTTTTTAATTATTTTAGTAGTTTTATTTTCAATCAAGCAAAAGGGGGTGATTTGAACTTTTGTGTGTTTTTTTTCATAGTTTTAAAAACTTTTTTTCTTTATTTTGCTTAGACCAATTGGGGGCCCTCATGGCTGCACAGTCCGATCGCTTCTCTTGTATTCAGGTTAGCTGTAGCACAACTGAAGACAAGAGATATGATCACTTCCTGCCGGCGACATCACTGGGAGATCGCTGGCAGGAAGTGATTTCTGACAGTTTCCAGGATCATAAAAGAACCCTGGGCTGTCAAGGTACCAGACGGAGGTCCCGTGATCGCATCACGAGACCTCTGATCACGGCGGGGAATGGCACGATCCCCACCGTGGAATGGCGCGATCCCCACCATGGGGATCACTGATCCGATTGATGCTGTTAGCTACACATCTCAGCTGATGAGATCAGCTGAGATATTTTGAGGGAAGATGTTAGCTTAGAACATGAGCTCTTATCAGGGGGAGGGACACGGCCATGTCCTTGGTCATGAATGGGTTAACTGGTGAGAAGGTCGGGGTGCTCAAGGTTTCTAGGGTGTGTGAAGCAAAGGCTCATCTGTCTGGCCTGATTACACAGAATAGTTGCTTTACCGTAGATTGCTGAAAATGTAAAAGCATATTTCCACTTTCAACAGAAAAATGATTATAGTACAAGACTCTGCAATACAATACATTTCTCTAAATTACTCTACTAAAGTTTTTCTTTTGCTGTTTACTCGCAGCAGGGACCACTCTTGTTCTGTGCTATGGGCAACACTAATGAAGGTAGCATACTGCTCCTCACTCTTATTTACTGTCTTCTTTTGCACTGAAGAAGATAGCCTAGGAGAACCCAGCCTAGTTTAGTGCAGCCAGAAGAATAAACTTTAGGCGGTCCATCCTGTGGGAAAATAGCAAACAGCAAAAATCTCTGATGCAGCAATTTAAAATAATAATTAGACTGCAGAGGCCTGCATTATAAACATTTTTCTATTGAAAGTGGAGCTTTGCTTTACTACTGGCTATGCTAGAAAGGTGTCAGATCAGGGTGCCCTTGTTGCCTGCCCTTTGTCCACATCAGAAAACGCCTACCATTGTCAACATTTAGATTAATAACATTTATCTTTACACAATGTAGAGGTCTGCATGAGTGTGTAATGAGGTGTACAATTCAGATTGTATTATCGAAATTGACAGTGAAGTGAACTGTGCACAGTCCGCACTTGTCCACCAGGGGGCATCAGTGGACTGTACAATCACAGAGCTGGGAAACTCCCAGCCATCTCTGTTGTTTAACCAGGAAGTGAAAGAGCTTAGTACAGACACAGAGTTGAACAAGAGAACATCTGCTTGTGGATGTCTGTTGAAAGAGGGCTACTTTGCAACACCTTGTCGGAGAAATCACCCCGCAGAAGCCCCTGTGACTGATCCTGGGCCACTGGACTTTGGTGCTGTGACTCTGGCCGCTCTGCAAAACCTTGCCCGCCGAGCACCCGGATTACATGTGCAGGGGCCGTGACCGACATAAGGGAGCCATTTGTGCTGCTGTGATCTCCCTTCTGCTCCTCTGTGTGCCCTGAGACTGGGAGAGACAGACTGTTACCTGCAGAAGGAGACCAAAGAAGAGTGAGGAGATCCCCAGGCCTGCTACGTGGGAGCGACATCTTCTTCTGTAATAGACTGGTACGTGATTTTAGGGAAAGTTAGGGAAAGATACCTTCATTGGTGTGGTTTTTCTTGCTGCGTACCCGGCAGAAGTGAAGATCCAGAGACTCTAATATATACCAGTGCGCATATAATTCGGTTGACTGTGATATAAATATGTTTTACAGTAAAGAAATGTTATTATCGGTTAAACCTGAGTATGGGGATTCTGTTGAGAAAGATCATACACACACACCCGCGGCCTTACCACCGGTCGCTACATCTGGCGTAGTCGGCAGGATGTGTGATCAACAGAATCTCCTCCCGGTAGTACCTTATAACCAGACTTATACTACGGCCTGCAGGTCCATATCCGGTGCCAGCAGTCCGAGCAGTGACACGGAAGAATTGAAGCAGATAGTAGCAGAGTTGCAGAAACAGATACTACAGCTACAGCTCAGGCTAGACCAACAGGCGGACAGGCAAGCGAGACAGCAACCCAGTCGGCCTATGGGAAGGTGCTGGACATGCGGCGACCCCCGCCATAGGGCAAACCGTTGTCCGCATCCTCCACCCGTGGTCCGATATACCAGAACCAGCAAGCCATGCCCCACAACAGCAGCCACCTTTAAACTAGACGCCCCAGCCAAAGCGGTTCGCTCGGCAGGGGAGATCAGGGAAAAGGGTGTGAAGAGACAGAGCCAGACCGATAAGCAAGTGCTGGCCACTCGGGTCCAGGGGACGGTGAAGTGGTTTAATGTCCGCGATGGGTATGGCTTCATCAACAGGAATGACACAAAGGATGACGTGTTTGTACATCAGACTGCCATAAAGTGTAACAATCCTCGTAAGTGCCTCCGCAGCGTTGGTGATGGGGAGGTGGTACAGTTTGATGTTGTGAAGGGAGAGAAGGGTACAGAGGCCGCCGACGTCACCGGTCCCGGGGGTGTTCCCGTTAAAGGAAGCAGATTTGCCCCCAACCGGCGCCGCTACCGCCGCGCGATCCTACTCTCCCCGGGTAGAAAATGTGACTGAGTTTATTGGAGATATTGTGAGCCCTGAACAAGGGAGCGAAGGTGAACGGGGGATGACGGTTTTCCCCCGACAGAGGTCCCTACTCCGCCGGAGAGCAATCCCTATGATATCAACGGCCATCACTGCCTTGGAGCCGATGGTTGTTGACAGGGACTGTCAACCTTTAAGTGGGGGGGTATGTAATGAGGTGTACAATTCAGATTGTATTATCGAAATTGACAGTGAAGTGAACTGTGCACAGTCCGCACTTGTCCACCAGGGGGCATCAGTGGACTGTACAATCACAGAGCTGGGAAACTCCCAGCCATCTCTGTTGTTTAACCAGGAAGTGAAAGAGCTTAGTACAGACACAGAGTTGAACAAGAGAACATCTGCGTGTGGATGTCTGTTGAAAGAGGGCTACTTTGCAACACCTTGTCGGAGAAATCACCCCGCAGAAGCCCCTGTGACTGATCCTGGGCCACTGGACTTTGGTGCTGTGACTCTGGCCGCTCTGCAAAACCTTGCCCGCCGAGCACCCGGATTACATGTGCAGGGCCGTGACCGACATAAGGGAGCCATTTGTGCTGCTGTGATCTCCCTTCTGCTCCTCTGTGTGCCCTGAGACTGGGAGAGACAGACTGTTACCTGCAGAAGGAGACCAAAGAAGAGTGAGGAGATCCCCAGGCCTGCTACGTGGGAGCGACATCTTCTTCTGTAATAGACTGGTACGTGATTTTAGGGAAAGTTAGGGAAAGATACCTTCATTGGTGTGGTTTTTCTTGCTGCGTACCCGGCAGAAGTGAAGATCCAGAGACTCTAATATATACCAGTGCGCATATAATTCGGTTGACTGTGATATAAATATGTTTTACAGTAAAGAAATGTTATTATCGGTTAAACCTGAGTATGGGGATTCTGTTGAGAAAGATCATACACACACACCCGCGGCCTTACCACCGGTCGCTACAAGTGTACAATGCTTACTTGGGGAAGAACTGGCACCAACATGCACCATGGTCTTAAGGCAAAAAGGTAGAGGGAGCGTAATTCATGCACGTTATTTTCACATGTACTACATGTAAAAGTAACAAGTAAACATTGTAGACCTGGTTCCAACTTTCATTTTATGGCAACCATTTTCTCTAATGGCATTGGTATCATTCAGCAGGAAAATGTATGGAGCCACAAAGCAGAAATTGTTCAGGAACAGTTTGAATAATATAACAAAGGGTTTATTGTGTTGACTTGGCCTCAAATTTTCTCAGATACCAATTGGGTGAATGTGTGGGATCTAGTGGAAAAAGAAGCAGTTCATTGAGGACTTTCCTCACAGCTTGGAGAACTTCATACCTTGAAAGAATTTGGTCACAGATAGAGCTATGTAATCAGTGGGACACTTAAAGGGAACCTGTCACCAGTTTTTGAGTATCTCTGAACAAATGCCAAAACCTTTATCTGCTCCTGTACTGTATATACCTAAAAATACTATTTTAATTGCTCCAACATTGTATGTTATTAGGGATGGTCCAATATGATGGATATCCTCACTGCTGTATCTGTGCCCCTTTTCTGCTCCTAATCACCATCCTCCTGCTTCGATGAATGAGGATGACACGTCCTGCATAATCTGCATAGTCACATGAAAATTCATGTCTATGTAGTAGCCTGCACACAAATGCAGGACCACTTTTCTCTGCCATACTTTGGGCCCCACAGTACCAGAAGCTTTCACACTCCTTACTTTTTCCCCTGCCAACGAAAATAACCAGAATGACATTGCTTGATGCTTGCGCAGTGATATTTTATGCTCTTCTCGCAGTACGACAGAGCAAAGTGGACCTGTGCAAGCCTGTGAGGCTACTGCATGGGCATGAGATTTTGTTTAGCTATATGATGATGCTTCATCCACATCATATATGTCTGATTACATTTATTTGCCCCACCCCCATTGTAGATGTTTGCAAAAGGAGGAGGAAAGCTAAAATTTTGAATCACAGTGGACAGTGTCGCTGAGGATGACTGGTAGGAACAATTCTGTATTTCCTGCTAACTTAAGTGAAAATGAAAATGGATCCCCTCCCCAAAATCCAATAAAAACAAGCAGAAAATAAACACAATTCCGTACCAAGTGGAACTCTACGTTGCTACGACAGTGGTAGAAACTGCCAAGGTCACTTCCTGAGCAGGGGCATGTAATCTCTACAGGCCTGCACACAGCTGATCAGGGAATAGGACTCAGCCACATGTAACCTTGGTTAGAAGACATGGCTGTTGCTTCCAAGTTTCCTGAGGATCCTCCTTCGATTAATGCCAGCATTGCATGCCAGCTTGAGAAACTAGACTTCAACATTATTCGTCTGGTGTACATCGCCCAGCAGATCATCAAAGAAAGCATCACATGAACTCGACAATGCTGCTGGACTCAGCCACAGTGAGGAGCATACCTCCTCATTCCTCTGCCGTGTTATGAAATGGAACACTCAACCTAACTTGAACATTTTTATTGCACTGATCTTTACCATTGGATTGCTGGGTAGCTAAAAGAGTTAGTTTATTGTGGCTTCCCAAATCCAAAGATGGGTTTTCTGTTGAACTTGGACTCAACCTTCTATTTAACCCCTTCCCGACCTATGACGTCGTGGGACATCATAGAAGTCTGTGCCTTCCCGACCTGTGACGTCCCACGACATCATGGCAGGATCGCGTTCCTGTGGCATTGGTGATCGGGCCAGTGACATGACACTGGTGCCGCGGGAACATGAGGACCTGTACTTTGTCCTGGGGGGGTGGCTTCTTCCCCCCGTGACTAAATTCGCTCTGATTGGCAGCTTAAACTGAACTACCAATCAGAGCGATTCACCCCTCCAAATCTGATTGGACTTCTCCAATCAGGTTTGGAGGGGTGGGTGGGTGCGCGGGTGCCCTCTCCCTCCTCAGTCCCCTCGCACTCCAAGTTAACCCCTCGTCCATTCCCATGCGTGTGCATGGGTGGATGGGTGCATGGGCGCGTGCATGGATGCGTGGATGGATGGGTGCATGGGTGGATGGATGGGCGCATGGGTGCAACAAGGGATCAAGTGTCCTCTTGTTGTAGTCTCTGGGGTCAGAGTCATGGTGCACGGTATGGCAAATCATTGCCATACAGTGCACCATGACTGACCCCAGTGACTACAACAAGAGAACACTTGATCCCTTGTTGTAGTCTCTGGGGTCACAGTGATGAAGCACTGTATGGCAGTTATCTGCCGTACCGTGCTTCATGACTATGACCCCAGAGACTATAACAAGGGATCAAGTCTCCACTAGTTGTAGTCTCTGGGGTCAGAGTGATGGTGCACTGTATGGGAATGATCTGCTGTACCATGCACCATGACTCTGACCCCAGAGACAACAAGTGGACACTTGATCCCTTGTTGTAGTCTCTGGGGTCACAGTTATGGTGCACTGTATGGCAATGATCTGCCGTACCGTGCTTCATGACTGTGACCACAGAGACTACAACAAGGGATCAAGTGTCCTCTTGTAGTCTCTGGGGTCAGAGTAACCCCAGAAACTGTAGGAAGAGGACACTTGATCCCTTGCTGCAGTCTCTGGATGTAGCAGAGGCGATCGAGCGTCGTGGGGCCTTCGTTGTGGACTACGTCGGAGGCGATTGAGCGTCGTGGGACCTTCGTTGTGGACTACATCGGATCTTTATAATAAAGATGGAGTCCGAATTTTGTTTGTGGTTTTTTTTCAAATAAAAATATTTTTCTCTGTGTGGTGTATTTTTTTTTTACTATTTACCAGAGATTCCTAGTGGCCGGGTCTAACATTGGCCCGACATTATGAATCTCGGGCTTAGTGCCAGCTGACAATAAAAAAGCTGGCATTAACCCCTTTATTACCCAGTTTGCCACCGGCACCGGGGCAACTGGAAGAGTTTGGGTACAGCGCCAGAAAATGGTGCTTCAATGAATGCGCCACTTTCTGGGGCGGCTGTGGGCTGCAATTCACAGCATGGGGGGCCCAAAACGCTTGGGCCTCTCCATGCTGAGGATTCCAGCCCCCAGCTGCCTAGTTGTACCTGGCTCGACCAAAAATAGGGCAGAGCCCTGTGTCATTTTTTTTTCTAGAATTAAGTTCTAGAAATAAAAAAAAAAAATTGGCTTCGCTGTATTTATGGTTGCCAGTCAGGTACAATGAGGCAGCTGGGGACTGGTGGCAATCCGTAGCTGCTAAGTTGTACCTGGCTGGACCAAAAATATGGCGGAGCCCCCACATCAATTTTTTTTCTAGAATTTGTTCTAGAGCTAAAAAAGAAATGGGCTTCACTGTATTTTTGGTTGCCAGCCAGGTACAACGAGGCAGCTTGTGGCAGTCCGTAGCTGCCAAGTTGTACCTGGCTGGACCAAAAATATGGCGAAGCCCCATGTCATTTTTTTTTTATTCTACAAATAAAATGACATGGAGCGTTGCTATATTTTTGGATGCCAGCCAGGTACAACTTGGCAGCTGGCGGGCTGGAATCCTCAGCGTGGAGAGACCCAAACGTTGTTGGCCCCCTACACTGCAAATTGCAACCCACAGCCACCCCAGAAAAAAGTACATTCATTAGAGGCACCATTTTCTGGTTCTGTACCCCAACTCTTCCAGTTGCCCTTGTGCTGGTGGCACACGGGCTCTCCATACATGATATGGTGTCCGCTAACAAGTTGAATGGAAAATTGGCTACAATTGTTAGCGGACACCGTGTCGCGTATGGAGAGCCCCTGTGTGCCTAAACTTTGGAGCTCCCCCACAAGTGACCCCATTTTAGAAATTAGACCCCCCCAAGGAACATATCTTCATGCATAGTGAGAACTTTGAACCCCCAGGTGCTTCACAAATTGATCCATAAAAATTAAAAAAGAAACTTTTTGTGGAAAAGAAAAGTCCTTTTTCATTTTTACGGATCAATTTGTGAAGCACCTATGGGTTCAAAGTTCTCACTATGCATCTAGATACGTTCCTTGCGGGGTCTAGTTTCCAAAATGGGGTCACTTGAGGAGGAGTTCCAATGTTTAGGCACACAGGGGCTCTCCAAACGCGACATGGTGGAAAATCAGCTCAAATTGTTAGCGGACACCGTGTTGCGTTTGGAGAGCCCCTGTGTGCCTAAATATTGGAGCACCCTCACAAGTGACCCCATTTTGGAAACTAGACCCTGTGTGCCTAAATATTGGAGCACCCTCACAAGTGACCCCATTTTGGAAACTAGACCCCCCAAGGAATTTATCTAGATGCATAGTGAGCACTTTGAACCCCCAGGTGCTTCACAAATTGATCCATAAAAATGAAAAATTACTTTTTTTTCCACAAACATTTTCTTTTTTAATTTTTTGGGATTAATTTGTGAAGCACCTGGGGGTTCAAAATGCTGACTACTTATCTAGATGAGTTCCCTGGGAGGTCTAGTTTCCAAAATGGGGTCACTTGTGGGGGAGCTCTCCAAACATGACATGGTGTCCGCTAATAATTTGAATGGAAAATCAGCTCAAATTGTTAGCGGACACCATGTCGCGTTTGGAGAGCCCCTGTGTGCCTAAACATTGGAGCTCCTCCACAAGTGACCCCATTTTGGAAACTAGAACTTATGTAGATGGGTGGTGAGCACTTTGAACCCCCAGGTGCTTCACAAATTGTTCCATAAAAATGAAAAAGTACTTTTTTTTTTCACAAACATTTTCTTTTAGCCTAAATTTTTTCATTTTCACATGGGGGAACAGGATAATAAAATGTATCCTAAAAATTGTTGGGCAATTTCTCCTGAGTACACCGATACCTCATATGTGGTCATAAACCACTGTTTGGGCGCATGGCAGGGCTCAGAAGAGGAGCGCCATTTGACTTTTTGAATGGAAAATTAGCTCCAAAAGTCAAATTGCGCTCCTTCCCTTCTGAGCCCTGCTGTGTGCCCAAACAGTGGTTTATGACCACATATGAGATGAGATATCGATGTACTCAGGAGAAATTGCCCAACAATTTTTAGGATTCATTTTATCCTTTTGCCCATGTGAAAATGAAAGAATTGAGGCTAAAAGAACATTTTTGTTGGAAAAATTAAAATGACCATTTTTTCCTTCCACTTTGCTTCAGTTCCCATGAAGCACCTGAAGGGTTAATAATCTTCTTGAATGTAGTTTTGAGTAGCTTGAGGGGTGCAGTTTTTGGAATGGTGTCACTTTTGGGTGTTTTCTGTGATATACACCCCTCAAAGGGACTTCAAATGTGATGTGGTCACTAAAAAAAATGGTTTTGTAAATTTTGCTGGAAAAATGAAAAATTGCTGATGAACTTTGAACCCTTATAACTTCCTACCCCCAATATTTTTTTTCCAAAATTGTGCTGATGTAAAGTAGACATGTGGGAAATGTTATTTATTAACTATGTTGTGTCACATAACTTTCTGGTTTAGCAGAATAAAAATTCAAAATTTGAAAATTGTGAAATTTTCAACATTTTTGCCAATTTTTTTATTTTTTGACAAATAAACGCAAAAATTATCGAACTAAATTTACCACTAACATGAAGCCCAATATGTCACGAAAAAACAATCTCAGAATCGCTAGGATCCGTTGAAGCGTTCCAGAGTCATTACCACATAAAGGGACACTGGTCAGAATTGCAAAAAATGGGCAAGGTCTTTAGGGTCAACATAGGCAGAGTCATGTAAGGGTTAAGTTATCACCCCAAGTGCAGACTTCAAAACTTTTGCATTTCTTGCTGAATATCTGTGTTCTTCCCTCTCTTTTTCAGATTCCATGAACAGTGTTGGACATCGACGACTCTTCACGTCAAAACAGACTTCTTTAAAATGCACACTAGGGGGAAGAAATAGCGCAAATAGGGTCTTATCAGTGTTACAAAGGGATCTTTAGGTGTGTGTTATGCTCACCTTTGACGGTTGACCAAGTCACAACAACTTATAGTGTATAAACGGCTGCTGCACCTCCTAGTAAATCAGATACGAGGCAAGGATGGAATAGGAGTTTGTCGTGCGCTCCCTCTCCATAAATGCAACGGATCCAAGGTATTATCCCAGTAACCTTTATTTCGTCTCTACGCATTTCGTGAGTTACCCTCACTTCTTCAGGAGACACAGGAATTACATATACATGCCACAGCAACCTATATATACGTCTGGCAATCACACTGTGCAGTGGTTGACTGACCAAAGTAATGCTGTGGATCTAAAGTAAATACAGAGCTTTAGTCCAAAAAAGCGCAGTGAATGCTACATAAAATCCAAACACCGGGCGCTGTGTACATCTCCATGTATAATACGTGTGATTGCCATATAAGTTGTTGCGGCATGTATATGTAATTCCTGTGTCTTCTGAAGAAGTGAGGGTCACTCATGAAATGCGTAGAGGTGAAATAAAGGTTACTGGGATAATACCTTGGATTCGTTGCATTATTGGAGAGGCAGCGCACAACAAACTCCTATTCCATCCTTGCCTTACGTCGAAACAGAGACATTGTTAAATCTGAAAATTTCAGATAGGGAGTGTTATCTCCCATTAATGAGAATAGTTCATTGTGTTTTTTGTGCTATATATTGCATTTTCCCCTTTCCATCTTTGTGTAGCTCTGTGATCTCAGCCTTACTGCTCCCTTCTTCCCCATGAGTGTTTCTTCTGCCATCTTTGAAGCCACACATGTTATACTGCTCTCTTCAGAATCACTCTTTCTTTCTACTGCATTGTACTTTAATACAAGATTTCAGTGAAAATTATCTCTATTTCTCCTGGACTCTTAATTCATGTCAGTGTAGTTGAGTTGGAACTATTTCCATAAAAGAAAAATACAGGCTCTGGCAGTTACAATTAGATTTTGTAGGAACGATTGCCGATAAGTTTTTATAGGGATGTCCCAGTGATGGGGAAGGATGATGTCTGGATCAAGATCTAGAGTATAATTGGTAATTTTATGAATCATCTGCTCCAGAACGAAGTCTGGTATCCCCAGGACCATAATTTGTGTAGTATACTACCCTCGGCCTCCCTACATCTCCAGCAAAGAGGACTCACTTCTGGGAATATAACGTGTAATCTAGTTGGAACACTGTACCATCTAGCAAGTAATTTATATCCAGCTTCCTGGAAATGGGAGAAGATAGAGGTTTTATATGTCAATGCAAATATCTGTTTCCATTAATCTCCAATTAGTTGGAGTTGTAAGTCTTCCTCTCATTGAGTTTGGAATCTTATCTTAGTGTTCCCTAATAGTTCATTTATTTAGGTATAAGCAAGAGACAGAGTATGAGCCCCTTTACATGCTGAGACTTTCCAGTGATCCGACCTGGCCGGGTTTGCTGGAAAGTCTCTATGCAGTCGCTGGTGAGCTGTCAAACAGTCAGACTCACCAGCGACCAGTGGACCAGCGACATTGTGGAAAGAATATAAACTATTCTTTCCACGATGTCGAGCTCCTGCTCCTGTCTTCTGACAGGCTGCAGTAAGCGGGAGCAGGCTGGTAACCATGGAAAACAACGGGTATCTAGGCAGCGCGCAGTGTCTAGTTACCCGATGTATGCCTTGGTTACCAGCATTCTCCATTTCCAGACTGGTATCCAAGGTACACAGCGGGTAACTAGGGATAGCAATGTGCTTAGATACCCGCTGTGTACCTTGGATACCAGCCTGGAAGCGGAGAAGGCTGGTAACCAAGGTATACATAGGGTAATGAGGCGTTGCACGCTGTGTAGATACCCGTTGTTTACCATGGTTACCAACTTGGGATGGTCGCTGATTGTTGGTCTCTCGCTGTCACACACAGCGATGCGTGCTGACCAGCAGGAGACCAAGGACCAAAAAATGGTCCTGAACGACGTGCAGCGATCAGCAACCTCACAGCAGGGGCCAGGTCACTGGTGCATGTCACACGCTACAACATCACTGGCGAGGTCGCTGTTACATCACAAAGCCTGTGACATTTCTCTGACATCACTAGCGATCTCATTGTGATTTTCAATCACAATTTATTTACAATCCATTACATCTTTGAAATTCATATCCCTTTATGGGGAAACAATGCGCAAAACTTGTTACATATAGCTTTTTCTCCTGTGCATACAGTTTCAATACTAATCACCATTATCTTTGTTCATAAAGTACATACAGTGTTTTTAACCATATTATTAATATTATATGGTTAAAAACACTCTATGCACTTTATAAACAAAGATAATGGTGATTAGCATTGAAACTGTATGCACAGGAGCAAAAGCTATATGTAACAAGTTTTGCACATTGTTTCCCCATTAAGGGATATTAATTTTAAAGATGTAATGGATTGTAAATGAATTGTGATTGAAAATACACTATTTATACCTCTCACCATTGGTGATGTACACACTGCTTGAGAAAGGCAGACACTTGCTGCCGAAACATTGTGGTCGGTTGGGCCAATAAACAGGAGAAATATGAACCAATTTATCTGAGTGCTGTCCGATTTTTGGCATGTCTATGGAAGCAGCTGAACATTGCACAGGACTATGCACCTAACGGTATCGTCACATGTGGCGATCTCCCGGGCGATGCCATAGGCGACGCTCGAGTGTGGCCTGTCACCGGCGATATTGCCAATGCGTTGCCTAATGTAAATGGGCGACGGCGACACGTCTGAGTGGTCGCCTGATTTCACAACAGTGCTGTGAAACCAGGCGACCATTCTTGGGCGATGTGTGCTGATCGCCCTGTGTAACATCTCATGAGCGATGTCAAAGGCGACAGCACACATCGCCTATACTATTCTGGTAGGCATTTCAGGGCGTATTTACTAGCTCTGGCGGTCTGCGTGGATTGGTGGCAGCTCGAGCGTTACGATTGGTTGTCTTGTTCCTCGGCGCCATATTTGATGATGTGTGCATCCAAAGGTGTATTACCCAGGAGCGTACATACTGTACAGTAGCGCATTAATGTCGCCTCTGTGTTTGCGGCTGTGTTCAAAAGTGCAGAGAGATGTGCCACAAATGTGTGCTTTAACAGAAACACAAATGTCATTACATTCCAACTTAGTCTGCATGGAGAAGGAAATGATAGGTGATCTATACATCCCATAACTGCAAACACACAAATATCTGTGCACACACATACTTTCAAGGCTGCAATATTATCCAGACCAAGAAAGCAAGAGTGATTTTATTAGACAACGCAGTAGCACAACACACTTAACAAAAGCGCTGTACATATTGACAGTACAAGAAAACGTCACACGAGCATCGTGCTTTGCCTTATCCGCGACACATCACACGTGAGTTGTCTATAAAACACCGAGCCATTTACATGTAACGACACATTAAAATAATGACCAATCACACGTCCTCAAGGCGTCACACAACATTATGTTAACGCCTATCTCCAAGATGCGGCTCAAATTTACGCCCACATCGCTAATATGGTGGCTCTGTGTGACGTGGAAGCGGCGACCAGCGATTTGATCGCCCCTGGGCGACGCTCAGGCAATTTCCATTCGGGTTGTCGCCCGAGCGTTGCCTAAGTTGTCGCCTGAGCGTTGCCTAGTGCAAATGAGTGACAGCAACCTTAGGCGACACGCAAATACGTGCGCGTGCACGTGCGTCGCCTATGGAATCGCCCGGGAGATTGCCACGTGTGACGGTACCCTTAGTATTACTTGTAGCTCAGTGCTGCTCTTGAATTTTGTGTTTTTATACAGTATATATATAAATGAACTTTTAGTAGAGTATATTTATTTTAATAAAATAATAAATATGTTTAACTGTTTAATATGACGTACTGCTATTTTGGTGCTCGATATAAAAGTTCCTCTTCTCACCCTTATTCATTGGTCTGTGGAGCCATATCCAGGACTCCCTGAGTATTTTTGGCACACCGTTATTATTATATTTACATGATACCAAATGTATTATTCATATGTCTGTTGTTTTAGCACCCTGGGGTATTCACAATAACCGTGGCACTACTTGTTATTTATTTTGGCTAATACCTGGGATCGGCCTTTCTCTGTGCATTCCCTTGCTCACGGCGTAATATCACGCCTGTGCCATGAGTTTTTTTTTATAATTATTTATTCAATTTTACTACAGACAAACATATTATCAATCACATGTACAACAACCAAACTATAAGTGCAAAAAGCCCAAATCACATATGGCTGGATAGCTTTGACTATCAGTGTATCTAAGGTACTAACCTGGTGGTCAACAGTTTAATTTTTACCGTGCACGCTTCCATCAGCTCTGGTAATTAATTTGCAATTGTCCAATTATTTATACCTACTACTTCTGTAAGTTATAAATTATTTTTCTCCAGTTTTATAGGGCCCCTTTATCTCACAGAGGGATAGATAGGGAGCAGCTAGGAAGGTGTAGGGACAGCTAGTGATAGTGTAGGGGCTTAAATTGAGGTGACAGGTTCCCTTTAAGTCTCTTTTCTGTAACTAGCACTTTTTCTAAAAGAAGAGAATTATTATAGAAACATGAAATCCTTAGCTGGAAGCTTGAACATTTCAATTTGCCAGCGACATTCTATTTTGACTTTTCAGTAATCTGTCACACTTTCTTTCCTAAGTTTATCTTGCAGCTCTTGCCTTCCTGCTGTTCAACAACTGTGTGATGGTCATTTGCAGCAGAACATTTACGGTACTGTAGCAATGTCTAGATTCTGTTGGAGATCATTAAAACGAGTATATGTAATCCTTTAAACGTGTAATGGTGAGAGTGATTTAAATCGTACGGAAGACTTGTGGGTTTTTAGCGGTTTAATCTTCTGTTCTGTACTACTCAAGGAAAAAATATAATTTTGTCTGGATACTCATAATATTAAGCAGTGGATACAAGCCCTGTATATTACACAAAATAATTATCAGTTATTTGACATTGTGAAGAGAACCTCAAAGAAAAGTCTAGGATAGGTTATACTATACTGCTCAACCTTGACAGGTTATACTATACTGCTCAACCTTTGTAAACTAGGGTCATGGCTCAAATTAATATAAATAAAGTTGTTGTTTCAGCAGTTTCTGGATAAAAAAAAAACTAGCTGGAGCTGTGTTTGGATAAAGAAAAGAATGCAGAAGTCATCAGCACAGCTGTTTTTGTGCTTCACTCTTTTACTGACCTTCCCCTCCGCCCTTCCCTCTCTATGCTCTTTATGGCTTCTTTCACACATCTGTGCAAAAATGCATGTGTGAGAGGGCTATTTTTTAGTGCCCATGTGTCCTGCATCATGGGTCATATGTGTGCAGTCTGTGTGCTATGTGTGTAACATCCAGATAGCACACAGACTGCATGATTTTGTATGCTCACCTGTCTCCAGCGCTGCTGTACCACTCACTTTTGGGTCTGCTGCTGCACTCAGTACAGTGAGCGTCTCTAGAAGTGAAAGGGACAGGAGCATCGCTGGAGTCAAGTATAAAATTCTTTATTTTTCAACTTAAAACTCTTTGCTCATGTCCGTGCACAGATGATATCCATGTGCAGGACATTTTTTGCATGGGCCCATTGACCCGTGCTGCCGCCAAAAAAATTTACATGTTGCCATGTGGAGCACATGAACACACGTCTGCTCCACCCAGAGACATGGTCCATTTCAAAAAATGAATATGTGAATATGACTATTGACTAACATTAGTGTCCATGCCTCTGACATTTGGCTGCATGGATGGCACACATACCAAAGACGTGAACAAATGAAAGAGGCCTATTAGGTAGCTGTAATCTGATCATTCAGTGGCCCGACAGTCATGTCCTCATTTTGCATATTAACCTTTTAGAAACAGCTCTACTCACCTCCTTAATTTGAGCTGTATACTACATATGGAGTTCCAGCTGCTGGTGAGAGGCAGAAACCCAGATTCTGAATCTAAAAGGAGTTTGGAACAAGAGGTGCACAAGCTTAGGACTCAGAAGTAGGAGCTTAGAACTAGGAAAAACACAGAAGGCATCAAATGGAGAGTGGTGCACCAGAAAAGCTAGCTCTAAACTGGCACAGATATTAAAGGTCTTATTTAAGGTTATGTTTGGGAGGTAATATATTCTATTTTTATCAAATTGATCAGAATTACCAACTTAATTACATTAAAAGTTACTTTTATTGATACAAATGTTAAAAAGTCTTAGACCCACAAATTAACAGACAAAAAAGACAAGATATACACACTATAGGGAACACACTTTTTTGTCACCGATATACATACGGTAGTCTTATATGGCTATTTCTTTCTCCTGCCTACCAGTGGAGATTTTAACGCATCCTATACAATGTGATGCCCCCACTTAAAATTGGCTTGCTCTAAAAATTCCTTCCGATATGAAGGTTCAGAAATAAGGGTTTATTGAAGAGGAAAAGGTCCCGTTTTGAAACTTAGTTTGGAGTCCAAGGATATTTTTGAAGTTTCTTTCAACCGGGGCCTTCCAATCGGTTTCTAATGGTTCCCACATTTTTGAACAAATCTTCCATGCTTAACCCCTTAGTGACTGAGCCAATTTCCACCTTAATGACCAGACCGTTTTTTGTAATTCTTACCATTGTCCCTTTATGAGGTTATATCTCTGGAACTCTTCAACGGATCCTAGCGATTCTGAGATTGTTTTTTTCGTGACATATTGGGCTTCATGTTAGTGGTAAATTTAGGTTAATAATTTTTGCGTTTATTTGTGAAAAAATAAAAAATTTGGCGAAAATTTTGAAAATTTAGCAATTTTCAAATTTTGAATTTTTATTCTGGTAAACCAGAGAGTTATATGACACAAAATAGTTAATAAATAACATTTCCCACATGTCTACTTTACATCAGCACAATTTTGGAAAAAAAAAAAAAATTTGTTAGGAAGTTATAAGGGTTCAAAGTTCATCAGCAATTTTTCATTTTTCCAGCAAAATTTACAAAACCATTTTTTTTGTGACCACATCACATTTGAAGTCACTTTGAGGGGTGTACATGACAGAAACACCCAAAAGTGACACCATTCCAAAAACTGCACCCCTCAAGCTACTCAAAACTACATTCAAGAAGATTATTAACCCTTCAGGTGCTTCACAGCAGCTAAAGCAAAGTGGAAATAAAAAATGGACATTTTAATTTTTCCAACAAAAATGTCCCTTTAGCCTAAATTTTTTCATTTTCACATGGGCAACAGGATAAAATGGATCCTAAAATTTGTTGGGCAATTTCTCCTGAGTACACCGATACATCATATGTGGTCATAAACCACTGTTTGGGCGCACGGCAGGGCTCAGAAGGGAGGGAGCGCAGTTTAACTTTTGGAGCTAATTTACCATTCAAAAAGTCAAATGGCGCTCCTTCCCTTCTGAGCCCTGCCGTGCGCCCAAACAGTGGTTTATGACTGCATATGAGGTATCGGTGTACTCAGGAGAAATTGCCCAACAAATTTTAGGATGAAATTTATCCTGTTGCTCATGTGAAAATGAAAAAATTGAGGACAAAAGAAAATTTTTGTGGAATAGAAAGTACTTTTTAAATTTTACGGATCAATTTGTAAAGCACCAGAAGGTTCAACGTGCTCACTATGCATCTAGATAGGTTCCTTGGGGGGTCTAGTTTCCAAAATGGGGTCACTTGGGGGAGCTCCAAAGTTTGGGCACACAGGGGCTCTCAAAACGCGACATGGTGTCCGCTAACAATTTGAATGGAAAATTAGCTCCAATTGTTAGCGGACACCAAGTCACGTATGGAGAGCCCCTGTGTGCCTAAACATTGGAGCTTCCCCACAAGTGACCCCATTTTGGAGACTAGACCCCCCAAGGAACTTATCTAGATGGGTGGTGAGCACTTTGAACCCCAAGGTGCTTCACAAATGAATCCGTAAAAATGAAAAAAAGAACATTTTTGTGGAATAGAAAGTACTTTTTAAATTTTATGGACCAATTTGTAAAGCACCAGAAGGTTCAACGTGCTCACTATGCATCTAGATACGTTCCTTGGGGGGTCTAGTTTCCAAAATGGGGTCACTTGTGGGGGAGCTCCAATGTTTAGGCACACAGGGGCTCTCCAAACGCGACATGGTGTCCGCTAACAATTTGAATGGAAAATTAGCTCCAATTGTTAGCGGACACCAAGTCACGTATGGAGAGCCCCTGCGTGCCTAAACATTGGAGCTCCCCCACAAGTGACCCCATTTTGGAAACTGGACCCCCCAAGGAACTTATCTAGATGGGTGGTGAGCACTTTGAACCCCAAGGTGCTTCACAAATGAATCCGTAAAAATGAAAAAAGAACATTTTTGTGGAATAGAAAGTACTTTTTAAATTTTACAGATCAATTTGTAAAGCACCAGAGGGATCAACGTGCTCACTATGCATCTAGATACGTTCCTTGGGGGTCTAATTTCCAAAATGGGGTCACTTGTGGGGGAGCTCCAATGGTTAGGCACACATGGGCTCTCCATAAGCGACATGGTGTCCGCTAACAATTTGAATGGAAAATTAGCTCCAATTGTTAGCGGACACCAAGTCACGTATGGAGAGCCCCTGCGTGCCTAAACATTGGAGCTTCCCCACAAGTGACCCCATTTTGGAAACAAGACCCCCCAAGGAACATATCTAGATGCACAGTGAGCACTTTCAACCCCCTGGTGCTTCACAAATTAGTCCGTAAAAAGGAAAAAAAAGATTTTTGTGAAAAAAAAAAAGTACTTTTTCCTTTTTACGGACTAATTTGTGAAGCACCTGGGGTTTCAAAGCGCTCACTATGCATCTGAATAAGTTCCTTGGGGGGTCTAGTTTCCAAAATGGGGTCACTTGTGCGGGAGCTCCAATGTTTAGGCACACAGGGGCTCTCCATACATGACATGGTATGCGCTTACAATTCCAATTGTTAGTTGACACCATGTCACGTATGAAGAGACTCTATGTGCCTAATCATTGGGGCTCCCCCACAAGTGACCCCATTTTGTAAACTAGACGCCCCAAGGAACTTATCTAGATGCATAGTGAGCATTTTGAACCCCCAGGTGCTTCACAAACTGATCCGTAAAAATGAAAAAGTACTTTTTTCCACAAAATCTTCTTTTTTTCCTTTTTACGGACTAATTTGTGAAGCACCTGGGGGTTGAAAGTGCTCATTATGCATCTAGATATGTTCCTTGGTGGGTCTAGTTTCCAAAATGGGGTCATTTGTGGGGGAGCTCCAATGTTTAGGCACACAGGGGCTCTCCATATGCGGCATGGTGTCTGCTAACAATTTGTATGGAAAATTAGCTCCAATAGTTAGCGGACACCATGTCGCATATGGGGGGCTCCTATGTGCCTAAACATTGGAGCTTCCGCACAAGTCACCCCATTTTGGAAACTAGACGCCTCAAGGATTATATCTAGGAGTATAGTGAGCATTTAGAACTTACAGCTACTTCACAAAATTTGATAAAGTCATATTGAACATTTTCTTTTTTTCACACAATTTCTCACTTTTAGAGCATGTGCACAAGATACGGAGACACCGTGTCCTGGTCGTCTCCTCTCCTGCTTTTTTTTTAGTATTTCTTTATTACATTTTAAAAAAAAAACGACGTGGGGCTTCGCCATATTTTTGGTCCAGCCAGGTACAGCATGCAGCTACGGGCTGCCACCAACCCCCTTTTGCCTAGTTTTACCTGGCTGGAAACCAAAAATATAGGGAAGCCCTATTGTTTTTTTAATTATTTCTTGAAATAATAAAAAAAAAAATGGCGTGGGCTTCGCCACATTTTTGGGCCAGCCAGGTACAACTAGGCAGCTGGGGCTGGAATCCTCAGCGTAGGGAGGCCCAAGCTTTCTGGGCCCCCCCCCGCTGCGAATTGCAGTCCGCAGCCGCCCCAGAAAATGGCGCATTCATAGAAGCGCCATTTTCTGGCGCTGTATCCAGCTCTTCCAGCTGCCGTGTAGCGGTGGCAGACTGGGTAATAAGGGGTTAATGCCAGCTTTTTTTGCAGCTGGTACTAAGCCCGAGATTCTTAATGTCTGGCCAATATTAGACCGGGCCATTAAGAATCCCTAGTAAATTGTAAAGAAGACACAAGACAGAAAAAAATATTTTTATTAGAAAAAACACACAGACACTATTTAGACCCCATCTTTATTATTCTTTGGCATCCGACGTAGTCCAGTAGGAAGGTCCGACGTAGTCCAGCAGGAAGGTCCGACGTAGTCCAGTGGGAGGTCCCTCGATGATTTTCAGTCTTTTACAGCATATGGGGGCGTCCCCCATATGCTATAAAATCTGGCATTCTTCCAGGAGAATGACAGGTCATGACCTCAGTAGGATGATATCAGGTCAGGATCCTTGGTTCACAAAGCGTCAATTGTAATCCCATCATGGGATCACAATTGACCCTTTGTGAACCAAGGATCCTGACCTGACATGACCTCACTGAGATCATGAGCTATCAGTCTATGCAGAGACTGCTCTGTCTGCTAACAGACTGACAGTTCATGACCTCAGTGAGGTCATGGCAGGTCAGGATCTTTGGTTCACACAGGGGTCAATTGTGGTCCCATCATGGGATCACAATTGACCCTTTGTGAAATAAGGATTCTGACCTGACATGACCTCACTGCGATCATGAGCTGTCAGTCTAATCACAGACAGTGCAGTCTCTGCATAGACTGACAGCTCATGATCGCAGTGAGGTCATGTCAGGTCAGGATCCTTTGTTCACAAAGGGTCAATTGTGATCCCATCATGAAATCACAATTGACCCTTTGTCAACAAAGGATCCTGACCTGACATGACCTCACTGCGATCATGAGCTGTCAGTCTATGCAGAGACTGCACTGTCTGTGATTAGACTGACAGCTCATGATCTCAATGAGGTCATGTTAGGTCAGGATCCTTTGTTCACAAAGGGTCAATTGTGATCCCATCATGGATCACAATTGACCCTTTGTGAACAAAGGATCCTGACCAGCCATGACCTCACTGAGGTCATGAACTGTCTATTAGCAGACAGAGCATTATCTGCTCTGTCTGCGCATGAAGCCGGCAGACAGCACAGGGAGCCAGGAGAAGAAGGAGCCGCTCCAGGGAGATGAAGACAGGTGAGATCGGGGGATGACCGGGGGGGAAGGGGGCTCTTAGAAACAGGGGGCAGGGGGCCAGGGTGCATTAGATCTCTCCCCGATGTGACATGTGTGACATGTCACATCGGGGAGGATTGTGCAGGAGGGGGCAGCCGGCGGTTCCTGAGCGCTGCGGCGCTGTTTTAGAGAGGGGGAGGAGGAGGAGGGAGGACGAAGGAGCGAGCTGGGCAGGAGGAACGTGGGGGGAACCGGAGGGGGCTGATGGGCACAGAATGAGGCTGATGGGCACAGGAGGAGGCTGTCGGGCACCAGCACTGACATTTCCATGCGATCTGACATGTATGACATGTCAGATCGCATGGAGATGCAGCAGCGGTGGCGGGTTTTAGCGCCCGCCGCCGCCATTTTGAGACAGATCGGGGGAGGGGTGGGGGTGGGAGGAAGATCCCCGGTACCGGGGGTCTTAGGACACTTAGGGGTTAATGCTTCACTGTCATCCGACGTGTGTTTTCACGTCGGATGAAAGTGAAAGCATTTTTTACCGGCAGTCTCATTTTTTGTAATGTGATGACCGGTAAACGGTGCTTACCGGTCATCACATTACCGGTGATGTTAAAAAAGCCCCCGATTCATAATCTTGGGGTCTCAGCTACCCCCGGTAGCTGAAACCCCGGAGATTTTTGACCACTGGGGGGCGCTAGAGCACTTTCCCTGGCCAACGTCTACAGACGTCGGCCAGGCATAAGTACCCATTTTTTCCGACGTCTCTGGGCGTTAGGCCGTCGTTATGGGGTTAATTAAGGATGCAAGTCCTTAATTATCATAACAACAGTGCAGAGAAATTGAAAGAAGGCTGTATGAGTGATGGAAATAAGAATACACCAAAAGTCACACAGATGTGAAATGGGATCATCTGTAAAGAAACAATGTCAAACAGTGTGTTTTCTGAGGATGGAAGATCTGTAGAAAACAAATTCAAAGAGCTAAGTGAGAAACTGAGGTTAAGGACTTCCAAGGTAGTGATTTTAGAAATATTATGGTACTTTATAAAAAGACTTTGTATGCTTAGGGAGACCAAGCCTAGGTGAAGGAAGGGTTTGGGTTCATAAAAAAATGGGCTGACTTCTCTATCAGGCTGTAAAATAGGAACAGTAAAGCTAGGCTTTGGGAAAGAATGTTTAGATGCCTAGAAGAGCGTTTAAACTAGAATCTGTGAGGAGAGTCTTATTATTAAAAAAACTCAACTAAGAAAAAGATATGGTATTGCATGATGGATAAGCATCTTCCTCTATTTCTTAGCATTGAGGGCACCATAAATCTTCACTAACTATCCAACTCCATTGGCTGAAATGCAGTCATAAACTTGCAAGGGACCTTTACCATACTTTACTGTTGCCTACAGACACTTATTATACTACTCTATAGCCCTTCTTCAACCAAACCGTGAGTGACCAGAATGGTCACTGGTCAGCAAACCATGTCCTATGAGGAACAGTTACAGTATTTGGGAATGTTTAGCTTATAAAAAAAAAAAAAGACTGAAAGGACACTAAACAGCTGTATATCTCAAGGGCTGTCACAATGTAGATGGATCAGCTTTATGCACATTTGCACAAGACAACACTAGAAGCAATTGGATCAAACTGACGAGTGGAACAGGCTCCCAAGAGAGGTAGTGCATTTCCCTTCAATGGAAGTATTCAGAGACTGGACAGACATCTGTCTGGGATAATTTAGTGAATCTTGCTTTGAGCAGAGGGTTGGACCAGATGACCCAGAAGGTGACCTATCAAATTTTCCATTTTATGAATTTATGAGACTATTAAAATTTGACTCTTCAGTCCAAAGCACTTGGTGCCATTTTTCCACTTATTTTATTAGTGATTACTCAATTTAGTAAACTTAAACGATGTCTCTGCAAGTTTTACTGTGTAGCCTAGTCCGCCCCATGTTTTGCGTTACTTAAGTACCTTCTATCAATTCAGTCACCACAAGCATTTGCTTCCCCTGGATTTTCAGCAGTTTTCTGCTATGAAACAGTCTTGATCATTAAATTTACTCCCATCAATAGGATCCACTGTCTGAGACATTTTTTACCTCTGGTTGATTGATCTGCATCACACCAACTGCCACGATGATTTGGTGAGAACAGCTCTTTTTCTTCACATGGACTACTTTTCAGACACTTTCATTCTTGGCCCTAGTTTTCTTGGCTGTCTACCTCACCCACTCGGGTGTCAGGCACTATTTTCCCTCTGCCTTCGAGGCACCAGGCCAAACTTCCCTTGGCTCTGCAAAAGGCAATTTCTCTGGGCAGTTCAGGGCTGCAATGCCCTCCTGCTCTGCCCTGTGCACAGCAACAATTACAGAATGCAGTCTAGACTTCAACCTTTGCCATAGGAGATGGCTTCACAGCGCTCCACACAATCAACATAAGCTACAGTAGTATGAACACTGCAGCTGCCATGAATATCAAGTTGAAGTAAAAGAACTGTATTCTTGAACATATGCAGTTTAATGTAAAATAACTGCTGTAACTTTATATTTTCATAACTGCCATACCTATCTCAGGCATATATGAACACAGGAAGATATATACAGTCATATGAAAAAGTTTGGGCACCCCTCTTAATCTTACTCTTTTTTTTTTGTTTAAAATAGTTTTTTTGCACCAGCTATTTCAGTGTGATATATGTAATAACTGATGGACACAGTAATATTTCAGGTTTGAAATGAGGTTTATTGTACTAACCAAAAAGTGAAATATGCATTATTTCAAAAATTTGACAGGTGCCAAAGTATGGGCACCTTTCTGATTTTCATGATTTGAATACTCCTAACTACTTTTTACTGACTTACTGAAGCACTAAATTGGTTTGGTAACCTCATTGAGCTTTGTACTTCATAGCCCGGTGTATCCAATCATGAGAAAAACTATTTCAGGTGTCCACTTGCAAGTTGTTCTCCTAGTTGCATCTTCTCTGAGGAGTGGCATCATGGGCTCCTCAAAACAGCTCTCAAATGATCTGAAAAAAAAGATTGTTCAACATTGTTGCTCAGGGGAAGGATACAAAAAGTTGTCTCAGAGATTTAACCTGTCAGTTTCCACTGTGAGGAACATAGTAAGGAAATGGAAGACCAAAGGGACAGTTCTTGTAAAGGCCAGAAGTGGCAGGCCAACAAAAATATCAGAAAGGCAGAGAAGAAGAATGGTGAGAACAGTCAAGAACAATCCACAGACCACCTCCAAAGACCTGCAGCATCATCTTGCTGCAGATGGTGTCACTGTGCATCGGTCAACAATACTGCGCACACTGCACAAGGAGAAGCTGTATGGGAGAGTGAAGCGAAAGAAGTCTTTTCTGCATGCACGCCACAAACAGAGTCGCCTGAGGTATGCAAAAGCACATTTGTACAAGCCAGCTTCATTTTGGAAGAAGGTCCTATGGACTGATGAAACAAAGATTGAGTTGTTTGGTCATACAACAAGGCGTTATGCATGGCGCCACAAAAACACAGCATTCCAAGAAAAACACTTGCTACCCACTGTCAAATTTGGGGGAGGGTCCATCATGCTTTGGGGCTGTGTGGCCAATGACGGCACCGGGAATCTTGTTAAAGTTGAGGGTCGCATGGATTCCACTCAGTATCAGCATATTCTTGAGAATAATGTTCAAGTATCAGTGTCAAAGTTGAAGTTACGCTGAGGATGGATCTTTTAGTAAGACAATGATCCAAAACACCGCTCCAAATCTACTCAGGCATTCATGTAGAGCAGGGGTGGGGAACTCCAGGCCTCGAGGGCCGCACACAGTGCAGGTTTTCATGATTTCCTTAGTATTGCACATAGTCTGGAATCATCACCAGTACTGGTGATTATACTATCACCTGTGCAATACTAAGGAAATCATGAAAACCTGCACTGTGTGCGGCCCTCGAGGCCTGGAGTTCCCCACCCCTGATGTAGAGGAACAATTACAATGTTCTGGAATGGCCATCCCAGTCCCCAGACCTGAATATCATTGAACATCTGTGGGATGTTTTGAAGCGGGCTGTCCATGCTCGGCGACCATCAAACTTAACTGAACTGGAATTGTTTTGTAAAGAGGAATGGTCAAAAATACCTTCATCCAGGATCCAGGAACTCATTAACAGCTACAGGAAGCGACTAGATGCAAAAGGTGGATCTACTAAATATTAATGTCACTTTTCTGTTGAGGTGCCCATACTTTGGCACCTGTCAATTTTTGAAATAATGCATATTTCACATTTTTGGTTAGTACAATAAACCTCATTTCAAACCTGAAATATTACTGTGTCCATCAGTTATTACATATATCACACTGAAATAGCTGTTGCAAAAAAACAATTTTTAAAAAAACAAAACAAAAATGAGTAAGATTAAGAGGGGTGCCCAAACTTTTCATATGACTGTAAAGACTAGTGCAATAGGAAACAAACAATGACCTCAGAAAACAACCAAATCACCATTTTGTAACATGCTGTGCCTATTTATTTGTCCTAGTTTTATATCTTTATGAATTTTGTTATTGCAAAATACATAGCACAAAAAAGAAAAATTAGTCAATTACTTAACTCAATGCTTAGGTCGGTTTCACACCACGGCAAGATCACATCCGAGGTTGTCTGGTGTGAACCTGAAAGCCCCGGACCCGATTTTGAAACAGAACCGAGGGAGAATATGCCCTCTGGTCTGGCTTGCAGCCGGATTCGGCAGATTGCAGCTGTATCTGCTGAAATTTCAAGATTGCGGCTAGCGGGGAGCTATCTGCGGTCCTGAATTCTCTGCAGAGGAGAGCTGGTGGAGCAGAAGTTTAGCATCGCTCGCTGCTAAATTCCAGGGTGATTCCATAATTCTTTCCTCAGAATTGAGTGATTCCATAATTTTTTACTCTGCTTGGTCTGAAAAACGGTACCTTTACTGACTACCACATTTTTTTTCTTGATTTCTTTTAGTGTTTCTTAAAGCCATAATGTTGCCATTTGAAATGTCTTTAGTTTTGTGCCATGTATGTGATCTGCTTTTTTTCTACAACATTAAACGACTGAATGAACATCTTCCGAGCCAGGTGATTCCATCATTTTTGCCAGGGGTTGTAGTTCAACTGGGTCTCTTGAATTCTTCTGATTTCATTACAGGGTTATCTTTCACTCTTAGTTTTGTTTACTTTGAATTATGAATGCACAGCATTTTGGTTTAGGTTACATAAGCGAATTTGGGCTGTATCAACACAGTTAAGATTACCGTACTTGATTACTGTACAGACCCTTGTAATTTTTCTTCAGGTACCCATTTTTGAGGCGCCTTGCTATACTATTCTTGGCCATTGTGTATGTGTTAAATAACTGCCCTTACATTACCTAGAAATTGTCACTTCAGTGAGGAAGTGAAAAACTCTAATGCCACCTAATAAAGGTAGCAATCCTTGTAGTCATAATCGACTCTTTAACAAGCCTTTTAATACGGTATGACTTAGGATTTGTGCCAGATCAGAACCCCAAACTGCAGATCCTGCGTTTCGGGGTGACTGCCCCTCATCAGTGCAGTGTGTGGGAAGTCTGACCTCGCTGTGTGAGAGGCTAAGACAAGGTCTGGGGAACTATCTATTCTCCTTATGGAGAGGAGTCTGGTATATTAACCTATAATTACTTTCATCTGCCTCAGCATTCAAAATCTGTGAAGAAGGTAAAAGAGCTTACCTTTCTATTCTTCAGGTCTCTGCTTGGAAGTCGCCACTTTTTTTACATGAAATTTAAAAAATTATGTTGGTCTCAAAAGCAATGAAAACAGGATAAAGAAGACTGTTTAAGAAAAACACCCCTGACATTTTCCTGAAGCGTTTTCTGCTTCAAAAACAATGTAGATGCGTTGGCATTAAAAGACATGGTGTGCAAACCTTAGGGTCTGTTTGCACGATGCGTATTTTGCCACGTATTTGGTGCAAATCCGCAGCAGATCCACACTAAATATGCATCAGCTTGTTTTCACAGCAAAGGCTATGGGATTTGTGAAGTCCTGTCCACATGGTGCGTTTTGTTCCGCAGAAGATCTGCTGCATATTTTATTGTGGGGACAATCTACAGCATGTCAATTCCTGCTTTGGATTTTACAGCATTTTTCACCCATAGACTCTCATATTAACTCAAAATAAGCAACACATAAGCATATTGTGAACACATCTGCATATGTGTTGCTTATTTTTTGCCTAATTTGCATTAAACTCCGCAGGAAGCATTTAGTGTTGAACTTGGGTGCTGGATTTGACATCTTTTTTTCTGTTTTTGGCCAAAGTATCCAAGCTTTATTGAAACAGACACAAAGCACCTTAAAATCTGCATCAAAAAACACTGTGAGTCAGACTTCAGGACTGGAAATACAAAGAGGCTTCCAAGAAATGGGACCAGATTGAGCAAGAGGGGATAAGAAATATCCCTTCAATACCTTCAGTGGACCTCCAGGCACTCCATCAAAAGCCTAGGGAACCTTGCATTCCTCACTACTGAAACATTAAGGGCATGGCAAGCTACAAAAGACAGGAATCCGGATGCACAGTTGGTGTGCCCTACGACACCTATATTTCGAAATCCGGCTTTCCCCCCTGGGTTGAAAAGGCAGACCTTCCTAGGTTGGAAATTCAGAGACGATACACGCATCAGCCACATCCTACAACACAGGGAGCTTCCCTCTTTTACTGTATTACAAAACAATTCCACAGGCACAAAACTACTCTGGTGGGAATATTTACAAATACGATACGATCTTTCCTGCAATTCGTGAGGTTGTCAGGGGGCCCTGATCTTCGGTTATCACCCAAGGAAAACATTTTTACACGTGAGGCTCTACCATCTAGGTGGATATCAGCACTTTATCAAATTTTATCAATGGTAGAGAACACTGACAAACAAATACAGTTTAAATGGGAGCAGGAACAAGGGAGGCCCATTTCCAGTGAAGACTGGGAGAGATGCTTCCTAATGGCTCATAAGTTGCCTGGCTCATGTGATGCGCAAGAGAAGTGCTATAAACTGCAATTTAGATGGTATCTTATCCCAGACAGGTTGCACAGGTTCTATCCAACGGCATCTAAATATTGCTGGAGGTGTGGGTCAGAAGAGGGTACGTTGCTACATATTTGGTTGGACTGCTCCCTGATCAGGGAATTTTGGGAGAAAGTATTCTGAAACTACAGGTTGGTAACTGGTATACATGTAGTTGGAAATCCTGAGATGGCCTTGCTCTATGTGCTGCTTGGTTCGGTGAGGGCCCATAAGAGATACATTCTAAGATTCTGCCTTTCTGCGGCAAGAGTGGTGATCCCTCGACACTGGAAATACCAGAATCTGCCAACTATATTGGAATGGTACTCAGAGATGGAGTCCATGTATGGAATGGAAGAGATCTCTGCTGGGCTCCTATAGACACTGAATGCCTTTACTATCACTTGGTCTGAGTGGATCCTATTTAAAGACGCCAATAATTATAATGCGCTCCATACATTCCATATTGTTTGTTTCAAATTTTGCTGTTCCCAACCTTGGGATTCTGGATGGAGCTGCCTAGAGCTGTCAGTGAGCTATCAAGAACCTTCCAGGACCTTAAATGACGTATATCCAGTGACGTGGACATCAGGTGACTGGGACTCTGTACCACATGGCAGCACCAGAAAGGAGAACAGAGCAGCGATCCCACAGCAGCCCGAAATCCCTCACTGTTGTGCCGTTACCAGTGTTGTGCAAGCGTGCACAACCCAACCAGGTGAGCAGATAATACCCCCCCCACCTCACAACACATTTCCCCACTAGACCACTGGGTATTTCTCAGGGTGTGCTTCTCTGTTTTGTATTACGTTTCCATATTTAAGAGTGCATTGCAATCGCTGAACCTAATAGATATATGGCACTATCTACCCGCAACCCTCCAAGTGGACATACTTCCAAAGACATATTCTGATCACTCGTTGGTATAGGTAAATCTTATAATCCAAAAATCCTATGCAACATATCGCAAAACGGAGACTAAATGAATCAATACTTAACTCAAATGATAGTAAGAAAACGTATCCTCATGTCCCTAACCAACTATATCAAAATAAACAACACTTTGAAAATTGCCTCTCCGATTCTATGGGTGGTGGGGGGGAATAATCTCTGTAACATCACAACTCACCAAACAACTGAATCGAGAGATCAAGGGTCTACATGAAGAAATTGCGGCTCTAGAGACAAAACACAATACAAAATCCCTACCGTAGCTAGCCAAACTTCAGAGACCTTGACCATCAAAGGACAGCAACTAAAGGATATATTTAACCCCTTAGTGGTGGAGCCAATTTTCACCTTAATGACCAGACCATTTTTTTACAATTCTGACCAGTGTCATTTTGAGGTTAAAGCTCTATAATGTTTCAGTGGATGCCAGTGAATCTGAGATTGTTTTTTCGTGACATATTGGACATATTGTTAGTGGTAAATTTACAACAATATTTTTTGCAATTATTTGTGAAAAAAAATTAATTTTGGTAAAAATGTTGAACTTTCGAATTTTTATTGTTAAATCAGAGAGTAATGATACACAAAACAGTGAATAAATAACATTTCCCACATGTCTAATTTACATCAGCACAATTTTGAAAACAATTTATTTTCTGTTAGGAAGTTATAAGGTTTTTAAAGTTTATCAGCAATATCTCATTTTTACATCAAATTTACAAAACCATTTCTTTTTAGGGACCACATCACATTTGAAGTGACTTTGAGGGGCCTATATGACAGAAAGCACCCAAAAATGACACCATTCAGAAAACTGCACCCCTCAGACTATTCAAAACCACAATCAAAAAAAGAGTATTAACCCCTCAGATGCTTCACAGCCTGGAATGCAAAGTGGAATGAAAAAAAAAAAATAATTTATATTTTACCTAAAAATGTTGCTTTAGTCTAAATTTATTCCCTTTCACAAGGAATAAATAGCATGACAAATTGGATGATAAAATGTGTTATGGTGGGTTTACACAACATGTCTGCTGCATTCAGGCAAGGGGTCCCCCATCCCTTGACCCCCCCCAACACCCTGTACCCCGAGAAAATAGACTTTGAAAACTTACATACTGGAGCCAAATAGGAGGTGGCTAGTGGCTGGAGCCACCTCTCTCAAAGGGCAGTTTCACGACCCCCTGGATCTTTAATCTGCCCACCGCCACCTCCCTCATGCCAATCATTCTCTCCCTCGCCTGCTGCATAACACAAAGTGTTATACCCGCCCTGCTCCATGTTAACCAAAAGGGAATAGGGATAGGGATTCTGGGGATGTTGGGTGGAGGCTGTAGGAAAGGTGGATGGGGCAGATGCAAGTGTACAAAAGGAAATAGGGATTCTGGGGATGTAGAAGGTAGACACAGGAACATTCAGGTCTTTGGAGATGGACTTGTAGCCTTGAGATTGCTCATGCTTCCTCACAATTTGGTTTCTCAAGTCCTCAGACAGTTCTTTCGTCTTCTTTCTTTTCTCCATGCTCAATGTGTTACGCACAAGGACACAGGACAGAGGTTGAGTCAACTTAAATCCATGTCAACTGGCTGCAAGTGTGAATTAGTTATTGCCAACACCTGTTAGTTGCCACAGGTAAATTACAGGTGCTGTTAATTACACAAATTAGAGAACCAACACATGCTTTTTCTAACAGTGCCAATACTTTTGTTCACCCCCTTTGGTGTGGAATTATATCCAATTTGGCTTTAGGACAATTCTTTTTGTGTTTTTTCATTGAAGACAAATTAAATGAAGATAATAATACCAAAGAATTTGTAATTGCAATCATTTTCAGGAAGAAACTGACTATTATCTGACAGAATTGCAGGGGTGTCCATACTTTTGGCCACAACTGTAATACAATAATCAGAGTAAGAAAAGAAAGACAGCACTGCTCATAAGAGCTTACAATCTAACAGTGAGGTAGGGGTGACAAAGTACAGGTGCTTATTTACAATGATGGAACTTGAGGAGATGGAAAACAGTTAGGAGCAGTATATATAGGTGGCCACCACCCATTGTTTGTGATCACTTGAGACTGGTGGAGTAGATACCGTATATACTCGTGTATAAGCCGACCTGTGTATAAGCCGACCCCCCCCTACTTTTGCCCCCAAAACCTGAGAAAACCTATTGACTCGTGTATAAGCCGAGGGTAGACCCCAGCACAGGTATGCAGCCCCCAGCAGTGTGGTATACAGGCCCCCCCAGTAGTATACAGCAGCCTCCCCAGTGGTAGTATACAGCAGTCTCCCCAGTGGTAGTATGCAGCAGCCTCCCCAGTGGTATATACAGGCCCCAGCAGTATATACAGCAGCCCCAGTAGTATACAGCAGCCTCCCCAGTGGTATATACAGGCCCCAGCAGTATATACAGCAGCCCCAGTAGTATACAGCTGCCTCCCCAGTGGTATATACAGGCCCCAGCAATATATACAGCAGCCCCAGTAGTATACAGCAGCCTCCCCAGTGGTGTATACAGGCCCCAGCAGTATATACTGCAGCCCCAGTAGTATACATCAGCCTCCCCAGTGGTGTATACAGGCCCCAGCAGTATATACAGCAGCCCCAGTAGTATACAGCTGCCTCCCCAGTGGTATATACAGGCCCCAGCAGTATATACAGCAGCCCCAGTAGTGTACAGCAGCCTCCCCAGTGGTGTATACAGGCCCCAGCAGTATATACAGCAGCCCCAGTAGTATACAGCAGCCTCCCCAGTGGTGTATACAGGCCCCTGTGGTGTATACAGGGCCCAGTGGTGTATACAGGGCCCCCCTTGCTGCCAGCCACCTGTAAAGGAATAGATCATTATACTTATCCCTGTCCTGTCGCCGTCGCCGCTCTCTGACACCGCGCGCTCCTCCAGCTTCATCCGGCTTCTTCCTGCTTCCTCCTCCGGCGCACAGACAATGACGTCATTGCCTGCGCCCGCCGGTCACAGCAGGAAGAGAGCGGCGGTGGCGACAGGACAGGGATAAGTATAATCTATTCCTTTACAGGTGGCTGGCAGCAAGAGGGGGGCCCTGTATACACCACTGATGGGGGGGCTGTATACCGAGTATATGACTCGTGTATAAGCCGAGGGGGGAACTTTTCAGCACATTTTTTGTGCTGAAAAATTCGGCTTATACACGAGTATATATGGTATATCTAAGTTACTTTGAGTAGGGATCATGATAGGCCGCCCTAAAAAGATCGGTAGAACCGGATGCAGTAGACATTCACTTTCATTTTAAGTTTAGGCGCATTGTCGGAGATCCGGGTGCTCCCGGGTTTTCACCAAGCACCAAAATCGCAACATGTTGCCCTTTTGGTATCCGGCCCAAAATTGGTGAAACTCGGAAGCACCCACATATGGATGGAATCTGAGACAACTGGATGCACCCGCCAGTTCCTGTGGCCCCATTGACATTCAATGGGGCTGAAAACTGATGCAGGTGCATCTGATGTCAGCCGGATTCCTCTGGAATCCAAAACACGGCTGTGTGAAACCACCCTATGCAGTGTACAACGTTGGGCTGTGATCTGGCACCGTGTGACTGCAGTTATCAGTGATGGTACGACCGCAGAGCATTGTTCTCTGATTACCTGCTGTTGTCATGTAACTTGCCATCACAATAATATGTCATTATAAGCAGACATAAAAAACAGAGCCAGGCTGCGCAGTAGCAATGGGTTGCAGTAAGGCTGGTTTCACATTACGGATTTTTTAAATCCGATGCTGTCCGATAAAAATCAGACAGCATCGGACCGATTTTGGGCCCCATGCAGCCCTATGGGCATCGGACCGAATCGGTTGTTCACTAAATGGCATCCGATTTTGTTCTGATCCGATTCTGTCCGATTTTATTATCGGTGCAAAAATCGGAGCATGCTCCGATTTTTGCACCGAAAATAAAATCGGACCAAATCGGATGGCGTTTAGTGCACATCCGATTTGGTCCGTTCAATTTATCATGGGGCCCTATGGAGCAGGGTCCGAGGAAACATCTGATGTCTCCTCGGACCCGATTTTACTGTACTGAGCATGCTCAGTACACTAAAAATGCTCCAAACTGGAAGGCAGGGGTTAAAAAAAAAAAAAAAGTTTATGCTCACCTATCCCCGAGGCCCCCGCCGTCTCCCGCAGGCTCTCGGTGTCTGCAGAGGTCTTCTACTTCTGTACAGGACCTGCCGTGATGTCACAGTCGCGTGACCGCAGGTTACCATGGTGTAACCTGCTGTCATGTGACTGACAACTCCGCAGGTCCTGTACAGATGAAGAAGACCTCTGGAGACACCGGGAGCCTGCGGGAGACTGTGGGGGCCTCGGGGATAGGTGAGCATAAACTTTTTTTTTTTTTTTTTTTTTAAGACCGGAGGCTACGATTTAATGCCTGAATCGGATGCCTATTTGGCATCCGATTCCAGACATCAGAAGGGAGCCGATGCCGTCCGAATTTATCGGACAGCATCGGCTCCCTTCAAAATCATTATGTGAAAGTAGATTAAGTTGTGCAGTTTCCCAAACACATGTTTTAACTATATATTTCCTAATAAAAGCACAGTAAAGAAATTTGCAAAGATTCTCCCATATCTTTAAGAGATTAAGGGGTTGTTCTCCTAGGGAAATGTGATGTATATACCGCAAAGAAATGAGTCAAGCTTGCTGGCTCCAGCTATTGACATGAGACCACAAGTCTACGATTTGCCTAGTTGTGTTCAATCTCAGCTGCTTCTCAGTAGAATCTACTAAATGAAGAGACTGAGACTCTAGTCATCATATGACATAAACTATGCAAATCACATACTCACGAAGACTGCTGGGGACAGCAGGTAGAGCTGAATACTAACTTTGTACATGATATACAGCTAGCAGCTGACTACCCTTTTAGGCCATGTTCCCACGATCAGTGTTTTGGACCCAGAGTATTTCTGCTGCGTCTAAAATGCTTTGTTCAACAGTAAAAGCACAGCGGATAGAATTTATAGAAATCCTATGCCCACTGTGGTTCTTTACTCCACAGCGTTAAATGACATGCGGGTTGGCTTTCTGTACCACCGCTTTTCTGCAGCATTTCAATTTAGCGCTGTGGAGTCAGTAAGCCAAACATCCGACTCTGACTTTTCAGTTTCCATGAAGCCGACGCCAGCTTCACGAAAATAGACTCTGCCTCCGACGCCACAACTCCGACTCCACAACCATGGCTGTGAAGTCAGTAAGCCACACATCCGAATTCAACACCGCCTCAATTTCCCTGACTCTGATCCTAAATGGGCACCGACTCCGACTCCACAACCCTGGTTGAAGGGTTCTCAGCGGGTGACTGCAGGGAAAAGCTTTTGTGGCCGGTACGCAGACCATGGGCACGGCCAGCTACATTCATCCTTCGAGTTCCATGACGTCCCTGCAGTGTTGCCGAATCATCGGAACATACCTTTTAAAGGATGCATAAGTAATCAGCAGGGGGCGAGCGGCCAGTTGCAGCTCTCACTTCTTGTTGATGATTCGTATGTCTGAAGGCAAGAAGAGGGGATGCTGGCAGTGATTGGGCGTTGGGCTCATGTGACATCACAGCCTCACTTGAGCCCCAGGAACGGGAGTGCCGACACAGCTAGAACCGTGCTGGCATGGGATGTATCAACTTTTTTTATTTTAATGGAGGGAAACATGGAGAATGAAGACACTGACAGGTGACCAGGTGCACAGTGGGTCCCCACAGCAAATGGGTATAAGGCCTCCTCTGTTCCTCATTATAGCTGAAGCCCAGTCTGCATGCAGCCAGACTGGCTTCCTCTCTCTTCCTGTCTCTGATATCTGTCCTCTCCTCCTGTGCGGTCCGCGGGTTACCCTCTCTGATCACTGCGATGATGCACTGCTGTGTCTGGCTCCCTCTCTCTGACCCACAGGGGGACTGGGTGGCTGAAGCCTCCTCGGTGTGTCGGGTTTTCTGTGGTCCTGGAGTATCCCACAGGTGCGGATCCCCGATGTCCGGTACTTCTTTGGGCGCACGTCCACTAGTTCCTCACTCCATTTTTGGCTTGCTACTCCTCGCCTTCTGTCCTCACTTAGGCTTGCGGGACGTCAGAAGGGCCACTCCGGGTCACTGGTTCGGGCCTAGCCGCGGCACCAACAACCAGGACGTTTTCGCAGCTCTCCTAGCGTCTGCACACTCTGACTAACTCCTCCCCCAGCAGCAATATTTATAGGGAATTTTGCCTAAGCTCAGCAAGTTGAGCTCCCCCTACTGTGTCGGGGTGGAAGATGTTGTAAGTAGTAGGTACCTGCTGTGGAAACCCAACTGTGCATTAGAGAAGTCTGTGGCTACCTGCAGGGCGCCACACTTGAAGCCAAGTTGGAGACCTCTCTTACTTCCCTTTATATGGTCCTTGGTGGTGGGCAGAGGTGTTCAGTGGCTGCTGGTTTTACTGCTGTTGAGCCCTGTTGATGGAGTCATGCCTGCTGCTAGCCCAAGTGTTTGGGTTACAGCATTCAAGTTTGTGTATTTTCCCTGTTTATGCCTGTTTGTGCCCACTGTGTGATCATTAGTACTTAGTGGGGTTCACTAAGCGTTCATCCCATCTGTTTCGCAATTTGGGCCCAGGTCAGGGTTAGCCAGGACCAGGTATCCTGCTCTGTGCATAAGTGCGGAATCTATCTAGGGTGGTCAGGGGAACCAGGGTCTAGTGTAAGGTTTGTTTAGCGGTCACCACCTCCCTGTTAGGTCCCCTGGCACCGCTTCCCAGCTCACCTCTCCAAACAGACTCTCCTGCCAAGCTAAGGATAAGAATTCTGAACATAAAAAGCACAGTCAGCCAAACTTTTCCAATGAATGTAGAATGCTCCTGGACTTCATCAAGCAATATTTTAGCAGATCCCAGCCTGCCATAGTTCACTGCAACTAGTGGGGTTGCTGATGACTTCTCTCTCTCTTCATTGACTTTTCAACTGGTAATATTGCTTAAATATTTGGATGCATTCCATCTCTCAAATCTGCAGCTACCACTCCTCACTGAGCACCATTAGATCCACCATATCCAGCACTGGGCCACCTTAAAGCGCTCCTTCTCCGAGGCTCCTACCTTGCACCAACCAGAGGTAAAAAGACAGTTCATTGTAGAGGTAGACGCCTCCTCCATAGGAGCAGGGCTGTCCTCTCCCAGAAATCCTCTTCGGGTCGGTTAGTCACCTGCAGGTTTTTCTCCAAAGCATTTACCTTGTCGGATCGCTACTATTCTATCGGGGATCGTGAATTGCTGGCCATCAAATTGGCATTAGAGGAGTGGCGACACCTCTTCGAGGGTACCGTTCATCCGTTCATTATCTTCACCGACCATAAGAACCTGGCTTATCTCCAGTCCGCCCAGAGGTTCAACTCCCAGCAGTCCCTGTGGTCCCGGTTCTTTGCCCGTTTCAATTTTCAACTGCACTTCCGGCCTGGCAGCAAAAATGTCAAGGCTGATACCCTGTCAAGGTCCTTCCAGCTGTCGGATGTGGAGGAAAAGTCCTTCCATATCATTGACACTACCAAGATAATCACTGTGGCTCCCTTCCACCGGTATCACCTGATGAAGATAGCCTGCGTGCTATTGAAACGCGTTGTGGCCCATACAAGGAGCTAATAATAAAAGGTTTGAAAATCTGCTAATTCGTTCCCTTTGCTTTGTGCCTTAGCGCTCATAAACTCCAGTTTCCATTTTCCCGTTGTTTTATGCTATAATCCCTTTGTGGAATCACTGGTGGAGCTGCTTTGGGCCAAGGCATTGTTCCTCCTCCTTGAGGACTGAAGCACCTTAACAACAATAACAGCTGAAGGACCTGTGGTCTTTTCACATCTGACTTGGATCACGTGACCTCCTGGATTCACATGGACTGAGGCAGGACTACAGGACAGGTATCTCGTGCAGCTTCTGATCGGGGACTCCTCTGCTTCCAGGCATGCACCGGTGTTGTGCACGACTGCACAACGCCCCGGGTGAGTGGCCAATTGGCGTGCAATCCATTAACCCCTTAGACCACCAGGTTTCACACATTGCGCTCCTGTACCCTTGTTTTACAGGTCCTGTCATGGGGACACTCGTCGAGAATTGCCAGCCATGTTGGAGTTAAAAAGTCTCTCTTTTTGATTTCTCGTCACTATTGGTGGCCTACTATCCGTCAAGACGTCCACGATTTTGTTGCTTCATGTCCGTCTTGTGCTAGAAAAAAGGTGTTCAGGAAGTTGCCGGCTGGACGTCTACTGCCTCTCCCAGTTCCGTCGGCTCCTTGGCAATGTCCAGCCCAGGCCCTGGGGGTACTCAGATCACTCAGGCGCGGTCTGGAGGGGAAGTCACGGGTAGCGGTGCCTGAGGCCGTGGGCCCGGGGGATGCAGATGAAAAATTAGTGAAAAGAAAAATAATAAAAATTCTGTCAAGTCGTGACACCACCTGTAGGGTTCCAGTGATGGCACCAGCGCTGCTTGGGCCTCCAGGGTGATGGGCGGCAGCAAGGTGGAACCGCTCCCTACAGGACGAGCGGGGTCCCCGGGGCTGTAGGTTATAATGAGAGTAATAGGGCAGCACAGTCATTCCTATGCAAGGTGGGAGTAGGGGAGCGCGGCCAGTGTGGTGCAGATGGAAGGAGGGATACGCACACATAAAAGTCTTTTGGTACCTTTACTGGTGTTCTGTACTGGTACACTCGTCCGGAGTTGAGGAAACACTTTAGGATCTCCACAGCTAGTAGGGTTATAGGCCTCCTTGTCTCAGTTACTCTGTTTGGAGTCTGGCAGGCTTGGAACCCGACCAGACCATTGCTTCTTTCTCTCTCTGTGACTCTCCACACCCGGGTTGCTGCACTGAGGGCTCTCTATTGGGTTCCTGTATGGATCCAGACTCACGATCCCTGGCTCTCAATTGTTGGTGCTGCGGGCGTCCTGAAAGCTAACCCTCCTTGTGGTGCTGGATTCTCTGCGGGGCCTATTCTCTCTGTCCCTGCAGCTCGGACCCAGTGACCGGAACTTCTGTGGGGCGAATCGGTATGACTCTTCTGCCCCCTTCTGTACCAAGTTTCTCTCCTCTGCCTTCGACCTCTACTCTGTGGGTCTACCACTGTCTCAGGTGGTTGCTGGTATGGGCTTAGCTCCAGTACCAGCTCAGCTCACTCAGCTCTTCACAGTTCTGTAGTGACTGCACACTCTGCTGTTTTCCCTCCAGAACCTGTATTTATAGGGGGAACTGGCTTAAAGCAACCAGTTGGGCTCCCCCTACAGGCCTGGGGTGAAAGGTGTTGTGTGTAAGTGGGTTACTCGCTGTGAGAAATCCCTCAGTGTCCCAAGTGAGTCTGTGGTGACCTGGCACAGGGTGCCACAGCAACACATAGCCATGAATTTCATTACAGATCTTCACTGCTCCTCCGGCTGTATATGGGTAGTTCTGGATCGCTTCTCTAAAATGGCCCACTTCATTCCTTTGCCTGGTCTATCGTCCGCTCCTGATTTGGCCAAGATATTAATCGAACACATCTTCCAACTCCATGGATTTCCTCGCCATATCATGTCCGATAGGGGAGTTCAGTTCACTTCCCGTTCTGGAGGGCGCTGTGCAAGCATATGGACATCACGTTGGACTTCTCATCTGCATATCATCCTCAGTCCAATGGGCAGGTGGAGTGCACTAACCAAGTCCTCACCACCTATCTTCGGCACTTCGCCAACGCTCATCATGATAACTGGGCCTGTCTCCTCCCTTAGTCAGAATTCGCTTACAACAATCACTCTAGTTGTCAGCTAAATCTCCTTTTGTCGTGATATTCAGGCAACATCCTGGTTTGCTTCTTCCAATCTCCTCAGCACTTGGCAACCCAGCGGCTGATGCATTGTCCGTGGACTTCTCCAAGATCTGGAGGGAAACCAGAGACGCTCTTACACAAGCCTCCGGCAGGATGAAGAGACATGCCGATAAGAGACGTCTGGATTCGCCATCTTTCCTCCCGTCCGATAAAGTGTGGCTTTCTTCCAGATATGTCAGGCTGAAGGTGCCATCCTACAAGTTGGGACCGCGTTATATTGGTCCCTTTGGAAAACTGGGACCCATCAACGACGTTGCCTACAAGCTGAGACAGCCTGCCTCGCTTCGCATTCCTAACTCCTTTCATGTCTCGTTGTTGAAACCAGAGGTGCTTAATCACTTTCATCCATCCTCCAGCATTGTGCCACGGCCTCTCAGCTCTGAGAATGTCTATGAAGTCAGGGACATCCTTGCCATGAAGAAAAGTAGAGGAAAAACCCTGTTCCTAATTGACTGGGTTGGCTTCGGTCCTGAGGAGAGGATCTGGGAGCCGCGGGAGAACTTTGATGTGCCACGCATTCTGGCGAGGTTCTTAGCACACCTTCAGAGGAAGGGCTTGTGAGGGAGGGGGTACTCTTAGGTCCCCTGGCACCGCTCCTCAGCTCACCTCTCCTGGGTCTTCATACTCTGCTCCTCCACCGATCAGGCATCCGACATCCAGGCGTGCTGTGTCTCGGAGCCATCGCCGGGTCCCCTTCCTGTCTGTTGACCACCGGGCTCACACATCAGCATACTACAATGGTCGGAGTCATGAACCTAATCAGCAGTGTGTGGTCACGCTCCTCCCCTGTGAATGTAGGGGCCGGTACGGCTCCACCTGACACTCCCTTTAACCAAAGCTGTCCGTCCTCCGGTATATCAGGCCATCTCCACTGATGGGAGGTGCCTGATTATTGAGTTAGTAAGCTTCTGCTTCTCTGGCTGTTAGTCAGGCCCTCCTTGTGCTCTCCTCCGGTAGACCCATCCCTGCTCTCCTAGCCTCGGGCTCTGATCCCTCAAAACCTCCTTAGCTATACTGTAGTACAGGCCAGTGGCGCACCCAAGGGGGGGACCTACGTGTCTGGACCCCCCCCTTGGACGGCCCTGAGAAGCTGGGGGACCCACCGCCCACCGCTTGTTCAATTGCGCCGCAGGCAATGTAATGCGGCTGGCGCCGCTCGGCGCTCACTGTCTGACCTAGCCTGGCGCCGCGCAGTGACGCGCGGCTGCTCAGCAGCTAGACCAGACAGAAAGGGCACCGAGCTCAGTGAACTCAGCGAGGGAACGGCTGCAGCGCCAGGTAAGAGAGCCTGGAGGGAGCTGGACCTGCATGGGGAGACCTGGATTGCTATGGGGTGAGCTGGATTGCTGTGGGGGAGACCTGGATTACTATGGGGGAGACCTGGATTACTATGGGGGAGACCTGGATTGCTATGGGGGAGACCTGGATTACTATGGGGGAGACCTGGATTGCTATGGGGGAGACCTGGATTGCTATGGGGGAGACCTGGATTGCTATAGGGAGACCTGGATTACTATGGGGTGACCTGGATTGCTATGGGGGAGACCTGGATTGCTATGGGGGTGAGCTGGATTGCTATGGGGGAGACCTGGATTGCTATGGGGGAGACCTGGATTGCTATGGGGGTGAGCTGGATTACTATGGGGTGAGCTGGATTGCTATGGGGGAGACCTGGATTACTATGGGGGAGACCTGGATTGCTATGGGGGAGACCTGGATTGCTATGGGGGAGACTGGATTACTATGGGGGTGAGCTGGATTGCTGTGGGGGAGACCTGGATTACTATGGGGGAGACCTGGATTGCTATGGGGGAGACCTGGATTACTATGGGGGAGACCTGGATTGCTATGGGGGAGACCTGGATTGCTATGGGGGAGACCTGGATTACTATGGGGGAGACCTGGATTACTATGGGGGTGACCTGGATTGCTATGGGGAGACCTGGATTGCTATGGGGGTGAGCTGGATTGCTATGGGGAGACCTGGATTGCTATGGGGGAGACCTGGATTGCTATGGGGGTAGTTGGATTGCTATGGGGGTGAGCTGGATTGCTATGGGGGAGACCTGGATTACTATGGGGAGACCTGGATTGCTATGGGGGAGACCTGGATTGCTATGGGGGAGACTGAATTACTATGGGGGAGACCTGGATTGCTATGGGGGAGACCTGGATTGCTATGGGGGAGACCTGGATTGCTATGGGGGAGACCTGGATTGCTATGGGGGAGACCTGGATTGCTATGGGGGAGACCTGGATTGCTATGGGGGAGACCTGGATTGCTATGGGGGTGAGCTGGATTGCTATGGGGGAGACCTGGATTACTATGGGGGAGACCTGGATTGCTATGGGGGAGACCTGGATTGCTATGGGGGAGAACTGGATTACTATGGGGTGAGCTGGATTGCTGTGGGGGAGACCTGGATTACTATGGGGGAGACCTGGATTGCTATGGGGGAGACCTGGATTACTATGGGGGAGACCTGGATTGCTATGGGGGAGACCTGGATTGCTATGGGGGAGACCTGGATTACTATGGGGGAGACCTGGATTACTATGGGGGTGACCTGGATTGCTATGGGGGAGACCTGGATTGCTATGGGGGTGAGCTGGATTGCTATGGGGGAGACCTGGATTGCTATGGGGGAGACCTAGATTGCTATGGGGGTGAGCTGGATTGCTATGGGGGTGAGCTGGATTGCTATGGGGGTGAGCTGGATTGCTATGGGGGTGAGCTGGATTACTATGGGGGTGAGCTGGATTGCTATGTGGGTGAGCTGGATTGCTATGGGGGTGAGCTGGATTGCTGTGGGGGTGAGCTGGATTGCTGTGGGGGTGAGCTGGATTGCTGTGGGGGAGACCTGGATTACTGTGGGGGAGACCTGGATTGCTATGGGGGAGACCTGGATTGCTATGGGGGAGACCTGGATTGCTATGGGGGAGACCTGGATTGCTATGTGGGAGACCTGGATTGCTATGGGGGAGAGCTGGATTGCTATGGGGAGACCTGGATTGCTATGGGGGAGAGCTGGATTGCTATGGGGGAGAGCTGGATTGCTATGGGGGAGAGCTGGATTGCTATGGGGGTGAGCTGGATTGCTATGGGGGTGAGCTGGATTGCTATGGGGGTGAGCTGGATTGCTATGGGGGTGAGCTGGATTGCTATGGGGGAGAGCTGGATCTCTATGAGGGTGAGCTGGATCTCTATGGGGGTGAGCTGGCGCTGTATGGGGGAAGCTGGCGCTGTATGGGGGAAGCTGGCGCTGTATGGGGGAGTTGGCGCTGTATGGGGGGAGCTGGAGCTGTATTTACTAATATCAATTTGGAATCCCTAGGAAAAAATCAGGAATCCCTGATGAAGAAAGTATATTTGAAACGTACGTAGGCGGTTGTCTGTGGGGGATACACTGGAAAGCAGCACAGCAAGGAGCATGGAATAGGCAGCTAATATACAGGTGAGCGGCACACGATGTGGTTATATGGGGACTGCTATAGCAAGTAGCTAGATACCTGATAAGTAAAGGCCTACACAGGGGGGAAAGCGAGGCTTGAGAAACTAATTGAATTTTTAATGAAATTGGCAGCTTAACGGCTTAACCTGTGTAAATTATCCATTAAGTCTCCTGGTCTGACGCTAGCTAAGGCTGCCTTCACATTTGCGTTCCCCTCCGCAGCGTGACCGCAGCACTGCAAGCCCCTATCTTTATAATGGGAGCGCACGGTGCTGCGCTTGACTGCGTAGGACCGTGCGCACCCATTCACTTGCATATGTGATCTGTGTGCAGGCGGATGCCTGCGCACAGATCACACACTCTCGTCTTGACCAGAAATGCAACATGTCGCGTCCCTGGTGC
Organism: Allobates femoralis; assembly: GCA_033576535.1. Taxonomy (NCBI): domain Eukaryota; kingdom Metazoa; phylum Chordata; class Amphibia; order Anura; family Aromobatidae; genus Allobates; species Allobates femoralis. The sequence continues at coordinate 176,869,196 of JARQOC010000003.1, forward strand.
GGACAAGAGTGTGTGATTTGTGCGCAGGCATCCGCCTGCGCACAGATCACATGTGGCAGTGAATGGGTGCGCATGGTCATGCGCAGTCAAGCACAGCACCGTGCGCTCCCATTATAAAGATAGGAGCTTGCAGTGTGCATAGGGATTTTCATAGATTTTTTTTTATAGTTTGGCCCTCCAACGGTCTGAGGGACCGTGAACTGGCCCCCGATGTAAAAAGTTTGGGGACCCCTGCTTTATTACTTTCAGTCCCTGACTCTGCCGCCACTTCCGCCGCCCTATGTGCGTTCCACACACTAGGAATGCATAGCAGAGAGGGTCCTCGCTACTCCGCCCCCTCACATCCTCTTCCTGCGGCAGTGTGAAACGCACACACAGAAGAGGGACTCATTCCTGTCAGTGACCCCCTCCTCTCCTCTCATCCACAGACCACAGGTACAGACAGCACAGCAGTACCGAATCGGCACCCAGCACCGCCTCATACGTTAGTATGGAGGGCTGGAGAAAGTCAGTACAGGCTGCAGCCAGCCAGGGCAGGCACTGCAGAGCAAGCTGTGGGGGAGCAGAGCTCACTCTGTATACAGGCAGGAGCCAGGAGGAGGCAGCACACAGTCTGGAGTCGGACTCAGACTGTTGCTGGCCCGGCCTGGTGGGTAATAAATGATGATCTCTGAACCTGCAGCACCTAGGGGATCATACAGCTCTACTCAGTGCAGACTGATATGCAAGATTGCATCTGCCACACAGCTGCACACAGGTTAGGAGTGGGAGGGGGGGGTGCAGTACACAAGGAGCTGGGCCCCTATGTCAGGAACAATTACACAGCACCCAGGGGCCCACAAAAGAGGGGACCCCAGGGCTGCGCTATGTGTGTGTATATGGAATTAATTACTACGCAATGTAATTCCTACCATAGAGGCACAACAAATAAGACCGTTTTCGTGCAGTATTAAGCATTAATTAGGTATTCAAATTTACAAAAATCGCTTGGCTTTTAGGGGGGCTTCGCTCCCCCAAACCCCCCCACCGGGGGCTTTGCCCCTCGGAACCCCGCTGGGGGGGTGACACCCCCCTTTCAGGGCCGGTGTGTGTTTTCTTGGACCCCTACCTTGGGAAATTTCTGGGTGCGCCACTGGTACAGGCTAACCCTACAAGCCGCTCTCTGGTACTAGCAGCTGTGGTATTCAGACCCCCTGGGCTTGCCCCTGACAATCCCTGTATAGGGGTTAGTTAAACTAGGACCAGCTCACCCAGGGGAGTTCGGTATCACGGCCCAGTGGGTCCACTCTTGGGCAGCCTTCCCCTGGAAGCGTGACACTCCCCCTTCCCTAGACTCAGGGATTCCCTTTCCTTTGTGTTGTGCCATGCGCCGGAAATCCCATACACCGTGTGAGACACCAGCCTACCTCATTTTTCACACCATGACCCCCATCCTCCATACTGGGCCCCTCCAGGCTAACCCTTCTACATACTGACGCTCTTATTCTCCCCAGTGCATAACCCCCTCAATTACCATACTGTGCTTCATTCCTGATTTTCCATGCAGCCTCCACCATTTTCCATTCCCTCCCAACCTCCATACTGCGCACAACCCTCACTTTCAATTCCAACCCCATTCTCCATGCTTCATTTTCTATTTCCCCTCTCAAAGTCTTCATGCTGTGCAGCCCAATTATTTTCCATACTCCATGGTGAGCATCCCCCCCCCTCTTCTTTTTCCATAATGCACACCCTCCTAATTTTCCATGCTCTGCACAGCCTCATTTTTTATTACCCCCATTATCCATGCTGCGTCCCTCCAGACTGCAATGTGTGGTGCTATCTTCGGCTCTATGAAGTTTAATGACTCGCAAAATCTTTTTTCCTCCTATGTGGCACTTTGCAGAGACACCGGCAGTGTAATGACAACTCATCACACTGCTGTTACCTCTGCAGCGTGAGCATGCCACCGCATGTCCGGGCAGGAACTGATTGGCGCTTCACTGACACCGAAAGTGTTGGTGTGCTCACAGCTTCATTGGTATTCCCACTAATTAACCGATCATTTACTGAGCACTGCTGAGGATGTAAACTAGGACGGAGTGCATTATATAACCAGGGGACAAAACTTTTGTCTTGCTAAAATCTGACCATTCTGTGTTCATTAAATGATCAATATTTCAGCATTGATGCTAATTTATTTCCTAAACCTAAACCACATTTCGGAGGGATTCAGCTTTCAAAAGAATAATTTATACAACCGATGGATGAATTTAACATCAGGTTATAAACTTTTATTTACATAAAATGGATAAGTGACATAACTTCTTTCAGGGAGTGTATAACAGTACTTATTAATAGATTCTTAAAGAGGGCTTGTCACCCCCCTACTGCATGACAATCTAAATGCAGCACTGAATGCAGCATGTCTGCTGAATTCAGGGAAGGGGTCCCCCATGTGTCTGTGTGCTGTGTACCCCGAAATATAGCTTTTGTAAAACTTAGGGTACCTTTACACGCCGCTACTGGCGGGTGGATACAACCAGCTACTTCACGTGCACGAGCACGCACAAACGGTTGCAAACGGTAATCGCACCATCTTTACACGCCGCAACAAGGTGCGCTACAGTAGGTTACATCTATCTCTAGATACACCGCCGGGTGTCTCAAGTTACCTTCTGCCGAGCACCTTACCTCATTTACACACCGCTACAACAAGCTAATATGGGCGGACCTGGTGCAGCAGGGACAACACATAGGCGTGCCACAATTGTGGATTACGAGACATCCGTACGCTGATAGGACAAAGCAAGAACATCATGATTGGGCAGGCATCGCAGAAGGCTGTTTAATACATGATGCTCGAGCAATTGTGTAGTGTGACTGGTCAGCTCCTTAAATATGCCTCCCTATGCAGCGTCTACCAATCGTAATGCAGGAGCTTCCTCCAATGACCGCTGATGGGGCGCGGTAACCCGGAGCCTGTGTCACGCCCCAGCTACATACCAGGTACATAGGCTGGTGTCCAGACATCCCTTCTGTTGCTTCTTTACACGCCGATACAGGTCGCTACAATCGGCTGTGTAGCCACCTGTTTCAGGGCAGTGCTCGGAAACAGGTGCCGCTACTGGCGGGTGGCTACTACCGTCTTCACACGCCGCTACTACGGGGTATATTGCCGATGCAAGATACATTTCTCGCATGTATCCTGTTGTATCCACCCGCCAGTATCGGCGTGTAAAGGTACCCTTAGGGTACCTTTACACGCGGCTACATTTCTAGGGTGGCTACAGGTAACTTATTGGTTGCAGTGAAATCATGGAGACAAGGTTCTATCTTGTTGCTGTGTACAAATGGAATAATCTCTCCATGATTTCACTGCAACCAGTAAGTTACCTGTAGCCACCCTAGAAATGTAGCCGTGTGTAAAGGTACCCTTAAGGTACCTTTACACGCCGCTACTGGAGGATGGATACAACCAGCTACTTCACGTGCACGAGCACGCACAAACAGTTACAAACGGTAAACGCACCATCTTTACACGCCGCCACAAGCTACACTACGCTACGTTACATCTATCTCTGGATACACCGCCGGGTGCCTCAAGTCACCTTCTGTAGCTCATCTTACCTCATTTACACACCGCTACAACCAGCTAATATGGGCGGACCTGGTACAGCAGGGACAGCACATAGGCGTGCCACAATTGTGGATTACGAGACGTCCGTACGCTGATAGGACAAAGCAAGAAACCCATGATTGGCCAGGCATCGCAGGAGGCTGTTTAATACATGAGGCTCGAGCAATTGTGTAGTGTGACTAGTCAGCTCCTTAAATATGCCGCCCTGTGCAGCGTCTACCAATAGTAACGCAGGAGCTTCCACCAATGATCGCTGAAGGGAGACGGTATCCCGGAGGCTGTGTCACGCCCCAGCTACATACCAGGTACATTGCCTGGTGTCGACACATCCCTTCTGTTGCTTCTTTACACGCCGATACAGCTCGCTACAATCGCCTGTGTAGCCACCTGTTTCCGGGCAGTGCTCGGAAACAGATGTATCTGTGGCCGGGTGCCTCCTGCCGTCTTTACACGCCGCTACTACGGGTATTTTGCCGCTACAAGCTACATTTGTAGCCTGTAGCTAGTTGTATCCATCCTCCAGTAGCGGCGTGTAAAGGTACCCTTACAGTTAGAAGCAATGGAGGCTGTAACTGTGGCTGGAAGGAGCTTGATTGACTGTGGCCATTCTATCCCCCACTGCGTTTGTGTGCCACTTCCTACTGTGATGTTTATGCTTTGTCAGGGCAGGACTCTGGAGCTGACGTCAGGACAAATGATTTGCTGTGAGTGATAGAGAGGAGGAGGGCAGAGCCAGCACAACAGAAGCAGCACAGAGAGGCTGGGCCAGAGATGAATCTTATTACAATATCACGCCCATCGGGGTGTGATAAAGGATCATGGAGGCTGCAAACCAACATGCCCAGGGGACTATTGCATATAGCCCCCACTTCATTATCATCCTAATGAGTAAGTATAAAAACGCTTTTTACAACACTGAAAACAAGCATTTAGCAAAGAGAGGGATAGTTATAATGGTTAGGTGCAGGGACATGTATTGATAGGTTAGGTAGCTTTTAGGAGGTGACAGGTTCCCTTTAAGTTGCTATGCCTCCTACCGTCCTTCAATAGACGATTCCTGTGTTTGGATGGGGTATATTTTTTTTCACTTTCTTAGATGTCTGGTGTTTCGTTGCACTCAGACTTGTATTTCTTTTCTTCCCCTTAACTTCCAAAAGTCTTGAGGCTGCTCAGGATTTGTCCCTGGGCAACAATTGTTAGCCTTGTTCTTTTTTGTCCTGTTCTATAACTTTCTTTTCTTTTCTTTTGACTAGGCCTATCGTTATATTTCTTCTCACTTCTTATTTTTCTCTGTCCCCTTCTTTTCTCCTTGTTTTTTTTCTGGTGGTTCAGGCGGCCTCTGTAGCCACTGGGCTCTGCAAGGAAAAGTGTCACACACTTCCATTGGAGTTCTGTACCTTTTACTTCAAGACTTTAACCAGGCCGCCAGGTGCTTCACTTTGCTATTCTCCAGTCCAGCTGTTTCTCAAAAACCGAGACAGTGTCGTCGAGACCCTTAGGTGTTCCTTTCTCTCCCTCTATCTCTCTGCATTCTCTGTACTCTCGGTGGTACACTCAGTGCGTCTAGTTGGTCTTGCTTCTTTTGTCAGCATCTCCGCACAAAGAGCTCGGGTACCGACAACCACAGGCATTGGTTGGCACCATATCGTAGTGCCGCGCCTTAGTACGGCCGCCTTCTCTGAGGTATGCCAGGATGTTGGGCCCCAGTTCCCTTTTAGGAGCTCATGGTCTCCAGTTCAATGGTTCGGTGATAGACTCCCATGCCGTGTTCAGGGCCGGTTCCCTGTTAAGTCCACCAACCCCTCGGTTCCCCTGCCAGATACAAGCGTGCGGGGGTGATCTTAGCCTTTGTCCGCACCCCAAAGGCTCCTTCTCTTTTCTTCACGCTTCCGTCTTTCCCTCCTGAGACGAGGGTGACCATGTTCCAGCCCACAGGAGCTAAGACCTCTACCTCCTCCTGACTCCCACTCCGACTTCCTACTCCTTTGCTGTCCTCCTCATGAATCTCTTCTTTCTCACCCATGTCCTCCTGTCTGAGACTGGGCCCACACTCCAGGGTCCGCCCACCGTCCCTCCCCGGGATTCTACGTGTGTGTGTTGAGGTGTTGAGTCTCAACTTCACCGTCCCAATCCAGACAACAGGAGCACTATCCTCCGCTAATAGAGGAGTACAGTACTCCCGGTGGCAGGAAGACCAGAGGGCACCTCACTTATATCGCGTTTCGTTCCTTGGGCATTCTCTGAGCTTTGCACTGATGGAGAGGGATGCCTACTCATGGTAAACAGCTTCATTTTTCCAATAAAATCATATTTGCCCCCCTGTATCTATCCTTTTCAGGTATCAAAACATAGCGAGGAAATGCACAGTGTGTGGGGCAAAAGAGGGAAAAATCAGGGAAAAGGGAAAAGGAGGTTCTGACGATAAAGAGAGGGGATAGGGATGAGTCCTAAGCACTCACCTAAGATTGAACCCTACACTTCCTATCATCCCTAGATAGGTCTTTCTCTCATGTGCGATCATGTGCCTAAGCCCAGGCTGACCCTAGGCTAGCCCCGGCTAATTGGTGGGGCAGCAAGACGCAAATCTTACTACAATAAGACAACACTGTGAGAGAGGCAAACAGGATAAAACAGCTATAACTGGCACATGGAAGAGTAAGGAGTGAGTTTAAATAAGGGAGTGACAGCAAGGAGCAGCAGCGGAAATTAGAGCTATATGGAATATCAGCAGAATCAAAAAGGAACTTTTAACCCCTTCAACAAAATAAATTTACTCCACCCATGTTATTTGTCAAACGGAACTGAAAGAGGACGTGCAATCTGACTTTCTAATCGTAGAAACCTCAGACGTCTCAGCTGGACACGACTCACTCATGAATCAGGTCAGGACAAAGCACTTTACACTTAAATCATCTGGCCGTGTTTGTGTGGCACCCTGCATTCACAGGTAACCACAGGCCTTCCTAGGACATAGTTGAATATCCACAGCAGGTACACAAATACGACCAACATCTTCCACCCCAGCACAGTAGGGGGAGCCCGACTTGCTGTCCTTAGGCAAGATCCCCTATAAATACTGATGCTGGGGAGGAGTTATTTAGAGTGTGAAGATGCTAGGAGAGCTGAGAATACATCTTGGTGGTCGGTGTCGTGTTAGGCCTGAATAGCCAGAATAGCCTTCGAGCAGTCCTGCAATGCCCAAGAGTGGGGACGAAAGGCAAGGAGAAAAGGAGAGCAAAGTGGGAACGGAGGAACCAGAATAGGTTCGCCCAAGCAACATACCGGACCCCGGGGTCCGCGTCTGCAGGAGAGCTACACGCCCAGCAGAGAACCCTGGCAAACCGGGTAGACTCCAGTCCCCCGGTCATCTGCATAATCACAGTCCAGGGAGCCAGACACCGTGGAGAGAGAAACAGCGGTAGTCATCAGAGGTGTCCCGTTGACAGTGTAGGTGAAGAGAGAGTAGAGGAGGCCAGCCAAGTTCTACATGGAGCAAGGGCTTCAACACGGGAAAGAAGACACGGAGGCCTTACACCCACTTTCTGTGGAGATCCAACTGTGTTTCCTGGTCACCTGACAGTGTTCTGGACTTTTACCTGCTATACCACCAGTAAAAGGTAAAGAGACATTCAGCAGTGTGTGCGTGCATTCTTCATCCCTATCCCCATTATCTGCAGAGACTGTCCCGTTGATCCACTGTCTGGTCAAACCCCTGCTCCATTCCTCCCAATCATCACTGCCCCGGAGGCCCAGCTTCACCTGTAGGAAGCTACTCCACTCTAGCCGCAATACCACCACCCTCCGGAGAACTGTGGCGGCACTGATGTCCAGTCACCAGGTACTACACTTGGCGTCACAAGACTCCTATCCCTTGTAAATACAAAATACCCCTTCATTTAGGCTGTCCCCTGGGGCCACGGGTCTGGGCCGGCAACCTGTGACATTCCCCGATTGGAGAGAGAGAGGCCAAGACGTCCGAGTTCCCATACCCTGGGGTGCTACAGTTCCTTCTGGCACTCACGAACAGGATCCTGTGCCCGGTGCTACCGGGTACTGTGTGCCGTGTTTGAGACTGTGTTTTGTGACTGTTGAACAGAGCTGCCATTACTGTGCCGTAGAGCGGGAAGAAAAGGGGCGTGACGGCTTGCAGAGCTTGAAACCAAAACCCGCCCCTCGCTATAGCCGAGTACTTCCGAACTGCAGCGGCATAGTCCGGAAAATCTCCAAAGCTTAACCCCCCCTGTATACAGGGTTCAAAAACTGGTTAACTGTTAAAAGACTGGCCGTGATTCACTAGGGGGCCCCCGAAAATGTCCGCCTCGTCCAGCGATGACGATAGCACCTTCGCATTCCCCGTGAATCACCCCGAAGCGACCATGGCTGCAACCGGCAGTACCTCCAGCTCATCAGGAGCTGCATCCCCGATCATGCCGATCTCGCTACCGTATATCTCGGGTGCCAAGTGGTTGCCCCAGTATGACGGTCGCCCTGATACTCTGTCCACCTTCAAAAGAAAGATCTGCAGCGTGTTGGACATGTATGCAATGACAGGTCAGCAGCGTGCCGCGGTTGTATTGGGACAGCTAACTGGTGCAGCGGAAAGAGAGTTTGAATCCTAGTCATCGATGAGCGAGGATCAGTAGCTATAATCTTTAATAAACTAAAAGCTGTTTTTGAAGACTGTAATGAGGCTGACATAAGAATGCGCTTTTACCATTGCTATCAACGACCGGGGAATGATATCCGGACCTATGGCTGGCACCTGCAAGAGGCGCTGCAAACCCTAAAGCAAGTCAACCCTGCTAGTATTCTCGATGAGGACAAACTGTTAAATGAGCAGTTCACCCGGGGCTACTATCACCAGAGGACAAGAAAACCTTGCGCTGGTGGTCCCTAAGCCACCCGGATGCTGCTTTCAATACTTTAAAGGACATGGGATAAAGGGGTTCCGGCCAGTGGAGACTCCTGAAGCTGCCATCTGGCGGTGGTGCACCGTGCCTGCAGCTGAGAACAGTGAACAAACTGCTAACCATGATAAATATGACTCCTTACGCTCTGAAGTGCGCCAGATGGGCAAGAACTTAACCAGAGTCATGGAAGCCATGCAGCTGCAGCATGGGCCACAGCCCACGCCAAAACCACAGCCAAAATCTCAACCTTTGATCCAGCTTGCTGACAGTCCAGAGGATGTCCCATGGATGAGAGCAAGGCAGACTTCATCGTACAGAGGGAAGACCACCGACCGTTACAGCTGCACAGGGGAACCCATTTGCTGTCCTGCCACAAGACCGGCCATATCGCCCAATACTGTCCTTAAACGAGCATTCCCTGGGGGCCGGGGCCAAACCTCAGGAGTAATTCAACAGGGCCCAGCCGACTGGTATAACACCTTCATTGGACAACGACCGTTCCTGTCCTTCATACTAGATGGCATATCAACATGTGCCTTATTGGATACCGGATCACAAGTAACCACCATACCACATATCCTTTATAAACAATTCTGGTCAGATAAGGAACTCCAACCACCCGCCTTGAACCTCACCCTTTATGCTTCTAATGGTGAACCACTTACTATAGTGGGGGTTAATGAAGTACCAATAAAGGTGGGGAGGGTAGAATTGCAAAACCAGGGGGTTATTGTGGTAAAAGAAAATCCTAATAATTGTGATCCTTATATTATTCTTGGTACAAATGTTGTTAGCAATTGCATGGGTGAAGTGTTGTTCTTGCTTCAACAGATCACGGACACGGCCAAACCTGGGCAGACAAAGGTTCTTCAGCGAGAGATAAGAGCCCTCCTGCACCAGCAACAGGTAAAACTTACAGGTGGTGAAATTGGTACTGCACCCGTTTCCTATTGTCATACCTCCTATGAGTGAAATGATGATTTGGTATTGAGCAGCTATAGGTCTAAAAGGGCAGGACTACCAGGCAGTAGTGGAGCCCATCAGTTCAGAGCATAGGCCTACACTCTTGACAGCCAAGGGGGTAGTTGATGTACACAAGGAACCAAAGTTTCTCGGAGGACATTTTTTTCACCAACTATGAGCACCCTCGGCTGCCAATTCTTCTTGGTCCAGTGATTTTGTCCCATAGACACAGAAAACAAGGGTATTTTGCCTAAGCAGCATGCACAAGACTTTCAAATCCCCGCACACTTGCCAACCGTGGTCTTCATATTTAAGTTTACGAAGAACCAATTCCAAGTTCTCGTAGGTTTCCTTGAGGTGTACGGAATGACCTACAAGGATGGAAGCATAAAAACCGACGTTGTGGAGTAAAACTGCTTTGAGACTTCTTTTTTAAGAATCTGTGAAAAGACGCCATTGTGCTGAATCATATTGGATTTTGAATTGACCCATCAAACCTTCAACATTGATGCAATAAACCAACTTATCTTCCTTGGCAAAGTAAGGAACGAACTCGTCTTCACGATGTCAGAACCATGAAAAAGACACTCCTGGCAACAATAAATTATTGCTTTTGAGCCTTGAGCCGAGTATTTCAGCGGCATCTTTGGGAAGATTCAAGTCTCTTACCAAATCATTCATCTCCTCCTGGGAAAACAATTTTGATCTTGTATCATCTTCAAAGTCAGAACTTGATTCATCATCTGGTTCAGGTATGACTCCACCTTCATCGGAGCTAGTTATCTCTTCCAAGGTAGTGAAAATGGAGAGCCTCACACCTTTCGGGTGGGCTTAACCTCTTAATGTGTCTGCTGCCAAATTGGATGGTTATCTGGTGTGTCCAGACCACCGAGTAAGAATACGCTTGACACCAGGTCAAAGTAAAATTACCAATAACCTTTATTAAACAAGCAATGCCAGCTTCTTATAGGGACGTTACAAGGGGGGAGGGATATTGCACCATATTGCATATGCCAGCAGATTTCCTTTTAGAATAACGTTAAATCATCATTTCTTTATTAATCAAAGATTAATCAGAGTTCAGACATCTGGTTAATTCCCCAATTTCTCGCTGCAGAGTGCAGACTTCCTCTTTCTGCCTAACCAAGTCTGGAAGGAACAATGGGCATGAGCAAGAAAGAGGAAGTTCGTAGGAAACATTAATCTATAAGAAAAGTCAAATGTAATAAGCACAGACTGGTCAGCATAAATCTTAAAGAGACAAGGAGAATTATGGAGAAATACATCAATACATTCAAGATGGAGTTTGAATTGTCTTCAGCAAATTAGAACCAAATATCATTAACTCTTTCTTTGCCTTAACAGTAGCAGGGGTCTTGGGTACTGGTATATCTGTGCCATGGGGGATGGGACGAATTGCTGAGTGAATATTGGGGTATGAAATGGAATGCTTCCATTTTGAATTATACCCATTCACATCACATGAACAAAAGTAACAATCGTCACTATGGTTCTTTTGCTCTCGCCATACCATAGGAATCCCATAACGGAAAGCTTTTTTCTTACCCTTGAACCAATTTTGGAGGTCCTCAACACACCGTTTGCATACTTTATGAGGCGCCCAAGCTTTATCTTGATTTCCAAGCTTTAGTCCGAAATATGCGAAGTATACTTTTTTCACAAAGTCTGTAATATTCAGCTGTTGCTTCAACACTGTATATTCACCACAAATGTAACAGAAACTGTCAGGCGAATTAATACACTTCCGCTGAGCCATAATGCTAATTTTGGGAAACACGGTTGAATATGACAAGCTAACACAAACTGAGATTAAAAAGTGTGAACAGGCGAGAACCAAAATAAAACAATTGAAACAAGCTCGGGCATGTCTGAGCTCGCTCGTTCAGCTCACAACATGTTGATGCTGGTTTCATTAGCTCACTCTGAAAGTTCTTTTCTTTGAAAGTTATATTTTTTTGGCATTGTATATCTTCAATGCATTGATGTGAATTAATTAATAGTAGTTTTGACTTTTAAAACCCTAAGATAAAAAAATACCAAAAATTGAGAAAAATTTACTAAATTTGAAGAGAATTTTGCATGTTGTGGCAAATCCTGACGTCCAGGATTTTTTTCAATATTTTTTTCATTTTCAGCACACCAAAATACATGGAAATTAGATTTAAATAATCAAACAGCTTTTTAGTCGCAGACCAGTGTTATAGGACAGGGTTTTAGGTCAGACAGGGATGGTTAGGGATGTGCTAGGAAGCTGCAGGAACAGGTAGTGATAGGTTTGGAGGTAAAAACGAGCTGACAGCAGTTTCCCTTTAAATAGGCTAATTCAACTCTAAAATTTTATAGATGATATCACTGAGAGACATAAATCTAACATACCTGTTAAAGTTTCTTAAACTACTCCAATTGGTACAGAAGAACTGCTCAAGATAAACAAGGAGTGCTTTCACATTGTTTGAAAGAAGCACAATTTTTAAAATGAATATTCTGTCTTGGATCTTGTATGTCATATAATCTATTCCGATTGGGGTCCCTTCTCCTAGCTGGATCCTTTGAATCCTTCTACGCTCTATGTAGAAACAGGAAGTCTCTTTTCCCTCCATAAGTCATGAGTCACTACAAAAGTCAATGGCAGGGGGGAGGAGGGTGGCAGCTGGGGAGTTGAAAAGGGGAACGGTTCATGCAGGGACAAGACACTTCCTGTTTCTACATAAATCAGAGAAAAGAATTTACTTAGTAAAAAGACAAAATGAGCTATTCTATGTGCCCAGTCTATATTTGTAATAACTTACCAATAGATAGATCAGCTGCACACCACATTATTTCTTTAAAGGGAATGCCAAAATGGCTGTGTGAATTTATTGCATTATATAATAAGAAACAAAGAAATATTTATACAGCTACTGAAAGCTGGCCCTGGTCTAAAAGATAAATGTGAAAGCATTAGTTGATGTCATAGCCATGAAATCATAAGCCCAGTAACTGTTTACAGAGTTCTTTCACTAATACTGGGTCCTATTCTCACCCTCAATGTCTGCAACCTGGAAATGTGAATGGGAAAATGCCCTGTGCAGTTAAAATCATGGTCTTAAAGGGAATGTGTCAAGACTATGTTAAAACCCTGCTTTTAAAGGGAGTGTGTAACACCTGTGTGAATGTTCTCACATTAGTCACTGGGCGGGGTGCTGCTCCAAAGATAAATAACTATATATATAACAGTAGCTGTATAAATATTTCTTTGTTTCTTATTATATAATGCAATAAATTCACACAGCCATTTTGGCATTCCCTTTAAAGAAATAATGTGGTGTGCAGCTGATCTATCTATTGGTAAGTGTTTACATATTTTTTGAAGCTTGCACCCACAATAAGAGGTGTGCGCCCATACTGTAATATATATAGTTATTTATCTTTGGAGCAGCACCCCGCCCAGTGACTTATGTGAGAACATTCACACAGGTGTTACACACTCCCTTTAAAAGCAGGGTTTTAACATAGTCTTGACACATTCCCTTTAAGACCATGATTTTAACTGCACAGGGCATTTTCCCATTCACATTTCCAGGTTGCAGACATTGAGGGTGAGAATAGGACCCAGTATTAGTGAAAGAACTCTGTAAACAGTTACTGGGCTTATGATTTCATGGCTATGACATCAACTAATGCTTTCACATTTATCTTTTAGACCAGGGCCAGCTTTGAGTAGCTGTATAAATATTTCTTTGTTTCTTATCATATAATGCAATAAATTCACACAGCCATTTTGGCATTCCCTTTAAAGAAATAATGTGGTGTGCAGCTGATCTATCTATTGGTAAGTGTTTACATATTTTTTGAAGCTTGCACCCACAATAAGAGGTGTGCGCCCATACTGTAATATATATAGTTATTTATCTTTGGAGCAGCACCCCGCCCAGTGACTAATGTGAGAACATTCACACAGGTGTTACACACTCCCTTTAAAAGCAGGGTTTTAACATAGTCTTGACACATTCCCTTTAAGACCATGATTTTAACTGCACAGGGCATTTTCCCATTCACATTTCCAGGTTGCAGACATTGAGGGTGAGAATAGGACCCAGTATTAGTGAAAGAACTCTGTAAACAGTTACTGGGCTTATGATTTCATGGCTATGACATCAACTAATGCTTTCACATTTATCTTTTAGACCAGGGCCAGCTTTCAGTAGCTGTATAAATATTTCTTTGTTCTTATTATATAATGCAATAAATTCACACAGCCATTTTGGCATTCCCTTTAAAGAAATAATGTGGTGTGCAGCTGATCTATCTATTGGTATATATTTGTAATAATTGCAATATATTATGAGGATAAAAACTTTGATGGGAGTGCAAACAGTTCAAGCATTTAATCTTCTGTAAGGCATGGCAAAGGTAAACCTAAGCAACTTTCTTATAGACTCATTATTATGTATGAACTTAGCCTTACCGTAGGATACTCTTTCAAACCGGTTCAACCTTACATGTGAATAATTGACATACAAATGGCAATCATGTTCACTACTAACATTATTCTATTACTCTTACCACATTGCAGCTCTGTGAATTTTAGTAAAACTACATAAATTTATCTTCAATATTTTAATTACAGTCTTTAATATTTGCCATCTATTCAAAGAAATGTTTCATCAACTAATAAAGAAGCATATATTTCCTAGTAATGGTATATGATAAGCGAGTCATTGGCAGGCTGAACAGCAGCTCAACTCCAGGGTAAAGATAAACTTTCAGCTTTTGCTGTGTCACTTTCGTGAAGATGAATATTTTGACACTCTTATTACAGAAGGCCTCTTTATTTCACGTTTTATTTAGATTAATCGGTGACTACAAAAAAATGTCAATAAAATTCTTTGCCATTTAGTGAAGTATTTTTAAAACAGGAATAAAGAACAAAACACTGTAAGTTAATATGTTACTAAAGTCTGACTACAGAAACTTGGGTAAACTATTAAAGAACTTGTCATGCAAGTAAAAAGCTATAAAATTAAATGTAAAACATACAATTGATATGGCATAATTTCAAGATTTATGAAATGCATTAGCTCTGTGTCTCTATATCACTAGGATTCACCATCACTTTCTGGTTTTTGGTATGCTTTTATTCTAGATTAAAAACTACACATATTATATGGCTATCTTACACCAGGACAATCCAAATAGTCAAAAAACCTATGCAATAGTGTAGATACCCTACCCTGTCTGCTGTTCTTGGCTGGTGACCAAAAATACAGCAGAGCCTCATGTCATCAGCACAAAATATATTCACTAAATACGCAGCAAATACTCACTATGTTAACACTGCTGCGTATTAAGGAGCTAACATTGAGGTCTATGGGTGAAAATCCGCAGCAAGAATTGAAATGCAGCAGATTTTCCCACACTAAAAATTGCAGCATTTCCATCACGGGAAAATCCACAGCATGGGAACAGATGTTCTGCATGGGCACATAGCATAAGACAGCTCACATTTACTGGTCACTCACCATCTCCAACACACAGATTTTCTCAGATCCCCTACTGACGAACAACCCAATAAACACATGGCTTAGGCTGGCTTCACACCACAATTTTCGGCTTTCAGGTTGTGTCCGGTGTTTTGCAGGATACACCGGACACAACCTGATAGCCCCGGACGAGCAGAACCAGAGGACAATTATGCCCTCTGATCCTGTTTTGTGCTAGAATAATTTGTGCAGCTGTCTAGTGCTGAAATTTCATCAGCGCGGGTGCAGGGGAGCTGCCCACAGTGCTGAAATTTCAGCCGTGGAGCTCACCATGGTGCTGAACTTCAGCGGCAGCTCTGAAATGCTGTGCTGTCTAGGTGCTGAACGTGTGCAGCTGAATTTCAGAGTCGCCGCTCTGTTAGCACCAGGAGTCCGGGAGCCGGATCTTTTTTTGCCAGTTCCGGCGCAATCTGGCACCCATAGACTCCCTTGTTATGGGCATCGGATCGCCTGGATCTGGGGGGATCCGTTTTTTTTAGTTTTTGCCACCAGACACAAAAAATGCTGCAAGCTCCGATTTTGTGTCCGGGGCAAAAAATAAAAACAACTGGATCCTCCCGGAATAGCACAAAAAAGGATGGCAAATAACAGCCATCCAGCACCATAGGGATACATGGGGGGGAAAATCGGATCCGGGTCTGTTCGGTTCACACTGGACAGACCCGGACCCGAAAAATCGCAGTGTAAAGCCAGCCTTAGCTATCTACTAGCCAAGTGCACATAATCAGGACATCCAGTGCTAGGTTTTAATCCGGTTCTACTTGGCTTTCATGCAATAGGTATAATAGTTCATAATGCAGTGTCATTTTATATTTTACCAGTCTTGTGTATTTCTTCTATTACTAAATGTAAAAAAATAAAGATCTTGCTCAAAACATTTTTGCACCCCTTGATGGTAGTATCAGAGATGGACTCTTTCAGGAAGATAATCCGCCCTGCCACACAGCAAAAATTGTTCACAAATGGTTTCAGGAAAATGACAATGCATCCTAATTCCCCAATTCATTCTTTGTGGGGTCTTCTGTGTGCGAGATACGACATTGTGCAGGACACTTTTAGAGGTCTTGTGGAGCCAATGCATTCCCAATATTAAGTAGGAAGCTTTAATATTATGGTTGTGAGTATCTGTTCATGGTAACAGACTACAAGCCTGTAGTATTTGTACTCTGCAGTCATATGACCATCTATCTTACCGAGTATGGCACTAGCGATATGTAAGTTTTGATGAGAAACTACAATACGCACTAATTTCTCTTTTCTCTCTGAAGGCAATGCAGTTTTATTATAAAACAGTGGTACACTAAAGGTGCAGCATATCCTTTGTTGACGGCTGAAGTATTCTTTTACCAACATCTATTTCTCCCAATTCCCCAGCCGAGTAAGTGTTGATGTATCCTCAGTGGGGAGAGATGGATAAGCCACTGCCATACTCCTCACCTGCTAAAGGAACAAAAGGATTGTTATGTCCCCAAAAACCATTTCTAAGGGTTGCAGGCCCATATACAGCTCTGGCAAAAATTAAGGGACCACTACACAGTTTTCTAAAAATTACCATCTCTACATATTCTGACAGCAATTCTATTCCAGTGTCAGTTGAATTCCAACGCAAAGTACACCTCATTCTACTTAATGTACTTCATATTTAGGTGATCACCTAAACCAAATCTTATTTAACGAGGAAAGTATAAAAAACACTGCTGTGATCGTCCCAATCCTCTTGCAATAGGACAAGCTGGATGGCAAAACAAGTGCTAGGAATTGCCGAAAAGTAATTTGAATGAAAAAAAATGTAACCATGCCAAAGTAGTTGAAAACAAAAGTCTTAAGTGAGGAAAATAAATGCTCGATTCTGGCTTTACTAGCAAAGGAATACAGTGAGCGTCATGTTGCCTCCATCCTTAAAATTTCTAAGACAGTGTCATTACAACAAGGTCAAGCAGCAGAATCGGGGACAACAAAGCTACAGACTACAAAGGGCGAAAGCGATTCTCCACTTGCCGGGATGACAATCATCTTGTTCAAATGTCTCTCATCAACCGCAGGATGACATCAAGTGACCTCAAAAGGAATTGCAAATGGCAGCTGGAGTGAAGTGCATGTCAAGAACAGTCCGTAACAGGCTCCCAGAGACAGTGCTCAAGTCATGTAAAGCTAGATAAAAGCCTTTCATCAATGAGAAGCAAAGAAGAGCCAGGCTGAAGTTTGCCAAAGACCATAAGGACCATAGAGGACTAGAGTAAGGTAATCTTCTCTGATGAGTCTAATTTCAGCTTTGGCCAACACCCTGGTCATCTAATGGTTAGACGGAGACCTGGAGAGGCGTACAAGCCACAGTGTCTTGCACCCACGGTGAAATTTGGTGTGGATTGGTGATGATCTGGGGATGCTTCAGCAAGGCTGGAGCTGGAATTGGGCAGGTTAATTTTTGTGAAGGACGTATAATCAAGCCGCATACAAGTTATCCTTGAAAAACACTTGCTTTCTTTTGCTCAGGCAATGTTCCCCAACACTAAGGACTGTTTTTTTACAGCAGGACAATACCCCATGCCACACAGCTAGATCAATCAATGTGTGGATGAAGCAGCACCACATCAAGACCCTGTCCTGGCCAGCCCAATCTCCAGACCTGAACCCCATTGAAAACCTCTGAAATGTAATCAAGAGGAATATGGATAGTCACAAGCCATCAAAGAAGAACTGCTTACATTTTTGTGCCAGGAGTAGTATAAAGTCACCCAAAAGCAGTGTAAAAGACTGGTGGAAAGCATACCAAGACGCATGAAAGCTGTGATTAAAAATAATGGTTATTCCACCAAATATTGATTTCTGAACTCTTCCTCAGTTAAAACATTAGTATTGTTGTTTCTAAATGAATATGAACTTGTTTTCTTTGCATTATTTGACTTCTAAAAGCACTTTTCTTTTTTATTATTTGACGATTTCTCATTTGCTGCAAATGAATACAAAGTTTTTAGCTTTGAATTTGGGAGACATGTCAGTAGTTTATAGAATGAAAGAACAATGTACATTTTACTCAAAAATATACCTATAAAGAGAATAATCACAGAAACTGAAAATTTTGCAGTGGTCTCTTAATTTTTGGCAGAGCTGTACATTAGAAGTTCGCCAGTTGCAGCAAAATCAGTGATTTTAGACAATTATTATCAAATATGCATTGGGTCTCTAACATGCAAGTAAAGTCATTGAATAAAAATTGATTATCTGACCATCTCAAGGAGTTTGTATGTTCTTCCTGTGTTTTTGTGGGTTTCTTCAGGTTCTCCAGTTTCCTCACATACTCCAAAGACATGCTGGAATTTAGATTGTGAGCCCCAACTGGGGACAGTATTGCTAATGTATGTAAAGCACTGTTGAATTAACAACGCTATATACCGTATATACTCGAGTATAAGCCGTCTTTTTCAGCCCTTTTTTTAGGCTGAAAAAGTCCCCCTGGCTTATACTCGAGTCACTAAACTTAAGTCACTTCACCTGCCCTTCATATTGCTCCTCATCCCCCTCAAAGCCCCCCCTGCAGCTTCCCTCTGTCCTCCTCCTGTCACCCCTCAGTATTTGGTGCCACCGGCCGCCGGTTACCGTCCTCCTCATCTACCTCAAAGCCCCCCCTGCTGCTTCACTCTGTCCTCCTCCTGCCACCCCTCAGTATTTGGTGCCACCGGTTTCCGTCCTCCTCATCCAGATCTCCCGCGCTCCTCGCTCCTGCAGCCCGGATCCCTCCGCTTCTTCCCCTGTCGTCCTGCGATGAGGCGGCCTGGATCCCTCCGCCCTGTCTTAATGGTGCGGCGGCCTGGATCCTTCCGCCCTGCTCTGGCAATGTGCGGCTTGGATCCATCCGCCGCATCGCTCGGTCCTGCTGTAGCGATGTGGCTGCTGGATCCCTCTGCTGCATCGCTCTGTCCATCCCGCGCCCAGTTCCCCGCTGCACACACAAAAAAAGTCCCCTGCGGCCAGACATTGACCTAATGCACAGTGTGGCCGCAGGGGACTTTATTTACGGTACAAGTGTCTAAGAGGAGGGAGGTGAGGCGCCATTATAGTACTGTAAGTTTATTTAGCATAATAGAGTAGGGAAAGGAAGAATAGTGAGGGAAAGATGAGTAGAGCAGGGAAAGATGTATTCTCAGGGAAAGTACAGTAGTGATGAGCAGGGGAAAGAAGACTAGTGAGGGAAAGAAGAAGCAGTGCAGGGTATAGAATTAGCTGGGCGCTTAGGAAAAGATCAATAAAGCAGGGGAAAGATGTAATTTTATTCATATCTAGTTTTATTTTTTAAATTTTTCAGTAGCTGCTGCATTTTCCACCCTAGGCTTATACTCGAGTCAATAGGTTTTCCCTGTTTTGGGGGGCAAAATTAGGGGCCTCGGCTTATACTCGGGTCGGCTTATACTCGAGTATATATGGTAAGTGAATAACTACAGGGTGGGCCACTTATATGGATACACCTAAATAAAATAGGAATGGTTGGTGATATCAACTTCCTGTTTGTGGCACATTAGTGGGCTTGACTGCGTACTGCAAGTGCAGTATTGGTTTTTGTCTATGGCATTGCTGGTAAGTTTTTTGATGATGCTTTTTCTAGTAGTTTTTGTATAATTTTGATAGGACTGATGAGCATGGGAATCCGTGACGTGGATCATCAGCTTAAGTGTCTTGGCCAACACATGAACCAATATCCCATCTATAAAAGTTTTTTGTTCATGATACAGAGAACTTTTCTGCACTTTTTTATTCATTTCAGGTTGTAGTTGGGCCCCTAGGGGGCGCCATTCATCTAGTGGTGCAGAAACATTGTACTGTGCGGCCCATAGCTCAGGCAGCAGAGCTTTTGGGTAGCTTTCAGACATTCTGCATCATATGTATCAGTGTGAATGGTGCCCTATGCAGGCCCTTAGTGTGCATGGCAAGTCGCCTCCCATACAGTTAGGGCCAGAAATATTTGGACAGTGACACAAGTTTTGTTATTTTAGCTGTTTACAAAAACATGTTCAGAAATACAATTATATATATAATATGGGCTGAAAGTGCACACTCCCAGCTGCAATATGAGAGTTTCCACATCCAAATCGGAGAAAGGGTTTAGGAATTATAGCTCTGTAATGCATGGCCTCCTCTTTTTCAAGGGACCAAAAGTAATTGGACAATGGACTCTAAGGGCTGCAATTAACTCTGAAGGCGTCTCCCTCGTTGACCTGTAATCAATGAAGTAGTTAAAAGGTCAGGGGTGGATTCCAGGTGTGTGGTTTTGCATTTGGAAGCTGTTGCTGTGACCAGACAACATGCGGTCAAAGGAACTCTCAATTGAGGTGAAGCAGAACATCCTGAGGCTGAAAAAAAAGAAAAAATCCATCAGAGAGATAGCAGACATGCTTGGAGTAGCAAAATCAACAGTTGGGTACATTCTGAGAAAAAAGGAATTGACTGGTGAGCTTGGGAACTCTAAAAGGCCTGGGCGTCCACGGATGACAACAGTGGTGGATGATCGCCGCATACTTTATTTGGTGAAGAAGAACCCGTTCACAACATCAACTGAAGTCCAGAACACTCTCAGTGAAGTAGGTGTATCTGTCTCTAAGTCAACAGTAAAGAGAAGACTCCATGACAGTAAATACAAAGGGTTCACATCTAGATGCAAACCATTCATCAATTCCAAAAATAGACAGGCCAGAGTTAAATTTGCACCTCAACACCTCAAGAAGCCAGCTCAGTTCTGGAAAAGTATTCTATGGACAGATGAGACAAAGATCAACCTGTACCAGAATGATGGGAAGAAAAAAGTTTGGAGAAGAAAGGGAACGGCACATGATCCAAGGCACACCACATCCTCTGTAAAACATGGTGGAGGCAACGTGATGGCATGGGCATGCATGGCTTTCAATGGCACTGGGTCACTTGTGTTTATTGATGACATAACAGCAGACAAGAGTAGCTGGATGAATTCTGAAGTGTACTGGGATATACTTTCAGCCCAGATTCAGCCAAATGCTGCAAAGTTGATTGGACGGTGCTTCATAGTACAGATGGACAATGACCCCAAGCATACAGCCAAAGCTACCCAGGAGTTCATGAGTGCAAAAAAGTGGAACATTCTGCAATCCAATTGAGCATGCATTTCACTTGCTGAAATCCAGATTAAGACGGAAAGACCCACAAACAAGCAAGACCTGAAGGCTGCGGCTGTAAAGGCCTGGTAAAGCATTAAGAAGGAGGAAACCCAGCGTTTGGTGATGTCCATGGGTTCCAGACTTAAGGCAGTGATTGCCTCCAAAGGATTCGCAACAAAATATTGAAAATAAAAATATTTTGTTTGGGTTATGTTTATTTGTCCAATTACTTTTGACCTCCTAAAATGTGGAGTGTTTGTAAAGAAATGTGTACAATTCCTACATTTTCTATCAGATATTTTTGTTCAACCCTTCAAATTGAACGTTACAATCTGCACTTGAATTCTGTTGTAGAGGTTTCATTTCAAATCCAATGTGGTGGCATGTAGAGCCCAACTCGCGAAAATTGTGTCACTGTCCAAATATTTCTGGCCCTAACTGTACCTTGGTTGAGGTGATTTATTAGCCTGCACCTGGGCTTGCTACACAATTGGGCTTGACTGCGTCCTGCAAGTGCAGTATTGGTTTTTGTCTATGGCATTGTTGGTAAGTTTTTTTATGCTGCTTTTTCTAGTAGTTTTTGTATATGGGAGGGGGAAAACTTTGCCAGGTGGGTGGTGACCTTGGCAGCCATTTTGAAGTCAGCCATTTTGAATCCAACTTTATTTTTTTCAATAGCAAGAGGGTCATGTGACACATCAAACTTATTGAGATCTTCATAGACAAACAATGGTGTGCTTGGTTTTAATGTAACTTTATTCTTTCATGAGTTATTTACAAGTTTATGACCAGTTATAAAATGTGTTCAAAGTGCTGCCCATTGTGTTGGATTGTCAATGCAACCCTCTTCTCCCACTCTTGACACACTGATAGCAACACTGCAGAAGAAATGCTAGCACAGGCTTCCAGTATCCGTTGTTTCAGATCCTGCACATCTCGTATCTTCACAGCATAGACAATTGCCTTCAGATGACCCCAAAGATAAAAATCTAAGGGGGTCAGATCGGGAGTCTTTGGTGGCCAGTCAACTGGCCCACGACAACCAATCCACTTTCCAGGAAACTGCAGCAGCTGGATTTTGTAACGGTGCCATTTGTGAGTAGCTAATATCCGCCGATGGGATGTTCGACTAATGCCACTCTCCAGTGACATGCAGCGAGTACTACACTGTGGGCTCTTGCTGAATGAAGCTAGGACAGCCACTGATGTTTCTTAATTAGTGACAGTTTTCTTCCGTCCACATTTTGTCAAATCCAACACTGAACCTGTTTCATGAAATTTGGCAAGCAGTTTGCTAACTGTAGCACGGGAGATGGGTGGTCTCGTGCGGTGTCTTGCATTGAAATCTGCTGCTATGACTCGGGTACTGCGTTCACCAGACATCAACACAATTTCTATCCGTTCCTCACGTGTTAACCTCTGTGACATGTCAATATCTGTAAACAAAGAGAAACTCATGAAATAAATCAGTTACGTTAAAACCAAGCACACCATTGTTTTTCTTATGAAATTCTCAATTAGTTTGATGCATCACATGACCCTCTTCCCATTGAAAAAAATAAAGTTGTATCCAAAATGGCTGACTTCAAAATGGCCACCAAGGTCACCACCCATCTGGAAAAGTTTTCCCTCTCCCATATACTAATGTGCCACAAATAGGAAGTTGAAAGCACCAACCATTCCATTTTTATTTAGGTCCATCCACATAAATGGCCCACCCTGTATTATTATTATCTTGAAATGAGATTTAAAAAAAAAAAAACATCTTCAAAGGAAATAGCACAAGGAAGAACAAATTATATTTACCTGGATTAGTACATGTATAAACAGAGGAATTCAGTTTGATTGTTGCTAAACACTGAACATGTACCTCTCAAATTACAAAAGCAAAAAATGATCTTCTGATACCATAGATACATTGTTTGCTCATATTAAGCAGATCACAAGATGTTCTTCTCTAGCTGGGCCACCATGGACTAGAAGTAGTTAGCAGGTATTCAATTTCCCTGCGGTGCCACACTCTGCCTGGCTAATAGCTCAAGATTTTAAAAATATACTGTTTTTCAGTCATTTACTATGCTGCTCTCTCCATTCAGATACCTTCACCTGATCTTAGTTCCCCGAATTTCCCCCTCTTTTCCCCCTATTTACTTTGATAATTTTCTTTCTTTTCCTTTCTCTTACTCCCCTCATCTTTAATACACCTTCTTTAGTAATGCTGTCGGGCCCACTGGGAGGGGGGTACTCGGTACCGGACCGGTCTGCTACTGGGGAAGTCACGGGTGGTCCTGGTCTGGACCATGTCCCGGGCTCGGCAATAAAAGGGGATATTTACAGGGATTGTCAGTCGTGACGCCACCCACTTTATGCGGCCAGTGATGGAGGGGCCGCCCCTGCTGCAGAACCTCCGGGGATGATGTAATGGCAGCTTAGGTGGTATAGTTCCAGTGGGGTAAACTGTGTTCCCCGGGGCAGTAAAGGTTAAGTCTATTGTGGAGTGTGTAGCACACTTACTTTGCAGACGCTGCAGGTAGTGATGGGCGAATCCTAAATTACTCGGAATCGCTTGACTCTAGCGAGTCCGAGCCCAGGACTCGCTACTCGTTGCGAGTCTAGCGAGTCCAATGTTAATGAATGGGGAAGCGAGTAATAGCGAGTAGTGTGAGATTTACAAATCGCAGATGTGTCTCGGAAGCTTCAGCCTGAAGTAATCCTAGTTTTGTCATTTATTTGCATTGGACTCGTTTACTTTGTAAGTAATCGCTGGCTGGGAAACTCGCACAGATAAGAGTCCTGTCAGCTCTGTGCAGCTCCAGGGTCCTAGAGCCCGCCTGCTGCCTGATGTAGTAGTGCTGAGATTGTTCTCAGTCTGCTCATTCCCTGGGCATAGACATCTATATCTATACACAGGGGCTGTAGCAGAGAGGACATCGCGTTTTGGACTGCGTCGGACGGCAGAGGATTTTTTAAATTAAAGATGGAGTCCCTAATGGATTTTTTTTTTATTTCTAATAAAAAAATTTCTCTGTGTTGTGTTTTTTTTAAAACAATTTAATAGAAATTCATGGCGGTCATGTCTAATATTGGCGTGACCGCCATAAATTTCGGGCTTAGGGCCAGCTGATAATACAAAGCTGGCCCTAACCTCTATTACCCAGCGTGCCACCGCCACCAGGGCCGCTGGAAGAGCGGGGTTCAGCGCCAGAGGATGGCGCTTCAATGAACGCGCCATCTTCTGGGGCGGCTGCGGGCTGCAATTTGCAGCGGGGGGTGCCCAGAAAGCTTGGGCATCCCTGCGCTGCGGATTCCAGCCCCCAGCTGCTTAGCTGTACCTGGCTAGACATAGAAATTGCGCGGAGCCCCACGCATTTTTTTGACTCCGACTCCGAGACGACTCCGACTCGACTCCGAGACGACTCCGACTCCGAGACGACTCCGACTCCGAGACGACTCCGACTCCGAGACGACTCCGACTCCGAGACGACTCCGACTCCTAGACGACTCCGACTCCGAGACGACTCCGACTCCGAGACGACTCCGACTCCGAGGTGACTCCGACTCTGAGGCGACTCCGAATCTGAGACTCCGACTCTGAGACTCCGACTCTGAAATTCATTAAATAATAAAAAAAAAAATGCGTGGGGCTCCGCGCAATTTCTATGTCTAGCCAGGTACAGCTAAGCAGCTGGGGGCTGGAATCCACAGCGCAGGGATGCCCAAGCTTTCTGGGCACACCCCGCTGCAAATTGCAGCCCGCAGCCGCCCCAGAAGATGGCGCGTTCATTGAAGCGCCATCCTCTGGCGCTGAACCCCGCTCTTCCAGCGGCCCTGGTGGCGGTGGCACGCTGGGTAATAAAGTGGTTAATACCAGCTTTGTTATACAAGCTGGTATTAAGCCCGAGATTCTTAATGTCAGGCCACGTTTGACCCAGCCACTAAGAATCTCCAATAAAGGGTTAAAAAAACACAACACAGAGAAAAATTTTTATTTGAAATAAAAAAAAAAGCCATTAGGGACTCAATCTTTAATTAAAAAAATCCTCTTCCGTCCGACGCAGTCCAAAACGCGATGTCCTCTCTGCTACATCCCCTGTGCATAAATATAGATGTCTATGCACAGGGAATGAGCAGACTGAGAACAATCTCAGCACTGCTACATCAGGCAGCAGGCAGGCTCTAGGACCCTGGAGCTGCACAGAGAAGACAGCTGGACTCGGCTCGCAAAGAAACAGCAGTTACTTTGCGAGTTTCCCTGCTATCACTGGCACAGTAGCCGAGTCTAATGCAAACAATGGCAATCCTAGTTTTGTCAGCGTTTCTGACAAAACTAGGATTGATATTGATTTGCATTGGACTCGTGCGAGTAATCACTGGGAAACTCGCAGAGTACCGAGTCCTGCGAGTCCCTTACTACTCGCCAAGTAAAGAGTCCTAGCGAGTAGATTCGCCCATCCCTAGCTGCAGGGATCTCTCCTCTTGGCTGGTGCTGACAGGCTGTATCCTGTATGGAGAGAATCACTTTCATGCAGAAACACAAGGGAAGCAGTTCCAGGGTTTTCCGTGTTTACTCTCAGTTCTTCAAGACGCTTTACAGTTCAGTTACAGTTCTTACAAAGTTCAAGTACAGTTCTTAATACACGGGCACATTCTCCCTCTCCGGGTTCCCTTTGCTCCCTGCAGCCAGGCTCCTCTCTCTCTCTGTGACCCCTCACACAGTCTTTAGTGTCCTTTCCGGGCTATTACGTTCTCTATACACTTGGTGGGTGTCTCCGGACAGTATAGCGGTGACTCGGGCCCCTGTGGGTCCTTCAGTTTGTCACTGAGCTGCCTGTCCTTTGGGGTAGGGACCCTAACGTGAAGCTGTGGTCCCCCGTCGGTATCTGGGGATGCCGGATAAACTACAGTCCACTTTAGAGCCGACACTCTACTCAACCCAGGCTCCAGCAGTCCTCAAGTGTGAGGCTCTACCAGGCTCCTTTCTCTCTGCTTCTCTCGGTATCATAGGAGGGCTACTCCGCCTGCAGTCGGTTGCTTCAGCTGTAGTTCTAGGGCCCGGGTATCACCGTCCCTCTCTGTCCTCTCACACTCCTGGGGATCCGGCTCTGGATAGGCTTTCTCTCTCCTCCGGCTCACCCTGGCTCGGTACAGATTCTGCGCTCCTTATGCCCTCACTCTTCCAGGACGTGTGTGTCTTTCTCTTGCTCAGCTTAGCTCAACCTTCCGCTGTTCTCTCAGCCTTGCCGTGCTTCTCAGCTTCTCTTGGTCTTTACTTTTCAGCTCACTATGGCCTACTGTTAGTCTTTGCTGTTCAGCCTACCTCGGCCTACTGAACTCCTTCCTCCTCCCCCTTCCTATTTCTACTCTTAAGTCACCTGACTACGTATGTGCCCAACCCACTCCTCCAAATCCACCACCCCTCAATCTCATAGAGTCTCTAATCTCATGGCTGGATGCTACTTTCTCCTACACGTGGGTTGTGTGGGCTGTGAGGGTGTTGGTGTGCAACAAGTGTCCTACCTGCCTGGCTGCAGTTCCCTTTGTGGCCTCCTGGACGCAGGGGCGCCACAATGCTATAATCTTATCACCATCCCTACAAGAAGGCCCCTGTTTGTTTGTTTGCTATACTAAATGTTTGAATTATTTAAGGTTTCAGATTTCAACTGTATTTGTATTTTAACTGACTCTAGATTATCTCCCTTTGTTATCTCTCCATCCTTCCCCCATTCTTATACGATATCTCTGTAACAATATATAGTGCTGTAAGGGTGCCGTTACACACAGCGATGTTCCAGCGATCCCAACAATGACCAGGATCGCTGGAACATCGCTGTGTGGTCGCTGGGGAGCTGTCAAACAGGCAGATCTCCTCAGCGACCAGGGACCAGGGTGCCGACCTCCACATCGCTGGGTAAGCGGAAGGACGCTGGTAACTATGATAAACAGTGGATATCTAGGCAGCGCACACTGCTTAGTTACCCGGTGTTTATCATGGCTACTAGCATCCTCCCGCTTAGCGCAGCCTGTAAGCGGGAGGACGCTGGAACCATGATAAACACCGGGTATCTAGGCAGCGCGCGCTGCCTAGATACCTGCTGTTTATCATGGTTACCAGCGTCCTCCCGCTTAATGCTGGTAACCATGATAAAACACCGCGTGTCTAGGCAGAGCGCGTTGCTTAGTTACCCGGTGTTTATCATGGTTACCAGCCAGCCTGTGAGGGCGCTGATCGCTGGTATCTCGCTGTCACACGCAGCGAAGCGTGCTGACCAGTGGGAGACCAATGAGCAAAAAATGGTCCTGAAGGGCCCCGTCGCTGCTACTTTTCACACACAGTGATATCGCTGGCGAGGTCGCTGATTTCAGCGATATCGCTGTGTGTGACATACCCCTAAGACTAAGGGCCGCTTTACACACACCAACTTCTGTGTCCAACTTCTGAACAGATCTCTGGTTGCAGTGAAATCATGGACACATTGTTCCATTTGTACACAGCAACAAGATAGAGCAATGTGTCCATGATTTCACTGCAACCAGCAAATTGCCAGTGAAATTGCCTAGCAATATTGCTGGATATGACGGTACCTTAAAGGTACCTTTACACACAGCAACTTTTCTAGGAATTTCACTGGCAACTCACTGGTTGCAGTGAAATCATGGAGACATTGTTCCATTTGTACACAGCAACAAGATAGAACAATGTGTCCATGATTTCACTGCAAGCAGTAAGTTGCCAGTGAAATTCCTAGAAAAGTTGCCGCGTGTAAAGGTACCCTAAAGGCCGCTTTACACGTCGCAATATCGTTCCGATATTGCCTACGATTTCACGGGAGTGTGCACATTTTTGGCACTTGTCCAAGATCGCTTAGTAGATGTTACACAGGGAGATATCGGCAGGCAACGCAACTACGATGTAGTACGCCCCTTTTTCACACTCTGTCTGAGCAACTCAGGGAACGACCAATTAACATTGGAGTGAATTGGGGAAGTTGCGCTCCAAATCGTAGTTGCCCTGTCACACAGCACGATCCTGCCACATCGCCTAGCCAATATTGCACGGTTGAAGAGCATGCACAATCCAAAAACAATATCGTAGTTGCATCGTTTTTGAGTCGCATTACCCATTTACACGACACAACGCAAGAACAATATCGACTGCAACGCCAGTACCATGTGACTTTTTATCATAGTTGTGTTGCAATATAGCAATGTGTAAAGCGGCCTTAAGACATATCATATTTGCTAGAATTTGCCCCCTAATACAATATGATATAGTACACTTTATTGATCCCAAGGGAAATTGTAGTATCACAGCAGCACAATATAAAAAAAGAACATGAATTACTTAAAACATAACAATAGAATTTACAGAACAATATCATACATTACTTTTATTCCTGACAGGTAATACACAGAGATCCACAATTGGTACACCAATAAAACAACATTCACTTTGCGGATTTCACACTTACAGGAAACCTGTCACCCTCTATGGGCATTCTAACTGTACCCACCAGCTTACACATTATGTAAATGAGGTTCTTGTCGCAAGAAGTGGCACTGACAGGTGCACCTGTGCCCGCGGAGAGTGGCGGGTGTCCGTGCATAGAGCCAAGGTGTTGCGAGATTTGTGAAGTTTCGTGAGACATCGGTACTGTTCAATGGGGTGCGGACACCCGCTCTACTGAGCAGGGCGAGTGCAGCTGTCACTGACGCGCCAATCATAGGAAGGTGAGAATTTTACAAGAGTGCAGGGCGGGTTTTGCAGCCAAGGGGCGGCGAGGAATAATTCACCTGGACTAAATAGCAGCCTCCCAAAACTCAATAGGAGGCCAGTACTGGACACAATAAAAGTTATTTTCTAAGGTATATGGGGCACGTCTGGGCACATAGAGGGGTTACGAGAACCCCATTTACATTATGTACAAGCTGGTGGGCACAGTTTAGAATGCCCAAAGGGGTGACAGGTTCCCTTTGAGAATTGCACATTCCCATAGTAGATGACACAAATAATTTCCTGTATCTTTCCTTCTTGCACCTTAGTAGGATTAGAGGGTTACTGAAGGTGCCCCTCTGTCTCATGAGCAAGTCATATAATGGGTGTGCATTAGTGTTCATTATTGCCATACATTTCTTCAAAGTTCTTTTCTCCACTACCTCCTCAAAAGTGTCAAGATGGCAGCTAAGGCTGGTTTCACACTGCGGTCAGCAGTCAGTCGTCAGATCAAGGTCAGGTTTTGTGTTCCAAAACCAGGAAAGGAACTTGCAGAGAAAAAGAAATTTAATGATTTTTTGGTAGTACTCCTGGTTTTGGCACACAAAACCTGACCTGATCTGACCTGACTTGACCACAGTGTGAAACCAGCCAAACAGCCAGAGCTTGCCTTCTTGATAAGTTTATTGAGCTTATTAGCAGCACATTATTGTGAAACATTTAGCACTTTCCACTAGGGAGTGGTGGAACATTTCTAAAATGTTGCTGCACACTTTACACGACCTTTCTGTATTACACTGTGTGCAGAATTATTAGGCAAGTTGTATTTTAGAGGATTATTTTTATTATTGATTACAACTATGTTCTCAATCAACCCAAAAGACTCATAAATATCAAAGCTTAATATTTTTGGAAGTTGGAGTGTTTTTTTTTTAGATTTGGCTATCTTAGGAGGATATCTGGTTTGTGCAGGTAAATATTACTGTGCAGAATTATTAGGCAACTTAATAAAAACCAAATATATTCCCTCTCACTTGTTTATTTTCACCGGTAAACTAATATAACTGCACAAAAATTAGAAAAAAACATTTTTAATATGCAAAAACAAAACACAAAAAAATTAGTGACCAATATACCACCTTTCTTTATGATGACACTCAACAGCCTTCCATCCATAGATTCTGTCAGTTGCTTGATGTTTACGATCAACAATGCGTGCAGCAACCACCACAGCCTTCCAGACACTGTTCTGAGAGGTGATGTTTTCCCTCCCTGTAGATCTCACATTATAAGAGGGACCACAGGTTCTCTATGGGGTTCAGATCAGGTGAACAAGGGGACCATGTCATTATTTTTTCTTCCTTTAGTCCTTTACTGGTCAGCCACGCTGTGGAGTAGTTGGATGCATTGATGGAGCATTGTCCTGCATGAAAATCATGTTTTTCTTGAACGATACCGACTTCTTCCTGTACCACTGCTTGAAGAAGTTGTCTTCCAGAAACTGGCAGTAGGTCGGGAGTTGAGCTTCACTCCATCCCAACCTGAAAAGGTCCCACAAGTTCATCTTTGATGATACCAGCCCATACCAGTACCCCACCTCCACTTGTGGCTTCTGAGTCGGAGTGGAGCTCTCTGCCCTTTACTGATCCAGCCTCTGGCCCATCTAACTGGCCGATCAAGAGTCACTCTCATTTCATCAGTCTAGAAAACCTTTGAAAAATCAGTCTTAAGATATTCCTTGGCCCAGTCTTTACGCTTTATCTTATGTTTCTTGTTCAAAGGTGGTCGTTTTTCAGCCTTCCTTACCTTGGACATGTCCCTGAGTATAGAACACCTTGTGCTTTTTGATACTCCGGTAACGTTGCAGCTCTGAAACATGGCAAAACTGGTGGCAAATGGCATCTTGGCAGCTTCACGCTTGATTTTCCTCAATTCATGGGCAGTTATTTTGCACCTTTTTTGCCGAACACGCTTCTTGCGACCCTGTTGGCTATTTGCCATGAAACGCTTGATTGTTCAGTGATCACGCTTCAAAAGTTTGGCAATTTCAAGACTGCTGCATCCCTCTGCAAGACATCTCACAATTTTGGACTTTTCAGAGCCTGTCAAATCTCTCTTCTGACCCATTTTGCCTAAGGAAGGCATTTGCCTAATAATTAAAGCACACCTTATATAGGGTGTTGATGTCATTACACCACACCCCTCCTCATTAGAGATGCACATCACCTGATTTACTTAATTGTAGTTGGTGCTCTCAAGCCTATACAGCTTGGAGTAGGACAACATGTATAAAAAGTATCATGTCATCAAAAAACTCATTTGCCTAATAATTCTGCACACAGTGTATATAAAGGAAGTACAGTGGTCCAATTGGAACCTAAATATTTGTAACTCTCAACCTGTTCCACTTCCACCGGTAAGCCTTTCATCTATCAGCTGCTTAAGTTCACCACCAACTCCTTAGGGTATGTGCCGACACTGAGTATTTGCTTGTGGATTTTTCTGCACCAAATCTGCACCATGACCAAAAAAAGTATTAAAAATATAGTGCGGAATTGGTGCAGTTTTGGTGCTGATTTGTGCCTACTGGAATTCTTAATGCATTGTATGGGTGGGAGGGCTGAAAAAATCTGTTGCAAGAATTGACATGCTGCACATTTTTCCACAACAAAATCCGCACCTTTTCTGCAGTGGAAAAAAAAGTAGCACGGGCTCAACACTTCAGAATTCCCATAGACTTTTCTGAGACTTTGCTGGCTTGTGGATTTTACAAAAATCTGCACCTTTTCTGCAGCAAAAACGCTGCAAAATCCACAGTGTGTGCACAAGGCCTGTAGTCTTCTTTGTTTAGTTGTAAATAGTGATCGTTACACTAATCCACAAAATCTGACACCACCATTCTATATTCCTGATCACCCTGGTCCCCCTTAATACATCCAACTACCAAGGAGTCATCAAAGAATCTTTAAAAGCGGGAAAAATCACAATTATACTGAAAAATTGCTTATACAAAGTAAAAAAAAAATTGCTCCAGCACCATTCCCTGAGGGACACCTATACTGCTCAATAATCTGCCAGACACAACCATGCCCATCTGTACAAACTGTGGCCTGTCTGACAGGTGGTCAGTTATCCAATTTCTCATCCCCTCCTTCACCTTTATTTCAGTCATCTTCTTCCATAGTAACAGTGGGTAGAAAGTATTGAATGGACTAGAGAACTCAAAGAACAAAGCAGGCACAATGGATCCATCCTTTTCCAAAAGAGAATGTACTGTATGTAACAGAGACATAATCCACCCCAATGTATTCTGGTATGCAAACTGTAAGGGGTCAGCAAAAGTCGTCAAGCATACAAGCAATAATCTCTCCACGGACTTCATACCATTTGCAGTTAAGGCTACAGGACAATAATTGTTTAGGGATATGATATCAACAAAAATGTTATTTTAATTATTAACATATAAGCTCTAAAAACTCATATGTCCCACAAATGTATGAATTCAAGTGGCTTCGTCCAATAAAAATTTTATCAATTTGCGCTATTAAGTTATGTGCACACAAGGTCTTAAGACTTGGAACACACCTGACAAAGGAATCAAGAAACATTCAAACCAATGAACATATGCACAATAATATTAAAACGAATTGTTCATATGTTCAATCTTTTTCAGATTCTTTTACCTGCCTCAGGCTTTGAAAGCCACCAAGCGGCTAAAAGTCACTATTCAAGTCTTTTGGCAATTTCCTTTTAGTATCATGCACTACCTGCCGCAAAAACGACATAAAATATACAACAGGAGAGGATGGTATAACAGGGCACCAGTGTGATTATAGGTAAAAATGCTGCAAAGGTGCCTTAGTCCTGGAGATAGCTCAAGTGTTCTTGCGGTGGTGCTGTCTGGCAAAGCCCACACTTAGGCAATGCGAAATCGGTCCAGGACGATAGCCACGGCAATCAACGAAAATTTTAAAAACTTTTATTTGATGAAAAACATAAAACTGGTGCCCAATGTGCCCAACACCAGAATAGCGAGTGGGGAAAGAAGGATAACATAGATGATGTGTGGCATAGTGCACCAGTTTTATGTTTTTCATGAAAAAAAAAAGAGTTTTTACATTTCGGTCGTGTGCTATGGCTATCTTCATGAACTGAAGAACATAAAATATGCAAACAGCTGTGCTCCTTGGGATTTCCAGCCACATTTCAAACACCAATTGTAGGGATTTGCTTATTCTTAGGCTACTTTCACATTACGATTTTGAAGGGAGCCGATGCTGTCCAATAAATTCGGACAGCATCGGCTCTCTTCTGATGCCTGGAATCGGATGCCAAATAGGCATCCGATTCCGGCATTAAATCGTAGCCTCAGGGCAAAAAAAAAAAGTTTATGCTCACCTCCCCCCGAGCCCCCGCCGTCTCCCGCCGTCTTCCTGCAGGCTCCCGGGCTCCCGCAGGCTCCCGGTGTCTGCAGAGGTCTTCTTCTGCTGTACAGGACCTGCGGTGATGTCACAGTCACGTGACAGCAGGTTCCACCATGGTAACCCACGGTTACATGACTGTGACATCACCGCAGGTCCTGTACAGCAGAAGAAGACCTCTGCAGACACCGGGAGCCTGCGGGAGCCACCGGGAGCCTGCAGGAAGACGGCGGGGCTCGGGGGGAGGTGAGCATAAACTTTTTTTTTTTTTTTTTAACCCTTGCGCTCCCAGTTTGGAGCATTGTTACTGTACTGAGCATGCTCAGTACATTAAAATCGGGTCCGAGGAGACATCAGATGTTTCCTCGGACCCTTCTCCATAGGGCCCCATGTTAAATTGATCGGTTCGGATTGGATGTGCACTAAATGCCATCCGATTCGGTCCGATCCGATTCTGTCAGATTTTATTTTCGGTGCAAAAATCGGAGCAGGCTCAGATTTTTGCACCGATAAAAAATCGGACAGAATCGGATCGGACCAAATCGGATGGCATTTAGTGCACATCCGATTCGGTCCGATACCCATAGGGCTGCATGGGGCCCAAAATCGGTCCGATGCTGTCCGATTTTTATCGGACAGCATCGGATTTTAAAAATCCGTAATGTGAAAGCAGCCATAGGCTGGTTTCACATCACGTTTTTCCACAATCCAACTCTGTCCGTTGTAAATCGGACAGCATTGGATCCGATTTTGGCCCCATGTGGTCCTATGGGGATGGATCAGATTTGCCCTTAATGGCATCCGATTTGCCTCCAATCCGATCCTGTCCGATTTTCTGCAGCAGCTAAAATCGTAGACTGCTGCGATTTTGGACTCCGCTGCAAAAATCGGACAGGAGCGGATCTGATGCGATCCGATTATAATAATATGGGGATCGGATCGGATGGAAAATCGGATCCGATATCGGATCCGATTTCTGTATTGAGCATGTCGAACTCCAAGACCTTCCACAGCCCCCCCCATTTAAATTGGATCCGTTAAAAAATCGGATCGGATGCCATCGGATGCAATTGGTCCG
The DNA here is from genome assembly GCA_033576535.1 of Allobates femoralis. NCBI lineage: Eukaryota > Metazoa > Chordata > Amphibia > Anura > Aromobatidae > Allobates > Allobates femoralis. Next base: position 176,903,563 of record JARQOC010000003.1, read on the forward strand.
ATTTTTTTTTATCGGATCCGATAAAAAATCGGACCGGTGGCATTCGATTTTGAGCTTCACACTGCGGCGTGATCCAGACAGCCGCGGAACAGATCTGCAAACAGGACTGGGGGGCTATTATGCCCTCCGTCCGGTGTGCAGCGCACGCAGTTCCCGCTGCATAATAGCCCTCCAGTCCTGTGTGCTGATCCAGTCCGCGGCTGTCTGGGTCCTCCTGAACAGCCCCGGACCGGATCGTGCCGCAGTGTGAAGCCGGCCTACGTCAAACAGTAAAGTTTATTGAAATGCTTTTCTGAGATTTCCTCAAAACCTCAATGTGCATATGCCCCAATGAACTCCTTCAGGAAAAGAAAAACTCTTCCAAAGACTGATGGAGCATTTCTTTAAGCCGTTTCAAATTGAAAAACTCATTGTTATTGAACCTTAACATGCTCTGTGTAAACAAACCTTCAATATTTTCTTTTTGATCCAAATGAGATTCTTAGAGTATGTGCACATGGCATCTTTAAGATGCCCGCATACCCACATCATCATTGCTATAGGAAGACTCTTGAGGAAACGCCAGCTGTGTGTTACCAGAATCATCTTCCTTGACGTCTCTCATGGCGTTTTGCAACAGCTTTGACACAGGCTCTATTAAAATTTCATATACAATATAGTGGTGAATTCCAAGTGGAAGCCGCCAGAAGAAAGAAGCGGTCAAATCTTTTAGCTGCTTGTTGGTTAAAAGAAACAACAAAAAGTGGAACATATGCACATCAAATTGCTTTGACATATGTTTATACTTTTTGGCATTTTTATTAGCACATTTTCAGGAATCCGCTTCAAACCCAAGTTGTTGTATACATATACCCTTATACAACTCCATAATGATCAGATCCCTAGCATAGGAAAGGACTGATGAATCTGTTTTGTAATAAAAGCCACTTAAATCAATAATTAGAGGTCTCAAAGGTTATTTATGAACATAAACATAAAGGTTTATTATGAGATCGGATTGACTTGTCCAATTTTCTCATTTCTAATAAGTACACAAAATAAATATCACATTCATTGTGGTTTACTCTAGGGATAATCAGGAAAGTATCAATGCTCCTATATAGGATACTACATATCTTTTCTAATAAGATACACTGAAAGAAAGTCAATTCTTTATTTTCAATAATGGTAAATGTGCAGTCTGACCACCACTTAGGGTCAAGTAAACATTTTTCCCATTAGATCAAAATATCTCATTTGTCATGGGTTTTGTAAAATGTACTGCTCCCTTTATTTCATCCACAACCTTTCCCTTGATCTGGTTGTACTCCAAGGATATGTGTCATTTTAAGCCTAGGTACCTACTGTATGTGCATGTAGTATTCAAAAACTGTCTTTATTTTGCAAAATTCCCTGTTAACTCTCACTCTGTAAAGTTTCTACTTCGATACTGTTGTGTTCTTCTTAGAAGTATGGCAACATATCGGGTACATTCTTCATTATGAACATCTACAATATATTCCCTAAAAACTAACTTTATACAAACAGCTTCATATAAAAGCACATATCTTTCTCTGTCCCTCTATTGAGAACAGAATATTCGTCATTGAGAGATATCATGCGCACATTCAATTTTTGCTATGCATTGATTGCCTACATGTTCCTAACATTATTCAGTTAGCTCTTCCTCTGGGTTTTCCTCTAGTTGCACTGCTGCTTTGAGTTTATCCCAAAACATATGTTGTTCTTCTTCTTCTGATGGCCACTCAAGGTAGGTTTTTGTGTTCATGAGTTTCCTCAGTTTGCAGAATCTTTTTGGAATAGTTGCCTTTTCAATGGGTTCCAAAACAACCAAAATGGCAGTGTCATTGTTTTCATCAAAAAGACGAAAGTGGGAGAACTCCAGCTCATATTTGCACCATTCACTTTGGACAAAATGCTCTGATAAAATGAATAGGGTTTTATGGCTCCTCTCCATTGCATCAATAATATTGTCAATTATCCATTTGCCTGGTACAAAATCCCGTTTATGAATACATACTCTTAGAGGAGGTGATCCATTTTCCAGCTGTGGTATCATCATATTCTCAACCCACTCAGAGTCCTTTTCACTGTAGGATATGAAAGCATCATATGACATCTCTCTCTCTGATACTCTTAAAGGCTTCCTTTTAGCTTTTAACCAGGCCCAGGTCATCTCTGCATACCAAATACAATGAAGACAGTGACAAAGCCATACAATAATGGCTATAACTAATATTGACACAACGCAGGAGAGTGTCACAACTAATGTTCTGTGGCACATTAATATTGGGAGATGTGCATCTTTAATCCAATTACCTCGCACTGAAAGAGGAGAATCACATATATAGTTTTCTGGCCAACCTAGAAGTATTTGATTATGTTGTTTAGCAAAATCCACAAATTGACAGGAACAAAAATAAATGTTGTCACGTGCATCCAAACTTGTCAAATTTGGGAAGTGTCTCAAATCTGATTCGAAAAAGTCATTGAGTTTATTTGTTGTGATAACCAGTAAGGTTAGGCTTGGTAAATAAGCGTTTACAGGCAGCCTGGACAATCTATTACCTGATATATAGAGCTCTTTCAAATTTGTTAAATTAGCTGCAAATTCTTCCAGATGATTGTTACTCACATCCAAAATTTCCAATGTGACCGGAAGGCAGCTGTCAATCTTTTTTAACTTGCAATCTGAAATATTTAAGTAAATCAGATTCTTAGGCCAGACGCAGGAAGAAAAAGTGGTGTCACCAAACATATTTTGACTTAAATCGATGTACGTTAATGACGGAATGTTTGAAAGTGCTTTCGACACGCTGGGTAATGAAGATAAGAGATTTCTGCTCAAATTTAACGTTTGTACAGAAGGCCAAGCCCCCAGCCCTTCAAAATGACAGGTTGAACTTAACAAAAACATATCAGTGAGTACATTCCCACTCAGATCAAGAAATTCCATCATCTGAAAGGAACGGGAAAAATTACATGGCATGAGAAAAACTTTGCTGTCAACGCAGGTGATACTTTTGATTGTACGTACTACTTTGTAGACAGAACTTAAGTCTGTAAAGAGATAAAATTTTGGTATTTGCAGGTTCTTTACAATAATTTTTGATATGGATGAGTTCTCATCTTTCAGAAATGGAACAGACTGACCTGTTCCCGAAAGCGTACTGTCTTCCAAAGCAAAGGTGGTTACATTTTTGTAGGTATGTATAATTTCTATTAGCTTTGGTAAACTATCGTCATTCAATGCACAATTTTTAAGCATTAAAGTTCTCACTGTAGTATCATTGAGCAAAGCAAAAGTCTCTGAATCCTCAATATTCTTGAAAGTCGTATTCCTAATTTCTAACCAGGTAGCCGAATGTGTAAGGTCACTTACTATTTCTGGCAATAAAGTTAAATTTGAAGCAACAGTAACATGCCCTGTGTGTTGTATAGATGTCAGGGTACCTTTAATATATTGTATGAGGTGTGACATATTTAAGTAGAGTTCGTCCAAGCTCACAACACCATCAAAGTCTTGTTTATAGAGGGCAGCAAATTCTAGATTTCCAAATTTCAAAATCTTCAATGAGGACAGAGTGGAGAACATAGGTTTTTCACCAAGTAAAGAGTAGTGATTACCTAGCAAGTTCAAATATGTCAGATTGTTAAGACCTCCAAACCAAAAGGGTGACAAGATGGGTAACTTGTTGTAAGACAGATCCAATTCCTCAAGGTTTCGTAGTGACTGAAAAGAGTTCTTGCTTATACTAAGAATTTCATTTCTATCCAAACGAAGAACTCTGAGGTTTTCATATGGCTTCAGATCATCATCTGTTATAGTCTGAATTAAATTGCTAGACAAGTCCAAGCCCTTCATTTGTCTCGGCAATGTAGAAGGAATTGAAGTCAATTGGAGTGAGGAGCAGTCACAAAAATCCATATAGTCACAGTGACAGTCCGTTCCATCTTTTGAATATGTGGCTCTCACCAAAGAGCAGATTAAGCAGAAATTCAATAGGTAATGCTTCATTCTTTTTTCATAAGCTAAAGAAAAAAAAGTTGGACCTTGTTAGAGTTGTTGTTGTCACATATATTGAGAAAACATATTAGTCTACAGCACATCAGACACAGCTTTTTAACAAATGATTCATAAAATCACAAATTGGCCACAGTTTATAATTAAACTTTCAATAAGTTTTAATGCAAAATGCCTTATTACAGAAATTGCATGGCTCCAGTGTAGCAAGCCCAGGAACAGTCATGTCATTTATGCATCTTATGCAGCTGCAAGAGGAGCCTAAGAGGTAAGGGGGCCACTACCATCTCTGAAGCAGGTGGAATTTTGCATTATGATGAGGTATTGGACTGCAAAGGGTCAATATGTTGATCTTCCATAGTTGCCTTTCTCTGGCTAAGGCTTGAGCAAGAAAATCCATTGAATAATACAATGTTTTTGCTGTATGGTGGCACACAAAAATGGCTACAGCTCCGTAAAATAAAGCAATAGACACTGTGTACCACCATACAGGAACTGCCATGTCATTAATTGATAAAAGTGAAGTATAGCCATTTTGATGCATTTTTTTTTTTTTCAGATTTGTTTAGTTTAGAAAAACTCTCTAAAAAATGCAGCTAGGAACACCTAAACATGCGACAAGAATGTAGCCTAAGAGCAGAGACACACTATGCGAGATGCGAGATACTTGCATTAGTCTCACATGACTCACCTGGAATGTCCACCGCCTCACTAGAGAGGAGCGTGTCAGCTCTATAACAACACAAGCAGCTAACGTGCTCCAGGCCTGAGAGGCAGTGGCCATGCTCGGTGTGTCATGTGAGACCCATGCAAGTATCTCACATGCATCTCGCATAGTGTGTCTCTGCCCTAAGACAGGTCAGAAAAAGTTGTTATCACTAAGGGCTGTATACACTACTATCTAGAAAAGAAGGGCCTAATTCATTATCATTCTTTTTATTTTTTTTGAAGGGAAGCTGTCATCAGGCCAAAAGTATCCACATTTTGATATTACTTTATTACCTGGGCTCCTGTATTACCTGTGTTTCTTATTTATGTTAACATGGTACCAGAGACATGGGCTTTTTCATCTAGTGCAATTTTTTGGTGATCTTTCCAAAGGGGTTAGGCTAGGGTCACACCAGAATTTTGGGCTGAGTTCATGGGGGTTCGGTTTAAAACATAGAATTTGGCAGCATTAGCGCAGTGTTACCGGAAAGATAAGACTGCGTTAACACTGTCAATTCATTGCTATGGGTGACGAAACCCTGAGCGCAGGTGAAACGCCAGCATGTAAGTGCCGGATTTTGAATTATCGCGCTATTTCCAAGCGCATGACATGATGCACGTGATGCGGAAGCGCGCGTCATGTGATGCGCTTGGAAATAGTGCGAGTATTCAAACTCCAGCACTTAGATGCTGGCATTTAAATTGCGCTTAAGGTTACATCATCTATAGCAATGACTTGACAGCGTTAATGCAGTCTTACCTTTCCGGTAACACTGCGCTAATGCTGCCAAATTCTTTGTTTTAAACAGAGGTCCCCTGAACGCAGCCCATAATGCTGATGTGATCCTAGCCTTACAGGGTGATTATGTGAAACAGCCTAAAGGCATGCACCCCCATTAAATTCCTGCGAGACACATCCCCTTGTAAAGACCATAAAAATTAGCCCATATATCTGGATGGGTTTAAAAAGAGAGGAAAAAAATGGATTATTTATGGGACCAGCAAGAATAAAATAGAAGCAAAAGTAGTTGTTTTGTTTTAATCTTGTAGTATTCGTTGCCATTTTAACATAACAGTTTTCAAAAATGATGCATGCGAGTTCATGAATTTAGCACAAGATGAAAAATGTGCTCTTTTTTGTTTTTTTACCTTTTTCCACCTTTTTAAAACAAAAGTCACATTTTGCCTGAAAGTGTCATATGCAACTCAAACATTTCCGTAAAAATTTCGGCTGTACAAATAAATCACTCTGGGGGACTAGGGGAAGGGGGACTGGTGTACATTTGTGCAAAAACTTTTGTTATTTTTTGTAAATTTGCAAATAAAGAATGAGCCAAAAATGTTTGGGTTACAAAAACCTTAGTCACAATGGTAAACAGAGAACAAAAAATAGACTTCAAAGTAGTCGAAATGTAAAAGAAGAATTTGGCTCAAAAATAAAGCCTTAAAACAATAAAAAAGTAGACAAAAAATGGACGCAAATACAATAATTAAGTGTTCACAAGCAGTAATGATGATGTGTATGTGCTTAAAGAGGACCTGTCACCAAATAAGGCATGGTGATCTAATTACAGCACTGGATGCAGCATGTCTGCAGCATGCAGACAAGGGGTTCCCCAGCACTTGAGCAGTCGTGTACCCCAAGATAATACACTTAGAAAACTTACATGCTCCAGCCACTAAGGAGGTGGCTAGGGGCGGCAGCCAATGGCAGATTCACACCCCTTGCATGTTTAATCTGCCCACCGCTGCTAATCATTCTCTCCCTCTTCAGCAGCATTAAACAGAGTTTTTTGTTTTGAAAAAACAAACATCCGTGTGATGTACATTTTTCTCAAGAACCCATAGACTTGTATTGACCCTTTTCATCCATCATACCAGAAAAACATGGACATGTAACTAGCACCATAGATTATAAAGGGTACGTATTGTACGTGCACCACGGATGTCTGAATGAGGACTTAGGCTGGCTTCACACTGCAGTTTTTCACTGATCAGTGTCCATCAGTGTTTGGGTGTCAAAACCAGGAGAGGACCAGGAGAGGAACTTGCAGAGAAAAACTATAATTGAAAGATTGACACCTGTTCTGAGTTTTGGAGACACTCCTGGTTTTAGCACACAAACACTGATGGACACTGATCAGTGAAAAACTGCAATGTGAAGCCAGCCTTAGAGGGTTTCCAATAAGGGACCTTTATAGCATAACAACATCAGTGAAGGACCAGTATTGACCCCAACAATTGAACCCGCAGTCTAAAATGTGCAGTCCATTATATGTAAGATCCGGAAACAGCTGTGACTGCATATTTTGAACACTTTAGCTCAGGAAACAGAGACTGAGACCCTCTTTTCTTACTAATTTTAGGGATCTGAGTGTTTAAATCGTAAAATAAAAGTGTCAAAACTGTAGATCGAGTGAAATAAGACAAAGCAAGATGAACATTCTTCATTTAGGGTGTCTTACCTTATAAAGTGCACATGCGTATTTCTTTCCAATGTGTGCTGCAGGTATTAGCCCAATCAAGAAGTCACCATCAGATAGTAAATCCAGGTACATTTACAGATATCCTATAAGAATAATTTTATACCGTGATTTAAATCTGCTTTTATTCATGCATGAATACAGTAAAAATGTTTATTCTGATGTCAGTATGGTTTGATAGATGCCGGATTCTCAAATATTCTAGATTGGTGAGTACCTTAATCTTGACAGAAAAATATTAGAATCTGAGGGTCCTCAGTGGTTGATACTTTTTAATGGCTAACTGAAAAGATGGTAAACATAGCAAGCTTTCGGGACACTTTCGTCTTGATAAACAGTTGTAGAAGTTATAATCTGCTACTTTCACTTTTACTTTTGGTAACTGGTTCTCTCTAACTCCGATCACAACTATTTCGGTGCCCATTTAGATGCCAATCACTGACATTAAAGTAGCCCGCTCGTCGGTGCCATCTTCCATCGAGTACATTGGCTTTTCCGGTGCAGAACCGACAGACTGTGATGTTCTCAATGTCCCTGCCTGGCGTACAATTGTTTTACTGCACAGACTACAAGGCTTTTTTTATCTTTTATACAAGTCTTGTGCTTAAAATCACCTTAAACTTTAATCATGCTAAGAATCCAAGCCTCTTTTGGGAGAGGGCAGTGTAAAGCATGTGCTTTTATGATTTTTCTCCTGCACACATGTCAGGGAGAGAGTGCACACAGACAACAGAACAAGTCACTACTAGCACTAAGAAGCACATATAATCCTTCCTTACCACATGCCAAGGTGCAGGGGTGGCGGTGCCCCATTCTCTGTTGGAGCAGCTGGTTACGTGTTGTGTAAGTCAGACAGGTCTGGAGTTATGTGGAGCCTGCAGGACAGCACAGCCCACACTTCACTGGGGCGGGAGCTGCTCTACTTATACTGGGAATTCCCAGTTAGAGCAAAGCTCTATTACAAGAGGAAGAGGGGTGGAACGCTCATTGGTGCTAACACAACTCTGGATTTTAATGCTGAGCCAAAGCATGTTAGACTCTCAGCTCATAGTTAATATCTGTTAGGCTAGATTAGATGCTGCAGCCAGATGTTCGCATACTAAGAGAACTTAAAAAAATGCATGTGCAAAGTTACACAAAAACACATTTGTGATATCGCTCTATGTAAAAATCTCATATCCATGCCAAACTGAAAGAGTGCACAAAAACTAATGCTGCAGAAGAATAAATGTGGTGCTTGTCAACAGTTTTTAGGACCGTCTTGTGTTGGCAGAATTAATCAAGACTGGCATTCTATACTCAAGCGGTAATCAAAAGTCAACTGGAGCTGGATGCAGCAAATTCATTAACTTGATGACAATCACATATCTAAATTATAGCATTTGGTTTCACAGCAAGTGTGTTGACCTGGCTCAAAAACCACACCAAAAAAATTATGTGAAAATGGTGCCCACTATGCAATTAAGTCATATTTGACAGCGGCATTTGAATAGTGTGATCAGCCCACCTGTGACACTATCTCTGGAAACTGATGGGTGGTTATGGCACTTGAGAGTACTGTTCAAAATAATAGCAGTGCAATATGACTAAGGCTGGTTTCACACTGCGGTCAGATCAGGTCAGGTTCGATCAGGTTTTGTGTTTCAAAACCAGGAGTGACTCCAAAACCTAGAACAGGTGTCAGTCTTTCAATTATAGTTTTTCTCTGCAAGTTCCTCTCCTGGTTCCTCTCCTGGTTTTGGCACAGAAACCTGATCGAACCTGATCAGTGAAAAACCGCAGTGTGAAACCAGCCTAACCAGATTATTCACTGTTTTTGGTATAAATTATATTACCACATGTCAAATAAATTACCAGTTGTTGCAGTAGATTCTTAGAAAATCAACAGACTCAGCAGTCATGATCTGCAAGTTTTTCAGTCTGTGCATTGAAAGAATTAATTAAAAGCGGTGGGTTCAAAACAATAGCAGTATGGATTTCAATTAGTGAGGTCAATCAAACTGTGAAGTAACAGGTGTGAATCAGGTGGCCCTTATTTATGGGTGAAGCCAGCACATGTTGCACATGGATTGCTCCTTGAAAGCCTGAGAAATAAGGGTCGTTTGAGACATTGCTTAGGCTGGGTTCACATTGCGGCGGCGGCCGGTCCGGGGCTGTCAGGAGTGAAAGCCTGGACCGGAGTTTTGCTGCATAGAATACTATCGGGCTGCACGGAGCTGGATCGCTCCGGGTGGCAATTATCTGCCATCCGGCTGCTATCTCGCCGGATGTATCCTGGAGTAGTGGGGAATTGTCTGCCGAATCCAAAAACGTTGCATGCAACGTTTTTGGAATCGGAAGAAAAACCCCACTTGTCCCGGCTTCATCCGGCGAGATAGCAGCCGGATGGCAGATAATTGCCACCCGGCGCGATCCAGCTCCGTGCAGCCCGATAGTATTCTATGCAGCAAAACTCCGGTCCAGGCTGTCACTCCTGACAGCCCCGGACCGGACGCCGCCGCAATGTGAACCCAGCCTTAGAAGAACATCATACTTTGATTAAAACGTTGATTGGAGAGGGTAACAGTTATAAAGAAGTGCAGAAAATGATAGGCTGTTCAGCTAAAATGAGCTCCAATACTTTAAAAATGGAAAGCAAAACTAGAGAAACAGAAGAAAACAGAAGACTACAATTAGAAGGGAATCGAAGAATAGCCAGAATGGCAAAGGCTCCGCCAATAATCAGCGCCAGGATGATCAAAGACAGTCTCAAGTTACCTGTGAGGACTGCGACAGTTAGAAGACGTCTGTGTGAAGCTAATCTATTAGCAGGAAGTCCCCGCAAAGTCCCACTGTTAAAAATAATACATGTACTGAAGCAGGTACAATTTGCCAAAGAACACATCAACTGGCCTAAAGAGAAATGGAGAAACATTTTGTGGACTGATGAAAATTAAATTGTTCTTTTTGGGTCAAAGGGCCACAGACAGTTCGTCAGATGACCCCTAGACTCTGAAGTCAAGCCACAGTACACTCTGAAGACAGTGAAGCATGGTGGTGCAAGCATCATGATATGGGCATGTTTTTCTTACCATGGTGGCGGGCCCATTTACCACATACCAGGGATCATGGACTAGTTTACATATGTCAAAATACTTGAAGAGGTTGCCTTATGATAAAGAGGAAATACCCTTGAAATAGGTGTTTCAACAAGACAACGACCCTAAACACACCAGTAAACAAGCAAAATATTGGTTCCAGTTCAACAAAATGAAGGTTATGGAATGGCCAGCCCAATCCCTGGACCTTAATCCGATAGAGCAAAGCCAACATCTGCAAATAAATAGTGGGATGTAGTCAAAGCGTTTTGGGCTGGAATAACAGTTGACAAGTGCCAGAAGTTGGGTGACTTTATGCAACATAGATGTGAAGCAGTTCTAAAAAACTGTGGTTATACAACAAAATATTAGGTTAGTGATTCACAGGAATGCTAAATCCTAAAATTTTGAGTTTGTAAAGACATTTTTTTGAACAGCTCAATGTTCATTTTTGTTATTTCTTGTGAAGTAGTTTAAAACTATAAACATTTGTATTCATGCTTTGACTTATAAAACAGTGTGCAATGTTCCCAATGCATAGAAATAAAAACTGTTATACAGATTTTGGGCTTAAGTAGGGATGGGCGAATCTACTCGTTACTACTCGGTACTCGCCGAGTAGTAAGGGATTCGCCCGACTCGTTACACTGCGAGTAATCTCAGGGATTACTCGCAGTCAGTAACGAGTCCGCAGGGAGCGAAGGAAGAGAGGGGGGAGAAATGCTCCTTACCTCTCTTCCGGCTTCTGCTATGTGCTGTGTGCTGGGCTCTGGGACTTGCGGGCTGCGGCAGCTCCAGGGTCCTAGAGCCCGCCTACACAGAGATGTAGCAGAGCTGAGAGAGTTCTCAGCCTGCTCACTCCCTGTGCATAGATATGTATATGTATGCACAGGGTTGTGGCAGTGAAGATGTCGTTTTTGGACTACGTCGGACGGAAGAGGATTTTTGGAGTAAAGATGGAGTCCCTAATGTCTTTTTTGTTTTATTTTAATAAAAAAAAATTTTCTGTGTTGTGTTTTTTTTTTTATATTGAGTACTGGAAATTCATGGCGGTCATGTCTAATATTGGCGTGACCGCCATAAATTTCGGGCTTAGGGCCAGCTGATAATACAAAGCTGGCCCTAACCTCTTTATTACCCAGCGTGCCAATGCCACCAGGGCCGCTGGAAGAGCGGGGTTCAGCGCCAGAAGATGGCGCTTCAATGAACGCGCCATCTTCTGGGGCGGCTGCGGGCTGCAATTTGCAGCGGGGGGTGCCCAGACAGCTTGGGCCTCCCTGCGCTGCGGATTCCAGCCCCCAGCTGCTTAGCTGTACCTGGCTAGACATAGAAATTGCGCGGAGCCCCAAGCATTTTTTTTTTTATTATTTCATGAAATTCATGAAATAATAAAAAAAAGGGCTTGCCTATATTCTTGTGTCCAGCCAGGTACAAATAGGCACCTGGGGGTTGGGGGCAGCCCGTCGCTGCCTGCTGGATCTGGCTGGTTACAAAAATACGGCGAAGCCCACGTAATTTTTTTTTTTTTAAATCTATAAAACAATCCTAAAAAAGGATTGCATCTTTACTAACCCCTCGACCATGGTGGAGGGGTTAATAAAGATGCAGTCCCTTTTATTTATATTGTTTTATGGATTTTTCAGAAAAATTTCACGTGGGCTTCGCCGTATTTCTGGAACCAGCCAGATCCAGCAGGCAGCGACGGGCTGCCCCCAACCCCCAGGTGCCTATTTGTACCTGGCCAGACACAAGAATATAGGCGAGCCCCCTTTTTTTATTATTTCATGAATTTCATGAAATAATAAAAAAAAAAATGCGTGGGGCTCCGCGCAATTTCTATGTCTAGCCAGGTACAGCTAAGCAGCTGGGGGCTGGAATCCGCAGCGCAGGGAGGCCCAAGCTGTCTGGGCACCCCCCGCTGCAAATTGCAGCCCGCAGCCGCCCCAGAAGATGGCGCGTTCATTGAAGCGCTATCCTCTGGCGCTGAACCCCGCTCTTCCAGTGGCCCTGGTGGCAATGGCTCACTGGGTAATTAAGGGGTTAGGGCCAGCTTTGTATTATCAGCTGGCCCTAAGCCCGAAATTTATGGCGGTCACGCCAATATTAGACATGACCGCCATGAATTTCCATTAATCAATATAAAAAAAAAACACAGAGAAAATTTTTTATTAAAAATAAAACAAAAAAGCCATTAGGGACTCCATCTTTATTTTAAAAATCCTCTTCCGTCCGACGTAGTCCAAAACGCAATCTCAGCTCTGCTACTTCCCTGTCTGTGCTTAGACAGACAGGGATGTAGCAGAGCTGAGAACTGACTAAACAGTCAGGATTCAGCTCAGGGCATTAGGACCTGAGCTGAACTCTGCTGTCAGCCAGACTCGCTCTGCTCCGGAGATTCCCGAACAGTGACGCAAGTTAATTTATTCACTGCTCTTGTCACCATTCGGGAATCTCCGGAAACAGAAGCAGAGAGACTCGGGGAGCGAGTCTGCGGCTGAGGCGGCAGCGGCGGCGGAGGCAGGGGTAAGTAGCCGGCCGGGCCGGTGCACCCCCCCCCCTCTCCCCCCTCACCCCCCCTGACCCCCCTTCCCCCCTCCCCCCTTCAATCTTTTTTTTTTTTTTTTATTATTCTTTAAAAGCCAGTGGCTTTTTGCCGCTGGCTTTAAAAGAATAACATGGGGATTTGCAGGTTTTTCCTCTGCTGCCAGACCCCTTATAGGGTCCGGCAGCAGAGGAATGGCTGCAATACTCGCCTCCCCATTCATTTACATTGGACTCGCTAGACTCGCAACGAGTAGCGAGTCCTGGACTCAGACTCGTTACAGTCTAGCGAGTCCGAGTAATTTAGGATTCGCCCATCTCTAGGCTTAAGTCATGTTTCTTTTTTTCCCATATAAATCCTTTTTTATAAAGTTTCACAAATAACATACAGTTGTATAACATAATATTTCACACATGTAAAGCCCGTAAAGTATAAATTGTTCATTCATGAAGATGTGCATCTCAGACCTGTCTGCATTCCATGTGGTGATACACGTGTCATTGTCTGTAATCAGTAAGTATGTATGGTTAGTATAGCAAAACTTTAACCTCCCCTCCCCCCGAAAAAAAAAGAAAAGAAAAAAGAAAATTAAAAAGAAAGAGGACCCCTTCACCCACCCCCTGCCAACCCCTAAGCTCCCACCCTATAGAACTGCTAATAACCGTTCCATTTCTTAATAACTAGCTCCGCCACCCCACCCAGCGACCACTACCACAATACCGGTCATGTGTTATGGTTGTTTCTCATAGTCGCCGTGACCTTCAGTGGGACAAGCGTGCTATGTAAGTCTTCCGAGTTATGCCATACCGTGTTAGAAAAGGGATATACTAATTGATGGATGTCATCTGTGGAAAGTTGATCTATTATGAAAGGTCTCCATGTCGCAAAGGTTTTAGCTATTCTGGTGTCCCTGTCCCCTTCTGTTTCCACCTTCTGAACCAGCATTGCCCCCTTCAGATCAGTCAATAGTTCTGATAGCATCAGTGCCGCTGCTGTCAACCAGTGTTGTAGTATCAGTAGTTTGTGTAGTTCCATGATGGTGTGTAGTCATTTTCTCTGTGTCTTGTCTAGACCCAGGTCCCCCAGGTTATGGAATATCCACAGTAGGCAGTTTAGTGGAACACGATGCTGTAGTATGTGTTGTGTCCAGATCCTCACTACTTTCCAGGATTGAAGGATAACCCTGCATTCCCATATCCCCTTGTCCCCACGTTTTGGACATGACTTTTCTATCTGGATGGGTCTTGGTGAGTGGTATATTAAACACCAGGATTGCCCCATGCATCACTCTGAAATAGGTGTTCCTCCACCTTTCATTCACGATGTGCTTACAGACCTCACGCCAACCCATCAGGATCTTCCCCTCTATCTCCTCATCCTGTAATCTTACCTCCCATCTTAACAGGATCCTGTGCGGCCCAGAGAGAACTAGGTTTCACCTTAGGGTGGCGTATATGGTGGATACACTGATGTCACCTATGTCCCTAGTTAGTAGAGTCTCCAGTCCATGGTTTGAGCATTCCTTCCTTACGTCATATAAGGGATGAAACAAATGTAGCCTCAATTGGTAAAACTGTAGAGCATGGGAATGGTTAAGTCGCCACCTCCTGAATGTCTCTATTGCCGTCAACCACCTCCTCTCCTCCATCTGCATCAGATCCTGTAGTGTTTTAATGCCCTTAGCTCTCCAGACTTTAAAGAGTGTGTTGTCCTTGCTCTGGCTGAAGTCCTGGTGCCCCATGGACTAAGATATTCGGATATCTTCCAAGATATCCCGAGCTTGATTTGCAGTGCCTTCCAAGCCCCCCTTGTGTCTTTGAAAATGAACGAATTTTTCACCCAAGGGTCCACTGTTGCCCCCGTTGAATGCAAAATGGGTACTGGGTTGCATGGGATGCACCACTCTGACTCGAGTGTATTGTCTGAGTGTTTGCTAGTGTGTTTCAACCAGTCTAAGATATGTCTTGCCAGACATGCTATGTTATAACCCCATATATTAGGTAACCCTAGTCCACCTTCGTCTCGTGTAAGCATCAGTGTGCGTCCCCTAATGCTTGGTTTTTTTTTTACCCCTCCAAAGAAAGGTCGTATAAGCTCTATTTATCCTATTTACATCGATGTGGCGAAGTAAAAGGGGGATGGTGTGAAGTGGATAGAGGAGCCTAGAGAAACTACACTTCTTGATAATGTGACAACTCCCCAACAAGGATAGTGGCAAATCTCTCCACCTCTCCAGTTCTGTCACAATTTTGTTGATTAACGGGGCATAATTTAGTCTGTATATGTCTCTCGTATTTCTCCCTAGATATAATCCCAGATACTTAATGGCCCTATTTGCTAGGGGGATGTCACAGAAATTCGCTTGAGTACCTCCCGTCTCTCTCCACCCTCCTTCTAAGTCTTTTAGCAAGAGTATCTCACACTTAGATTTGTTCAGGCGGAATCCAAATAGTTCCCCGAAGGTTGATAGGAGGCCGGGTAAATCCCTATGTGAATCCGCCATATAAAGTATGACATCATCTGCAAAGAAGCTGGATTTAATTTCCTTGCTGCCTATGCGGATCCCTGGAAGCTTTGCCCCTCATTTATGAACCGTGATAATGGTTCGATTGAAAAATCAAATAGCAAAGGCGACAGGGGACACCCTTGGCGTGTAACCCTTCCCAGCCGTATCACATCTGACAGAAAGCCTGCAGTGCTCACTCTGGCCCTCTGGTTTTTTGCAGAGAGAACACAAGAATGTCCTAAATGCCCCCCACACTCCCATCTTGTCAATGCTGTCAAAAGCTTTCTCCACTGCCCCCAAGTGATTCCATTTTGGTCCTTAGTGGAGACCCTTCTTTTCTCAGTGACGGGAATACAGGAGACTCTTAGTCCTGCCAGGGCGATATGGAACATAGGTATTGATCTTGTGTCTCGGGAACTAAGGGGCGTGGTATCATATATTTTAATAGCCGCCAGACTGTGTGTAGGGGCTAGTTGGAAGTCCCACCTGGCTCCTTCCTTGCCTGACTTGGCAGAGAGGATCAACTCAATTTTTTAGCATGAGTACTACTTGTCGTTGGACTTGAGGAGTAGACGTGCTTCACGTGAGAGCTGGAGATTGTGGGCGGCACATCCGCTGGCAGCCCTCATTCCTTCGAACTAAAAGGTCCCGCTCCCCTTGTAGGAGATAGTCGGTTGCAACTTAAGGACATGAAGTCATTAGTGGTTTGTGGTACATGGTCGAGTCAGAGGGGGTAGGAACCTGGTTTCTTCCCCTCCCTATCCTTGCACCCCCCTTTTCCTCTATTGTGTCAACCTCCCCTCTCTTTCCCCTCTTATATGCTTGTATTGATTTGTAAGTTTGGCGGATTACCGCTATTTATTTGTATGCTTAAATTTCAATAAAAATTTAATGGAGAAAAAAAAAAAAAGCTTTCTCCACGTCCAACATAACCATGACTGGACCCCCCTGTATCACCACCCTCAACCTAACCGCTTCCAAAACCATCATGGCCCTGCGTAGGTTTCCTGCCGTCGACCTTCCCTTGACAGAGCCCGCTTGCTCCCTGTTTACTAAGTCTGGAAGTAGAAGAGCCAGCCAGTCCGCCATAATTTTAACCATGATCTTAAGATCTTGATTTATTAGAGAGATTGGTCTAAAGCTGACTGGGTTGTCTGATGCTTTGACTCCCTTGGGAAGAAGTTTTATGTGGGCAGTGTTCATGTGGTCTGGAATTTCTCATCCTGATAGGAATCTGTTATATAGTCCCTGTAAGTGCGGGAGTATGTGATCTTTCGGGATTTTATAAAAACCAGTCACGTATCCAAATGGAACTAGTGCTTTATGTAAATTCAGGTCGGCTACTACCCTCGCTATCCTCCTCTTTGTTATTTCACCATTTAGTTCGCCCAGACCTTCCACCGTGACCGTCGGGAGTGTCATTGTCTGTAACCATCTCTCACCCTGTTTATCTGATGGTCTGGCTCTGTACAAAGTAGCGTAATATTTTCCAAGAATGTCATTTATATCTCTGGGGTTGGTCGTCACCATATTGTCTGGTCTTTTGAGTGCGGTTATGAGTGTCGTGCCTCGTTTACCTAGTTAGTTAGCTAATAGGTGATCCGTCTTATCTCCATATTTGTATAGTTTGGCTTCTCTTAGGGATTTCCCAAAAAGCTCCCTCTTTTTGGCCTAGGTGTCAAATTCTGTTTTGGCCTCTAGCCACAGTTGTTTCGTTCGTGGGGAGGGCTGAGTCAGATAATCTGTGTATGTCCACCTCACTGTTTGACTTGTCTGTATATAGTAAGCATTTGTAGTTTTCTTCTTCTTGCTGGTATGGGCAATGATCTTACCCCTAATGACTGCCTTGGTCATCTCCCAGAACTGTGTAGAGTTGTCCTCTGCCTCCCTATTGGTCTCTTATAAAAATGTCCACCATTCCCTTAGTAGTTTAGCAAAGTCCTGGTCCCACTGTAAGAAGTGGGTGAATCTCGAAAGGATGTCTGTGCCCCATGGAAAGGTGTCTTGTAGGGTTAAAGAGATTGGGCTGTGGTCAGAACTTACCATGTCTTCCATTGTAGTCTCTTCTACTTTCTGACGTATGTCCTCCTACACTAGAAAAAGGTCAATGCATGATCAGGTCTCATGTGGGTGCGAGAAGAATGTGAATTGTCTCTCCACTGGATGTTGCAACTTCCACATGTCCCTCATCACAAGGTCTGATGCAATTCCCTGTAGTGTCATATCCCCCGCACTTGAGTCTACTAACCATACTCCCCTCCTATTCCCAACCTGTCCTCTGACTCCGACATTATCCCGTTCATGTCACCCCCTATTACTGAATTGAGTTCTTTATCTAACGTGATGGATTGATGTAAGTCCCGGAAGAAAGTATCCTGTGCTGAGTTAGGTGTGTACAAATTGTGTATACTAAGGGTCCCCCCGGCATCTCCAAAATCAAATGTACATGTCGCCATTGGTCATCGTGTTGACAAAACAAAACTTGCGCAAATGCCTTGTGTATTAAGGTTATCACTCCTGCCCGCCTCCCCAGAGCTCCTGAGCTGTAGACCCCTCTTACCCACAGTCTATGCGTGTGGAACATGTCCTGCTAGGGCAAATGGGTTTCCTGGAGCTGGAATATGTCTCCCTTCAATCCCTTGAGGTGTCTAAGTACCATAGCTCATTTTTCAGGTGGCCTCAGGCCCTTCACGTTCCATGATATTATTTTAACCATGGTTCTCGTTGAGTGGCCAACCTGTGGTCAGATCATGACATGTAGCGTGTGGCAAAAGTGGTGATTTCAGGTCCCAATCATCATTATGTTTTGGCATAGGGTGTACACTGGGTGGTGGTTTCAGATGTGGAGCAGTGTTCTCATTTGTAACATTATACAAAGCAATCCCTGAACATGTATTGGAGCCCCACCAGCCAATACTTTGTCCCATTCCCTCCCTACCCCTCTCACCCCTCCCAACCATCACATTAGTAGAGACTTCAATTTTTTCCAGCGTGGAAAAAGTAAAAGCAACCCCTTCGTTCCCGTCGATTCACCTTCTAAGAAAGTGAGTCCTTTGCCGGCTATGTTAAAAGAACAAATCAATAACTTGGTGACATGACTTGATATGATCACATAAATGCGTAAACTGTCCCACTAGCGACAAGGTGACCTCAGTGAGTGTTTTGTGATGAAGGTGAGCCCATTGGGACAGTCCCTGCCTAATAATAGTACTAATACTTTGTCATCTGTCAGTGACGTGAAATGACAAGGACAGGATCAAGCAGGACTGGGTTCCAACAGAGCACACCATACTATGGGATGCTACACACCAAGTACCCTTTTTATTATTTTTTTTATAATTTTTTTGTACAGCTGTGGCCTACCTTTGAGCTGAACATGATATAATGTGTAGCGTCCCATGAATGCTCACTGAATGTGTTGGGGACACTCACTTGACAGCAAAATTCAAGCACACAGCAACGCTTTCTATTTAACGCAAGTTCAATCAATTTATTTAGCCACGTAAACCGCTTGATATAAACGAAACATATGTTGTCCTTCGGCTTTAAATAACAATTGATATACACAGTCCATCAGTTCATACGCAGGGTTTGTTTGCATAGTTCATTCACTGACTTTGGTCAGTATATAGCCCCCTTCTCATGAGGTTACCTTTCCAGGGGTCATAAATGGCTCGCCGCACTCTGTCTCCTGACAGTCTACGTCTACTGCTCCAGGAGCTACAGCAAGCTCTGGATCTGTTCTCCTCACATGTACTTTCAGCCAGGTTGTGTACTTTCAGGATCTGGTTTGCATTAGAGACTATGTGACCCAGAACCAGTCACCTGATATAATAGTTGACACATCCATAGGAGGTATGTGGTTAGCCAGACCATTCCAGCACTCTTGGATAACGCATAAATCCAGCCCTTAATACATTAAATACGATTTGTGGAACTACAAGTCCCAACAACACAAATTTGGATTTACTTTGCAGCAGAGCTCCACCTGTGTGATATATACTGGCAATTTACAATGCAGCCAATAACTACACCATATATCCCCCCCTCTGCCTAAGCCATAGGGCTTGGCACCATACTTTTCCATCCCACGGCGTCGTCTTTGTCACCACAATAGATTAGTCCATGTCACCAATCTTTTTGCAAACAATGAACTGTCAGACTCTGTCATGACATCTGTACAAGACACATCTCTGTGAGACCTTCCCCGCCCCCAGCGGTCAGCATAGAGGTGCAATTCCCTTGCACCTATATCTAATATTTGGCCTTGCGCTTAAGCCCTTGAGACATGATCTGTCATTATCACCAGACCCTTTTCAGTCAGCATGTCTCTTGAGTATGTCTCTTCTTCAGACCTCTCTCTCCACAACCTCCAATGGTTAGAGTTATAGTGAGACCCACTTACAGTCAAATCTTGTGTCTGGCCTGACTCTGAGACATTTTGTACACTACAGAGGCTACGTTTTGAATATTCAGCACTGAGCTACCAGAGGATTGACTATCTCAAAGTTGGTTGCCATCTTCTGCCTCTTTGACAAAGTTATCTCTCAATTCGCAGTCTTTCGAGTTTCAGCTGCTATACTTCTCCGATGTAAAGCCTCCATCACACTAAGCAGATCGCTAGCAAGATCGCTGCTGACTCACAATTTTGTGATGCAACAGCGACCTCAGCAGCGATCTTGCTTTGTGTGACACCTAGCAGCGATCAGGCCCCTGCTGTGAGATTGCTGCTCGTTACAAACCGTTCTGGACCATTTTTTGGTCGTCGGGCTCCCGCTGGGCCCAATCCATCGCTGTATTTCACAGGGACAACGAACAATGATATCAACACTATGTCCAAGAGTGACAGAGTCTCAATGACTGCCATATCATTGCTGCATTGCTGGTGAGATCTGACTGTTTGACATCTCACCAGCGATCACGTAGCGACACACCAGCGATCCCGGCCAGGTCGGATCGCTGTCGGTATCACTGGTGCATCGCCAAGTGTGACGGTACCCTTAGACACAGTATTCATGTAGCATCCACATATATCTAAGACTTTCCTCCATTCCTACAGTGAAAAACTAAACCATTCCATCTTTATTAGGTATATTGGTTATCGCCTGGCTTACTTTTACCATACCAGACTTATCCACCATTTCTTGCATGGCTCGGCCATTTCTCCTAATGACCCACATCACCACAGCATGAGGCATCTGGATGACATCTTCACAAATCTTCTGAACTTTCCTCATATGCTCCAGGTGCCTAGCAGCATCTTAATGTCTTACCCAGATCATCCACTTCATGCAAACACATCTCAAGTGCATGTAACTCAGGATAGCCAACCTCTTCACTGTGATTTCCATTCTGCATAGTACCACTAGCCGTTTAGCTTCTTGAGTTCAGTACAAATTACAGGCTCCCACAACCTTCTTACATTTTTCATGCACAGACTCTCTGGCACACTCTTCTTGCAAGTCTTCGGGTACATTTACCATGCACTTGAACAAAGAAGTCTTACCCTTTTCTACTGTCAGGAGACGATTGCCTAGCTCAGTTGGCTCTCTTTGGACTTGCCCCTCTTCAACGCATTTTACCAGAATGTACACCTGCCAATTCATCTTTGCAAGTCTGGCCTTTTTCACTGTCTAGCTTTCTGCCAGGCAACCTCTGAGCTCAGAAACGTCTTCCTCCCGCTCATCTATTTGGCTCTCATCAGTCTGTCTCAGGAGTTTTTCTTGCTTCAGATGGGTTTGTAATATCTTCTTAAGTCTCCTTACCTCGGCTCTTTTATCCTCCTTTCATCACTCGAGGAGATAGACGTCACTTCTTTAGTGGCTTCTTCCACATCTATGTTGCATAGTATCAAACAACTTCTGGCACTTGTCAATTGTTATTCCAGTCCAGAATGCTTTGACAACATCCTACAATTTATTTGCACTTGTTGCCTTTGTCCCAGAAACTGTATTTTTTATGTCACTCCACAAGTGTTCTATCAGATTAAGGTCTGGGGATTGGGCTGGCCACTCCATAATCCCAATTTTGTTAGACTCGAAACAGCATCTTGTTAATTTACTGGTGTTTTTAGGGTCGTGGTCTTGTTAGAACACCCATTTCAATAGCATTTCCTCTTCAGCATAAGGCAAGATGATCTCTTCAAGTATTTTGACATATGTAAACTGGCCCATGATCCCTGGTAGATGGTAAAAAGGCCCAGCACCATAGTAAGAGAAACATGTCCATATCATGATGCTTGCACCATCATGGGTAACTGTCTTCAGAGTGTATTGTATTGTGAGAATTTTGTGTACTCACCGTAAATTCCTTTTCTCTTAGCCTCTAATTGGGGGACACAGGACCGTGGGTGTTATGCTGCTGTCCACTAGGAGGCGACACTAAGCAATCTGCAAAAGAGTAACAGTGGCTCCTCCTCTGCAGTATACACCCCTGGAGCAGGCACTGCCTCCCCAGTTTTGTGCTAAAGCAGTAGGAGAATTAACAAGGTTAACCAATACCAACAAAGCCTGGCAAGGCCACAATGTAACAATATAAGAGTAACAAAACCACAAGTAACAAAGCCGATACGCAACAGGGTGGGTGCTCTGTCCCCAATTAGGGCTAGAGAAAGGAATTTACGGTGAGTACACAAAATTCTCCTTCGCCTCATTGGGGACACAGGACTGTGCGACGTCCAAAGCAGTCCTGGTGGAAAGACAACGGAACTAATGGTACTGACAAATCATTGAAAGATAAATACCTACAGTGGGCAACTGCAGCCTGAAGATGCACCTACCCAGACTAGCGTCCGCCGAGGACTGGGTATGAACACGGTAGTGCTTGGTAAAAGTGTGTAAACTCAACCAGGTGGCCACCTTACACACTTGGAGAGCGAGGCTTGGTGCCGAACGGCCCAGGAGGCCCCCACGGCTCGGGTAGAATGTGCCTTGATCCCCGCTGGAAGAGGAGTATTTTTCATCTTGTAGGCTTCTTGGATAGCTGATCTAATCCACCTAGCCAATGTAGCCTTAGAAGCTGGCATACCCTTACGAGGGCCTTCCTTCAGAATGAACAGAGAGTCTGACTTACGGAAATGTGCAGTTCTGGACACATAAATGCGAAGCGCCCTGACGAGATCCAGAGTATGCAAGGCTCGTTCGAACCTGTGAACCGGAGCCGGACAAAAGGAAGGCAATGAAATATCCTCATTCAAATGAAAAGAGGAGACAACCTGAGGCAGGAATGACGGCACCGGACGGAGTACAACCTTGTCCTGATGGAACACCAGGAAGGTGGCTTACAAGAAAGCGCAGAGAGTTCCACACTCGCGAAGAGAAGTGATAGCCACTAGAAAAACCACCTTCAGAGCCAGAAAGTGGAGGAGATGTCCCGAAGAGGTTCAAAGGGAGGTTCCTGCAGAGCCGTAAGTACCAGGTTAAGGTCCCATGATCTAAAGGGAGTTTGTATGGAGGGACTATGGAATAAACTCCTTGGAGAAAGGTTTTAACCTTGTGGTTTTACAGCAAGGCGGCATTGAAAAAGTACTGAAAGAGCTGAAACCTGACCCTTAAGGGAACCTAGGGAGAACCAGACTCTAACCCCGACTGAAGGAACCCTAGAACTAGGGGCAAGGAATTAGGGAAGAGGGGGTTGATCCCAAGAAGAGCACCATGCGAAAAAAGCTTTCCAGGTGCGATGATAAATTTTTGCCGATGCCGACTTCCGTGCTCTGATCATGGTCTGAATAACGGCAGGGGAGAAACCTGCTTGGGTTAGTACCCAGGTCTCAAGGGCCACGCCATCAAATTCAGGGCATCTGAATTCTGGTGGTAAAACGGGCCCTGAGACAGGAGGTCGGGACGACAAGGGAGGCGCCAAGGAACGTCCGCCTTGAGCTGTACGAGATCGGCGTACCATGCCCGTCTGGGGCTATGAGAATGACTTGAATGCCCTCTTGCTTGATCTTCCGCACCACTCTGGGAATGAGAGGCAGAGGAGGGAAGATGTAAGGCAGCTGGAACTGAGACCAGTTCTGAACTAGGGCATCCGCCCCTAGAGCTCACGGGTCGTGAGATCTGGCTATAAACATGGGAACCTTCGTGTTGAATCGAGATGCCATCAGGTCTACGTCCGGAGTTCCCCAGCGACGGCATATTTGCTGGAACACGTCGGGATGTAGGGACCACTCTCCCGAGTCCATGCCCTGGCGACTGAGAAAATCCGCTTCCCAGTTTTCCACTCCCGGGATATGAACTGCTGACAGCGTTGAGTTCGTCGATTCTGCCCAGTGTAGAATGCGTTGCACTTCGTGCATGGCCTGGAGACTGCGGGTTCCGCCTTGATGGTTGATGTATGCCACGGCCGTGGCATTGTCCGACTGAATCCGGACTTGTGTTCCTGCCAGCATGGAATGAAAGGCCTTCAGAGCTAGAAATATGGCTCGGATTTCCAGGAGATTGATGGGCTCGGCCGACTCCGTTGGGGACCATGTTACCTGTGCCGTGTGATGAGATGTACCGCTCCCCATCCGCTGAGACTTGCGTCGGTGGTGACTATCTTCCAGCAAACCGGTAGAAAGGACCTTCCCCTTGTGAGGGAACGAGGTTTGAGCCACCAATGGAGGGAACTCCTTGCTGCAGGTGACAACCGGAATAATCTGTCCAGGGCAGAAGGTTTCCTGTTCCACGAAGTCAGAATTGCCCGTTGGAGAGGCCTGAGGTGAAGTTGAGCGAACGGCACCGCCTCCATAGAGGCAACCATCCTGCCCAAGACTCTCATGGCGAACTGAATCGATTGAGAAACAGCGTAGGAGGCTGTGGACTCCCTGTCGAAGGGTCTTCGCCTTGTTCTGAGGGAGGAGGACCAGACCCCTGGGTGTGTTGAAATGCATCCGAGGAATGTTAGAGATTGTGACGGGACTGGTGATGACTTCCGCAGATTCACCAACCAGCCTAGCCGACGCAGGGTGTCCACCGTGATGGAAACACTCTGCTGACACTCCCTGAAGGAGGGAGCTTTGATGAGCAAATGTCTAGGTATGGCAGGACTACCATTCCCCTTGTGTGCAGTATGGTCATGACAGCCGCCATGACCTTGGTAAACACCCTGGGAGCCGTCGCTAGGCCGAACGGGAGGGCCACAAACTGATAATGGTCCTGGTCGATGGCGAAACGGAGAAACCGCTGGTGAATTGTCGTGATTGGGATATGGAGGTAAGCGTTTCCCGTATGTCGGTGGACGCGAGAAATTCGTTCTTCTCCATGGATGCTATGATGGAGCGCAGTGACTCCATGCGGAAATGCCGAACCTTCACAAGGAGTTTAACTGTTTTAGATCTAGAATGGGGCGAACCGCCCCTCCTTTTTTGGGTACCACAAAAAGGTTTGAGTAGAACCCTTGGAAGCGTTCTGCTGGCGGTAACGGTATGATGACACCGGCTTTCAAAAGGGAATCTACCGCTTGAAAGAAGGTGGAGCTTTGGGCGGATGAGCAGGTGGGATTGACAGAAAAAAAATATTTGGAGGATGGGCCGTGAATTTATGGTGTATCCGGAAGACACCAAGGTGTTTACCCACTTGTTTCGGTAGAAGCGAGCCAGACCTGACGAAAGCGAGAAAGTCGGCCGCCAACCTGAATAGTGTCTCCCGAAGGGGGAGAGTCAGGAAGAAGAGAATCTGCTGGCTTTGAGCCCTTAGATCTAGACTGGCGAGAGTGGGACTGCCAGTTTGCACCAGTCTTCCGTGTCGTCTGGGTGCGTCCCTACGGGGGATCCTATTGCCCGCCGGCGGGGGCTTCGAGACTGACCAACCAAAGGAGTTCCGAAAGGACGGGAAACGGGTTTGTTGGTGACGAGTGAAGGGTCGCTTAATCTGACGTTGTGGAAGAGAGGTACTCTTACCCCCAGTGGCGTCTGAAATCAATTGATCCAGCTTTTCGCCAAAAAAACTGGCACCATTGTACGGAAGACATGTGAGCGACTTTTTTGACGCTGCATCTGCCACTCTCTCAACCAGAGGGCTCGCCTGATAGTTATCGCGTTGGAAACCGCAGCCGCGGCACAGTTAGCCGAATCGAAGGCAGCATGCATTGAATATTCGGCGGTAACCGCTATTTGAGCAACCTGGTCTAACAAGGCCGGGTCAACCTGCGAGGACCGAAGAGCCGAGTGTACAGAATTAGCTCTAGTCATAATGGCCTTTGAGGCCCAGACTGAAGCAAAGGCTGGGCCTAGAGAAAAGCCTGAGGCCTCAAAGACGGACTTTGCCATCTGCTCCACCTGACGGCCAGTGGCGTCCTTTATGGATGAACTGTCCGGTAAGGACAAGAGGGTCTTGGTAGCGAGACGAGATACAGGAGGGTCCACCTTTGGCGGATCTGTCCAATCCTGGGTGACCTTAGGCAGAAAAGGATAACGTGTTTCCAGAGCCTTACGGTTACCAAATCTTTTGTCAGGATGTAACCTACGCTTTTTAAGAATTTCCTGGAACTCTGGATGGTCTGAGAAATGCTTATGTGGTCTCCTGGCCCTTTTAAAGGACACCTTATGCTCCGGCGCATCAGCTGGAGGGTCTGACACCTCCAGAACCTGGTTGATGGAAGTAATCAAATCCTCCACCAGTGCCACCGTATCGGTCGCATCTAAGTCTAGGGACTCATCTAAGTGACCCTCTGAGTCCGTAGAACAGAGACCTTCGGATTCCTGCGCGTCATCTTGACACCTGCGGGATGCAGAGGTTGCAGAACCCGCAGGGGACTCTGGAGATGGAGGTAGTCTCTTACGGCCAGAGTCGGAGACTGACAGGGCAGGGTCGGCAGTCTGTCGCGGTTCCAAGACTTCTGGCTGAGACGCAGAAGCCTGAACGGCGGATTCAGGTGGCGAACGGACTTGCATAAACTGCAGCAGTGTGGCAGACAATCTGTCAATGGACTGCGTCATATTTTGAGACATAACTGTGGCCCACGCAGGGGTAGAGTCAGGGGCACTGGTAGAAGCCCGGGTAGTGAGGGTCTCAGTATCTGCAGCCTGCGTGCAGCTCTCACAATGTGGCAAGGTGCATCCTGCAGGGAGGTCAGCCTTACAAAGAGTGCAAGTAGCATAGTAAGTGCTGGCTGCCTTGGAGCTTTTCTTACTCCTATTGCCAGACATTGTGGTATGGGCTATAGTGCAGAAAAAGAGGTAATCAGGAGTCCCTGAGTAAACAGGCACTGTCTAGCTGTCCAGCTAGGTGCCTGGGCCCTTAGTGGTGGGGCTGAATAGGGTCACTGTGGAGACCTTCCCCCTGTAACAGTGCCTGCTGCAGGAGGGGATGTGGAAGAGAGGGAGAGAGAGAGACAGAGAACCTCTGCAGAGGAGATCCCTGCAGAGGTCTTACCAGTCCCAGCGCCGCTGTGCGACAAGCCGCCCGGATCCTGTGTCCCCCCCGGATAGCTGAACGCTCCACGTGCTGTGGTAATGGCGACCGTGGAGGAGAAGGAGGAAGAGGCGGAGCTAAACGGGCGGGATCCGGCCTGGAAAACGCGCCCATTCTCGGCTCCGCCCCCAGTATGACGCGCGGTCAGCGTCATCCGGCGGGGCGGGGGGGGGGGCGGCACAGGGGCGGCGACCTCCGCGCTAGGCCCAAGCCGGGTCCTCAATTAGTTGAGGTCACTTGAAATAGTGAGGGGCCGGCGCAGAGGTGTGAAAAAGGCGCTGGGGGGCCCAGAAATAACGGGGAAAAGAGGTCCCAGGGCAGATGTGCAAAGTATTGGCGGTGAAACCGCCAGTATAGCAGGGGGATCTTTACTAAGCATGAAAAGCTGCTCCTGGATGCAGCTTGCAAGAGACCTGCTGCTGTGCCCTGTCAGCCTTGTGCCTGACGCCTGGCTGCTGTAAGTGCCCTCTCATCCAGCCCAGCATCCGTCTTCTGCAGGCTCCTGCATAACCTGCTAGCCTGCGCTGCTGCAGGCAGTCATGCAGTCTCCAGCCCATGCAGCCTGTGCTGCTGATACCTGGTGTTGCCACTGCCTAAAACACCCAGGGGTGATTAGGGGGACGTCATCTGGCAGGCAGTCAGCTTCTACTTCACCTCAGACCGGGAGTGAGGAAGGAGGGTGTTATGCTGGGCTGTCTCGACTTTAACCCAGCAACCCAACAGTGGGAGGCCGAGAAAGGAGTACGGCATATGTAACGATTCTCAACCTCAACCCAGCGCCCCAACAGTGGGTGGCCGAGGAAGAAGCATGCCGGGGGCCACACCGGACCCACTTTTCTTCTTTAAGATGAAAATTCACCGAGAGGAAAATGGTCGTGTGCCTCCTTCGACACTAAGCAAAAACTGGGGAGGCAGTGCCTGCTCCAGGGGTGTATACTGCAGAGGAGGAGCCACTGTTACTCTTTTGCAGATTGCTTAGTGTCGCCTCCTAGTGGACAGCAGCATAACACCCACGGTCCTGTGTCCCCCAATGAGGCGAAGGAGAAAACAACAATTTTACATTCATAGTAACATAGTAACATTGTTTTTAAGGTTGAAGGTAGACTTTAAGTCCATCTAGGTCAACCCATAGCCTAACATGTTGATCCACAGGATGACAAAAAAAAACCCATGTGGCAACACTAAGCTCCACATTGAGGAAAAAAATTCTTCCTGACTCTACATACAGCAATCAGACTAGTTCCCTGGATTAATTAAATCTTCTTTCCTCCAGACGTAGAGGATGCCCCCTTGTCTTCATCTCAGGCTTAAGAGTAAAGAGATCATTAGAAAGGTCTTTGTACTGTCCCCTCATATATTTGTACATTGTAAAACGATCACTTTCGTTTTTCCAAACTAAATAAGGCCAAGTTTAATAACCTGTCTTGGTATTGCAGACCCCCCCACTCCTCTAATAACCTTGGCTTCTCTTCTCTGAACCTGCTCTATTTCAGCTATGTCTTTCTTATACAGCAAAGACCAGAATTGTACATAATATTCTAAGTGTGGTTGCACTAGTAACTTGTATAGAGGTAAAATTATGCTCTCTTCATGGGCATCTATGCCTCTTTTAATGCATCCCATTATTTTATTTGCCTTTGCAGCAGCTGCCTGACACTGGCCACTAAATGAGAGTTTGTCGTCCACCCAAACTCCCAGGTCTTTTTCAGTGATAGTTTTGCCCAATGTTTTACAATTAAGCACGTAATTATACATTTTATTTCCTCTGCCCAAGTACATGACCTTGCATTTACCCCCAAAGTGCATTTGCCATTTATCAGCCCAAGCTTCTGGTTTACATAAATCCTCCTGTAATATAAAATCGTCCTCATCTGTATTGATTACCCTGCGGAGTTTAGTGTCATCTGCAAACATTGAAATTCTACTCTGTATGCCCCCTACAATGTCATTAATAAATGTTAAAAAGAAGCGGGCCCAACACTGACCCCTGTGGTACCCTACTGTTAACTGTGACCCAGTCCGAGTGTGTTCCAGTAATAAACACCCTTTGTTTCCTATCACAGAGCCAGTTCTTAACCCACTTACACATATTTTCCCCAATTTTCCTATTCATAAGTCCACAAAATGTTTCTCCATTTCTCTTTAACCCATTTGTTGTGTTCTCTGGCTAATTGTACCTGCTTTAGTACATGTACTTCTTTTAACAATGGGACTTTACAGGGACTTATTGCTAATAGATTAGCTCCATACAGGCGTCTTCTGTCACCATACTCACAGGTAACTTGAGACTTTCTTTGATCATCCTGGATCTGATCATTGACTGAGCCTTGGTCATTCTGACCATTCTTCAATCCATTCGACTGGTAGTCTTCCGTTTTCTTCCACATCTCTCTGGTTTTGCTTTCCATTTTAAAGTATTGGAGATCATTTTAGCTGAACAGCCTATAATTGTCTGCACTTCTTTATAAGTTTTACACTCTCCTATCAACTTTTTAATCACAGTACGCTGTTTTTCTAAACAAGGTTCTTGAACGACCCATATTTCTTATGGCCACTTTACACACACCAACTTATCTGTCCAACTTCTGAACAACTCACTGGTTGCAGTGAAATCATGGACACATTGTTCCATTTGTACACAGCCACAAAATGGAGCAATGTGTCCATGATTTCACTGCAACCAGTAAGTTGGTCAGAAGTTGGACAGGTAAGTTGGTGTGTGTAAAGCGGCCCTTAAGGCCACTTCACACACACAGATATCTGAGTCCAATATCTGATCAGATCTCTGGTTGCAGTGAAATCATGGATACATTGCTCCATGTTGTACACAGCCACAAAATGGAGCAATGTATCCATGATTTCACTGCAACCAGAGATCTGTTCAGATATTGGACTCAGATATCTGTGTGTGTGAAGTGGCCTTTAGGCTTTCAAGGAGAAATTCATGTACATGTACTGGCTTTACCCTTAAATAAGGGCCACCTGATTCACACCTGTTTCTTCACAGAATGATTGACCTGACTAATTGAACTCCACACTGCTATTATTTTGAGCACACATTAAATTAATTATTGAAATACACAGACTCAAAAACATGCAGATCACAAATGCTGAGTCTGTTCGTTTTATAAGAATCTACTGCACCAACTTGTAAATTGTTTGACATGTGGTAATATAATTTATACCAAAAACAGTGAATAATCTGGAGGCGCTATATAAAGAATATTATTATTATGCATATTGGACTGTATTATTTTGAGCACTACTGTATATACATCATTTTTGCTAATTTCTTCATTTTTATGCAGGGTGCAGATCAGACCCTTCTGACGTGGCTGGGTAATGTGGGAGGTCTAGCCTGTTGGGTGTACATATGATACTGGGCAACCCACCTGATCTAATAGTAGGAATGTTGGTGATAGGCTGTTATTCGAAAAGAGATGTTTCTCACATAATGAAATGAAAGGCACCATATGCAGACCTGTGTGCATTTGGAATACTGGGAAACCAACCCACGGATGTTTTGTGTGTTATTACTCATTGTTTCATTAATATTTTGCACCTGTGCTGACCCTGCCTTTTTCATAGGGATCTGCTATATCCTGGTGTGCATTTGTGTCTGGACATGGTATTGGTACATGTACAATGGGGAAAAAAGTACTTATTTAGCCACCAATTGTGCAAGTTCTCCCATTTAAAAAGATGAGAGAGGCCTGTAATTGACATCATAGGTAGACCTCAACTATGAAAGACAAAATAAGAAAGCAAATCCTGAAAATCAAATTTTGGAGGAAAATAAGATATTTGGTCAATAAAAAAAGTTAATCTCAATACTTTGTTATATATCCTTTGAGGGCAATGACAGAGGTCAAACCTTTTCTGTAAGTCTTCACAAGGTTGGCACACAACTGTTTCTTGTATGTTACCCCATTCCTCCATGCAGATCTCCTCTAGATGTTTTGGGGCTGTCACTGGGCAACATGGACTGTCAACTCCCTCCAATGGTTTTCTATAGCGTTTAGATCTGGAGACTGCCTAGGACAGTCCAGGACCTTGAAATGTTTCTTACAAATTTACTCCTTCATTGCCCTGGCAGTGTGCTTGGGATCATGAATGCTGAAAGACCCAGCCATGTTTCATTTTTAATGCACTTGCTGATGGAAGGTTTACACTCAAAATCTCACGATACATGGCCCCATTCATTCTTTCATGTACTGTACATGGATTAATGATCCTGGTCACTTGGCAGAGAAACAGCCCCAAAGCATGATGTTGCCATCGCCATGTTTCACAGTAGGTATGGTGTTCTTTGGATGCAACTCAGCATTCTTTCTCCTCCAAACATGACAAGTTGTGTTTCTACCAAACAGTTCTACTTTGGTTTCATCTGACCATATGACATTCTCCCAATACTCTTCAGGATCATCCAAATGCTCTCTAGCAAACTTCATACGGACCCAGACATGTAATGGCATGTCTGGCACTGCAGGATCTGAGTCACTGGCGGTGTAGTGTGTTACTGATGGTATGAGAAATAAGAAACCAAGGGATCAATTGGTACATGATTAAGTCATGGATATGGCTCAAATACAACATTTACAAAAGGGAGAACAGAGTCATAACATATCCTGTGAAGGGCTAGTTATGGTAATAGTCCAATAGATGATATATACAAGTGCCGTATTTATTGCTGTGACATCATCAACTGAATATTACAAACATCACCAAGTGTATATACATTACAGACCAAAACATTCTGG
Source organism: Allobates femoralis (assembly GCA_033576535.1). Taxonomy (NCBI): domain Eukaryota; kingdom Metazoa; phylum Chordata; class Amphibia; order Anura; family Aromobatidae; genus Allobates; species Allobates femoralis. The sequence continues at coordinate 176,935,056 of JARQOC010000003.1, forward strand.
TACCTTGAGGGATAGACAAAGATGGCTGACATTGAGAGCTAATGGCACGGGTAAACAGTTAAAGTGCATGAGACAAAGTCCATGAATGATATGGTATATGCAGGTGTATATTCAGTTATACATATTACAAATAAAAGTTACATGTGCAAATAACATGCCGCTTTTATGCACCTAAAGTGCTGAACAGACTAGGCCCCAACCTACTCACTCATGACAACCTATGCAATCTGCAGTCAGCAACCTCTATGGCCCCCGCCGCCTACCACCCGCCACCTGCCATCGCCACCCACAATGTGCGCATCGTGCCACTGCCAGCCACTATCTCTAAGTTCATATCTCCCGCTGGCGCCGCCGTATACCCACTGCAGCTCTGTACGGTGAGGAGCAATGACGTCATCATCCAGCGTCCCGCTGTGCAGAGCACGGTGCACACTGAAGAGACCGGAGCTGGAGCAGCGAGGATTGAGGAGAGAGGTGAGTATCCTTTTTTTTTAATCAATGACAAGTGATGCATAATATAGGAGGAATATTGGGGGGGTCCTGCATTGTATATGGGGGGTGCTGAAGACTATTTTTTTTTTATGGTGGGGGTGCTGTATCGTATATGGAGGATGCAACATTGTATGTGGGGTGTGCTGCATTGTATGGGGGGGTGATGCTATTTTATATGTGGGGTGCTGTATTGTATGGGGAGGTGCTGCTATTTTATATGGGGGGTGCTGCATTTTACATGGGGTGTTGATGACTATTGTATATGGAGGGGTACTGCAATGTTTATGGTGGATGCTGTATGGTATATGGGGGTGCTGTATTGCAGGGGGTGCTGCTATTGCATATGGGAGGTCATACATTATATATGGGGGTGCTGCATATTGTATATGGAGGGGGCTCCATTGTATATGGATGTGCTGCTGACTATTGTATATGGGGGGGCAATGGAGTGCTTTATACTATATGGAGCAATATGGGGGTTCATTATACTATTTGGAGGACTATATGGGGAGTGCTTTATAGTATATGGAGGGCTGTAGGGTGCATTATACTTCAAGGAGAACTATGGGGGGTGCATTATACTTTGGAGGACTATGTGGGTGAATTATAATTTGGAGGACTATGGGGAGTGCTTTATACTATATGGAGGGCTATGGGGTGCATTATACTATATGGAGGACTATGGGGGAGCAATAAAGTATTTGGAGAACTATGGGGTGCATTACAACATAGAGAACTTTGGGCATGCAATATGCTACATGGAGGGCTATTGGGGTACATTATACAATATGGAGGACTATGGGTGGTGTATTATACTATATGGAGGACTGTGGGGGTGCATTATACTTTATGGAGGACTGTGAGGGTGCATTATACTATATGGAGGACTATATGGAGGACTATGGCGGTATAATAAACTATATGGAGGACTATGAATGATGCATTATAATATATGGAGCCAATTCTACTATATGGAAGCCATTATAATTTTGAAGGGCTCTGTGGGGGCATGATAATACTTGGAGGGCTATATGAGAGCTGTGTTGGGGGCCATTATACCATGTGAAGAGGTATGAAGCTATTATACTGTATGGAGGGCTGCGTGTGGGTCACAGTTGGGGATCATATTGTGCCAGTGTAGTTAAGGGGGTACAGTAGGGTCATCATACTGTGTGTGTAGAGGAAGTCACGGGTGGGCATCATTCAGTGTTTGCGGGACACCATGTTGGCATCGTACTTTATGAGGGCAATGAAAGAGGAATCTAGGGGCTTCAATAGGAGAAAATTACTTTGTCAGAGCTCAAAAGTTGTGAGATATGTACCTATGTGACCCAGCCAAATATTTTTTTGGGGGGTGGGGGCAAAAAGGACTTTCGCTATGGGGTCCATGATTTCTATGTATGCCCCTGGTGCAGGATCACCCTCTGCTGCAGGACTGATTGGTCATAACTTACACACTAGGTCCAATGCTGCCCCTCGGTACATGCAGGTCTCCAGCCATGTCTCTCCTGAGTGGTGGTTGGTCGGTGGCGCTTATTCCCCTTTCCGCTCCCACATCCCTTAGTCAACTCAATTGTAGGGCCCCTGCTATTCGCTTTGGACAGCCCCATGTGCAGTGCTTGTCACTGGCTGAGTGTTTCGGAGAAGCAGGCATGGTGTGTTGGAGCTGCCCAGAGTTTTGTAGGCGTGTGCCAGAGATAATAGGTTGGTAATCTGTGCTGCCTCCTGAGCTACAAGGATATAGGACTGTGTTTGCCTACAGGACCACAGCTCTGCCACCATCATTGTGTGTGTATGCTTGTGCCAATTGCCATTAATGACCCTTGTTCTGGATTCTTCTGTGTGGTTCTTGTATGTGCGTGTGATGGCGCTAACATCCTTGTATTTGAACATCTTTTTATCTATTTCTCTAAATTAAAATGGCCACTAGTGTTCTCATTTTTACAGGATAGATATAAACCTGTATGAACCAGAGATGATAATAATCATTTCTACCTATTAACAAAATTTGCTAGCAGAGGAAGGGGGGGGGCACCCTTTTGCAGTTCGCTGCAGGCAGCAGAGAAGCTAGGTTCACCACTGGCACCATAGGGCCGCCGTTTATCCAGTGGTGCGGAGACATCGTACAGGGCGGCCCTTTTGGTCAGGTGGCAGGATCGATGAGTAGCTATCAGACACTCTGCATATATGTATCAGTATGAATGGCGTCCTATGGAAGCCCAATATGTGCATGACAAGTCACCTCCCACATGTCTTTGTAGGTGAGGTGATTTATCTGCCTGCACCTGGGCTTGCTCTACATAATGGGGTCTGACTGCATCCTGCTAAGTGCAGTGTTGGTTTTTTATTTGGCTGCTATTGGATTTCTGTTTCCCTTAATAATAACTTCATTTATAAACAGCATTTTGTGTTTACTTGTGTTATCTTTCTCTAATAGTTACATTTAAGTGTAACAAGAATGCAGAAGAATAAGAAGTCAGGGAGTTGGCATTTTTTCACACCATTGTATGCCAGGATGGGCCCAGGATGAGGGCCATGTATAAAATAATGGGACGTATGATGAGGGCCATGTATACCAGGATGGGCCCTGTGATGAGTGTCATATCAACTAGGATAGGGCCATATATACCAGGATCAGGGTTATATATAAAAGCATGGACAAGGATGGAGGACATATACACCAGGATGGGGGACACATATACTTGGAAAGGGCCCAGAATGGGGGTTATTAGAACAGGATTGTGAGGCATCCCCCATAAGAGTGAGTCATGACCACATTTTTTGCTATTATTTTCCTCCTTTAAAACCTTGGTGCATCTTATGGTCATCGATATACGGTACTTTTGACTTAGTGCATGAACACGCAGTCATTAACAAAACTAGTTTTATTGTGTTGCTACATTATCACTACACTAATGACTCACAAGTCCTATTGTTGAACTGAAGAATCTTAACAAGGAAGTATATCTATATAAATAAGATGTTCTTAATGTGATTATATAGTCTTGTTTGTGTGGATGAAAAAATGAGAAACATTTCTATACTTCAATACTTATTTTATAAAAGACAATCCAAACAGTTGTGAAGAAGTACCAGGAGACCTGCCAGCTCCGAATACCAGGCCGTGGGCCAGTGGCTTTACAGCTCGTTTTTTTATTTATAATCAAACAGAGCAGTAACTTTAGTCTTCAATTCCAAGCAGAAAGTAGGACACAATCGTTACCCCTTGTAATTAAATGACATTCTACTCCAAGCCCTTAAGAAATATGAAGAACTTGCTCACCTGTACTATTTTTGAAAGAACTAGCAAGGATTTCATACCGTACTTAGACCTCAGGCATTTGTTCTTCATGTAGTATTTAATTCATTCTTGGCACTGATAAATCATGCACATATTATGATCTATGGAGCTGTTCACACATCAGTGTTTTTTAATGGACCATATGAATGAAAAAATCACAGATGTCTGTTTTTCAACCCACTCAGAGCTCAACATTACACACACACGTAAGTCTATAGGTTTGTGAAAAAAAAATTAAAGTACACATTGTCAAATGTGTGCAATGTGTGCTGTATGTTTTTAAAAGAAACCTGCCCGTGATAGAATTCTATTAACCTGAAGATATGGGGTTAACTTGCTGGTTACCAGTATTTGGGACCTGTCTAGGGCCTGTACATTGAACTCCGATGCCGGGAGAGAAAGAACTGTATTCCTTTCGGCAGCATTTGAGTTTCAGTAAGAGGGAAGCACAGCGCAGGGTCAGTCCCCGCTTTGTGTATTGAGAGCATAGACTGTAACAGAGTCCCCCACTCTGACTGACAGCCGCTCTGCAATAGAAGCAACAGCCAGTCAGGATAGGGGACACGGATACAGCTGCCGCTCTCGAAACACAGAATAGTGACTGAACCCATGCCAGTGTAACTCCATGATGGAGGTAATAAAGTTAATTTCCTACTGGTAGCGAGGCTCTTAGTGCAGGTGCCGGGCAAATTTCAAATGCTTTTAACTTGCAGATTTAATACACCATAGAGATAACAATCCTTATATAGCAGAAAGGTTTAAATATCACAAATATCAACAAAACACTAAAGAAAATAGATGTAAGCCACAAAATAGATTAAAGAAAAACATTTTTATTAATAATATTAAAAGTAAGCAGGTATACATAACAACAGGGAATGAGCCTGACACAAATATAAAAACACAATTTAAATAGACTGGGGAAGAGCTGAGCAAAGAGAATAGGAAATAGTGACAACTACCATATTTTCGGATTAGAAGACGCATTTTTGTTCCCTCAAGTTTTGGGAGAAAGTGGGGGTACGTTTTATAATCCGAATCTACTGTACTATAGCGGGGTGACGGCTCTGGAGCAGTGTCCGGGGGCCGGAGGAGGCTGCTGGGGGCTGCAGAAGCAGCGGGAAGTCACATGGTCCCAGCTCATTATACTCATATATTATTCACTGCACCCGCCACTGTCCATCTCTCAGTGCTGAAACCGCTCTGAAAGATGGAAGGGGGGGGGCGGCGCATATTTTATGATCCTGCTCTCAACCCCTCCATTCTAGATATGCCCCCCATCACTCTATATGTCCCCATGCTAGCACGCACACAGGAAAATAATAAACAAGTGATCCGTGTTCACAGCTTGCCGTTTTCTTCCTGTCTCTCTGCCCGGCGTGTTGCAAATCATGTGACTGGGGCCCACAGAGATTATGTCATCGCTGTGGGCCCCAGTCACATGATGGGATACCAAGCAGCACAAAGACATGAAAAAAGCGGAGAGCTGTGAGCATGGAAGGTAAATTATAAGCTATTATTTTACGTGTGCATGCCAGCATGGGGACAAATACAGTGACAAGGGGCATATCCAGAATGGAGGGTGTGAGTGCAGGATGGGGGGTCATATGCAGGATGGGGAAGCTACATACCATCACTGAGGGCCATATCCAGGATGGGGGGCTATGTACCATCACAGGGGGCCATATCCAGGATGTGGGCTATGTACTTTCACTGGGGACTATGTACAGTCGCAGAGGGCAATATCCAGCATGGGGGGGCCATGTACCAGGATGAGGGAATATATATATACCAGGATGGGGGATATATGTACAAGGATGAGGGACATATATACTCATTGCAAGATGGACACTGGCATTAGAAGATGGAACCAATTTAACATTAAATAAATTCTCTTTTCCTTCACCATATTTGGGGTGCGTCTTATAATCAGATGCGTCTTATAAAGCAAAAAATACGGTATTTTAAAAATACTAGAAATACAGGTGGAAAATAATAACAAGCAATAAAGGTTATAATATTGTTGACTAATAGTTGTTCTGTCCTGAAAGGGATATAAAATTCCCAAGCTCAGAGATCAGCAGAACTAAAACCACCAGTACAAAGATTTACAATAATAACACAGCTATAGAAGGTAAACGGTAATAAAGTTTTCACCAATAGCTGTAGAGGCCATGGGTCCCACTCCACTCAGTGCACATTTTTTACAGAAAGGCTTTATCCAGGGGTCTGTGCGAAACGCATTATAGCCACTATAGCTGTGTTGTTGCTATTCTAAGGGTACCGTCACACGGTGCGATGCCGGTGGCGACGGGCGGGAGCGCGCACGTTTTTGTTGCCCTGACAGCGTCACCGTCCCCCATTTACATGGGGCGACACCCCGGCGATCTGACAAGCGGCATCGCCGCAGGGGTGTCTCAAAACCCCAGCAGCGATACAGTACAATGGGAGCCTGTGGCTCCCATCGCCTGTCGAATCTTCGTCGGCCGTTTACATGGGGCGATGTGTACACATCGCCCCAGATCGGCCGCCTGGTTTCAGAGCAGTGCTCTGAAACCAGGCGACCACTAAAAGGCGTCGCCATCACCTATTTACATTAGGCGATGCAGGGGCGATATCAGTGCCAATAGGCCACGCCCCTGCATCGCCTAAGAAATCGGCGGGGCCGTCGCCACATGTGAAGGTACCCTAAGTCTTTGTACTGGTTGTTTCATTTTTGCTGATCTCTGAGCTTGGGAATTATTTTATATCCCTCTCAGGATATAACGACTATTAGTCAATATTATAACCTTTATTGTTATTTTTTTCCACCTGTATTTATAGTATTTAGAATATAGCTTGTCACAATTTCCTATTATTTTTGCTCAGGTGTCCCCCAATCTGTTTAAATTGTTTTTATATTTGTGTGGGGCTCATTCTCAGTTATTATGTATACCTACTTATTTTAATATGATTAATAAAGATGCTGTTTTTTTTTTTTTTTTTTTTTTTTAGCTAATATGTATTTTCTTTGGTGAACGTTAACCTGCAGATTAACTCTATTTATGTGTAAAAATGATGGTATTTTGTCCAAGGTAATAAGTCTTCTAGTAGGATAATGACCGAAAACATACAAGCACTTAGAAAAGGATAGAAACAAAGAGTGGGGAGTTCTGAAGTGGTCAGCAATGAGTCCGGATCTAAATCCCATTGAACACCTGTGAAGAGATCTTAAAATTGCTGCTGGGAGAAGGTGCCTTCAAATATGAGAGACCTGGAGCAGTTTGCAAAAGAAGAGCGGTCCAAAATTCCAGTTGATAGGTGCAAGAAGCTTTTTGATGGTTATAGGAAGTGAATGATTGCAGTTATTTATTCCAATGGGTATGCAATCAATTATCGAGTTGAAGGTGCCAACACTTTTGGTCATGTACTGTTAATCAGTGAATGGAGAAACCCAAATTTTATTTTTTCTTAAAGCTGCAAATCTTTCAAAGTAACAAATTAAACTAACAAGGTATTCAAATGCGGTCATCAGATGATTCCCACAGCCAGTTAATGCAGCAGGGCTCACGTCGTATTGTTGATTTAGATGTTCAGGGTCTAAAGGCATAATGGCAGTACAGAAGAAAAAAGGTATTTTCCAGGGCCACTGGACCATACTGACAGCGACTTTATTAGAACATATTAAAAACACTTACATCCCGCCGTAGTATGTCTTATGATCACTGATTGATTTTACAACATGACCGGTGCAACCAAAGTTGAGGAGGACTGCTGTAGTGAGTGTTCATTTTAGATTTGTTTTGCAGCAATTAGAATATCAAAAGTGCAATATTTATAGGATCTATATTCTCTACAAGGATATCTGCTTATTTTATTCTGGAACAAAAACAACAAAAACACAACTGAAATGTAATCACATACATATTAATTGTCAATACTGACACCTAATTACAGGTATATTAGGATTATAGGAGCCATCGTAAAACTTAACAGAAACCAACCACCAAAAAACGACTTTAAGGCCCAAATATGGATGAAGTGCAATAGTATTTTATTAAGTGACAATGGTAAACAGGGGAGGAGTAGTATAAACACCAAAACGAAGCAGACAGGATAAAGGTAAAAAACTCCACTAGACCAAATCATAACATAAGATAAGGATAATCCTGTTAATGCCCTGACCCCTATAATAATCGTGGAAGGTGACAAGCTCTTCACGAAACTGTGTGTCAACTATGCGTGGCGTCCGTACTAATGCTTTCTGCAATGTTCCAGGTATAGGAACCTGGGCAGCCAGGGGGAATGAGTAAGACAGAGGTGGGTAAGAGAGGTCAGTAACAACCTGAAGAAAAGGACAGATCTATGTATATAGTCCTCAACACAACTAATTGTTATTAAAACAAGGAAGTCAGGGAATAGTTGCAAAGCAACGAACCTACAATCTATGCAATCTACATGCCTATTGGAGAATCTAGGCATATATAGGACGAAGTGTCGCTCGATCCGCGCTGCTGCCAAAGAAGACCAGAAGACTGGAGTATCTGGATGAAGGTGTATGTCTAATCCAACACGTTTCGGAGCCAGTACCCAGCTCCTTCCTCAGGGACACTGGGTACTGGCTCCAAAACATGTCGGATTAAACCTACACCTTCATCCAGATACTCCAGTCTTCTGGTCTTTTTTGGCTGCAACGCGGATCGAGTGACACCGTTCTATATATGCTATGTTTGGACTGTGGTGACCCGTGGATGTGTGGATCCAGCAGCAGCTGCCTATTGAGCATTTAAACTGGTTGTGGGTATACACAACCAGACCAGGTGAACAGATTCTACTTATTGATACACGCCTCTCCACATTTAGGAGATAAGACCCTATTGCGCATTTTATTTAACTCTCTAGATATTGGAGAATCTGTCTGTGTGGGGTTTCCTTTTATGTAAGGAGGCCCAAGGAACCTTAGTTTCAAGATACCAGAGAGATGGCCAGGTCCGCTGGCGCGTCTGGTAGGCAAGTCCTGGGAGAGGCTCTACTATAAGGCTTTGTGTGCCGGTATCGAACAAGACATCATGGTCATGGATGTCTGTGCTATTCCATATTTGGCCCCATGATGTACGGCCTGTACTGCCAATGGTGGCTAAGAGGTAGTTGCGCTCTCTGCAACTTACTGCACGTGCTGTGCGCATGCCACTGCCTACTACAAAATGACCCTTAGAGGCATTTGACAAAGGAAACCACACTTGCAGATGGAGAGGACAGCCAGTCCTGGCAAAGGAAAACTGCACCAATAACCTAATTGTAGTCAATCACATGAACCATGTCAACCAGGATCTGCAGGAGAGAAGTAAACACTGACCGACAACCTTAAAGGCCCAATTACATACACAGATAATTGTGCCGAGATTATTCGCAGATCTCTGGTTGCCTTGAAATGATGGACACATTGTTACATTTGTACATGGCCACAAAATGGAACAATGTGTCCATGATTTCACTGCAACTAGAGATCTACGAATAATCTCTGCACAATTATCTGTGTGTGTAACTAGGACTTAAGGGTGAGAACTTAACCACATGAGCGATCGCTTGGATAGTGCCATGAGCAATTGCATGGTTATGTTAGATGGCTATGTAATCCCGGCTGAGACGTCAAGTGTATTGTCCTCAGAGATGCTGTGTAGGGCGCTCTGTCCTCTCTGGACATGAGCGAGAAGAGTAAGGAGCCACAACAGAGGACCTAGATCCAGCTCAGCTGGGGGTGTGAGGTGCACAGAGCCAAGGAGGGGGCCATGTATGCTTGAAACGTTCTGCCCACCGTAGGCAAGTGGAGAGAGAGCTTCTGCTTCCTCCATCAGTGTTCTCACCGTGGTGGGGGTAGGAGGCCCACTCATCCAGGCTGCCTTCTCCTCGCTGTGAGGGGGGAAGCTATGAGGCTGCAGGAGAAAGCACCGTCATCCCATTATCCCTCACTCCACGACTGGAGGGAGGGAGAGGAAAGACCTCCAAGCTCTCAGCACACCCTGTACAACAGGGGTGAAGAGGCTAGGTCTGGGCACGGGACAGCTGGGTCCCACTAGCTACGCATCTGGGGGGACGACACCCCAAGGGTGATGCCGAGCAGGTCCAGCAGTAGCTGTAGGCACTAAAGAGATAACACTCGGAAGTGCCCCACAGTCGCTGTATGTTAGCGAGCGGGGGTCCCATCACCCTGTCATAAGGTGAAAAAGGAAAACACCAAAAATAAAAGTGTGCTCTGGATAAAATGTTGCGAGCCACATCTGCCTCTTGCTGACACTAAGCTGCAAACTGATCAATCTCACTCCAGACCTGGGGGCATATATTGCGGAGGAGGAGCTAACTTTTTTTATTCAGCTTAGTGATGCCTCCTGGCAGCAAAAACAGCATACACTCATGGTAGCCTGTGTCCCCCAATGAGGCGATGGAAAAACTATTTATTTTTGGGGCATGTAAATATTTTAAACACAAGTCCAGCAATACCTCTTACCTAGGGAGTAGGTAGTGATGAGTGGACCTGTGGATGGTTGGGTTCGCTAAACTGTATAATTAAAAAAAAAAAAAAAAAAAAGGACAAACCCCATACAAGTCAATCGGGACCTGAACTTCAGTGCTGAAAAATGGCTGTAAAATGATGGTAGTAAGGGCTAAGGGGGCTGCAAACTGAGGCAAAATGGGGGTAAGAGCAGGACAGTTATACTTACCATGGTTCATGGAGGAGGAGACCACTGTTGGACTCTTTTCCAGGCCTGCTCATTAAGCTTCATGTAATATAAAAGAAAATACAGGTTGCGCCACACTGCTGGATTGAGAACGTGGGGTCGATTATGTAGCCCCCCTGCTCACCTGGTCCAGTTGTGCCGACCGCACAACTGGTTGGTAGACTAGGATCAACCCCGTAGGGTCTCCCCACCGTCCTGGAGCCGAGGGGATTGGTGTTCACGTAGTCCGCCGGCGTCCGGTCCACGTGACAGCTGGGGAGGAGTGGTGATATGACGAAGGCAGGTCCTGTGAGCCGAGCTGCTGAACAACACGCTTCCCGCAGGGAAATATTGTAGCCGTTCAAATGAAAAGAGGTGATATTGTGTCAGCGCTCAAGAACCACCCAGGACTCCGCTCTGTAAATAATTACCTCTAGGCTTTATTATTTCAGTGTAGTGTTCCCGGTCCGGGAACACTACACTGAAATAATAAAGCCTAGAGGTAATTATTTACAGAGCGGAGTCCTGGGTGGTTCTTGAGCGCTGACACAATATCACCTCTTTTCATTGGAACGGCCATTAAGCTTCATGAACATTTTCCCCTGCCTACCCTCTGTGCCAGCATATCTGGTTGCAGACTACTGTACACACACCACTCTCTAGGTCAGCATCTGTAATTGGTTGCAGACGAGTTTGCAGTTTGGTGGGCTAAAAATAAACAATTAAAAAAAAAAATGGTTGTGGGCTCCCGTGCTGCTTTTGAGAAGTACAGGTAAAACAGCAGCTATAGGGTGCAATCCCTGGCAGTGAGCTTTACAGAGGCTGTTTATAAAAAATAGAGGGGATTTCATAGTTTTTATAAAATAAAATAAAATTAAAAAAAAAAATGGAGTGGCAACCCCCCACTTTTGACACTCGGCCTGGTAAAGCGCACGGTTGGGGGTTGGTATTCTCAGCCTGGGGAAAGCCCATAGTTATTGGGTTCGCCCCAGCTAAAAATAGCAGCCCACGGCCGCCCCAGAATTTGGGGCATCCATTACATGAGACAAATTTGGCACTTACCCTGACTCATCCCAACTGCCCGGGTACAGCGGTAATCAGGATAATACAGGGGGTTAATTACAGTTACGATTTATCAAAAATCACAGCTGTCGCCAAGACCTAGGTTAGTGATGGGTAGGGGGGTCTATGGCAGGATGAGCCCCCAGGTCAGTGTTACCATACAGTCTACATGGTAGATAAAAAAAAAATTGTGCAATTGCACTTTTTTTCTTTTCAATTTAACCGCACTTGAACCTACACGCATCCTGCTCTCTCCCGCCTTCTCCCAGTATGTTTTAACAGGATTGAATGAAAGAACATTTTATAAAAGGTGAGTGCTGCTTGATTATCTACTGTTGGAATTTCAGATTTTACAGGGACAGCACCACTATTCCTTCGGTCACAAGTGCAGGTCAATTAACCATATAAGCGGCATAATGTGATGCCAGAAATTTTCTTCAGTTTTTCCATTCTCTTCACACGTTCCCTGGTATATCTATGGCCTTGGAAATTTTTTAGTACCCTTCTCCTGACTGATAATTTTCAGCAATTGGATCCTTTGCTGTGTTGTAAGCTGCTGTTGCAGACAATGACTTTTGTAGTAAAATGCAACTAAGAAAATGTCAGACAAAAACCTGGCATTTTAACAGGGTGTTGTAGACTTTTTATATCTACTGGACATGCACATAAAAATAGATTGGGAGGGTGAAATCATGCCAACAGATTCCACTTAATGAATTCGTGCATATTTGTCAGGAATAGTGAAAAACTGAGTTTAAATAAATATGGCGAAGGTGTACTGTATATAAATTTATGACTTCAACTGCATGTGTCAATTAGGACATACAATGATCTACAGAATATCATTTCTGTACAGCCTGTTTATAGTGATTGTAAACGGGTGGATATAATGTGTATGATTTCCTGTACATCTGCTCTTTAGCAGCATTTGAACCGTGATAAAAGGCTTCAGTGACTTGGCAAAACATACGCACACAACATGAACATGAATTTTTTTAATTTGAAGCGATTCACATATGAGAAAATGAGGAAACCCTCTTCTGTAGGGAGGCGTTGTGTCCTTTATACCCGTCTTCTTTTATAACTATACTCTGTGCCCAGTCCTACTATTATACCCGAGACCACTGTGCCAATTCTAATGGTGGGTTTACACGCCGCGATATCGGCGTCCAACTCCGACCCAACTCCGACAAAAAGTCACGTGGGTCGCGAGTTGGACCCGATATCGTGTGCGCGTTGTACGGTTTTAGCGTACAACGCGATGCTGGAACGATGCCAAAACGATATCGGAGTTGAATAGCAGAGCTATTCAACTCTCCGATATCGCAAGGCCGTTGTACCAGCATCGCAGCGTGTGACAGCCCAACTCCGATGCGTACTCGCACCTCACCCATTAACTACCATGTTAAATGGTCGTTACTGGGTTGGTGGGCGTACACATCGGAGGGACGTTGTTTCCCGATATCGCAGCGTGTAAACCGGCGATGCGATATCGGGAAAAGTGCTCCCAAAATGTGCGCTCCCGCGGCGTTGTATGCGATATCGGGACGATATCGCTACGTGTAACCCCACCATGACACTTGCTGTCATCACATAATCCGGCATTAACACAATATAATGTACATTTTTGCAGGACCAAGAGAAAAATACTGAGCTGTAAGAACCAACTAAAAACTTTTTCTAGTAAAAAGAACATCATATTTCCTTCACCGATCTTTCATTTTGGACTTCCTTTTCTAGGTTTTCTGTTTTTCCATGACTGCCAGAAAATCCAGAAAATCACATTACTTGGCACCTATCAAGTCACGTTGCTGCCAATTTAAATTGTATTTATTTCTCATTTCTTGTGTGAAAATCAGAAAAATCATGACCAAGCATTGGCCAATCTTACAAATGGACGCAGAATTGAGTCCATTTCTAACCATGGGTCCAAACATCACATATAGAAAACCGAGGTCCTTGAGAGACAGACTGGTTCATAGCCACCTAATGACTAAAGATAAGAACTGGATAAGAAACAATCTGAAAGGGAGCTTCAAATGTGGGCATTGTATAAGCTGTAATCAGGTTATAGCAACAAAATCATTTGAGAGTAACGTCACCAACCAAACTTATGATATCAGGTCATTCATAAATTGCGGGACAAAAGGTATAATCTACAAAGCCAAATGTCCGTGCAACCTTGAATATGTGGGGAAAACAATCAGAGAATTCCGGAAAAGGATCGGGGAACACCGGAGTGACATCCGCAACAAGCGAGACAAACCGGTGGCCCGACACATCAATGCTTTCCATGGAGGGGATGAAAACTGTCTGACATTCATAGGTATTGACCATATCCCACCACCGATATGGGGAGGGGATTGGGATAACAAGATCCTTAGGAAAGAGGTGTTCTGGATCTATACCCTGGAAACAGTGGCCCCAATAGCGATGAATGAGGCTCTTTCCTATTCTCTTTTCATTGGGGCACCTTAGTATATGGTAAGGGTAGGAGGGAGAGCCGTCGAGGAGCGGGGGCGCCACGGGCGGGGAGGGAAGTGTATAGGATGCCAACCTCCGCAAGTAGGCAGGGACAGATGGATGAGAATAGGGAGGCATAGGAGCACAAAATCACTATTGTTACTATCCCTTCTCTAAATTTGTCCGCTGTGAATCTGGTAATGTGAGGAATAAACCCTAATAATACTATACATAGTTCTCTCCCCCCTCTAACTTTCACCAAAACCCCCCCCCTCAATCCCCTCACCCACGGTCCAAGGACAAGAGATATCCCCCAGAAGAAGATAAGACCCCACATGCCTAATACATATCACAATTCCATTCTAAAAGTAACCAGTCTGTAGCTCGTAGGGACCTTGAGTATGATCATCCCCTAAAGGGTTAACTTTAATTATGCCTATTAACATCATGACAGAATCGATCTAGTGAGAGAAATCTAAAAATATGCCATAACGACATAATATTGTTCTAATGTGCAAAGAGGTGTTTTAACTGATCTGAAACCACCATTTGTAGACTGTTTTGGATAAATAGGGGATATCTGTATCCTCAGAGAATCTCCAAAAGTGCGGAAGGCAGTATCTCCAATTGAGTACCTGCCCCCTACAATGATCTCACTCCAAAGGGGAGTAACGAATCAGCCCTAGTTTACTCCCACCACCGAAAGGGAGCTAGGAGGGAGGCGTGGAACGCATGAGTGCGTTCCACACGATCGCCGGACCGGATGTGACGTCGCGGGATGACGCGAACGTCACTTCCGGGGGCGGAGCACACCACGTGACCGGAAAAACACGGTCATAAAGAGCGGCAGAGCGGCCGCGGCGGTGTGCTCCAACATACAGGCCACTGGACTATGCTGGGTAAGTACCCAGGGGGCAATAGCACCCGAGGGGCTGTGACTATACATGTAGCTATTGGTGCTATGCACCTTGCGCCATATACAATGAAACTAACATCTGATGTCCCATTTACAGGGACACATACCATCATAAGGGGGGACCTATGAGTAGGACCCCACAGAGAACCAAGCCACATATCCCCTGATGAGGACATTAGATCCGAAACGCGTCGGGAGTGGAGCATGGTGGTAATATAAGAAAGACACAGAGTCCAGTACCAGGCAGTCACTAGCAAAAGGACCTCCTGGAGAAGAGTGACTCCGAGAACTCCCTGATTTGGGGGAAGAAAGCCGGTGAGATCCTTCCTTTATAAAGGGGGGGCTTATTACTTCCCATATACAGGGGTACATATGCCAGCCTAATCAAGGGGATATATGTGAAACGACCTTGACACATCTGTAGGCTGACATATACTAGGTTGAAGTGGATTGGAACTGAGGGTAACATAATCCTTATAGTTTAAATACCATAACCTATCTACAAACTCCTAGAATAAATAGAGGGGTTTTTTAATTTGTGATATGACACTTGAGCACGTGTGTATTTGTGTAGACAATCTAGTCTTTTTAAGTACGTTTATGATTAAATGTTAAGTTTTAACCTCTTAACACTTTGGCTGTGAAAAACTGACCAAACCCATTTTCCCAAAGGAGAGGGTGTAACCCCCTGTGAGGGAGAACATATATCCTGCTGGTTTTTTTTTTACCGCAACTGCCACATTTTTAAAAAAACGCCTATGTGAAGGCAGCCTTACAGGAACAGTGACTGCCGAAACCAGCAAGAGCTGTTTCTGACTGAGTATATTACACGTTGTTAGGAGCGGGCTAAAATGCGTTTGCATTCCCTTGCGCTTTTTAAAAATACCCTTCAAATGCAAAATGTTGCATTTTTGTGCGTCTGAGGATTCTTGGTATATACACAAGCATCCTCATGCGCACAAATAATGCAAGCAGCTCAAAGGAGCCGCACTGCCATATGGGTGGCACCGCAGCTTAGCGGAGTGTCTGGCCGTCTGGATCTCTCTTTCTCCTCACCTTTCTTCTTGCCGCTTCGGTCTCCTCCGGTCGCTCTGCCGCTCTGCACATATCAGCACAGTGATGACATCGTGCCCCTCCATGCTGAGCTGCAGAATGCAGACAGCGGCAGAAGAGACTCTGGCGAAGAATGCTGCTGGCAAAGGTGGCTGAGACTATAGGAGCGGAATACATACCTCGTACACACGCGGCTCCGCTCCATACACCTCATACACATGCGGTTCTGCTCCATACACCTCGTACACACTCAGCTTTGCTCCATACACCTCGTACGCACTCAGCTCTGTTCCATACACCTCGTACGCATGCGGCTCTGCTCCATACACCTCGTACACACTCAGCTCTGCTCCATACACCTCGTACGCACTCAGCTCTGCTCCATACACCTCGTACGCACGCGGCTCAGCTCCATACACCTCGTACTCACTCAGCTCTGCTCCATACACCTCGTACACACTCAGCTCTGCTCCATTCACCTCGTACGCACTCAGCTCTGCTCCATACACCTCGTACGCACTCAGCTCTGCTCCATTCACCTCGTACGCACTCAGCTCTGCTCCATACACCTCGTACGCACTCAGCTCTGCTCCATTCACCTCGTACGCACTCAGCTCTGCTCCATTCACCTCGTACGCACTCAGCTCTGCTCCATACACCTTGTACGCACTCAGCTCTGCTCCATACACCTCGTACGCACTCAGCTCTGCTCCATACACCTCGTACGCACTCGGCTCTGCTCCATACACCTCGTACGCACGCGGCTCTGCTTCATACACCTCGTACGCATGCGGCTCTGCTCCATAGACCGCTCCATACACCTAGTACACACTCGTCTCTGCTACATTCACACTGTAAACCCCTCCTGACCCCACACAAACTTCACCTAATTGAGTCTCATGATGGGCAGCACAGCAGAGTCCTGCATACTCGGAGATGCTGATCATGTGATCCCTGACTCCTCCCCTCCATGTGACATCATCACAGGTCCTGTAAGCACAGAGTGTGCTGCTCTGTCGGCTCCCATGGAGGGGGGAGGAGGGAGACCTCCGGTGCTGCAGGAGGCTGAAAATGACCCCCCAGCTGACCCCTGGATATGGCCCTGGCTGTGGGGGCAGTGTGCTCAGGGGCCCCTGAGGCTAGGGTCACACTTGCATTGTGTCCCTAGCCTGAAGCAAGTATTTTCGGCTGCAGCACATAGCTTTTAATGCTATGCGCTGGAGCCCATAGAAACCCAATGTTTACCTTTACAACCACTGGTTGTCAATGTAAACATCGGCTTTCTATGGGCTCCGTTGCTGGCAGCGCATAGCATTAAACGCTCTGCGCTGCAGCAGACAATACTTGCGTCAGGCTAGGGTCACAATGCAAGTGTGACCCTAGCCCTCAGGGGCCCGGTGGGCCCCCTCCAAGCAGTTGGGCCCCGGCACTTGCCCGGGTGCTGACGCTGGGCCTGATTGCCAGAGCCATCGGAGACCTTATTTGCCGCAACCTCCATCAAGTTTACAGGCCTGGGAAATCGGAGCTGAATCCTGTTGCTGTTTCTCTGATGGCTTCGGCTATCCTCAGGTTTGGGAGGAAAATGTAAAAAGAGGAAGATAACTAGGGGGATCACAGGGGCTAGTTTGTTACTCCAGCTACGGCAGGGGTCGGGAACCTTTTTCTGCCGGGGGACATTTTGAAATTTCTACCATCCTTCGGGGGCCGCACAAAATTATTAATTTGAATATTCTCCCACTATATTTGTTAAACAATCAACTCACCCCCTACAGTGGTGGCTGGGGCTGCTTCTGTTTGGCGTGGCTGTGATGTTAGATATTGATCATGTTGCTTCTCTGCTTTCCCAGGTTTGCTAGAGCCCTAAACATCACAGGAGATGCTAAGGGCATACATGTCACTGGAGAGGTTGAGGCTGGGACCTCTGGAAAGATGGATGGAAAAGTAGAAAGCCATTTTACTATTCCTTTTACATATACTTATAGGTCTATAATTTAATTTGCTTTTGACAATTATCACAGCAGGAGGCTAAATTCACACGTTTCAGTCAAAATGCATCTTTTTGCAAAAGTCTCCGGAATCGCAGAAATATGGACATGGATGTGTAAAGGTGGCCTTAGCGGACATACACAATCCATTATGGCTATATAGACTTTTACCTGGACTGTACATATTCCTATTGTAGGTGCCTCAAATTCATAGAAAGTTTGCTAAAAGATAGGCCCTTCTCTTCTCTGCTCTTATTCATATGGATGTCACTGACACAGGTGAGATTTTTACTACTAGAGTAAGACCCGTCTCCTTGTCGCAGTAGCATGGCTTTTACGCTTTTTGATCAGTGTTAACTGAGTAACCCATGTTATTTACATGTATCACAACTATTTACTTACTTTAGGGTATATGCTCATTTTGAGTTTTTCCCTTGAGCTTTGTCTATATATATAGGTAGTAGCTGAGTGCTGCAGAGAACTTTTTCTAGTTATTTGACCCAGCGTCCCTGCTAGCACCAGTTCACATTTAGTCTGTGAGTGCTGTGCAGTTTTTTTTTCTTCTCTTTTTTGTATCTTATGGAGATGCTGGCTCCATGCTGCAATTGCACCCTCATTGACCACAGGTGATCTAGGGTCGAGATGGAGTCTGCCCATTGAGAAGTAGGGGGTGGACTAGGAGGATAGGGATATCAGCGTAGGACTCATCGGACCTGAAGTCACTTTGTCGCAGTCGATGAGCAAACAGACATTGGCCAATGTATGTACCAAGAACTTCAGAAATAAAAAGATAAGATTTTTTAGTTTGTTGGAAAAAACGTAAGTTTTTAAACTTTTTTCTCATTTACATATAGCTTGTTAGCATTTGTACGTCATTGGTAGTAGCTGAGTGCTGCAGAGAACTTTTTCTAGTTATATAGACAGATAGATATTTTTCCCCTTCACCCCTGGCAAAAATTATGGAATCACATGGCTTGGAGGATGTTCAATCAGTTGTTTAATGTTGTAGAAAAAAAAGCAGATCACAGACATGGCACAAAACTAAAGTAATTTCAAATGGTAACTCTCTGCCTTGAAGAAACAATAAAAGAAATCTTGAAAAAAAAAATGTGGTAGCCAGTAATGGTTTCTTTTGTAGACCAAGCAGGGGGGAAAATTATGGAATCACTCAATTCTGAGGAAAAAATTATGGAATCACCCTGTAAATGTTCATTCCTAAAACAAACACCTGCATCAAATAAGATCTGCTTGTTATTCTGCATCTAAAAAGGAGCCCACGGTGCTGCGCTCACCACTCTGCCCACGGCGCTGCGCTCACCACTCTGCCCTTGTAGAGCTGTTGCACCACATGGACTGACATGAATCATGGCTCCAACATGAGATGTCAATTGAAACAAAGGAGAGGATTATCAAACTCTTAAAAGAGGGTAAATCAACACACAATGTTGCAAAAGATGTTGGTTGTTCACAGTCAGCTGTGTCTAAAATCTGGTCCAACTACAAACAACATGGGAAGGTTGTTAAAGGCAGACATACTGGTAGACCAAGGAAGACAAAGCATCAAGACTGGAAACTTAAAGCAATATGTCTCCAAAACAGGAAATGCACAACAAAACAAATGAGGAATGAATGGGAAGAAACTGGAGTCAATGTCTGTGACCGAACTGTCAGAAACTGCCTAAAGGAAATGGGATTTTCACACATAAAAGCTAAACAAAGACCATCATTAACACCTAAACAGAAAAAAACAAGGTTACAATGGGCTAAGGAAAAGCAATAGTGGACTGTGGATGACTGGATGAAAGTCATATTCAGTGATGAATCGCTAGTCTGCATTGGGCAAGGTGATGATGCTGGAACTTTTGTTTGCTGTCGTTCCAATGAGATTTATCAAGATGACTGCATGAAGAGAACATGCAAATTTCCACAGTCATTGATGATATGGGGCTGCATGTCAGATAAAGGCATTGGGGAGATGACTGTCATTACGTCTTCAATAAATGCCCAAGTTTACATTGATATTTTGGACACTTTTCTTATCCCATCATTTGAAAGGATGTTTGGGGATGATGAAATAATTTATCAAAATGATAATACATCCTACCATAGAGCAAAAACTGTGAAAACATTCCTTGAAAGAAGACACATAAGGTCAATGTCATGGCCTGCAAATAGTCCGGATCTCTATCCAATTGAAAATCTTTGGTGGAAGTTGAAGAAAATGGTCCATGACAAGGCTCCAACCTGTAAAGCTGATCTGGCAACTGCAATCAGAGAAAATTGGAGCCAGATTGATGATGAGTACTGTTTGTCACTCATTAGGTCCATGCCTCAGAGACTGCAAGCTGTTATAAAAGCCAGAGGTGGTGCAACAAAATACTAGTAATGCACTTGAGTGTTATTTTGTTTGTCATAATTCGATAATTCTTTCCTCAGCATTGAGTGATTCCATAATTTTTCCCCCTGCTTGGTCTACAAAAGTAACCGTTACTGGCTAGCATTTTTTTTTTCAAGATTTCTTTTATTGTTTCTTCAAGGCAGAGAGTTGCCATTTGAAGTGACTTTAGTTTTATGTCATGTCTGTGATCTGCTTTTCTTCCTACAAAATGAAACAGCTGATTGGAATCACCTGGCTCAAAGGACGTCCAAAATTTTTGCGAGGGGTTGTATATTATATATATATATATATATATATATATATATATATATATATATATATATATATATATATAATATTATATAAAGCCGACGTAACTTCCATCACTTTGTCCGGTGACGTCACCCGAGCTGTACACCCTTTCAGGGTGAGGCAAGATGGCGGCCATAAGCGGAACACACACACACACACACACACACACACACACACACCACGCACCTATACTTACCACCGGCCCTGCATCCACCGCCTGCATCCTCAGTCGACATGTCGCCGCCCCCAAACTACTGGATCCAATATGGCGTCGGGGAAGTCTCGCGAGACTTCCCGGACGCCATATTGGATCCAGTCGTCCGGGGGCGGCGACATATCGACTGTCCAGGCGGCAGGGAAGACGCAGGGCCGGTGGTAAGTATAGCGGAGTGTGTGTATGTGTGCGCTCACCACTCTGCCCCATTGGCGCTGCGCTCACCACTCTGCCCACGCCACTGCACTGATTGCGCTGACCACTCTGCCCACGGCACTGCGCTGACCACTGAGCCACCGCGCAGTGCTAACCACTGAGCCACCGTGCAGTGCTAACCACTGAGCCACCGCGCAGTGCTAACCACTGAGCCACCGCACAGTGCTAACCACTGAGCCACCGCGCAGTGCTAACCACTGAGCCACCGCGCAGTGTTAACCACTGAGCCACCGCGCAGTGCTAACCACTGAGCCACCGCGCAGTGCTAACCACTGAGCCACCGCGCAGTGCTAACCACTGAGCCACCGCGCAGTGCTAACCACTGAGCCACCGCGCAGTGCTAACCACTGAGCCACCGCGCAGTGCTAACCACTGAGCCACCGCGCAGTGCTAACCACTGAGCCACCACGCAGTGCTAACACTGAGCCACCGCGCAGTGCTAACCACTGAGCCACCGCGCAGTGCTAACCACTGAGCCACCGCGCAGTGCTAACCACTGAGCCACCGTATACTCTGCTACCCACAGAGCCACCTGTATATACTCTGCTACCCACAAAGTCGCCTGTATACACACAATTCACTTCACCGCACTCCCGTAACTATTAGTAAATAAACTATATATAGATTCTAGACTACCCGATTCTTTAGAATTGGGCCGCCATCTAGTGTGTATATGTATGTATGTATATATATATATATATATATATATATATATATATATATATATATATATATATATATATATATTACTATTGCCTCAAACTCCTAGAAAGCATACGTCATGGGTTTGGGGTCGTTCAAGCGAAATCGTTACTACCTCGTTGCGTGCGACTCTGAGATATGGTTACGATAAATCGTTGGATCAGTGATCACAGATTTGAGAACATGTTCTCAAATCAGACGATCCACAATCAGCCAACCTGCTGCATTGGTTAGTGTGACACAGCTATAACGATGTCTTTCACGACTTCGCCCATTAACATCAGTGAACAAGTTTTGTTCGCTGGGTTGAGCGAACGATAGATGCTCGTTGGATTGTTGGTGCGTCGTCCATCTCACCAACGATGTCAAAACGACCTCGCGCCCCGAGATCGTTTCAATATCGAGGCATGTAGCGGTACCTTTAATGAGATCAAACAACTTTTAGCTTTGTGCTACTCCCTTAAAAGGGAACATTTGGCTCAGGGAGGAACTGAAAATCTACCCAAGTCTCATAAATCAGAATCCTGGCTGGTGTAATGTTACACATTCTTACAATAGTTCACTATTCTAAAGTTGTGTGGCGATAAATGAAAACACAAAGCTTAAAGTCAGTAAAAAAAAGGAAAAAAAGGATTTATTATCCATATAAAAAGTGCCAAAATATTCACCAACATCATATTCTATTCCAACACCTTGCTCATTCTAGTGACCAAAAACAGCAAGTAACACTAATCACATTTTCTTTCACTTGTATCCGGTTCACATGTTCCCACAGTAGCCAGAGTCTCTGGAGACAGGAAAAGTTTGATTTCTGTTGGCAGATGTCCAAATGTCCAGATTCATGTAAGCATGGAAGGGGTTGAATCTAGAAGAGTATTCCTGCTTGCACATTATTGAGTGAGTCCCAATGTGTTCAGAATGAGGAGGAGAGCCACTCGCAGGGCAGTACCCATCATACGCATCATTCTGTGGTGCCCAGATAGATCCAAATAGTCCTGACATGGGGGATAAACTTCTGGTGCTGGAGAGGTAAGGCTGGAATGGAAGCAGAGTCATGAGAATGTTACCAAGAGCAGACACATGCACTGCTTGTGTTTCACGCAACTACTTCTAAAAATAATGAGTTAAGAATAAAATGTTACCATCTTTGACAAGTAAATTAGTAAATAATAATAATAATAATAATAATATAAAATTAGAACTTCTGGGTGTCATCATAAGTATCTCTGTTCTATCCTCATGATGACTATGTTCTTCTGGAACCTTTATGGTTGCACCAAAACAAACTCCCTTCCATTTTACCTTTTGAATACACAAACCTTAGCACCTAATGGATTATTCTCAATTTCTTCAAAAACGTTTACTTACAGAATTGCTGACGTAGTTTGTTGGTTCCCAGGAGCTTGGCATTGCGGGACCTGGTGGAGGAGGTGCTGGTGCTGGAGCCGGAGGGTTCAGATTCCAAGTAGACTGACATTGGTCAATGAAAGTTGGATTTTGTACATCAGGACATGAAAAACTATTGTGAAAGTTCATATTTTCTGCAAGATTAGAAAATATAGTAAATATTAATTATACCACTGCTACAATCAAGAAAACCACTAGCCATCATGAAGCTTGACTGTCCAGGTGCCAGAGGTCAAGCCTCACCATAATTTTGTGGCCTACTCCACTGAAAGTGTATACAATTACGGTAGATGGCGGTACTAAACATTTTACAGTAATAGGACACTTAAAGGGATCCTGGTCACCCCCAAAACACCTATAAACCTATTAAAACCTGTCCCTACAGCATATTAACACTTTCCCTACACTCCTTTTACCTCCTAAATGCACATAATGAAAGTGTATAAAAACGTTTTTACAGTACCTCATTACTCATGATAATGAGTGACTATGCTATTCATAGTCACTCATCCAGACTGCCCCTCTTCATACTATCACGCCTCAATAGGCGTGATCTTCATCATGGATTCAAACTGCAGCCTCTCTGCGCGCCTCCCCGCTGTGTCCTGTGTCTGCCCGGCTTCAGCGTGGGGCTGTATGACGCAACCCGCGTCATTTCCGAGAGCCGGGTGACGTCATACAGCCGCGCCGCTGTGTCAGCTTCAAAATGCGCACTGCGCGGAATTGAAGCTAACAGCGGCGCGGCTGTAAATACGTCACTCGGCGCCGGAAATGACGCGGGTCGCGTCATACAACCCCACGCTGAAGCCGGGCAGACACAGGACACAGCGGGGAGGCGCGCAGAGAGGCTGCAGTTTGAATCCATGATGAAGATCACGCCTATTGAGGCGTGATAGTATGAAGAGGGGCAGTCTGGATGAGTGACTATGAATAGCATAGTCACTCATTATCATGAGTAATGAGGTACTGTAAAAACGTTTTTATACACTTTCATTATGTGCATTTAGGAGGTAAAAGGAGTGTAGGGAAAGTGTTAATATGCTGTAGGGACAGGTTTTAATAGGTTTATAGGTGTTTTGGGGGTGACAGGATCCCTTTAATTCTGAAAATGATCTGAGGGAATAAAATTTTTAATGATAAATGTAGTAAATATTTATGCCTCTTAGTAGTTCTGAAGTGTTTGAAAATGGTGCTACTAAACCAGACACCCCCTCATTTCACTATGACTTTATAAAAACTAATTTTTCTATTAGTTTAAAAGTAAAGACTATTGTCTAAACAAAAAAAATTATTCCTCGCCATGAATAAAATAACAAACCCTTCAGTGGCTTGGTAACAGAAAGACACTTGTTGCAAGCCTGGTTCAGTTTCCTCCATATAGAGGAAGGACATGAGTTTCATTTCTCTATTAAAGATCATTTTCAATGTAAAGTGCAAAGCGTGCAAAATGTTCATTAAATAAGAATCTCCTACTGTAGTCTGGGTGTTTGCATGCCGCAAACATGCATATGGCATTAAAGGTCACATATATAATATAAATACATTGAAATTTGCACCCATACATATACCAGCCTAATCACAACTCACTGTAAAACCAGTTTTATTGTGCTAATCATGTGCATCTTTTATAGATGTAAAGGAATCTTTACCTTCATGATATGCATTAAAGTCATTCAACTCTAAGGAGCCATAAATGCCAGGAAACTGTCCATCACATGCTGAGTTCCAATTGATGTAACTAAGATACATAAACAAAAAAAAAAATTACAAAACCTATACACCCTATACAGAATAAAATAAACAAAACACATAGGACAAGTGAACAACAGCAGAGAAGAAGAGTGTAATGGAACAGCACCACTTATGCTGACATAGACACTGAATAGAGGGACAGCGGTAATTTCCCACTACCCAAACTTATTTTCCATGTGGAACCAATGTATTTATTTGTGGTGGGGATATTTATAGGAAAAACAGTAGCCATTATTTTTCCTTTACCAATCTGCAACTTGTGATATACAGTGCCTACAAGTAGTATTCAACCCCCTGCAGATTTAGGTGGTTTGATAAGATGCAAATAAGTTAGAGCCTTCAAACTGCAAACGAGAGTAGGATTTATTAACAGAAGCATAAATCTTACAAACCAAAAAGTTATGTTGCTCAGTTGAATTTTAATAAATTTTAAATATAAAAGTGTGGGTCAATTATTATTCAACCCCTCAAACCACCAGCATTCTGTTTGGTCTCCCTAAAGTATTAAGAAGTAGTTCAGACACAAAGAACAATGAGCTTCACATGTGTGGATTAATTATCTCTTTTGACAGCCTTTTCTGACTATTTAAGACCCTCCCCAAACTTGTGAACAGCACTCATACATGGTCAACATGGGAAAGACAAAGGAGCATTCCAAGGCCATCAGAGACAAGATCGTGGAGGGTCACAAGGCTGGCAAGGGGTACAAAACCCTTTCCAAGGAGTTGGGCCTACCTGTCTCCACTGTTGGGAGCATCATCCGGAAGTGGAAGGCTTATGGAACTACTGTTAACCTTCCACGGCCTGGACAGCCTTTGAAAGTTTCCTCCCGTGCCGAGGCCAGGCTTGTCCGAAGAGTCAAGGCTAACCCAAGGACAACAAGGAAGGAGCTCCGGGAAGATCTCATGGCAGTGGGGACATTGGTTTCAGTCAATACCATAAGTAACGTACTCCACCGCAATGGTCTCCGTTCCAGACTAGCCAGTAAGGTACCTTTACTTTCAAAGCGTCATGTCAAGGCTCGTCTACAGTTTGCTCATGATCACTTGGAGGACTTTGAGACAGACTGGTTCAAGGTTCTATGGTCTGATGAGACCAAGATCGAGATCTTTGGTGCCAACCACACACGTGACGTTTGGAGACTGGTGGCACTGCATACGACCCCAAGAATACCATCCCTACAGTCAAGCATGGTGGTGGCAGCATCATGCAGTGGGGCTGTTTCTCAGCCAAGGGGCCTGGCCATCTGGTCCGCATCCATGGGAAGATGGATAGCACGGCCTACCTGGAGATTTTGGCCAAGAACCTCCGCTCCTCCATCAAGGATCTTAAGATGGGTCGTAATTTCATCTTCCAACAAGACAACGACCCAAAGCACACAGCCAAGAAAACCAAGGCCTGGTTCAAGAGGGAAAAAATCAAGGTGTTGGAGTGGCCTAGTCAGTCTCCTGACCTTAACCCAATTGAAAACTTGTGGAAGGAGCTCAAGATTAAAGTCCACATGAGACACCCAAAGAACCTAGATAACTTGGAGAAGATCTGCATGGAGGAGTGGGCCAAGATATCTCCAGAGACCTGTGTCGGCTTGATCAGGTCTTATAAAAGACGATTATTAGCTGTAATTGCAAACAAGGGTTATTCCACAAAATATTAAACCTAGGGGTTGAATAATAATTGACCCACACTTTTATGTTTAAAATTTATAAAAATTCAACTGAGCAACATAACTTTTTGGTTTGTAAGGTTTATGCTTCTGTTAATAAATCCTACTCTCGTTTGCAGTTTGAAGGCTCTAACTTATTTGCATCTTATCAAACCAGCTAAATCTGCAGGGGGTTGAATACTACTTGTAGGCACTGTACATATATTAATGTCATCATAAAGGTCTTCAAGAATCAGACAATCTCTAATTTATATTGTTAATATGTTTTAGACCATCATTACAGCGGGGTTCTTTTTTTGTTCAGCCCTGAAGTGGTACTTTAAATGTAAGCCTCCTCCACAGTGCCCTCTTGTATTTTCATCTTTTTTCAGCATCGCTCTGGTCCAACAGCGCCATCTTGCAAAAGTAACATTTGAATCGACTGAAGTCAGAGGTTATGCTATAAGATCCCAATGCATTTTGTGAGAGCCAGAATGAGGTTCTCATAGATATGTAGTTAGTTGTGACCTCTGATACGCTCCATGGTACACTGGAGAAGACGGCAGGTCAATCATCGGTGGAGACTGACCAGAGCGCCACTGGAAAAGGCTCTATACTAATAAATAACAATAATAAAAGGTGGCAGAAGGAGAGTATAAAAGGTCACTCACACTTAACACAGCACTTCAGCTGTGCAATAAAAAAAACACAACACAGCACTGCAATAGTGTTTTAGGCAGGTCTTGGGGGAGGGGGGGATGATGCCACAGCAGCCCATTACTTTATTTTTCCATTGGCATAACTGTATGGGGGCTTCTATTTTTGCAGGTAAAGCTTTAGCTTTCTGTAGAGTAAAAACATTTTTGTTTACTTTATATCTTTTCTTTCTTAATGAAAATACTATTTTAAATACTATTAGGGGTTAGAATCCTTTCAAGCCTCTAACTCCCTGGGTGCCTCTGAAAGCTATTAAACTTCATGATTTAAGGGGTCACGTGTAAAGTACAGAGGTGGATAGATTAGAATCGCCCTGCCTGTGGATAAAAGAGGACAGATCAGTCAGTCCAAAGTATCAAGGATGCCTTTATTCCAACGCATTTCGTGTGACCATCCAGTAAGAATGGGGATTGGCAATAACTTTAATCCTGACTGTTGCAATAGTTTGCCATCTGTACATTGCAACATGCACCCAATGCTAGTGGCCCAGGCACATGGATGTACTATCAGGTCCTATTGTACTAAGAACTGACTGTTCACTTGTTGCCTGGTCTATCCTAATACTTGGCAGGTGCCATTATAGGAATATAACAAATGTCATGGTTGACTTAATTTTTATGACGTACTTAACCCATACATCATTCTAATTTACCTTACCTTGTGCATAATTATGCAGCATTTTGCATTAATGATCTCATATAGATTTTGAGTGACACCTGTATTCTGCATTCATATTTTGGCAATTATTACAGCCAGCGGATAGGGTTGTTGACAAACAAACCCATAACCATTCAGCTTGTGTATCAGGGTCTCCATTCTATAAGACTAGGCATTTTTACATCAATTACTAAACATATAAAGTGTCTGCAGTGCTCGTAAAAATACACTGAAAGCAAACAGGTCACTAATGCTTTCCTAATGATGCCAGGCTAGAGATCACCCTTTTGTTTCCATTTTACAGCCATTAAATTGGATCATTTTTCTTCTAATTATCATTCAATTTTACTTCTAATCTAGCTGCACTTTGATTTTTTATCGCCATTTAGAAATTGGATGGATATGAGAACACTGATTTGAAGGAGATTTTTTCTGCTTTTCATCCATTTTTAATGAATCCCCATATATTTGAATGGCAAAATTTGATCAGAAAAAATGGATAAGAATAGTACATGGATTAAGTTTAAACAGAATAGAGACCCAGATAAATTAGTTTATGTTTAAAACAAAAACAAACAGTTTTGTGAATGCACAAGGGTAAGAAAAAAAACAGATCTTTGAATGTAACCTACACACACACACCTATTTGGCACTGGTGGTGGATCCTGTGATACGCATGGCACTGGGCTCTCAAGATTATAGTTGAGATCATTGGTAAGACAAACCGGTTGTGCAGACCAGACGTCATCTTGTGGGTACAGACCTAAAAGTACATTGATTTATCAGAGTGTTAGGTGCTTAAAAAGAGTTAAGTGGAACAGAATCAAAAGGGAATTTGCATAGGGAGAGGCCGGTTAGTGCAGCTGAGTGAGCAGGAAGAAGCCGCAGGGGCATACCTCTATGACTAGTCACTTTATTACTGCCCGTGCTTTCATCTACATTTATCTCTAAAACCCTGCAGAATTTCAGGGTAAACCATAAATGCTTGTAATGTAGCGCTGATTTCCGACTCATGCTACACGTTAGTTGGGCAGCATGTATGAATTTGCAGACTCCCTTCCCCAGAAAATCTCTACAATGAAGTGTCAGTGACATCACCAACTTCATAGCATCTCCGAGGGATTTGTCATCAATGTCATTTTAAATCTTCTTCATAATCAATTTCATGAATAATTGAAAATTCCTCAAATAAAATAAAGAAGGCAAGTGTTTGGTCTGGATCAGAGGTCCCCAACTCCAGGCCTCAAGGGCCGCCAACAGTGCAGGTTTTCAGGATTTTCTTAGTATTGCAGAGGTGCTAATGTGATCATCTGCACAAGTAATGATTCCAAGCCCTGTGCAATACTAAGGAAATCCTGAAAACCTGCACTGTTGGCGGCCCTTGAGGCCTGGATTTGGGGACCTCTGGTCTGGATTGTCACTGCTGTGTAACCTGAGTCCTGAAGTATCCTGTAATATACAATCCTTAGATTTTTCACATCCATTAAATTTATTGAAAAATTGTGGTTATACTATTGACAAATGTCTAAAAATACAATAGGGGGTGCGTTTATGATCCGAATGTTGCAACACCTCCACAGCTCTGGTCATGCAGATTTGCCCCCCATCCTCTATGGACCTTGCAAGCTGCCTCCTGCACAACGCTTCACCACCGCCACACCCATTGTAAACCATGGTGGTTCAGGATGAGTGGCCATGTACAAGTATGAAGACACACACCGGATGGGAGAGACACACACGCGGATGGAGGACACACACCGGGATGGAGAGACACACACGCCGGGATGTGGGAGAGACACACACGCCGGGATGGGAGAGACACACACGCCGGGATGGGAGAGACACACACGCCGGGATGGGAGAGACACACACGCCGGGATGGGAGAGACACACACGCCGGGATGGGAGAGACACACACGCGGGATGGAGAGACACACACGCCGGGATGGGAGAGACACACACGCCGGGATGGGAGAGACACACCGCCGGGATGGGAGAGACACACACGCCGGGATGGAGAGACACACACGCCGGGATGGGAGAGACACACACGCCGGGATGGGAGAGACACACACGCCGGGATGGGAGAGACACACACGCCGGGATGGGAGAGACACACACCGGGATGGGAGAGACACACACGCCGGGATGGGAGAGACACACACGCCGGGATGGGAGAGACACACACGCCGGGATGGGAGAGACACACACGCCGGGATGGGAGAGACACACACGCCGGGATGGGAGAGACACACACGCCGGGATGGGAGAGACACACACGCGGGATGGGAGAGACACACGCCGGGATGGGAGAGACACGCACGCCGGGATGGGAGAGACACGCACGCCGGGATGGGAGAGACACGCACGCCGGGATGGGAGAGACACGCACGCCGGGATGGGAGAGACACGCACGCGGGATGGGAGAGACACGCACGCCGGGATGGGAGAGACACGCACGCCGGGATGGGAGAGACACGCACGCCGGGATGGGAGAGACACGCACGCCGGGATGGGAGAGACACGCACGCCGGGATGGGAGAGACACGCACGCCGGGATGGGAGAGACACGCACGCGGGATGGGAGAGACACGCACGCCGGATGGGAGAGACACGCACGCCGGATGGGAGAGACACGCACGCCGGGATGGGAGAGACACGCACGCCGGGATGGGAGAGACACGCACGCCGGGATGGAGAGACACGCACGCCGGGATGGGAGAGACACGCACGCGGGATGGGAGAGACACGCACGCGGGATGGGAGAGACACGCACGCCGGGATGGAGAGACACGCACGCCGGGATGGGAGAGACACGCACGCCGGATGGGAGAGACACGCACGCCAGGATGGGAGAGACACGCACGCCAGGATGGGAGAGACACGCACGCCAGGATGGGAGAGACACGCACGCCAGGATGGGAGAGACACGCACGCCAGGATGGGAGAGACACGCACGCAGGATGGGAGAGACACGCACGCCAGGATGGGAGGAGACACACACGCCAGGATGGGAGAGACACACACGCCAGGATGGGAGAGACACACACGCCAGGATGGGAGAGACACACACGCCAGGATGGGAGAGACACACACGCCAGGATGGGAGAGACACACACGCCAGGATGGGAGAGACACACACGCCAGGATGGGAGAGACACACACGCCAGGATGGGAGAGACACACACGCCAGGATGGGAGAGACACACACGCCAGGATGGGAGAGACACACACGCCAGGATGGGAGAGACACACACGCCAGGATGGGAGAGACACACACGCCAGGATGGGAGAGACACACACGCCAGGATGGGGGTAGGAGTGGGGGAGGCAGGGCAGTGGAGTCAGAAAGCCAAACCACCAACTCAGACTCCTTAATTTCCCTGACTGCAACTCCGACTCAACTCTGACTCCTTCATACATGGCTCATGTTTAAGTGATACATTTATTGTAGTAAAATGTGAACATCAGACTTTTAATCAGTATGATACAATAATCAAGATATTTAGATAGAACATAATAATTCATAATAGTCAGCACATTCTGCATTGAACTATTGTACCCAATCTATTTGAAGGAGTTGGAGTCAGTCCATTTTATGCTGATTCCAACTCCACTAAAATGGGCACCGACTCCACATCCTTGGGGGACCACCTCTTATCTGACCTAACAGTAGGTATGGACAGTCCTGGCACAGTTTCTGGGTGAAATAGATCAGTGTGCAACATGTAAAGTGCAATATTTTACCTTTGTTTTTATCAGCCTCTGGCACTTCTGGAAAGGCTGATGATAGGATGTCAGGGTAGTGAGATAATGAATTTATATCAGAGCTGAAAATAAAACAAAAGAATTAAGTTATGTTTCCTTGTCATGTAAATTTAGTGGGATTTCTGTTGCATATCTGTTGATGGAAAATCAGTTGTGTTTCTTAACACCGTGCATGAGATTTTATGACATTACTGTGAAAAAACTGCATACTATGATTTAACAAGAACTGCTGTCAAAGGGGTCTTCCCACCTCCAAGATCCTATCCCAATAAGTAGTAGGTATAATAAAAATAGCAAATACCTCCAATTAGAAATGTAGTATGGTTGTCTTGATACGTTCATGTGTTACCTTATGTGCAGGTCTTTGCATCTTAGGTATCCATGGTTACGTCCACAAGCTTTCACTTTATATCTATCAGGAGACCTATACTACGATTCTAATTGGAGGTATTTGATAATATTCTTACTATTATTAAATCTATCACACATAGGGATAGGATCTCGGAGATGAGAATAACCCTTTAATATACACATCAGATCAATTTATACTATGGATGTCAGTACAAATTTCAAAAAATTAAATGTGCGGACTCTCTGCACTTTTCTTGCCTTTGTGGTTTGTTCTTCATTTTGTAAATATGTACCCGAGAGGCCTACAGTAAATATGTTGAAATTGAAAGTACCCTAAAATAATCTAGCACACAATATTATTTGATATTAATTCATTTATATAGTGCTATTAATTCCAGAGCACTTTATATACATCAGTAATGCTGTCCCCATTTGGGCTCACAATCTGAACATCCTACCAGTATGTCTTTGAAATGTGGGAGGAAACCAGAGTGCCCAGAGGAAACCCACGCAAACACTGGGAGAACATACAGATGTAGTTCCTGGTGGGATTTGAACCTAGGACCCCAGCGCTGCAAATTTGCAGTGCTAACCACTGAGCCACCATGCCGAACAACATAAATAGTTGTACATAAAGCATCTTTTTCAGGCCACCAAAAGCAAAAGTTGAAGATCCTGTGCTTCGCTGCAAATCTGAAACTGCCTACCTACACCCTATCACCTAAAATTAGACTTAATATCAATCTCAACTTGAGAAATTCAAAAACTAGAGACTGCAATTATTGTAAGAATGTAACCTGATCACTTCGAAATTAAAATACTATAACAGCCCATCAGATGTTGAAAGTGGAGCCAATATTACAATAAGGACCAAGCTTGGTAAGCCATCTCCCTACAACGTGCAGTGCTCACAATAGTAATATCTATAGTGAGCTACACAATAACATTGACGCTATTACATACAATGTACCTTTACAAGGAAAATCCTAAGAACATAATTACACTTACATTCACTAGACAAATACATCAACTCTGTTGTCAACGCCAAAACAGCTTAAACTTAAAAGGTTAATTAATGAATCCTGTAAGAAAAGTTGCCTGGGAGATCTGTACTTGTTAGTATTCAGAAATCTGTAGGCGCTATGCCAATACAAACAAGTCTTCCAGCCTCATGTTACCGCTCTGTAGGAACAAGGGAGGCCTTCATTTGGGAAAACATACTGCACACTAGTTAAATAGTTTTCAATGAGTCCATCTGATTACAGTATGTATCAAATTACCACAATAAAGCTAGATAGGTGACTTCAATTGTGTCATTTTACCTGCAACATTTTACCCAGACAGCAAGACTAGATCCAAATACAAGTGTTTCATTTTATATATAATGTCCTTATTTACCATGTGCATGGTAAACTCAAAATGTTTTAAGAAAGTCATATTTCACTAAAATATACAATGTAGTAAGAGTAAATTTTAGCTAGGTGGCATAACTTGAAGCTCATGGACCCCAATGTGAAAGCTCCAAGAGGACCCGTAATTATTTCAAATCTTAATTCGGAATAGTCTATTTCTACAGGTCAAAAGGACTTTTGGGGCCCCACGAGGCTCCAGGGCCCGGGTGCAATTGCAACCCCTGCACTTGTAGTTCCGTCCATGTCCACACCAAATAAAGAGAATTTTGTTTACGTACCGTAAATTCTTTTTTCTTTAATCATCAATGGGAGACCCAGACAATGGGGTTTAGGGCACTGCCCTCCGGAGGTCACACTAGGTACTACAAGTTTGTAGACACCGCCCCCTCCGCTTATAAACCCCTACCGCAGGGAACATCCTCAGTTTGGTCCATAAGCTGCAAGGAGACAAAATAAACCACACCCGAAACATCGGGAAAGAAACCGTGCACAGACGGTCCAACAACCCGGAAGAAACTGTCCCAACAGGGAACAGATCAAATGCAAAACATGCAACGGAACAACTGGGTGGGTGCTGGATCTCCCATTGATGATTAAAGAAAAAAGAATTTACGGTACGTAAACAAAATTCTCTTTTTTCTGGTCATCATAATGGGAGACCCAGACAATGGGGATGTCCTAAAGCAATACCCCAGGGCGGGAAGAGTTCCTCAAAGACGGATAACACATGGTCCCCCTCAAAGGTGGGCAACCGCCGCCTGGAGGACCCGCCTGCTGAAACTTGCATCCGCAGAGGCATGGGCATGCACCATATAGTGCTTAGAGAAAGTGTGCAGGCTGGACCAGGTGGCTGCCTGACACACCTGTAGAGCAGAAGCTCGATGTCGCAAAGCCCAGGAGGCACCGACAGCTCTGGTAGAGTGAGCTTTCAATCCCACCGGGAGAGGCAAACCAGAAGACCGGTAGGCCTCCTGAATGGGAGCCTTGATCCATCTGGCCAAGGTTGACTTCGATGCCGCGGACCCCTTACAGCGACCTGTCGTCAGGACAAATAAGGAATCCGAATTCCGGAAAGAGGCAGTCCTGGACACATAAATGCATACAGCCCTCACGAGATCCAGAGTATGGAGATCGCGCTCGACCTGATGAACGGGAGCGGGGCAAAATGACGGGAGAACAATCTCCTGGTTCAGGTGAAAAGTGGAAACCACCTTTGGCAAGAATTCTGGCCGCGGGCGTAACACCACCTTGTCTTGGTGAACCACCAGAAAGGGCGACTTGCACGATAGTGCAGCCAATTCTGAGACCCTTCTCAGAGATGTAATCGCCACCAGAAAGACCACCTTCTGGGACAGACGAGACAGAGAAATGTCTCTCAGCGGCTCAAACGGCGGTTTCTGCAGTGCCGCCAGGACCATGTTAAGGTCCCAAGGGTCCAGTGGTCGCCTGTAGGGCGGAACCACCCGAGAGACTCCCTGGAGAAACTGACGGACCTTGGGAAGGAGCGCCAAGCGCTTGTCAAACAGCACTGAAAGAGCTGACACTTGACCCTTCAAAGAGCCTAGGGATAACCCCAATTCCAACCCCGACTGAAGGAAAGCCAACAATGTCGGAATGGACAAGGGCCACGGGGAGCGACCACCCGAGGCACACCAGGTGAAGAAAATCTTCCACGTTCTGTGGTACATCTTCCTGGAAACAGGCTTCCTAGCCCGAGTCATGGTGGCAACAACCGTAGGAGAGAAGCCCCTGGACGTCAGCAGCCAGGCCTCAAGAGCCATGCAGTCAATCTGAGGGCCCTGGAATTGAGGTGGAAGAATGGGCCTTGTGCGAGCAGATCTGCGCGTTCTGGAAGAGCCCACCGGAGTCCGCCTGACAGTTGCCACAGGTCCGGATACCAGGACCTCCTGGGCCAATCCGGAGCCACTAGAATGGCTACCCTGCACTCCGACCTGATCTTCCACAGAACCCTGGGAATCAGAGCCAGAGGCGGGAACACATACGGTAGATGGAATCTGGACCAACTCAGGATCAGGGCATCTGCCCCCAGAGACTGAGGATCCCAGGATCTCGCCATGTAATGCGGCACCTGATGATTCAGCCGCGAGGCCATCAGATCCACGTACGGAGTGCCCCATCTGCTGCAGATGTCCTGGAAGACGTCTGGATGAAGAGACCACTCTCCGGCGTCCATCCCCTGCCGACTCAGGTAGTCGGCCTCCCAGTTCTCGACCCCTGGGATGTGAACTGCGGAGATCAGGCAGTCGTTGTCCTCCACCCAAGATAGAATGCGGTGGACTTCGGCGAGGGCCTGAGCACTTCTGGTCCCTCCCTGATGATTTATATAGGCGACGGCCGTCGCATTGTCGGACTGAACCCGAATGGGTCGCCCTGACAGTAACTTCTGAAACGCTAGGAGCGCCAGATAGACCGCCTTGATCTCCAGCACGTTGATCTGCAACGCCGACTCTGACGGAGTCCAGAGTCCTTGAACCCTGTGGTGTAAAAACACCGCACCCCAGCCCGTCAGACTGGCGTCGGTGGTCACCACTAACCATAACGGTTTGAGGAAGGACCGGCCCCGTGACAAATGACGTGGCTGGAGCCACCACTGCAGGGAATCCCTGGTCGGTTGGGAAAGTGTCACCAGCCGATTCAGAGAGGTCGTCCTCTTGTCCCATCTGCGAAGAATCTCCAGCTGGAGAGGACGGAGGCGAAACTGCGCAAAAGGTACTGCCTCTATTGCAGCTACCATGCGCCCCACCAGCTTCATCAAGATCCGTAGGGATGATTGTGGTCAATAGGGTATAATGGTGTGCACACCGCGTAGGTGGTGAGTGGAGGTGCCAACTAACAGGATTTCTTCAATCCCAGTAAATACAAATATGGATACAAAGTTGCACACTCCTTTAGATGTTTTTGATGCAAGGTTTATTATGAACAGTTAATGGCCACAGATGTCAACGCGTTTCGGCTTTAACCAAAGCCTTGATCACGACAATTGGCAGGTGTGGGTCATGGAATGTTCTAGGATAAGATTGGAAAGAGGCGTCTTTCCTTGGTGGCGAACGCTCGATTAAGGTGGTTTGCTTTATTTCAATAATTCCTAAATGGGGATAGGCGTTTTTCAGCACGGTCCTTCTTTCAGTGATAGGTCCGCCCCCGTCAGAGTCCTGGTAGGAATGAGGCTCATTCCTACCAGGACTCTGACGGGGGCGGACCTATCACTGAAAGAAGGACCGTGCTGAAAAACGCCTATCCCCATTTAGGAATTATTGAAATAAAGCAAACCACCTTAATCGAGCGTTCGCCACCAAGGAAAGACGCCTCTTTCCAATCTTATCCTAGAACATTCCATGACCCACACCTGCCAATTGTCGTGATCAAGGCTTTGGTTAAAGCCGAAACGCGTTGACATCTGTGGCCATTAACTGTTCATAATAAACCTTGCATCAAAAACATCTAAAGGAGTGTGCAACTTTGTATCCATATTGGGATGATTGTGGTGACAGGAGGACTGCTTGCACTCCTGATTGGATCGCCATCTGTTTGACTCGTGGCAGAGACACTAGGGCCGAGTCCGTGTGGAAGTCCATGCCCAGATATGTCAGTGACTGGGTCGGAACCAGGGTCGACTTCTGGATATTGATAAGCCACCCGAACTGTTCCAGAGACTTCATGGTTACCTCCAGGCTTTGCCGACAAAGGTGTTCTGATGGCGCCCTGACCAGCAGGTCGTCCAGATAGGGTATTACGGCGTGCCCCTGCACGTGCAGGAGAGCCATCATGGAGGCCATCACTTTTGTGAACACCCGCGGTGCCGAGGCCAACCCGAACGGCAGCGCCACAAATTGGAAGTGTTCTTCCCCCACTGCAAATCTCAACCAGCGCTGATGAGCCGGTGCAATGGGCACGTGAAGGTAAGCGTCTCGAATATCTATGGACGCTAGGAAGTCCCCCTGTGACACAGCTGCGATCACGGAGCGCAGTGATTCCATACGGAACTTCCGAACCAACACGTGACGGTTGAACAACTTTAGGTCCAGAACCGGGCGGAAGGATCCGTCCTTCTTTGGGACAATGAAGAGGTTGGAGTAAAAACCCTGAAACCTCTCCCCGGAAGGCACCGGGACCACCACTCCGTCCCTGCGGAGACCCTCCAACATCAGGTAAAAAGCCTGAGCCTTTTCTGGGGATGGGACCGACCGATGGAATCGGGGTATCGGTTTTGACGTCAGCTCTATCCTGTAACCTCGCGAGACCACGTCTCGAACCCACTGATCTTGAACGTGAAGTAGCCACCTGTCCTGAAAACGAGACAGGCGACCCCCCACCTGTGGGGAGGCAGGAAGGGAGAGCGAGTCATGTAGAGGCTGGTTTGGGGGTAGCAGCCGCTGCCCCCGCCGGCTTCTTTGGACGACTCTTAGAGCGCCACTGAGAAGCGGGCTTGCCCCCTCGGTCCGTGCGAGCGGACGGTGCTGATGACTGTGAGCTGGAACGAAAGGACCACTGCTTTGGGTTCCTCTTAACGGAATACCGTGGCTTAGGCTTATTCTGCGGGATCTTAGACTCAGCAGAATCCTTTATCAGCTTGTCCAGTTCGGTACCAAAAAGCCTGTCACCAGAGAACGGAAGATTCTGCAGAATCTTCTTAGATGTGGCATCTGAGTCCCAAAGACGCAGCCACAACAACCTGCGAATCGCAATAGCGTTGGCCGAAGCCACAGCTGAGCGAGTGGCAGTTTCCAAAGTCGCCGTCCTGGCGTAGTCCGCATAGGCCCTTGCCCTTTCGGTAAGCGCCAGGACCTCTGGACTGGACCTTGCCAGGTCAGTGATACCATCCAAGCAGGTAGTAATCGCTTGTAAGGTCCAGACCGTGGCAAAATTAGGGGCAAATGAAGACCCCACAGCCTCATAGGAAGACTTGGCGAGTTGCTCGACCTGTCTATCAGTCGCATCCTTCAGCGAGGAGCTATCAGAGGCAGAGAAAAGGGAGTGTGCAGCAATCCTGGTCATGGAAGCGTCCACCTTCGGGGACTGCGACCACTCCTGTAGCACCTCCTGGGGGAAGGGGAAGCGATTGTCCTTGGGTTTGCGGACATAACGCCGCCCAGGATGTAACCTGGGAGCTCTAACCACCCTTCCAAAGTTAGTGTGGTCCATGAAGGAGCCACTTGGTCTAGCCTCCGGCCGCAGCCATTGATACACCTCCTTCGGGTGTACAGTCACCTCCTCAGGGGGTGTCACGAGACGTAAGGTCTCGTTAATAGAGGACACCAAATCCTCTACCCCGTCTGGTGGCTCAGACACAGACACAGACCCGAAAGTTGAACCCCCATCATCCTCCTCACCATCAGAGGAACGCTCCTCCTCAGAGAGAGCCTGGAGCTCGGGTGAATCCTCACGACGAGCCCGCTTAAGGGGTCTCACAGCAGAAGAGGGAGACACCCGGGGGTAACTGGAAGGAGTAGCTGGGCTTTCCAGCCTCCTATTGAGTGCCTCCAGGGACTGCGACATGGAGGACAGTTGGGACAACAGAGATTCATTGATCTTATTCTGAGTTTCCCATGGCCCTGGGATCACTTGCACCTCAGGGTACAGCACCGGAGCTGCTGTTTCAGCAGTGTCAGTCCGGGCCTCTGGGCGTCCGCAGTTATTGCAGGACCCCTCCACCAGAGTCCCATTGCATGTAGCACAGGTAATGGTGGCCTCTGCCGCCTTAGCAGCACGCTTCCTAACTGAGGACATCGCCACAGTAGGGGAAAATAAGCCAAATTGTACAGACAAAACCGGGAATCCCGGTGGCTTACCGACCGCAGCGAAGCGGTAGGAGGAAGCGGTGTGTGTGTGTGACCTCCGCGAGAGTTTCCGGTCTCCTCTGGAGTGCAGACGCACGCTGCATACAGCTCCCAGCCGGGAAGTGAGGGTAAAGATGGCCGCCGACAGTGAAACAGTGGGCGGCGCCGAAAACACGCGGGAAGCACACACACACGCCCATCGATGACGTCACCGCACGGGCTGCTTCCTATCCTCCAAGCAGCCTCAGTATTAAGGCGCCAGAGCCCGCAGCGCGGGAAGTAATGTGAAATACATCACACAGACTGCATGCACAAATACACATCCGCAGCCTACAGCCTCAGCCCCTGTGACACACAGGGCGGTCAGCCAGGGTGACCCCAGCACGGGGTACACCTCCAGATCCGCGGACTCGAGAGTAACGCGCGGTCTGAGTGTCAGGACACATAAAGTGACAGACACTACCCCCAGGCACACAGGAGACACAGAGTGCCTCAGTGCCGGTCCGGTCTGTAAGCACCATTTAGGGAGGCCTCGGACGGGGGTTCAGCACCAGTCCGGAGTGTAAGCACCATTTAGGGAGGCCTCGGACTGGGCTGGCTCCAGTCCGGTCTGTAAGCACCATTTAGGGAGGCCTCGGACGGAGCGGAGCTGTGCAAGGCTCCCATCTCCCACTCTCCAGAGCCCCCCAGAGGGGGATGGAAAGGAGCGCAACAGCGTACCGGGAGAACACAAGGTGTCCAGGCTCTAGGCCCTCCGGTACCTCCACCAGCGTGTTCCACAAGGGTGAGCGGGGAGGCTGTCGCAGGTCCCGACTGGAACCATTTTACCTTGTCTTCAGACGCCATCACGTAAGTTGTGAGAATGCAGTGAAGTGCAAGCAAAGCGTGATCCTCCGAGCACACTAAGTTTAAAACTGAGGATGTTCCCTGCGGTAGGGGTTTATAAGCGGAGGGGGCGGTGTCTACAAACTTGTAGTACCTAGTGTGACCTCCGGAGGGCAGTGCCCTAAACCCCATTGTCTGGGTCTCCCATTATGATGACCAGAAAATAATGGTCTCTGCCAAGTGCTATGTCAGGGCTCCTGTCTTATGCTACAATCCCACAAAAACAAGATTCCAATAGGAACCAACATGGCAGACCCACATTTTTGTCCAATTCTGAAAAAAACAAAAATACTTCCAGGACAGAGGTGAGACAGAGGTGATCCCACGAAGCGATAGCAGGATCTCAATCTATTACCTGGAGAGTCCGGGGTCCTATGGTGATCCCGGAAGCTCTCTGGGATCGTTTCCTGTGGATGGCTAGTGAGTGCCAGCATCCTTAAACAGTGACCATTTGTGCTATATAGAGATGTGCTGCAGCTTATCTCTACAGAACACAAGCAATCGGACAGTGCAGCACTGAGGCCTTCTAGGTGTCAGTGTAAAATAAAGAAAAAAATAAAATGTTTTTAAAAATATCTAACAAAAAAAAAGAGTTTAACTTAACCCCCTTTTGCCCCATTCTAAATAAAACTTAAAAAAAAGGTATATGCATATTTGGTATTGCCGCATTCAGAAATGCCCGATCTGTCAAAACACAAGATCAATTAATCAGATCAGTAAACTACGTAACGGAGAAAAAAGTCCAAATGGCAAAATTATGTGTATTTTTTCTGGTTTCTGCAACATTGCAATAAAACGTGATAAACGAGCAATCAAAACAACTTATGCACACAAAAATTACATAATTAGAAACTTCAGCTCAAAACACCAAGAATAAGCCATAACACAGCCCCATATCTGAAAAATGAGAATGATACAGGTCACGGAAAATAACGACAAAAGGGCAATTCTTTTTTTTTAAAAAGACTTTTGCATTTTTTTTCACCACTTAGATAAGAGTAAAAGTATACATGTTTGGTATCTATGAACTCGTAATGATCTGAGGCATCATACTGCCACGTCAGTTTTACCATATAGTGAACATGGCGACACTACATGGTAAAAAAAAAAAAAAAAAAAACAGTACTCTGATGGGAATCCGGATGGAGCCATTCACTTTAACCCCTTTCACCGCTGGGCGATTTTCGATTTTTCGTTTTTACCTCCCTTCTTCCAAGAGCCATAAATTTATTTTTCCATCAATATAGACATTTGATGGTTTGTTTTTCACAGGACGAGTTGTACTATCAGAAAAAAAACACTTATTTTTCAGGATTCTAATAGAAACCACTATGTACTGCTCAGCAGAAAAACACTGCATGAGTTTCAATCTAGTCTATAAGAAAAGTGAAGACTTACCTTGTATTACAAATACTGTGAGACAGATTTACCGAAATTGGGTTTTCTGAAGGGAAGTTATTTTGTGCTGGGGTTTCTCCTATGGGAAAAAAAATGATAGTTAATAAAGTTATTTCAGCTAGACAAAAACAGCCGCTTTAAAACAGACGTTCATATCTAGTTTTTTGAGTGCAAGGATTTTATTAGACTAATACAATGTGTACTTCATACATTATAATGTAATATGTTACATATGTAATTAAACTAATCTTAAAAGGGAATGTTGGCAGTTTTAGACCACTTAAAACTTATTTATTTTTATTTTTTTTAAATCCCCTCTCCATTGCAGAAATATTAGCTTGTAAAGTTTAGGTTATGAAGTATTTTAAGTCCAATGGGGCTTTACCGAAATTCCTCTTTGGTGGTGTGTACTTCTTCTGTATGAGGTCAGCCAATCAAAAGCAGGCTGCAACATATGAGGCGCCCCTATGGCTAGGCGCCACAGGGAGGTATTAGACTTTCCAAGTTTATGTAGTGCCTCTGTAGCTGTGGGTTTGGGTTTAACCTATGGAGTCTAAGTCAGCACCCAACACTAGGTCACCTTACAATAGAGGGACTGTCATACAGTAGGTCCAAAAGGGGGTGGAGCCTAGGTTTGAGCGGGAGACTTAAGTGACAGTTAGTGTCAATCAGTGAGTCAGCGTCAGAGACAGTGCCGGGAAGGCAGTCAGTCAGGACTTGCCTGACAGCCCTCTGACAGGAGGATCACCCATCTCCAGGAGGGTGACCCGGACAGAAGGGGACGAACCAGCAGCGGTTGGAGCCGGCTGGTAACGTCTGGGGTAAAACCGGCGACACGGATGCCGAGGCGGTTAGTGCCCCATCCCTGACCGTAAACCGAGGAGCCACAGGCCCTTAATCACCGGGTAGCCGTAGGCCCCACAAGACGGTACCTCACTCCTCAGGCCCATAATCAGTCCAAGACTACGAAGGTAACGGTCCGGATTCCGGTGGCGGGAGAGAGAGTGCGTACCTGCTGCTCCCGTCTGTACCTGTCAAGGATAACCCGTGCCTTACCGTACAAGACAAGGGGACTGGCGAGAGAACTCTGCAAAGGTGGTGAAAGACAGAGAGGAAGGTAGAATTGAAACCCCGAAAGTTAATAAGGAAGTAACATCTAGAGACTCCATAGGGGTACCCTGAACCGACAACTAGTACCCGTTAAACAAGACTGTAATGTGTTCTCTATAACATCTGCCCGTACCAGTAAAGTGGAGTTGAAGTTGAGTCGGTGTCTGTCTCTCTTCCCGCCGGTGCCCGGAGGGCCTCAGCATCCTTGGAGGGGTAAGAACAACTACTCTCCTCATCCTCCATCACCGCTGCCCTGAGGAAAAGCTCCATCAGTGGGGAGCTGTACCACACTGAGCTGCACCCATCATCACCTCAGCGGCCGGCTTGCAGCGCCGGTATACAAATTACCGGGGTCCACAGGTGGCGTCACGTACTTTAATTCCTTGTAAATATTTTCCCCCCACCAAACAAATGACAGCCAGGGCATGGAACTGGGAACCCGACCACCCGTGATTCCCTGTCAAAAATCCATCCCGATGTCCGAGTAGATGTCAGAGTACCCCTCTCCCTGTGCTCATCACATACAGTGGAAAAAAACAAACAACCCCCATAATAGCTTACAGCTGGCATGAAATGACAGACAGTATGCGCTCATTAATCTCACAGCAGAGCGGTGTGTGAATAAAAAGTGTCATTTACTAACACCAATTATCTCATGGCAATCATTATGGGG
Source organism: Allobates femoralis (assembly GCA_033576535.1). Lineage (NCBI taxonomy): Eukaryota > Metazoa > Chordata > Amphibia > Anura > Aromobatidae > Allobates > Allobates femoralis. The sequence continues at coordinate 176,978,414 of JARQOC010000003.1, forward strand.
GAGAGGATCAAATCACAGCTGACAACACTATGAAAGGAGAGATGCATGTGAAAATGTGTTTGTAATGAGATAAAGCTCAGTTCTGCTTTATGGTCCCTACCTTAACACTGTCTGCTGTGAGCTGAAAGCTGTATGTAATAACACTCATAACTACTGTTGCTACTTTGTAATCACACATAGCTATACTATGAAATCAGTGAGGACAGCAGCCTGTCTGACATTACAGGCCTCACATTGTGGAGGCATGTTGTTTTCCCATTGTATGTTGCTGCCTGCTTTAAACTAATCAACAACATGTAGGAGAAAAAAAAAAGTACACGGTTGAAGAGAAAAATCTGTGGTATTGCTCTTGCACTTAAAGGGAACCAACCACCCCAAATGACCCCCCGGACTGTTAATATGTGTCCATACACCCAGCCGACACATTTGGGGCAATCGTTTTTGCTAAAAAAAACTGATTAGTAGAAGCTAAGATATAGCTTTATAAACTTTTAAAAATATTGCCGACTGGGCGTTACCTAGCTGCCGGGGGGGTGGAGCGCTGCGCAATATGTACTACCTGGTCCGGTGCCGTCCCTGCAGTCCTGTTCGGTGCTGTCCCTGCTGCTCTGTCCGGTGCTGTGCCCGCTGCTCTGTCCGGTGCTGTGCCAGTGTACATGCTGTGCCCCAGGCCGGTAACATGATTATCGGTGCGGGCGCCGGGCAATGGGGACGCTTCCTGCTTCCTCCTGCCTATCCCGCCCAGGGCAGCCGGGCACCAATGAGAACGCAGGGCCAGTGATGTCATATAACCGCCCCTGCGCTGTGATTGGCTCAGGACCCGTGAGTCACGGGTCACAGCGGCGATCACATGACACAATGGCCCTGCGTTCTCATTGGTGCAGGGCTGCCCTGGGCGGGGATTGGCAGGAGGAAGCAGGAAGCGTCCCCATTGCCCGGCGACCGCACCGATAATCATGTTACCGGCCTGGGGCACAGCATGTACACTGGCACAGCACCGGACAGAGCAGCGGGCACAGCACCGGACAGAGCAGCGGGGACAGCACCGGACAGGACTGCAGGGACGGCACCGGACAGGACTGCAGGGACGGCACCGGACCGGGTAGTACATATTGCGCAGTGCTCCACCCCCCGGCAGCTAGGTAACGCCGAGTCGGCAATATTTTTAAAAGTTTATAAAGCTATATCTTAGCTTCTACTAATCAGTTTTTTTAGCAAAAACGATTGCCCCAAATATGTCTGCTGGGTGTATGGACACATATTAACAGTCCGGGGGGGTCATTTGGGGTGGTTGGTTCCCTTTAACAAAATATAATTATCCCCAAAACTTTATAACCTAATAACTTCAACAGAAAGAAAAAATTAGAAGACTATGTTTACTCCGCTCTGCAGCAACTATTCCATGATGTGGCCAGTTTAATGTGCTCAAACTGGTGCAAAAGGTCTTCTAATTACCGACTGTAGCATGCTATTAAGAGATTGCTACTCCGTACCAGAGCGGTAGGCAGAACATTAACTGGAGCAGAAGGCCCAGGACACGCCACATAAAGCGGTAGAGGGTAGTGTCAGGATGCAAGGTATGTTAGACAGATTGGTTGTTTTCCCACTGGAAAGGGGTTTGTTAATCATACTGGAATATTATCAACTGACCAGCAAGTTATATCATATCAGCTTACAAACATGGCAATATACATAACAGTTAGTAGAATAAGTAATTGACTAGCAACTAGTAAACACTTGAAAGCATTTCTTGAGATCAGGAGAGAACCAGGTCACTAAAAACTTACTTGGAGGAAAATACAGGCGATTAGACAGGGTATTTTTTTTATCTCCATCAGAGCTGCTGGTACTGCTCCAGCTTCCCCAGCTACCTCGGCTGGCTCTTACACTACCACGAGAGCTCCCACACTCCGAGCTGGAGTCTGAAGAAAACTTCTCTACAGACTTTGTTTTCATTATCTGGTAGCAATCTGAAATTAAAACATACTTATTTAAGCATTAGTAATACATAATGTACACACACAAATATAAATTACTATATACTATTACACAAATATTTGAAGGGGTTGTCCAGGCTTAGGGTGCAAGTCTGCAATCACTGTGTGTCTGGAGACTTATGAATCCTCATAGTGTGCAGTGTGAACGCTGTCAGGATTCAGCAATGCCGGAAGCTGGTTAGGATTGACCGCGAGAATGATTGTAGACTGAGTCTTCTCAGGAAGGGTCCTCTCTCCTCCTGTACCTGTTTGTGCCTTGTATGGCTCACGATCATCGTCCTTGTTATTATGTATACCCCTTTTCACATGTAAAGCTCCATGGAATATAGGGCAGTATAGTCACAAATAATAGTACTAATTTGTATAGTTCCAGCCACATGCTGACTAAATGTGCCCAGCCGCGCTCAATTCGCTTCAATTGAGCAAGGTCGTGCATGTCTAGTTGGCAAATGACCAAATGTATATAAATGGCATAGTTGCAGTCATTCGCTCACCAGCTCCTGGCGTCGGCACCCGAGAATCCTGACAGCAGGCACACTGATTAGAGTACCTGCATACTTGCACCAAAGTGCACCCAAAGTCCACCCAATTTGAAGGGAAGCAATCATAAGAAAAGGACCTATTATTTAAACCAGATTACTGTGTTATGTATGTTTAACAAAAAAATAAGATTGTAATATGGCTAATAAAATGTATTTCACAAAAATGACTAATCTTGCAATTCTCACACTGGCACTAGGGCTTATTATAATCATACTTCATAACCTTTCAGGAAGAGTTTACAGCAAGGCTCCATAGTATCAGGGAGATGATACAATGACAGGTAACATCTCTATACAGAGCTGATAATACAGGATCCAATTGGCGATGTCACATCTGACCATTAACCCTCTGAAGATTTTGACTAATATAAATGTGTTTCTTCCTAAAACTATCAGAAGTCACAATCTAAAAATATCGCTGTGGCCAATGTGACAATTGAAAACATTTCAGTTTCAATATATTGTGATATGTAAAATCAAAAAATGTCAAAAAAGAAAAAGCATCATTAACCAAAAAAAAAAAAGTTTAAACAATAGGTCATCTCCAGATGATAGCTTTCCTTTAAAAGAGGTTTATTCCTTAAGGGTCCCTTTTACTTATGGGCTCGGGCCTATTAAAAATAATAGATCCAGACACTGTGACCTACCTGTACCCATTACTCAAACTTGGGTCTCCAGGTGAGATGTTTCTACATTTTTTAATTTTAACAACTTCTGAAATAAGAGCCATACTAGCGTTATGTGCATGTGCATAAACTACTATTAAAATGGCAAAGTCTTCCTTCCAGCATCAGGGAACTAAAGTAAAGTTAATGTCCAGGAGATATGCGTGTGTGAGTATATATGTTTACACACACACACGTATTATATATATGTATATGGGCGTGATTGTGTGCGTGTCAATGAGTGTGCGAGCGAGTGCAAGTGAGTGCGAGTGTGTGAGTGCATGTGAGAGTAAGTGTGTGCATGCGATTGTCCATGTGTGTGCATGTAAGCGAGTGTGTGCGTGTGAGCGAGTGTGTGCGTGTGAACGAGTGTGTGCAAGTGAGCGAGTGTGTGCGTGTGAATGAGTGTATGCGTGTGAGCGTGTGTTGCATGTGAGTGCGTGCGTGAGTGTGTGTGCGCATGTATTTGCATGAGCGCATGCATGTGCGAGTGTGTGCATGTGAGTAATTTTGTGTGTGTGGGTGCATGAGTGATTGTGTGCATATGAATGAGTGTGTGTGAGTGTGTGCGCGTGTGAGCGAATGTATGAGTGTATTTAGGGGGAAATGGCTCAAGATCAACAAATATCAGAATTGAGAAATCATTTTTGTTAATAAAAAAAATTAAAAAAAAACAAAAAAAAACCCACAGAAAACAGTCCACTGGTGCGAATCAATAAGCATTTAATACAAGCAAAGGGGAAAAAAGTCAATTGCCCAAACACGAACATTGGAGTTACCTGTATCACCCCGTGAAGGCATTCTGCTAGATCTCGGTTCCCCTCTGCAAACCTCTCCATTCGTCAAGGGACTCCACATTTTCCCCCTGCTTGACGCTCTTAATTCAGGTCTATCTGCCTCTTGATAATTGTGTTTCAAGCCATTCTGTTCGGTAACCCTGTGTTGAAGGGGAGATAAAAAGGAGTTCCTTACAGTGGAAGGTAAAGCTACATTTATTTTCCAACACCGAAAACTATTCCCATGTACTGTCATTTATTAAAGACTTTCAGACCAGAAGATGCATCAAAAGTTCACAGAAAATCCAACAAGTACAAGTATGAAAATTATGAAGGTAACCACCATGTAATGAAAAATGAAAGAATGCATACATATATGTACATTTTATTATATGCCGTCCTGAGAGCAAACATTACAAATTATACACATCACATATAGTGTTATATTTAAAGGTCGCTCTCGGAACTGCATTTAATCCCTGTGCTCGTTTACACAGTATGGCCTGTAACTTCCCTTTTACTGAACTGATGTGAAAGTATTTTTTATATCACAGACCACAAAGAATTTTTGTTTTATGTTCTTCAGAGAATGACATTTCCTGTCTTGGGTTATATTGGGTATAGTTACTGGAATGTTATAGAAAACAGGGAACTGGACAATCTTCTAACTCCTGTGCTGAAAAACAATCTTTTCATAGAAATAAAGTATTTACACATTATATCTTCACAAACACAAAATAAATATACATAGGTAAACAAAAAGAAAAACTGTGTGCGAGGAGTTAAACTACTATGTATCTGAGGCATAAAGGCAGGGCCGGTTTTAGGCAAAGTGGGGCCCTGGGCAAAAGTTTAAAGTGGGGCCCTAAATGCACAAATATTGCACCGTCACACTCAGACATTTGGGTTACATGTCCACGCACCAAATTCAGACTGGTGAATGAGTGCGATTTATAATATTCAAGTCATTCAAGTCAAGTTTCCGGACTTTTTACTCAGGATGATGAAGAATGATGGGTGCCGAGCAATCACCAGTAGAGCAATCTGTCCTCTACAGTATCATGTTATCGGCAGCACTTCTGCAGTTTTCAGCGGGCGACCTGCGGCCGAGAGCAAGGATTTTTGTTCCTCCATAAACATCTAATCACCCGATGATGAGCAGAATTTTGCTCATATGTTGGGCGATTGCCAACCTGATACACTGAGCACACACACACACAGACACACACATCCATTCCCATCATTGCCTGTGTCATACAGCCTGGCTCCTCCAGGGAGAGTCATGGTTTCCAACCTCTTATCCTCTGACCAAGAGATTGTTATTATTATTTAGTTATATAGCCATTATATTCCATGGCGCTTTACATGCTAAAAGGGGCAGACTAGGACAAGTAACATAGTAACAATACAAGTAACAATAAATGTGGACAATTCGGTCGTACAGATACAAGAGGGGAGAAATCCTGTCCGCGAGGGCTCACAGTCTACGAGGGGTGGGGATACAGTGGGAGGGGGAAGTTCCAGTCGTGAGGCAGTGTGGTGGACCGGGTCTTATTGCAGGTGGTAGGCTTGGCGGAACAGGTGGGTCTTCAGGCTTCTTTTGAAGGTTCCCAGGGTAGGAGAATGTCTGATGTGTTGGGGCAGAGAGTTCCAGAGTAGGGGTGAAGCACGGGAGAAATCCTGTATGCAGTTGTGCTAAGAGGAGATGAGGGGGGGAGTAGAGGGATTGTGAACACAGGACACCTTATATTGATTAAAAATTACCTACAAGTGTTTATCAAAATAGGATTTACACACTGGAGATTCAGTAAGGAAAATGTTTCCATAGGATCATCTACTTAAATGTCATCTTTAACAAAGATCTGCTATATTCTTCATATTATAAAACAAAACACATTTGAATTAAGTCCCTTCCTGGTGTCTTGTGTTGTTCTGGGGTCACTAGAGGAAGTATTGATGTTCAAGAGTTATCCAGAATTCTATAAACATGATTGATTTCTTTCAAAAACAGCACCCCCCCCCTTACAGGTTGTGTATGATATTACACCTCAGTTTAATTTGAAGGGAGTGGGCCTATTCTGTAATACCAAATGCCACCTGTACACAGAGGTGGCGCTGTTTTTGAAATAATTAGAGTTTTATTAATCCTGGACATCCCCCCTTTAATGCCTTGTAAGTTCTGCTTGATAACTGTCTACAAATGTAGGAATTAAGGAGGTCCCCTAACTAATTACTCCCATCATGAACATATGAAGAGTGAAGCCTGTGGGGGGCGCTCCTGCTGCTATTATATGGTAATTACAAGGATTTTATTACGGTGCTTTTACCACTGAGCGATTTTTCGTTTTTGCTTTCATTTTTCCTTCCACATAGCCGTAAGAGGGCTTATTTTTATGCGGGATGAGTTGTACTATTGAATGACATCATTCATTCTACCACAAAATGTACTGGAGAATGAGAAAAAGGAGATTTTTGTGTACTCACCGTAAAATCCTTTTCTCTTAGCCTCTAATTGGGGGACACAGACCGTGGGTGTTATGCTGCTGTCCACTAGGAGGCGACACTAGGCAAATCTGCAAAAGAGTTCAGAGACTCCTCCTCTGCAGCATATACACCCTGGAGCAGGAAGTGCTTCTCCAGTTTTGTGCTAAAGCAGTAGGAGAGTCAAGAAATAACAGTGACACAGGAAGTACACACAGTCAACCCGTGTAAACAATATAGTTAACAAGGCAATAATAGCGGAATACGGCTTGAAACCGAACAGGCACGTGCGTAAACAGTTAAGAATTAGCAGAGTAATATTAGTACCACAAGGCCTGTAACTAAGCAGGCGCATGTGGAAAACAGTGAAGAGTTAACGAAGCATATGATCGTATAACAAGACATGATATTAAACAGGCTCATAGTACTACAAGGCCTGAAGCTAAACAGGCACAAGTTTAAACAGCCAACAACTAACAGAGTGATAATAGGCAAACATGGTAAACACGTTAACCATGAATGTGAGAACTGAAGAAAAGGCCCATAAGAGCAATAGGGTGGGTGCTGTGTCCCCCAATTAGAGGCTAAGAGAAAAGGATTTTACGGTGAGTACACAAAAATCTCCTTTTCTCCTTCGCCTCATTGGGGGACACAGACCGTGGGACGTCCCAAAGCAGTCCCTGGGTGGGAAAGAACAAAGGAACTAGATATACTGAGCAAGGTCAGAGAAGAACCATGCCCCAGGAACTAGTGACACTGAGCATGGTCAGTGAAGAACAATGAGCCAACAGGCGAGCTGCCGCCTGGAGGACACGTGTACCCAGACCTGCGTTTGTTGCGGACTGAGTGCAAGCGCTATAGCAGCTTGGGTATGGGTGTAGGCTGGCCTATTGGCTGCCTATACACTTGTTGCGCCAATGCCTGTTACCGAACTGTCCGGGAGGCCTTCCTGGCCGAGTAGAATGTACCATGACCTTCTGGAAGGGATGAGTCATCGATGGAATAAGCGTCCCGGATGGTTAGAGGAGCCTTAGAGGCTGACGTGTTCTTAGTTCTGCCCATTGGAAGAATGAGAAAAAGAAAAGAGAATCCGACCTCTCAGGAGGGCACTGACATCTAGATGCGTAGGGCCCAGACCAGGTCCCGCACATGTAAGTCCCTCGCGACCGGACGGACTGAAGTCGGGCGTAGCGATGGCAGAGAGACGTCGTCATGTAGGTGGAAAGAGTAAACCTATCCTGGAAGAGAAGAAGAAAGGAAACAGCCATAGGAAAGTCTTGTTCCGATGAAAGACTAGAAAAAAGATGGATTACTTGAAACCGCTGCAAGTACCGATACTTCTGCAGAGACAAATAAAATGGCACCGAACTATACCGCTATGTGAATGAGGATGCTATAGGTAATATTCCATCATGGCTGAAAACGGGATTCTTGCCGGCCGTGAGTATCAAGGTCAGTTCCCCACGGATGTAGTCTTATTGTATGGGGACCAGAAATAGCAGACCCTTCGAGGAATGGTTTCATAGAAGTCTGGTGGCAAGACGTGCTTGTAAGAGGGTGAAAAAAAAACCTGCTGTGTGAAAGACCCAAAGGATAGCCCTGAGTCTAGGTCTGAGTGGAAGACGGAGGGTCCCTAGTAAGAAGTAGGGCCAAGGGGAATGACTTCTAAAGGAGTCCCAGCAAAAAAACCAAAATGAGTACACGTGTGTGATGGGATATCGCTGATAAAGCTGGTGTCCTCCTCTGTGACTACGCTCGTTACAATATCCTGGGAAAAAAACCTCTTGGTGAAATTCTAGGTCTGAAAGGCTACGGTATTAACCTCAGATGTGAAGAGTTCTGAGAAAGAACTGGCCGTGAGCGAACAGGTCTGAACTGTCCGTTAGAGGTCCTGGTACTGCAGCTATAAATTGGACAAGCGTGTGCGCCAAGGGCGAGTGGAACAGTCTGAGACCATAAAGATGACCCGGCGACATTCTCGTTTTGATATTCCTGACTGTTAGAGGGGAGAAATATAGGAGAGGCGGGTACCAGTCCAGGCTTGGACTAGTGAGTCTGTCCCACTGACTGCGTATCCTGAGACCAGGCCAGGAAGGCCGGGACCGTGGCATTGAGGTGTGACTCCGTCAGCTCCATATCTGTGGGTACCTGGCGTCGGCGTTTCGACGGAGGACGTGTAGGGGAAGGGGCTGGTCACCCTGAGTCCATGCCTTGGCGAATTAGGAAAAAAGAAAACGCCACTCAGAAGAGTACACCTGGTATGAGAACAGCTGGCAGTACCGTGTTGTAGGATTCCACCTAGTGAAGAATGTGGCGAACTTGTCATCGCTCAGAGACTGCGGGTTCCACACTGGTGGTTGACATATGCCACGGCTGTGGCATTGTCTGACTGCATCCTGACTTGTCTGAATGCCAGAAGGTGACTGAACGATTACAGTCCTAGAGATACTACTGAATGTGCGTAGATTTAGGGGTATGTTCGAGACAGGGCAAGACTACTGCCCTGAGCATTGTGAGGTATGTTCGAGACAGGGCAAGACTACTGCCCTGAGCATTGTGAGGGGGGTACATCGCCCCCCCCCCCGCAGTATTCGTGCAACGCCTGAGCATGGATAATTGCAAAGGCCGGCGATTCCGCTGAGGCAATGGAACTGGCTACTATGCAGACCAGGACTCTTATAGCAGCTGTGAAGGATTGAGGAAATCCCTGATGAAAGCTGCGGAGTCCAAGATGAAGAATCTGTGCTTTGTCTGGGAAACTGACTAGAGCTGTAAATGCGTTGCAACTAACGGCAGCCATGATCATGCGATGCTGTGCGTCCCATATGGCTGAGACTCTATACATGACGCTGCAGCATGGGGCGTCAAGGGCACGCAGCGGAGCTGGGGCTCCTGGATATATGTGCTGTGTTGCAGCACGCGCCGTAGTGTTTGGGTAGACCTGAGGGAGGTCGATCCCACTGAATCTGTTTAACGAGCACGGTGCAAATGTCACTGTGTTCGCAGTCTCTGAAAGTCATGGATTGATAAAAGAGCCATCCGGAGATGGAAGACTGCTGAAAAGCAGTATATACGTTGCCAGTTTCAGGCGGGGGAAAAAACTATGTAATCTTTTCGCTTCAATCCCTTCAGCTTCGCCCCACCCTCTGAGCTGAAGGTTCGGAAGCTCCGACGGCAGGTGGAGGGCGGGCAGAAGGCAGGCTGAGAACGGGCGGGAAAGCCAGAGATGTCATGGCTAGTCCGAAGCCGGGCCCTGCTAAAAAACGCGGGGCTCGGGAACCGCAGAGGCCCGTCGCGGAGGTCCGGAGAAAGCCGGAAGACAAGAGCAGTGCTGGCAGAAAAATAACCGGAGGCTGTGTTCGCGACCGTTCGGTCGCTGGTGTCCTGTGCTGCCCACCGCAAGCACTATCCCACTGGTGACTCCTGAATCGAGAAGGGACAGAGTGCGTGGAAGAAGGCTCGGGCCATGGTCTTACGGGGGCAAGAAGGGCCCATTCATTGGATTAATGCGGTCAGAGGGCCGCAAGGTCCCGTCTCGAGGCAGGCTGTGCAGAGTACTCGCACGTGTCATCTTAAGCCAAATATCCATATAGGTCTAGTGAGGAGATTGGCAACAGAATTCGTATTCCACGTTGTGCTACCCCGAGTTTTGTCTTTGTAGTTAGGTGACGGAGGCCGGCCAGGCCTCATGCCTTCGCAGCTTCAACCCGAATCCCCAGTGGAGAGTCGAGGAAGAAGCTTGGCATATAACACTATCGGCTACAACTCAGCGCCTCCGACAGTGGGGAGCTGAGGAGGAAGCATGTTATGGGTCTTCGGTTCCAGAGACCCGAGCTAAACCACTCGAGCAGGGCTTATCATGGAGTTCATCCTGTGTTTTGAAGAACTTGACCGTCATCCCTGCAAACCGGAACTCTAGCTGTGGGATTGGAAAAAATTGGTAACAGTCCTAGGACCCTTGCAGTTGTCAGATAATTGTAGGTTACGTCAACTTCAACTGGACTCTCCAACAATGGAGGACCCAGGAAGAAACCTGTGAGTTAGACTCGCCGTAATTCCACCGCAACCTAGTTCTCTCAACTGTGTAGGGGCCTGGGAAGGGGTCCGATGGATGAGTAGTTGATGTTTGAATATCAACAGGGTTCCCAACGTTGGGGGGAACCGAGGAGGAGGGCATGTCGGTATATCACTTAAACGTAGCTACCCCCCCCCGGGTAGGGCTATCAGATCGGGATGTTGTACCAACAGGTACCTGCATCTGGCACGGTGGTAGGAACAACTATAATTGGTCCGTGTGCTGGACAGAGGGACTCTGGCTGTACTGCTCTGGGAATTAGCAGTATTCCTAGTAATGTGATGTTACTCTGTCACAGAGTACAGGGGGTAGCATTACTGTCACATGGTCGGTGTACAGGGAGGGGGGAGGAGTACAAGTTGAGGCAGGCTGTACCATGCTGGCTGCCAGTGGCGTAACATCAGGCCCCGGGACCCCGATGCGAAGGCTCCAATGGGGCCCCCAATTATTGCAAATGTTTAACAGTATGTCTTTTTCTATGGGACAAAGGGACTTTTGGGGCCCCTAGGCTGCAGGGCCCGGGTGCGATCGCAACTTCTGCACCTGGTGTAGTTACGCCACTGCTGACTGCCCGTCAGTAACTATCGGAGACTGGCGCACAGGGAAGCCGTGTTAGTAGTGTGTTGGGTCCCTGTATACCCCGTACAGCGGATGCTGTGAGACTTGCTGTAATGTGGCACAAGAGACTGAGCTGATCTGTGTATCCCTTTTATCTCCACCTGGGAGGATAGGGACCAGGTGCCTCAGCGGAGGCAAGCATGAGCCTGCTGCCATCTGCCCCATTAGTGGGTGCCCCTGCAGTCATTCTGCCCAGAGCAGAGTCCTATGTGCAACCCCAGAGGTTGTAGTGTGTTATTCAACCATCTGACCCTAGCCACAGATGGCCAGGTCAGCATGAGTCCCCTAATGCCCAAGTGCTGTTCGCCGCTGTTATACAGCGGTGTCAGCGCCGGGGCTGCAATGGCGGCAATGCCATGAAGAAGGGGGCGGAGCCAGCGCGAGAGCGCGCAGAGAGGCTGAATGGCGCCCTTTTCAGACCGGTCCCGCCCCCGTGCTGACGCTGCAAGGCTCCCGTCCAGTGGGGCGAGCCGGTGGGCGGGACGGTGACGTGCGGCTAGGCCGAAGCCGGGGCCTCGCGTAAAACGCGGGCCCGGGAATGGCGGAGGGCTGGCGCGGAGGTCCGGGGCCGGAACTGGGAGCACGGCGCCTGGCACCGGAGGTTACGACCACGGTGGGGCAGCGCCCCATCGGCACCCAGGGCCCGCTATGAGCCGCCGCTGCTGTGCTCCCTTCCAGGGGAGCGGGCGCAGCATAAATAGTCCGGAGGAGGGGGGACCCGAGGTGGGAGAGCCTGCTCTCAGAGACCCTCACAGAAGGGCTTGTAGTTCTGCAGCTTACAGATGCTGCAGCTGCTCAGGGGGGAAAAAGAGAGAAAACATGCAGGGTCCCAGGGGAACCCTGATTACCTGTGTAGGCTCTTCAACCCAGACCCTGGCAGGGAATGGGGAGGGCATCTTGGGCTTGCTCGACCCATAACCCAGAGGGAAGATGGGGAAGTCCGTGCCTGGCCTGGCGTCCTGATGTGCTCCGCAGGATTAGCTCTGTCATGCTGTGAATTTTCTGCAAGCCTGCAGAAGTCACCCTGAGGTTCCCAGTGGGACAGGGGAAAATGTGGAAGCGCCGGCCATGGGAGAAAGACAAGGAGATCGGAACGCAATGGAACCGTCGCCTTGCTCCCTATCCATCGTGGCAGGAGGGGATACGTGGAGGTAACACTCCGCGTTCCCGCCTGTTGCTGGTTTTGGGAGATCGGTATGCGGAGATACCGTCGCCCTCTCATATCCTTGGTAAAAAAGAATAAAAAATCTAAGTAAAAAATATCTAACTATGTAATTTGGAGTGGTCCTATGGACCATGTCTACCTCCTATCGACACTAAGCAAAAACTGGAGAAGCACTTCCTGCTCCAGGGTGTATATGCTGCAGAGGAGGAGTCTCTGAACTCTTTTGCAGATTTGCCTAGTGTCGCCTCCTAGTGGACAGCAGCATAACACCCACGGTCTGTGTCCCCCAATGAGGCGAAGGAGAAAAAATCCAAGTGCTTTGAAATTGCAAAAAAAAAAAATTGTAAAAAAAAAATAAATAAATAAAAAAAAAAAAAAATTTGCTTTATTCGGCGTTTTCCAAGACCCATGATGTTTTAATTTTTGAAGATACAGGGCTATGTGAGGGCTTATTTTATGTGCCCTGAGCTGACATTTATACTGATGATATTTTGAGTCAGATACAACATTTTGATTGCCTTTTATTGCATTTTATTGCAACAACGTGGCGGCCCAAAAAAACATAATTCTGGCGTTTTTATTTTTTTTCCCGTTACACCATTTACCAATTGGATTTACTTACCGTATTTTTCGCTTTATAAGACGCACCTGATTATAAGAAACACCCCCAAATTTGGTGGAGAAAAAGAGAAAAAAATAATTTTTAAATGTTAAATGGGGTCCGTCCTATAATGCCAGTGTCTGTCTTATAATCAGTATATATGTTCCTCATACTGGTATATTAAAAACCCCCATCCAGGGTATTCCAGTATATATACCCCCCCCCCCCCATTCTGGTATACGTGTCCCTCATCTTGGCATGTGTGTCCCTCATCCTAGAGAGATGATGGGAGTGATGGTGTACCACGGTCCGCGCTGCTCTGGGTTCAAAAAACTCACCAAGGAGCCAGACAACTTTTCATCCTGATTTATTCCTCCTACGCGTTTCAACGCCACACCCGGCGCCTTCCTCAGGGAGTAGGAAGGCGCCGGGTGTGGCGTTGAAACGCGTAGGAGGAATAAATCAGGATGAAAAGTTGTCTGGCTCCTTGGAGAGTTTTTTGAACCCAGAGCAGCGCGGACCGTGGTACACCATCACTCCCATCATCTCTCTTGGAACATACCACTGTCCAGTGGTAGGTGGAGGTCCTGCAGCAGCTTGGAACATTGTTTCCTAAACGCCTTCAAACCAGTTGTGGGGACCACAACTGGACCAGGTGAGTGGCTCCACAGCACCACCAAATTACACTAGTGTCACTAGTGATAGGGCACTATTGCGCCTCTTGTCCCCCCCCTTTTTATATTTTGCAGTGTCCCTCATCCTGGCATACATGTTGCCATCCTGTATATATGCCCCCATCCTGGTACATATATCGCTCATCCTGGTATACATGTCCCTCATCCTGGTATATACGTCCCCATCCTGATATATATATCACTCATCCTGGTATATATATCACTCATCCTGGTATATATGTCCCCATCCTGGTACATATGCCCACCCATCCTGGTATATATACCCTCATAATGGCATACATGTCCCCATCCTGTAAATATGTCCCCCCATCCTGTTTATATGCCCCCATCCTGCTTATGCGTCCCCATCCCCTATATGTGGTCTTACCTATGGGGGAATTGTGGCTGCTGAGCAGGGGTGTCAGTGGGAGGTTCCGGAGGGTGAGGGGCACAGGTGTAGGACAGGAGCAGTGGAGCTGCAGCGGCGGCAACGGGCGCCGCCATGTTTTTTGTGGTTGGCTACATTCACTATATGCAGCCGGCGGCAGAGACTTCAACAAAATGGCCGCGGCCATAGAGGAGACCCACGGCCAATGTGCAGTGTCTACCTCTACCGGCCGGCTGCACCTAATGAATGCAGCCGCCCACAAAAAACACAGAGGCGCCCAGCGCTTGCTGCCACCGGTACACCCCTGCATCTAGGGTCCAACACCTGTGCCCCTCACCCTCCGGAACCTGCTCCCGGCACCCCCGCTCAGCACCCGCAGCCCCTGCCCCGGTAATATGTCATTTTTAATTTTAATTATTTTTTTTTTTACATTCTCTTTTTAAGACGCACCCCCATTCTCCCCCCAGTTTGGGGGGAACAAAAGTGCGTCTTAAAAAGCGAAAAATACGGTACTTCATATATTGATAGCTTAGATTCTTACGAATGCAGCGATACCAAATATGTGTACTTTTTATTTTTTTTTACTGTTTTATTGCTATTTTCAGTTCAGCTCCTTTGGGGGCACCTGAGAGAGTGGGGGCCCTGGACAATTGCCCAGTCTGCCCTCCCCTAACGCCGGCCCCGCTTAAAGGAACACTTTAGCGACCCTGTGTATGTGATGGCAGAGAGCAATGTACACACCTTTGGTTAAAATAGTTATAAAGTAGAAGTGTAATGAAATAAAGAGAATTTATACAACATAACCCCACAGCCATTGTTATTACGCCTCTAAAACCAGGAGGTGGAGGCAATTGTGGCTGTCTGGTATCTACTAAAGCTGCAGGCACCTTGCAGGGAAGACGCTGTTCTTTTTCTTATTTTTCCTGGCACAGGTTCTGCTTTTATTCCAATTTAAATTTGGAAATATTCCATCTCGTTTTTCCACTGGACTCTTTTTCCGAAATGGCTCTTCATGCTAAAGAGAAAAAAAACAATTTGTAAGTAACAGTCACAAGCTTGTGGGAATGGGCACCGGAAGTGCCTTCACAAATGTAAGTGGGTCATTACACAGCGATTTCAGAGAGTAAACAATACACAATCCTAGCAATCCGGTTTTACAAGTAGATGGGATCAGCTTTTGCAGTTGTTAGTTATAAAGTAAAACAAATACAACAACTTTAGGATACATAGTACTAGTGCCAAGCAGGCACTTAACTACAAAACAGTCTGCCACATGCAGGAAAAGAACAAAACTCACTGAATGTTAAATTAACTTAATTTGGATTCATAATGAGATTTATACGGGTCAACTCAATATATGAACTCCATTATATATGATCACCAGTGACTGGTATGGCTGCTTTCACACGCAAGTGCTAAAGACGACGCATGCTACTAGAAGAAATAGGAAAGATAGCCGTCAGTCACTCAGCTGACCACTTATATTATTGTTTAGCTACTATTTACAACTCAGGAAAATGTAATAGTGGTATGATCAGGCTTGTAAAGAAAAATATTATTGCTTTAAAATAAAGTAAGATATAATTACTTACTGAAGCCGTTCTACTGCTATCCACTGGTATGAACAGGGCTGTAGCAGTGATATTTCATCTACAACAGTGTCGTAAAATCAGTGGCTGCACACCGTGTGACCGCTATGAGGCCCATGAGAGCACTGGGCAGGAACTCCCCCACTCCTCTGGCTGGCATCACGAATGCAGATACCGTGGAAAGCAATGATGAAAGAGGGAACAGTCTGCACCCTCCCCCATCATTATTTCTTGGCATCTGAAGTCTGACAATAGGGTGCGTATTATATGGAGGACTATGGGGTGTATTATACAATATCGAGGGCTATAGGAGGTGCATTATACAATATGGAGGGCTAGGGGAGTATTAAACTATATGGAAGGCAATTTTGAGCCCAACATACTATATGGAAACCTATGGGGTGCATTATACATTATGGAGGGCCATTGGAATATTTGGAGGGCTATTGTGGCGCCCCGCACCGAGTGCGTCACAGGAGGGTATTGCAGCCAAGACAGCAGCAGCAATATTCTCTGACTCAGCAGTCACACGGTTAACTCAGAGATCCATACCCTACATGCATCATCAGCATAGAGGGCCAATCAGGTCCTGGTGGGCAGAGTGTAGTGGTAGTGTGTAGTGGAGAACTGAGTACAATTAGTCAGTAGAGTGAAGAGAAGAGAACTCTCCGAGCAACGTAGGAGAAGAAGCTAAACCAACGAGCTCTGCAACCTAGGAGAGGGGGCCTGCACAGTCCCATGCAGCCCCCTGGCCGTCACCCGGGTTGAGCACCATTATTCCCGATGCCTTAACAACCGATCATCGGGCATCAAAATGCGGGTCCAAAATCATCCCGTGCCCATCTACAGCCGGTTTGCTGGTACCGAAGCTAGTAGTAGTTCAGCACTGCTATGCGAACCAGAGGAGTGGAGGGACCGCTTTACAGGAGCACCCCACCACCGCCACACACAGTCGTCTAGCCAGCAGTGTACCCACCAAAGGACCCAAGGCTCCCCAAAGCATCCGGAACGTATACCCCGGATAGGGCATTCAAGCAGCCTCCTTGTACCCGATCTGGCATTCCTGGGCAACAACGGCACACAAAGTAGTTAGAATGGAGGAACACTGCGGATCTCTGAGAAACACTGGTCATTGCTGAGTCGACCCGGTCCACTACCCGTCACTGTATGCCATGTACTGCTGCTTGCTGGTTACAGTAAATTACCCGTTACAGAGACTTACAGTGTCCATGCCTTCAAATGAACTGTCTATCCGCATACTAAGGTAATCGCAGCTGCCTCAGAACATCTTGTGCAGCTTCTGCCTCCGGGGATCACCGCTCAGCCTGTGGGGAGCGTTCCATCTTGCTGCATTCCATCCCCCGGAAGCCCCGCAGCACCGGTACAGTTACCGGAACTCTCATAGGTGGCGTCACGACAAATTAACCCCTAATCTGTTCTACCCATGACGTCTCTCTCTTTTGATCTGTACCACCGGGCCCCACTACCGGTAGGCGCTGTCCATCCGTGACAAGGAGGAAGAAAACGCCTGTCTCTCCGGAGTCCCGGCCACGGTGAGTCACTATGAGGGAGCCTTTTTTTTGGGGATGGCTATTTGAGGGCCATTATACTGTATGCATGTAATTATACAGTGCAAAAGGCTTGTGTGGGCCATGTGGGGGGCCTTTACACTGTACTTAGGCCCATTATACTGTATTGTAGGCTCTGTGGCAGTCACTGTTGGTGATCATACTGTGTTGGTGTCACCAGACTTTGCCAGGGTAGTTGAGGGGGTAAAGTAGAGTCATAATACTGTGTTTGTGGCGAGTACTGTGAAGAACTTCACTATCATACAGTGTTTTTGGGTACATTTGTTTGCATCATACCTTATGGGTGCAATGAAAGGAGAATCCAGGAGCTTCAATAGGAGGAAAATTACTTTGTAAGAGCTGCAACGTTGTGAGATATGCTCTTATATGAACCAGCCAAATATTATTTGATTTGATTTAAGAACTTCTGCTATGGGGCCCCGAGATTGCCATGTTCAGTCATGGGTGAAAGTGTTGGCACCTCAGAAAATTAAGTATGTCTCTAAGAAAATTTTTGCAATTACACAAGTTTATTTCCTTTATGTGTTTTTGAACAACCCCAAAAAACCAGATAAAAAGGCAAAATGGACATAATTTCTAACAAAACTTTAAAAATGGGTCGGACAAAATTGTTGGCACCTTTTCAAGATTGCGGGCTAACAACTTAGTTTCAAGAATGTGATGCTCGACCAAATTCCCCTGTGGCAAACGACAGGTGTGGGCAATACGAAAACCACACCTGAAACCTGATGAAAAAAAAAAAAAAAGGGAGAAACTGACAACCTTTGCATTGTGTCTGTGTGTGCTACACTAAGCATGGAGAATAGAAAAGGGAGAAGAGAATTGACTGAGGACTTAAGAGCCAAAATTGTTGTTGATACCGTGTTTCCCCGAAAGTAAGACCCTGTCTTACATTAATTTTACCTCCAAAAGTCCCACCCTGTCTTACTTTCGGGGGAGGTCTTACATTAGCAAAAAAAAAAAAAAAAGACAAATTTCCCACTTCAGCCTCCCATAACTTGTGGCAGTTGCGGTGAAAAAAACCCACTTGCCGCACAGCACTTGCGGCGCAACTGCGGCACGGCCCCATGCAATGTATAGGCCACTTGCGGTTCATTTGCGGCAAGTGCGGTAACCGCGGTTGCCGCAAGTGAACCGCAAGTGGCCTATACATTGCATGGGGCCGTGCCGCAGTTGCGCCGCAAGTGCTGTGCGGCAAGTGCGGTTTTTTCACCGCAACTGCCATTTTAAAAAGGAAGCCATTTTAGAGCAAGTGAACCGCAAGTGGCCTATACATTGCATGGGGCCGTGCCGCAATTGCGCCGCAAGTGCTGTGCGGCAAGTACGTTTTTTTCACCGCAACTGCCGTATACACACACACCCATACACACCCATACACATACAGTACACACACACATACCGGTACACACACATACCCACCCATACACATACAGTACACACACACATACACACACATACACACACACACACACACACACACACACAACACACACACCCCCATGTTTATATAGTACACACGTGTCATTACGGTACCTGTTTTCGCCGGATCACTTTCGTTTTCCTCTGCGGTGCTGGGTGACGATTCCTCAGGGCTGGGCAGCCAATCACAGGTCGCGCTGGGCAGAGATCGGCGGGGCACAGCAAGTTAGGCTGTGATTAACCCCATGATCTCCGGACCAGCGGCTGCACCCGGGGGACAGAAGGAGCCTGGACGGCAGCGTACAGTAAGCCTGCGGCAACCTAAAGGGAGGCCTGCGCCCCCCCCCCCCCGTAGGTGGCCTTACATTTCCCCGCGACCCCCCCCGAAAGTGGCCTTACAATCGGGGGGTGCCTTACATTAGAAACCCCTGGGCACCCCCCTACCCTGCCTTACTTTCGGGGGGGTCTTACTTTCGGGGAAACAGGGTATATATCTTAAGGTTACAAGTCCACCTCCAAAGATCTTGATGTTCCTTTGTCCACGGTGTGCAACATAATCAAGACATTTTTAACCCACGGCACTGTAGATATTCTTCCCGGTCATGGACGGCAGAAAACGAATGATGAAAGTTGCAACGAGGTATAGTCGAGATAGTGGGTAAGTAGCCCCTATCATGCTCCAAAGAAATTCAAGCTGTCCTGCAAGGTCAGCGCAAACTATCCATCCACATGTGAATTTAAGGAGATCCTATCAAATTGTCCTGCAGGCGCAGGGTACAACAGTGTCAGTGCGAAATGTCGACATTTGAATAAAACACTATGGAATAGACTCCAGGAGGACCTCAATGCTGACACAGACATAAAAAAGGAGATTTTTGGGTACTCACCGTAAAATCCTTTTCTCTTAGCCTCAAATTGGGGCACTCAGGACCATGGGTGTTATGCTGCTGTCCACTAGGAGGCGACACTAGGCAGAATCTGGAAAAGATTAACAGTGGCTCCTCCTCTGCAGTATACAGCCCTGGAGCAGGCCCCAGCATAGCCCAAGGAGGCCCCCACAGCATGCGCAGAGTGTGCCTTAATACCGTCCAGAATAGGTACATTTTTGAGCCTGTAGGCATCTTGAATAGTGGCCTTAATCCACCTAGCCAAAGTAGCTTTTGCTGATGGCATGCCTCTGCGGCTGCCTTCTGTCAGAATGAACAGCGAATCAGACTTCCTGAATGGCACTGTTCTAGACACATATACACGCAGTGCTCTGACAACCTCTCAACTTCAACCAGGCATCCCCAAAAGTGGGGGCCAAGGAAGGAGCATGCTGGTAGTCTCATCAGAGACCCACTTTTCTTCCTCTTGAAGTAAAAATTAAAAAAAAAAAAAATTGAGGAAAAACAAAACCTTAGTGTTCCTCCTAACGACACTAAGCAAAAACTGGTTAAGGCAGTGCCTGCTCCAGGGGTGTATACTGCAGAGGGGGAGCCACTGTTAATCTTTTCCAGATTCTGCCTAGTGTCGCATCCTAGTGGACACCAGCATAACACCCATGGTCCTGTGTCCCCCAATGGGCCGAAGGAGAAAAAAGCTAGACTGCAGTTTGCTAAAATTTATGTGAGAAAACCTAAATTCTTCTAGGATAGCATCTTTTGGACAGCTGAGACTAAAATAGAGCTTTTTGGTAAAGCATCATTCTACTATTTACCGAAAATGTAATGAGGCCTACAAAGAAAAGAACACAATACCTACAGTCAAACATGGTAGAGGTTCAAAGATGTTTTGGGGCTGTTTTGCTGCTTTTGGCACTAGGGGCCTTGACTGTATGCAAGGCATCACGAAATCTAAAGTTCACCAAGGGATTTTGGGTCGCAATGTAGTGCCCAGTGTCAGAAAGCTGGGTTTGTTTCCTGGATCATGGGTCTTTCAGCTGGACAATGACCCAAACATACTTCAAGAAGCACCAGAAATAAATGGAACCAAAGTGCTGGAGAGTTCTGACATGACAGAAAATGAGTCCAGATCTATGTCCCATTAAACACATGCGGAGAGATCATAAAATTGCTGTTGTGAGAAGGTGCCTTCAAATATAAGAGATCCAGAGCAGATTGCAAAAGAAGAGTGATCCAAAACTCCAGTAGAGAGATGTAAGAAGCTTGTTGATGGTTATAGGAAGCGATTGATTGCAGTTATTTATTCCAAAGGGTGTGCAACTAAATATTAACTTGAAGTTGACAACAGTTTTATACACCCCTTTTTGGGGGTTTTGTGTGAAATTATGCCCAATTGGCTTTTTTCCTTTGTCTTATTCCAATACAACCAAAGGAAATAAACGTGTATAACAATATAGGTAAAATGTATTAATTTTCTGGAAGAAATACAGTATTTTTCGCTTTATAAGATGCACTGGATTATAAGAAGCACCCCAAATTTAGTGAAGAAAAAGAGGGAAAAAAATTATTTTAATGTTCAATGGTGTCCATCTTATAATGCCAGTGCCCGTCTTACAAATCATATATATTTCCCTCATCCTGGGATCCATATATAACCCCCATCCTGGTACATGGCCCACTTATCCCGGATAAGGTTCCCTCATCATGCATATGGCCTCCTGTGCTGCTGGCGCACACATTACCCCCCTGTGCTGCTGGCACTCACATAGGCCCCCTGTGCTGGATAGGCCCCCTGCTGGCGTGCACACAGTAAAATAACAAACGCTGTTACTCACCTCTCCGTTACTCGCTCCTTGCTCCCAGCTCAGCAGTGTCTTCCTGCATCTCTCCCGGGCATTGGATCATGTCACTGAGGCCTACAGTGATGGCTCGAGTATAAGCCAAGGGGGGCTTTTTCAGCATAAAAATGTGCTGAAAAGTTGGCTTATACAGGAGTATATATGGTACTTTGAATATGGCAAGGTTTCTTGCAGCACATAAATGCAGTAATATTCAATATAATACATAGCAGTCACTAGGCTGCCATCTGCAGGCCCATTACCATACTGCAAAACATATTAGTAAAAGTACAGACCACATCAGAGAGCAGTGCCAAAGCCAAGTGAAGTGTCATTATTATTGTGGCTCTCCTGCCCCATCTTAAATTTAATCAATAGGATTCAGACTCCTCAGACATTGCTTGGTTGGATGACTGTACATCTCAGCGAGCAAACCGCTTCTCTCCAAGGCCAATGTAGGATAGAGAAGGAGAGAATAAAGTGGCATTTTAAAGGGACTGTCAGCACAGAAAGACTGTTCAAACTAAGCACAGACACTTGGTACTTTATAGCGGGGCTATTATTATACACCTTCCCACCTGCTCGTTGTTCATCTATCTCCTCCCTCCTTTGGCTCTATGAAGCCAGAGCCATAAGTCAACAAAGTGGGGAGGGTGGAGACAGAAGGAAAACAAGCAGGAGGCAATGTGCACTTAAATACTTGGCTCCGCAATTGTCCAATTCAAGTACGCGCCTGGTACTTGGTTTGGACAGTCATTCTGTGCTGACAGAGTCCCTTTAGCTGCACATCAATCATGTGTTTCTTGTCCCCATATAGATAACAGACCTGGGTCTAAAAAAATACACCCACAGCATTCACTGAAGAGACAGAAGTGTGATCTCAATCAACGCTGGGATGAATCATTTTCCCAGATGAAGTTATAAAAGGGCTTCATACTGATGGATGTTCCATATATCAGATTATTGTACCGCTGTATGTGACAAGAAGGACATTGGGCCGAACTGCTCATTTCTGTACAACAAATGATAACATGTAATATTGTAACGCACCTTTGTTGAGGCCAGGTCCACTCTACCGCAGGCCTTCTCCTCTCTGGCTATGTACTGCATACTTTTTTCTGCTAAAATATCCTTTTCCACAGTCTTTTTAGAGGCGACAATGTTAGCTTTGAGTGCTGGTGGGGAAGCCCGAAGGGTATTCCCTGGAAATATGGAAATTATATGAGTACAACACAAAATGGTTCAAACAAAAACAGGGTAAATTAGTATAATTATACGTTGGCAAAAATTAACTATAGCCGGTTACACACTACTGTTTTTCGGTATCCGTGTGAATCCGGCATAAACTGGATACACCCGCATCAGTTTTCGGACCCATTGCCTTTCAATAGGGCAGCAGGCCAGTTCTGTACGGTGTCCCCTGATCTGGGTGTCCACAGTTTTTTCACTGATACCGAAAACACATTTTGGAGAGATTTTGGTGTCCGTTTCAAAACTGTGGACACCCGGATCTGGGGCATTACAGTTTAAATTAGAATGTGGCTCTATGGAACCCGGATCGGGCGAAATCCAGATCTCTGTGGATTCGGACATCAGATATGGGTTTTTGGACTGAGCATGCCCAGAGCCCAGTTGCTGCCCAGAGCCCAGTTGCAAATGGCACACTAGTGGGCGTGTAATTTACAACTGTATCAAGCTAAAAAAGGTACACATCCAGATGCAATGGGATGCTCATACAGCGATATTATCACTGACCCGAGAGACTGATCAGTGATAATATTGGTGCAGGTGCAGACAGTTGCATCACATTTTACAATTGAGGGGAATCTGGGGGGAATGTAGGTTTACCTGCACTACCCCAGATTAAAAAAAATGGTGCTGTGAAACCAGCCTAACACATTGACCCCAAATATGTCAATATGACTACAGGTAGCCCTAATATTTCAAGATCATTAAACCAGCAAGTCAGAAAGGATTTTTAACTTCTCTATCATTTTCATATGACCCCAGCTACCCAGCATGTGATCTGCATACCAAACAGCTCCATATATTTGTTTCCTAGACTCAGATTGTTGCGTCGTGTATCATTTTCACCTGTAGTCACAGCCAATTTTAATGCCAGCTATAAACATTAAAAAGTTTGAATTTTTGCATCTAAAGTGAATCTGTCAGCTCGTTTTTACCCCCTATCTTATCACTATCTGCCCGTACACCTTGCTAGGTCATCTCTAACCATCCCTCTCTGAGCTAAAACCGCAATACAATGCTTGAGAAAAACTATTAACTTACATTTTCCTATGGTAATGAGGCATCCAGGCTATGTCTGTAGACTGACATGGACGGTCTTAAGGTCTCCATTCTCACTCCCCTCGCCGCTGTAATCACACCCCGGCTGGGCGTCATCATTCCTTCTCCTGTTCTCCTATTTTGAAATTCCTGCCTCCTTCTTGCAGTATCACGTGCAGCCGGACGTCATTTCCAGTCCAGTGAATTTTGGGGGCTTATCAGGTGTATGGCTAGGCTTAAATATGCGCCACTGCGCATGCACCAGAGCCGTACTGTACAGCCCATAAACCCGCACAAAGTGCAGGACCGGAACTAACGTTCTGGCTCTGCGTCATACTATGAAGAGTAGGCAGGATTTTCAAAATAAGGGGCGCGCAAGATAAGGAAAGATCACGCCCAGCGGTGCATGATAAGAGCAGCGAAGGGGGAAGAATGGAGACCCGGAGACCACCCATGTCAGTCTATGGACGTAGCCTGGATGCCTCAATACCATAGGAAAATGTAACTTAATAAATCGTTTTTCTCAAGCATTGAGTTGCAGTGTTAGCTCACAGAGGGATGGCTAGGGATGTGCTAGCAGAGTGCAGGGACAGGTAGGATAGTGGGTAAAAACGAGCTGACAGATTCCCTTTAACTTCAGCAAGATCAGTGGCCATCTCATACTCATGGGGCCTCACAACACTGTCTGTTGGCAAAAAGTGAAGAACGTAAAGCAGCAATAAGGACTGTGCTCCATTTCAGACAGCCCCTACACATGACAATACACAATATAGGGTGACAAGATAACTGGCACTTAAATGTCTTAAAACATAGAACAAAAATTCTATTTACCCTCCACTTTTCTGAAAACAGGTAGCGCTTCAGCCTGCTGCTGCAGCAGATTGCTAGACGTGCCATCTTCTGGTACCTTACTGGATCCGGATACACCACAACAGTTCTGCTGCTTGGACTCAGGCAATGTATCTGAGCAAGTTTTGAAGTTCGTTTCCATAGGAAACATACATATCGGCTCCTCCTTCAAAGTGTTTTCGTTTATAGTCCTTTGTGAGAGAAGTGTGGATTGCAGTGCAGATTCTTTTGTACCCAGATCATCTGGGTTTGCTAAGTTTTTTTGGTTACCCGTATCAATGTGGTCTACAGAAGTAAAGTCTGTCCACCTCTCTGCTAGAGTCTCACTACAGATAGAGTCATCTGGAGAGGGAGGCTGCATGTCACCAATCAACTGGAGGTTTGCATCACAAGTTGAAGCATTGCTGGATGCACTACTTGGCTTCTGCTTTATGCTGTAATACACAGAGCACTTGTGCTTCTTCTGGGACTGGCTGTATACGGCTGGCACTCTCTTGGATACATTCTGGCTTCGGACTGGTGGTGCAGTAACAGCTAAGTATCCCTTCCCTTTCCCTTTATCTGGGGGACTGGAAGAGTCTGTAAAACTCTTACAGCTGCTTCTGCAAGGGGAGAACACAAATGCATCAGAAGGGACATCCAGTGATAATAAACTGTATAAAATATATTATAGATATTCTGAGACATTCAGCAAACGTTTATGGCAGGCACAAAATTTACAGAGTAATCTTTAGGGCAGCTCTAAATCTTGGAGTTAGCGCAATAAAACAAACTGCTAGAAAATAATTCTAAGGTTTACAAAATGAACGATTAGTTTGGAAAAGGTGCACATTTTACACACATTTCGCCCTTTGCTCGGTCTCCGCACTGAGACTTGAGATCCATAGGGAAGATCAATTTTCCCCAATACACTTTCTTCGCAGTATGTAGGAATATCCTCAGATCTCCTCAGATGGCTGCACTGTAATATGCCACAGATTTTTTTCATTATGAGGGTTGAATAAAAATTAATGCCTCCACCGTCGTAACTGGTGAGCAGATGGCAGCACTGGTATGCGGCAGATACTGGAATGTTCAGTACACTCTCCTCTACAGCTCCAGGTAGCAGAAAGCCTCATTAATGACCGGTTGTGTTGTTAAAGTGTAAAGAATGAAATCCTGCGCAGACTGTTAGTCAATGCAATTTAAGCAACATACTGTTGTTAAATTCTTGACAACAGAAGGTGTCAGTCAAAGAAAATTTATCAGAGACAGCAAGCCATTTATGGTGAGTGTGTTAATGTGAGCACTGAGAGTCATTGAGCCAGTAAGTTTAAAGATGGGTCCAAAATGAAAAGGGAAATGTTTTCCAGAAGCATGACAATGTGAGACCACACATTTCACATGCCACTACAGCAGAACTCCAGACTGAAGGTCACCACCGTACGGCATCCTACATACAGTCCAGATTTGGTGCAGTCTAACTCATCTGTTCCCAATAATGTAAGAAGGTCTGTGGGGACATCACTATGCAGCTGATGACGTTGTTGAGAGAACTGAGAGAGGATGGTTGCGGAAACAGAGTGTCAGCTTCTCCCGTGATGGCTTCAGAAAACTTGTTCATCATTGGCAGTAGGGCTGGGGCGTTGGTAAACCAAACCACCGACCCCGACTCCATGACTCAGACTCACTCATACATGGCTCATGTTTAAGTGATAAATTTATTGTAGTAAAATGGTAACATCAAGCATTTTAATCATTACGATACAATGATCAAGCTGTTTAGACAGAACATAAGAAAATTCAGCACGTTTTGCACTGAACTACTGCACTCAATTTATTATATATTATTGAAGTCAGTCTAGTTAATATGGACTCCACAGCCCTGGCAGAAGTGTATCCAATTGTGTAGTAAGTGGAAAAGTGAGTATCGGTAATTAAAAAGCACAGTCGACTTATTATTGTGTTTGAATTATCAAAATATTCCCATTGAAACTCAAGTTACGAAGGTGGAGGCATTACTTTTCATTCAACCCCTGAAGATCTCCTGACAATCTCAACAGCCACTGATGGAAAATTGTGTTCTGTAAAATTATCAAACATCAGGCGGGGTAGACTATTTCAATTTTCAGCCAGGAGAATATATAAACTGTGCTGACCCAGGATTGGATGACAAATGAGAACATTTAGAGAAGTCTAAATTTATACATTTTACAAACTAATATCCGATTTTTATGGACAAATACAATAGTTTACAGACTTACCTGTATGTTTCAGAGGTGAGTGTATCCACTGGGTTTGGGGAGTGCTGAGACGGGGAGCTGGAGCAGTTTCTATGTCTTAACTTTAAAAAATCTGTGAAAATATACTGGGCTTGCTGGATGGCAATCAGAACAACACCAAGGAGTGACAGACTGTAATAGAGAAGACCATCATTTACAAGATAACCGAAGAGCACAGTAAATGAAGCAATGTCAGTGAGGCTGGAAAGACAATTAGCGCAATAGAGTCTTATCCGGGGTGTAAAGTGACAAAAGGAAATTGGTGGTGCTCATCTTAGACACAACTACTTCTCAGAGCTGGAAATGGCTGCTGCAGACCCACATGGAGTAAACATCAGTTGTGGAAAAGAAAAGGTTGAACCTGCGCTGCCCGTTGATGGCAAGACATCACAGACTCAGACAAGAGTTAATGTCTATGTGTTTCAGAGTTACCTACCTCCATCAGGAGAGATCATAATAACAGATGGGTCCTGATGGAGTTTGACAGCGCTGAAATGCAAAGTCTTTTACTCACTCTCCAGGATTTGAGGTCTTCTCATCAATGGTAGAACAGGTTAATCCTTTCCTCTCCACAACTAGTGTGGAGGAGTGGGCATAACAGAGAAGATAAGGACAAACTTTTCTGTTAAACTCTTACTGCCAAAGCCTGTTCTAATCATTCTGACAAAACCAAATCTGACAATTCTGACTGATATTTTCGGTATTATATTTTTAATTTTTGCAATAGTAAAAGGAGAAAATAGATCACTCGAATTGTGCAATTTCTCCTGGAAACAGGCTAAAAAAAAAGGAGTGCTAACTGATTGAGTGCAGATGTGGTCAGAATAGACTCTGGATGGCATGTTAAATTTTAAGAGCCCTAAGGTAACAAAACAGCAAGAAACACCCCCCTTCCCACAAGTGAAAACTACACCAGGAGAAAAAGAACCATCCAATTGATGAGCAATCCAGTCAATCACACACAGGGAGGCGGCAAGGTGTGTCAGTTCAAGCCAGGACCTTTCAGAACACCGTACCTGCATGATCTCACTGCCATTATATGGCCTATGGTCATCATGGAGAACACTGGCACAATGCGATTACAATCGCAATGGGCCGAGCAGTGCAAAGCTGGAGCCCTCTCCTACTAGTAAGCAGATCGCAGCTGTCACTATTGATAACATCATCACAGGGGTTAAACGCCCTAGATTGGAATTCGCACCAATCGTTGGTACCCACAGATGATTTTGCTGACTCTGCTAATGAGCTGGCACGATCATCGCACCATAAATGTATGGCAGTTTGGGGAAACAAATTCCTCGCTGAACCGTACATGTATTGATGATTTCTGTACAACACAAGAAATTCCTCATTATATCTCACTAGCATAAAAACAACAGGAGCATCTACCTGACGAAGAGAACAGTAAGTTTCCAAAAAGACTCTTCCCAGCTGGGTCCTGGGACTCCATCAGCACACAGAGGTAACAAGTGATGAGGTAGAGTCACGTTGAGGGTAAATCGAAACTCCAGCTTGGAAGCACTTACGAGTGTTAACTCCCGTATTACCCAGGAGGATGTGAAATCTGGAATAAAGCTGTAAATATACAGACAAAACACATTCAGACATCAACACAGGCATTACAGGCAAACACGAATACCAAGTGGTTCATTTTAATCAAATGTTTAGTGCTCCATCTTACTAATGGAGCTTGGTATAAGCATCCCTTCAAAAGATGACCAACATATTCTGCAGGAAGCAGAAATAAAGCTGAGGAAGAAAAAAAACTTCCCTTATGAATCCCCCAATGTTACAGTTTTGATGCTTCTTGGGTGCACAGCTGACCTCCACTTTCACAAACTCAGAAAGCGTAGATAGCACATTCATTTGAATTTAAATATCACATTTTCATTATAAGAATTAATTTAAGAGGCATAAAAATACATTCACCATAGGTAACAGACTTTTTAATTCAAGTGGATGAGTTGTCCACCCTTTCGAAGTTTAGGGTCTGCAAAGTAATGGGCACGTGCACAGATTTAAGGATTGTATATGCACAGATTCACACCGTGATGTGGGAAGCCTTGTAAAAAGATTGCAATATTGTCATGACCAAAAGTGTTGGCACCCTTGAATTTGTACCAGAAAAAGAAGAATTTTGTGTACTTACCGTAAATACTTTTCTCTTAGCCTCTAATTGTGGGACACAGGACCATGGGTGTTATGCTGCTGTCCACTAGGAGGTGACACTATGCAGAGTCTGTAAAAGATTAACAGTGGCTCCTCCTCTGCAGTATACAGTCCTGAGCAGGCACTACCTTAACCAGTTTTGTGCTAAAGCAGTAGGAGAAACTTAGCATAGACAACTGTGTAACAATGCCTGTAGTAAGGCAACTATATACCACCTGTTTGCAATGAGGTAACTATGTAAAAACTCAAGAACATTCAGAGAACTGACACATGGCCCAAAATGGGCTACAGGGCAGGCACTGTGTCCCCCAATTAGAGGCTAAGGGTATGTGCCCATGGACGGTTCTGCATCTTTGCAGACCGTCAGAAAACCGGTGGAGAATTGCAGAAACTGAGTTTTCTGACCTCAGCAGTGTCCCTCGTTTTTTTAGCGGTTTTTGAGCGGTTTTTGAGCGTTTATACAGCGTTTTATCGGCGGTTTTTCTTAGCGTTTTTATGACGGTTTTTTGTGCACTTGTAAGCTGGAACCGCTGGAAAAATGACCAAAAGAAGTCACTTGCTCTATCTTTGAAAACCGGTGGAAAACCGGTGAAGAAAGTGGAAAGGAGACAAAAAAAAACATTGTAATGTGCACAGCGTTTTCTAAAAGCCATTGACTAGCATGTTAATCCAACCGCTGGTTAGGATTAACATAAATTAACATAAAACTCGGCGGAAAACGCCGACGGACAACGCTAAAAAACAGCCCAAAAAACGTCCAGTGGGCACATACCCTAAGAGAAAAGGAATTTACGATGAGTACACAAAATTCTTCTTTTCTTGTTCGCCTCATTGGGGGACACAGGACCATGGGACGTCCTAAAGCAGTCCCTGGGTGGGAATAGCTACAGAACGACCCTTGGTTAAAAACAGGCCCCTACAAGTGTGCTACTGCGGCTTGCAGGACCCTTCTACCCAGACTTGCATCTGCTGATAACTGGGTATGGACACTGTAGTGTTTTGTAAACATGTGTAGTCTAGTCCAAGTGGTCGCCTTACACACTTCTTGAGCCGACACCTGGTGTCTAATAGCCCAGGACGCCCCTACCGCACGGGTGGAATGTGCCTTGATACCGGAATAGGTACATGTTTGAGCTGGTAGACCTGTTGAATAGTGGATTTGATTCACTTAGTCACAGTAGCCTTTGCAGCTGGTATGCCTTTGCGGCTGCCTTCTGTCAAAATGAAAAGAGAATCTGACTCTCGAAATGGGGCTCTGCTAGACACATAGATACGCAGTGCCCTGACCAGGTCTAGCGTATGCAGAGCTTTTTCAATCCGATGCACCGGCCGCTGGACACAGTGATGGCAGAGAAATGTCTTCATTGATATGGAAAGCAGACACTACCTTTGGAATAAAAGATGGTACTGTGCGTAGTACGACCTTATCCTGGTGAAATACCAGGAAAGGTGATCTACAAGAGAGTGCTGACAGTTCTGACACCCTGCGGAGAGATGTGATTGCTACCAGAAAAACCACTTTGTGAGATAAGAGGTTTGAGCTCAATCTCCCTAATGGGCTCAAAAGGTGGGTTCTGCAACAATGACAACACTAAGTTGAGATCCCACGTATCTAGCGATGTTCGGTATGGTGGAATCAACCGGGCGATCCCTTAAAGAAAGGTCTTGATCTGCGTTTTTTCCGCTATGCGTTGTTGAAACAGCACTGAGAGCGCTGAAACTTGGCTCTTTAGCGAACCTAGAGACGATCTGTTATCCAGGCCCGACTGCAAGAAATCAAGCACCATAGGTAGTGAAAATGGTAGGGGCTCCTGATTTCGTGATGCACACCAGGAAAAGAAAGCTTTCCAGATGCGATAATAATTCTATGCTGGAGCCAGCTTTCGCGCTCTGATCATGGTCCGAATGACCTCTTGTGAGAAACCTGCGTTATTCAACATCCAGGTTTCAAGGGCCATGCTGTCAATTTTAGCGCTTTTGAATTCTGGTGGAAGAACGGGCCTTGCGACGATTTGGCAGTCGCCATGGCACACCTGCCGTGAGCTGGACGATGTCTGGGTACCAAGCGTGTCTGGGCCAGTCTGGCGCGATGAGGATGACTGGCACCCCTTCTTCTCTGATTTTCCGCATCACTCGGGGCATCAGCTGCAGAGGCGGAAATATGTATGGGAGTTGGAACTGTGTCCAATCCTGCACTAGAGCATCCGCCCCTATCAACTGTGGATCTTGAGACCTGGCCATGAAATTGAGCTGTGATGCCATGAGCCGTGATGCCATGAGGTCTACATCAGGATTCCTCCAGCGCTGGCAAATTTGTTGAAACGCGTCGGGATGCAGGGACCACTCTCCTGAATCCACGCCCTGGCAACTTAGGTAGTCTGCTTCCCAATTGTCTACTCCTGGAATGTGTAATGCTGACAGGACTGATCCCACCAATTCCGCCCAGTGAAGGATGTGTCGTACCTCCTCCATTGCGTTGACACTGCGGGTTCCTCCCTGGTGATTGAACAATGCCACGGCCGTGGCATTGTCTGCTTGAATTGTGAGCTCCCGTCAGGTACCGGTGAAATGCTTGTAATGCTAGGTAGATGGCTTGCATCTCTAGGATGTTGAACGGCAGACGTGATTCGTCTGTCGACCATTTTCCCTGAACTCTGTGATGCAAGTACACTGCTCCCCATCCTGTGAGGCTTGCATCTGTGGTCAGAATTTTCCACTGCGCCGGGAAAAAAGATTTTCCCCCTTGTCAGTGACCCTGGCTGGAGCCACCAATGCAGCGACTGTTTGGTCGCCTTCGATAGACGGAACCTCTTGTCTAGGGAAAATGTGCTCTTGTCCCACTCCTTGAGAATGGCCAGTTGAAGACCCCTGAGATGTAGCTATGCAAACGGCATCGCTTCTATCGCTGCTACCATCCTGCCCAGAACTCTCATGGTAAACCTGAAAGATCGAGGGGCAGGGCGCAGTAGATCACGAACCCCCCGACGGATCGCTTGTGCTTTTTCTAATGGAAGTATCACCAGCCCCTTGGCAGTGTTGAACTGCATGCCTAGGAAAACTAGTGATTGACTTGAGATTGGAGATGACTTTTCTAGGTTGACTAACCAGCCGAATGTTTGTTACGTGTTTACCGTGACAGCGATGCTGCGTTCGCAAGTCTTGAAGGTATGAAAGAACAACTATCCCTTCGGAATGTAGAATGGTCATGACCGCCGCCATGACCTTGGTGAATACTCTGGGCGCCGTGGCCAGGCCAAATGGCAGAGCCACGAACTGGTAGTGATCCTGACCTATAGCGAAGCGCAGAAAAGGAGAATTTTGTGTACTCACCGTAAATTCCTTTTCTCTTAGCCTCTCATTGGGGGACACAGGACCGTGGGTGTTATGCTGCTGTCCACTAGGAGGTGACACTAAGTATACTTCTGAAACAAGAAAACAGTGTGGCTCCTCCCCTGCAGTATATACACCCTGGCTGACCTCAGCTTCACCAGTTTGTGAATAAAGCAGTAGGAGAAGCGCTAGCAGACATATATATAATGCAAATACACTTCAGTGAACTAAACTGTGTATAACAAAATTGAGACAATCAGAATTGAAATAACAAGAAAAGAGCCAATAGGCAACAGGGCGGGTGCTGTGTCCCCCAATGAGAGGCTAAGAGAAAAGGAATTTACGGTGAGTACACAAAATTCTCCTTTTCTCCTTCGCCTCATTGGGGGACACAGGACCGTGGGACGTCCAAAAGCAGTCCCTGGGTGGGAAATTAAACACATCCTGCCAATCTACAGGTGGGCAACCGCCGCCTGCAGAACACGTCTGCCCAGACTGGCCTCCGCCGAGGACTGGACATGAACATTATAATGTTTAGCGAATGTGTGAAGACTTGACCATGTGGCAGCCTTGCACACTTGCTCGGCAGAAGCTTGGTGCCGAATGGCCCACGAGGCCCCTACCGCCCGGGTAGAGTGTGCACGAAGCCCCGTCGGCACGGACTGGCCCCTGATTTGGTAGGCTTCGATGATCGTAGTCCTGATCCATCTGGCCAGAGTAGCCTTGGAAGCAGGCAGACCCTTACGAGGACCTTCCGGAAGAACAAACAGAGAGTCTGCCCTCCGAAAGGCCGCTGTTCGGGAAATGTAAAGGCGAAGAGCCCGAACCAAGTCCAGTGAATGCAAGGCCCTTTCCACTCGATGAGTCGGCGCCGGACAAAAGGAAGGCAGAATTATGTCCTCATTCAGATGAAAAGGGGACACCACCTTCGGAAGAAAAGACGGAACCGGACGCAAGACAACCCTGTCCTGGTGGAAGGACAGAAAAGGAGGCTTGCAAGACAGAGCCGCTAGTTCCGATACACGACGTATAGAGGTGATCGCAACCAGAAACACTACCTTCTGGGACAAAATACGTAGAGGAACCTCTCTGAGAGGTTCAAAGGGAGACCTCTGCAGAACGTCCAGGACTAAATTTAGATCCCATGTATCCAGGGGTCTCTTGTAAGGAGGGACGATTCGGGCGACTCCCTGTAAAAAAGTCCTGACCTGCGATCTGTTAGCTAGCTTGCGCTGGAAAAGTACGGACAAGGCAGAAATTTGTCCCTTCAAAGAAGCCAAAGAAAGACCTGAGTCAAGACCGGTCTGAAGAAAACCCAGAATGGCCGGCAGAGAGAACTGTAGGGGCGGTCGGCCCTGAGAATTACACCAAGAGAAAAAAGCTTTCCATGTACGATGGTAAATGCGGGCCGAAGAAGGTTTCCGCGCCCTTAGCATAGTTGCAATAACCTCTGGAGACAAACCGGCCTGGGCTAGAACCCAGGTTTCAACGGCCACGCCGTTAAACTCAGGGCCGATGATCTCTGGTGGAGGAGAGGGCCTTGTGAGAGCAGGTCTGGACGATCGGGCAGGTGCCAGGGAGAGTCGCCGATCAGACGCACCAGATCGGCGTACCAGGCGCGACGTGGCCAATCCGGAGCGATGAGGATCACCGACACACCTTCCGCCTTGATCTTCTTTACCACTCTGGGAGTCAGCGGCAGGGGTGGGAAGATGTAGCAGAGTCGGAACTGAGCCCAGGACTGAACTAGGGCGTCTGCTCCCAGCGCCCGAGGGTCGTGGCATCTGGCCATGAACGAGGGAACTTTGTTGTTTAGCCGCGAAGCCATCAGGTCCACCTCCGGAGTCCCCCACCTGAGGCATATCTGGTGGAAGACCTCGGGATGCAGACTCCATTCCCCTGAGGCGATGCCTTGGCGGCTTAGAAAGTCCGCCGCCCAATTGTCCACCCCGGGTATGTGGACCGCTGAGATCACCGATCTCGTGGATTCCGCCCACTGGAGAATTGGACGAACCTCGGACATTGCTCTTGTGCTGCGCGTGCCGCCCTGGTGGTTGACATATGCCACCGCCGTGGCATTGTCGGACTGGACTCGTATGTGACGTCCCGCCAGCAGATGATGAAAGTCCCGCAGGGCTAGAGAAATGGCACGGATCTCCAGTAAGTTGATGGGAAGCGAGGCCTCCTGACTGGTCCATCTGCCTTGAGTTGTGTGATGACGATAAATCGCCCCCCAACCCATCAGACTGGCATCGGTTGTAAGGACGTCCCACTTCACTGGTAGGAACGACCTCCCTGTCTGGAGAGAGAGAGGCCTGAGCCACCAGAGAAGAGACTGCCTCACCGGCGGAGGCAGTCGCAAGGTGCGATCCAGGGTGGCAGGGTTCCTGTCCCAGCCGGATAGGAGAGCTAGTTGCAGAGGTCTGAGATGCAACTGAGCAAACGGGACCGCCTCCATAACCGCCACCATCATTCCCAAAACCTTCATTCCGAAACGAAGGGAGTGTGGTTTTGGACGAAGCAGGGTCTTGACGCGCTGACGTAGAGACACGGCTTTTTGTCGCGGAAGAAGTATTAAGCCGCGGCGGGTATCGAACACCATGCCTAGAAAGGTGATGGTCTGGCTCGGGACCGGAGAGGACTTTGGTAGATTTAACAGCCAGCCTAGACGTACGAGGGTGTCTATGGTGATCTGAACACTCTCCTCGCAGTCTGTGAAAGATGGTGCCTTGATAAGAAGGTCGTCTAGATAAGGTAACACCATGACTCCCCTGGAGTGTAACACTTTCATGACCGCGGCCATGATTTTCGTAAACACCCTGGGGGCCGTCGCGAGTCCGAACGGTAAAGCCACGAATTGAAAGTGGTCTTGACCTATTGCGAAGCGTAGGAATCTCTGATGAACGTGGCAAATGGGAATGTGTAGATACGCATCTTTGATGTCGATCGATGCGAGAAATTCCCCTTGGTCCATCGATACTATGATGGATCTCAACGATTCCATGCGAAAGTGACGCAGTTTGATGGACCTGTTGAGGAGCTTGAGGTCTAGAATTGGCCGAACTGACCCGTCCTTCTTGGGTACCACAAACAGGTTTGAATAGAACCCTGTGTATCGTTCTGATTGAGGAACTGGGACAATGACCCCTGCCATCCGGAGAGAGTCGACGGCCGTGAGAAAAGCGCGAGCCTTCGCTGGGGATTTTGGAAGAGAAGACGGGAAAAAACGATCGGCCGGACGTGATCGGAACTCTATGGCATAACCGGAAGAAATCACCTCCCTGACCCAGTTGTCGTCTACGACAGCGAGCCAGGTGTCCCGAAAAAGAGAGAGACGGCCGCCTACTCGGGAGGGATTTTCCGGAAGGGAGAAAGAGTCAGGAGGAAGGAAATCTTTGAGGACGGGATCCCTTGGGTCTTGGCTGCCTAGAGCGAGTCTGCCAGGCAGTCGTAGATCTTTGTGGGGGCTGAAAGTTCCTGTCTCTCCGAGGGGATCTGTTCGTGGCCTGAGAGG
The DNA here is from genome assembly GCA_033576535.1 of Allobates femoralis. Lineage (NCBI taxonomy): Eukaryota > Metazoa > Chordata > Amphibia > Anura > Aromobatidae > Allobates > Allobates femoralis. The sequence goes on from JARQOC010000003.1 coordinate 177,014,124, forward strand.
GGCGGGAGACCGACCATCCAAAAGAGTTGCGAAAGGATCGAAACCGAGTCTGTTGGCGTCTAAAGGGAGGCCGTTTTGGCTTGTGTTGCGGGAGGGACGTGCTCTTCCCTCCCGTGGCATCTGAGATTAGCTTGTCCAGCTTTTCCCCGAAGAGGCGTCCGCTGAGATATGGTAGACTTGTTAGGGACTTTTTGGAAGCAGAATCTGCTTTCCATTCGCGGAGCCAGAGTGCCCTGCGGATGGTAATAGCATTAGCTGCCGCAACGGCCGAACAGCCAGCGGCGTCGAGTGCTGCGTGAAGCATATATTCCGCTGCGATGGAAATCTGGTTAGCCATGTTGGAGCCTTCTGGGGACTGTGATGTATTACGAAGAGAGCTTGCCCAGGAAACAACTGCTTTGGCCACCCACACTGAGGCAAAGGATGGAGCTAAAGCTGAACCGGAAGCCTCAAAAATCGAGCGAGCCAATTGCTCGACCTGGCGGTCAGTGGGGTCCTTAATAGATGATCCATCTGGAAGGGAAAGGAGAGTGCGCGTGGCCAGCCTAGAGACTGGAGGATCGACCTGAGGGGAATCTGCCCAGTCCTTACTGACGGCGGGGGGAAAAGGGTAACGAGAATCCATGCTCTTTCTGTTGCCAAAGCGCTTGTCAGGACGAGTCCTGTGTTTGTTCACCAGTTCCTTGAACTCATGATGATCAGAGAAACACTTGTGCGGGCGCTTCGCTCGCTTAAAAGATATCACGGACTCTGGGGTGTCTGCCGTATCGCTAGTAACATTCAGCGTCTGATTAACTGCTGAGATCAGATCCTGAATCATAGCCTGGGTATCAGGGTTGTCCAAGTCAAGGGACAGGTCCTGATCTGAGTCCGAATCATAAGGGGCATGGAGAGACGGGGAGCCGGTTTCCTGTCCCCGGGATGGGGAACCCTGAGAACTTCCCGAAGAGGAAGGAGGGGGATTCCTGTGTGCTCTCTTACGAGTAGGAGCCTGATGAGAAGGAGAAGACTCCCCTTCTGGGTCCCTGGTACTAGATTCGTGAACCTCTGTATTGACCGGCTCTGACTCAGGGGGCCCTGAGGGGTCTGGAGAGGGTCGGGCCTGCAGAACCTGAAGAAGGGTCGAGGTCAGCCTTTCCATGGACTGAGACATGGACTGAGTCAAAGACTGAGTTAGGAACGCTGCCCATTCTGGGGTGGCGTGAGGGTTACCGGCCGCAGCAGGGGCAGCGGGCACAGAAGAGGCCTCAGGGGCTGAGGAGGCTGCAACCACAGGCTCCGTACTAGATAATTCACAGGCCTGGCAAAGAGGGGTTGAATGACCGCTGGGCAGCTGTGTTTTGCAGGTGGTGCAGAAGGAGTAGAAGGTCGCCAGCTTAGGGCCCTTCCTGTTACCTTTGGTGCTCTGCATCGTCTCAATAGGTCACTGGAGGCACTAATATAACAATATACAGGCAGGGTGCAGAACTGCTGGGAGAAATCCACAGATGAGAATGGCACAGCAGGCTTGCTGTGCCTCTTACCCTCCTAATGGACCGCCAGCCAGGTCCAGTGTCCCCCTGAGGCGTCCCACGTGCAGAGATGGCGGGAGCAGCACAGCGATGTGGGGAAAATGGCGCGCAGGTAAGCTCGCGATGAGCGAGAAGCGCCAAGGAGCCGCGGGATCCCGCCTCCTATGATGCAGGGAAATGGCGCGCAGGTAATCTCGCGATGAGCGAGAAGCGCCAGAGTCGCAGGGACCCGCCTCTTCTGATGAGGCCGGGAGATTCTCCCGGCCGAGTGACGTCAAAGAGGGCAGCGACGGAGGCGGCGACGGAGGCGGGCGGTGGGCGTTACTAGTATGAAGGCCGCAAGCCGGGGGCTAAAGTAGAAGCTTGCGGCCGACAAGCAGCGCGCATTGGCGCGGAAGACCGGGACACAGATCCGGGATATGGAGGGCGACATGGACGGAGGAGCATTAGTCTCAGGGGCGACGGGGGGGGGCACATGAAGAACAAAAATGTAGAGACACAAAGATAAAAGAACATGCAGGGTCCGGAAGGAGCCCTGTGTACCTCGTGACGGCTCCTCAACCCAAGTGCCCCGGCAGGGGAATGGGGAGGGCATGCTGGCAGCTCGACTCATAATCCACGAAGAATATGAGGAGGTGACTGTGACCTGGCGTCCATCTCCTTGGAGGTTGCATCTCAAGGTGAGAACTCATTCTTGTAGGGGAGATTCCCTCCACTGGTTGTCCTTGATCAGATAGACGGAGGACAAGAATTTTCAAAGAAAACGCCGGTCTGGGGAGGACAGGGAGATCGGAACGCAAAGGAACCGTCGCCCTGTTCCCTATCCCACGTGGCAGAAGGGGGTACGTGGAGGTGACACTCCGCGTTCCCGTCCGTTGTTGGTTCTGGGGAAATCGGTATGCGAAGATACCGTCGCCCCATATAATCCTTTGTGGTAGAAGAAAAAATAAAAATAAAAATCTAAACTAATATGTTGTAGTATTGTGGTCCGTGGACCGCATCTACCTCCTAATGAGACACTAAGCTAAAACTGGTGAAGCTGAGGTCAGCCAGGGTGTATATACTGCAGGGGAGGAGCCACACTGTTTTCTTGTTTCAGAAGTATACTTAGTGTCACCTCCTAGTGGACAGCAGCATAACACCCACGGTCCTGTGTCCCCCAATGAGGCGAAGGAGAAATCTTTGATATACAGACGCGATCAGGATATGCAGGTATGCATCTTGTATGTCTATGGAAGAGAGGAACTCTCCTCGTTCCATGGATGTGATTATGAACCAGAGAGACTCCATGCGGAATTGTCGAATGTGAACAAATTGGTTCAGCTGTTTCAAGTCCAGCACGGGTCTTACCCTGCCTACTTTTTTGGGGTACTATAAACAGGTTGGAGTAAAACCCCTGAAACTGTTCTGCTGCTGGCACTGGTACAATGACTTTTGTTTGTAACAGCGAGTCGACTGCCTGAAAAAATGCTAGAGCCTTGTCTTGCGTTTTTGGTGGAACTGATAGGAAAATACGCTTGGGCGATAGGGACGTAAACGCTATTTTGTAGCCGGAGGAAACCAGCTCTTTTACACATTTCTCTTCTATAATGGGCAGCCAAATTCGCTATAAGCGTAAAAGTCTGCCGACTACCTGAGAGGCGTCTTTTGATACTACTGAGTCACGCTGAAGCAGATTTACTGGGCTTAAAGCCCTTAGGCTTTGACAGCCGTGCCTTTGACTGCCATGCCTTATCTGTTCGCCACGTAGAGACATCTCACGCCCAAACCAGAGATCGGTTCCACGTCTGCTGTGATCTCGACGCGGTCCATCCGGACGAATTCTGGAAGGAACGAAATCGAATCTGCTGACGACTATTAAAACTTCCCTTTGACTTCTGCTGGGGAAGAGACGTGCTCTTACCCCCTATGGCATTTGAAATCATCGTACCCAATTTCTCATCGAACAGCCGTCCACTGAGATATGGCAGATGTGTGAGCGACTTTTTGGAAAGTACATCAGCTTTCCATTCTCTTAACCAAAGGGCACGCCTGATTATGATAGTGTTTGAAGCCACTACGGCCGCACAATTCGCAGAGTGTAACACCGCATGCATTAAATAATCTCCTATACCGACATCTGTAGCGCCTGCTCCATCAGTTCTACATCTGCTGATTGGAGGGCAGTATGCAATTGGGTTGCCCAGGTCTTGATGGCCTTGGCTGCCCAGACTGACGCGAATGTCGATGCTAATGAAGCCCCTGTAGCTTCAAAAATTGAACGTGCCATCTGTTCTACCTGACGATCCGTTGCATCTCTCATAGATGAACTGTCTGGTAGCGACAGCAGCGTCTGGGCTGCTAGTCTAGACACAGGTGGGTCTACCTCAGGTACATCAGCCCAGTTTTTGGTGACGTCCTGTAAAAACGGATAATGAGCCTCTAGTGAATAGCTATTGACGAATTTCTTTTCTGGATGTAATCGATGTTTTTCTATAATTGCTTCGAACTCGGGATGATTAGAAAAACACTTGTGTGCTCTGGCATATCAGGAGTAGGGGCCGATATGTTTAGCATCTGATTGATATACGTGATTACATCCTCAACCAGTGTTGTGGTGTCTGGAGCATCTAGATCTATGGACGTCTCCTGATCCAGCTCTGAACCAGAATCACAGATGGCCTCAGAGCCCTGAGGGAAATTCTGCCCGTCCCTGGTTGGGGACGCCCTAGAACTGTGAGAAGATGCTGGGGATAGCGACCTATGAGTTTGCTTCCGCCCTGCTCTGATCGCTGACGGACCTGGTTCAGCAGAGTCTTGTTCAGTGTGATCGCTTTGCCCTTGTGTCTCAGCTGCCCTGGACACGGACTGACCTTGTAGAGCAGAGGTCCCCAAATCCAGGCCTCAAGGGCCGCCAACAGTGCAGGTTTTCAGGATCTCTTCAGTATTGCACAGGGCTTGGAATCATTACCTGTGCAGATGATCACATTAGCACCTGTGCAATACTAAGCAAATTCTGAAAACCTGCACTGTTGGTGGCCCTCGAGGCCTGGAGTTGGGGACCTCTGTTGTAGAGCTTGGAGGTCAGCTTGTCTATGGACTGTGACATGGATTGTGAGAATGTCTGTGACATCACTACTGGCCACTCCTGCAACGTAACAGACATATCCGTATTCGCCGTGGCTATTGGGGACTCTGACTCACTGGCTTGAGCGCAGTCGTGGCAGTGCGGGGACGTGGAGCGCAGCACTGCAAGCTGTGCATGCGGCATAATAAGAGCTATATGCCCTGGTCCTCTTTGTACGGAAGCCTGGCATAGTTACCCCACTCAATACTGGCGTCTGACTAAAGGGCGACCGCAGAGGGAAAGACACTGTTTTTGTCTTCCCCAGTCTTCCGACGTGTGCCCTCTCGGTGTGCAGTGTCCTGTGCCCCTGCCGGCTCTTCACTTTTTTCCTCTGGGCTCCCCAGCTGCAGCTGCAGTGTGTAATGGCCGCAGGAAGCTCCTTAGGTGCGGCCTAATGCGGCTGCGGTGCTTGCAGAACAATGTGTTGCCACATCAGCAACTGTATTCTGCAATCACTCTCCGCCTCTTGTATGATGCTGGCAGCATCATCCGGGGGGCGGGGCCAAAGGCGGCGGCTCCAGACTAGGCCAGAGTAGTAATTGTAAAAAAGTAGAAATTGCGGTCGGAAATAGCTCCAGGCCGGCGCGGAGGTCCATCTCCTAATAACGCCGGACCCCTCAAACTGTGGCCCATAGCCCGCAGGTGGTGTGTGGTACCCCTGTATGTGGCTAGATTATATGCTGTCTCCCCGGCCCCCTCAGGAACACACAGCACACTGTGTCCTGGTGCTGTTGCTGTGGGCTGTATGGCTGCTTCCCACTGGAGCTGCTGATGTGTTGGTACCCCAACCACAGCGTCCCTGGCTCCTACCTGGGGTGCCTCAACTAATGTACCTCTGTGAGGTGATTAGGAAAGTATGCTGCCATCCACCGTTCGAGGGCTCCTACATCGCCTCGACTTCAAGCCAGAGACCCCAAGAGTGGGGATCCGGGGAGGGAGACCCATCGTCTTGACTTCAGCCCGCACCCAGTGGGATGCCGAGGAAGGAGCGGCATGTGGATCGACCTCTCAACTTCAGCCAGGCGCCCCCAAAAGTGGGGGGTCGAGGAAGGAGCATGCTGGGAGTCTCGCCAGAGACCCACTTTTCTTCATTTCGAGTGAAAAAAACAAAAATAATCCCCTCCCCCCCAAAAAAAATTAAGTGCTCCTCCTAAGGATACTAAGCAAAAACTGGTTAAGGCAGTGCCTCCCAAGGGCTGTATACTGCAGAGCAGGAGCCACTGTTAATCTTTTACAGATTTAGCATAGTGTCACCTCCTAGTAGACAGCAGCATAACACCCATGGTCCTGTGTCCCCCAATGAGGCGAAGGAGAAATCAAGTATTTCTCCAAGAAAAATTACTGCAATTACACATTTATTTCCTCAGTGTAAATTGGAATAATAATGAATAAAAAAAAAAGGGGGGGCAGGGGAAATTGGACATAATTTCAAGCAAAACCCCAAAAATGGGTTGCATAAAATTGCTGCCATCAAAGTTATTGTCAACTCTCCAAAATTAAATCCCATTTAATTCCTGTGGAGAGATCTTAAAGTTGCAGTTGGGAGAAGATGCCTTTAAATATAAGAGACCTGGAGCAGTTTACAACAGCAGAGTGGTCCAAAATTCCAGTTGGGAGTTAGAAGCAGCTTGCTGTTAGTTATAGGAAGCAACTAATTGCAGTTAATATTTGGTTGCACACCCTTTAGAATTAAAAAAAAAAGTTGAGGGTGCCAACAATTTTTGTCCGACACATTTTTTGGAGTGTGAAATTATGTCCACTTTGCTTTTTTTATTTTTTGTTCCAACACACACACAGGAAATAAACATGTGTATAACAACACATCCACCATTGCAATAATTTTTTGGAAGAAATATTTATTTTTCTGGAAAAATTTCAAGGGTGCCAACATTTTTATCCAAAAACTGTACATATATACTGTAAATATACAAAAGGGCGGGGAAACTATATAGATTGCCGTGACGTGGCAGGGTGGCTCAAAAAACTGATCAATCGTTTGATAAATATCTTGTTTTTAAAGTACAGTTAGAAATTAATATGTGCACATGCACTTTTTGTATTGCATGTTGACCATAGGCAGCGTGGTCTTCCCTGCTCTTTCATTTGTAAATACACACAGTATTTTTACACATTCAAATACAGGTGATAAAAAGTGACAGATACATAGGTAGTACTTACACTATACTGATTTCCTTTGAAGTGTTCTGGTTTAGAGAAAATGTGTAACAGTCTAGGACTTCAAACCCAAACCCTTGGCAGCTGTATCCATTTATTTTCATGGAGACAATGGTTATGGGTAACGAACCAATGTTCTCAACTTTAAAGATTTTGGTGATGGACAGAACTTGCTTGCTTTCCTTGAGCTCTGTGAAATTCAAAACGGAGAGGTGGGATTTACTAAATATACAAACCATGTGGCAGGTCTACGAAGAATGACAATGCAAATCCACAGCAAATATACTTTATTAAAAAGCGTTTTTTATTATATTGTGAAGATAGTTTTTGCAGTCATTTTGTACATTTGCTTGACAATGTGGGAATGATTTCTTATCCAGATGATATTGTCTAATTCAACATTTGAGACTTTTTGAAATGTGGCAACATTATTCCGCAATTGTTCTCCAAAACCATAGTGGGAACCAGAACCTGCCTAATATGAAGACTAATGCACAACAGTTTCCAGCTTATTGAAACGGTTTCTACACATTTTATTAAACATGTACAAATACAATCAAAATAAGACTAAAAGCAAACCCACAGTGGAACTGGGATCTAAACTTACACATATACATAGTAAGGTCCCGAAATATTTGGACAGTGACCAAATATTTGCAATTTGGACTCTTGCATGTTGCTATATTGGCTTTAAATTGAGATAACCAAGATGCAATTGAAAAATTAAAGGGATCCTGTCACCCCCAAAACACCTTTAAAGCTATTAAAACCTGTCCCTACAGCATATTAACACTTTCCCTACACTCTTTTTAGCTCCTAAATGCAGTAAATGATATTGCATAAAAACGTTTTATAAGTACCTGCTTAGTGATGATAATGAGTGACTATGCTATTCATAGTCACTCATCAAGACTGCCCCTCTGCTTCATAGCACGCCTGAATAGGCGTGATCTACATCCAGGATTCAAAATCGCGCGTCCCTTCTGTGCCCTGTGTCGTAGGAGGCTGCAGTGTGGCTTGTGACGCGATCCGCGTCATTCCCGGCGCCCTGTGACGTATTTACAGCGGCGCCGCGCTGTGAGCTTCAAAATGCGCATGCGCATGCGCATTGGGCATGCGCAGTGCACATTTTGAAGCTCACAGCGCGGCGCCGCTGTAAATACGTCACAGGGCGCCGGGAATGACGCGGATCGCGTCACAAGCCACACTGCAGCCTCCTACGACACAGGGCACAGAAGGGACGCGCGATTTTGAATCCTGGATGTAGATCACGCCTATTCAGGCGTGCTATGAAGCAGAGGGGCAGTCTTGATGAGTGACTATGAATAGCATAGTCACTCATTATCATCACTAAGCAGGTACTTATAAAACGTTTTTATGCAATATCATTTACTGCATTTAGGAGCTAAAAAGAGTGTAGGGAAAGTGTTAATATGCTGTAGGGACAGGTTTTAATAGCTTTAAAGGTGTTTTGGGGGTGACAGGATCCCTTTAAAGTCTGGACTTCCAGGTTTAATTAAGAGTTGAACAAAAATATCCTGTGAAATGTTTAGGAATTGCAAACGTGTTTCAACAAAGCCTCCTCATTTCAGGGGCTAAAAAGTAATTGGACAAATTTACTTAACCATAAATAAATTGTTCGTTTTCAATACTTTGTAAATAATCTCTTGCAAGCAGTGACCGACTGAAGTCTGGAAGCCATGGATGTCACCAGACACTGGGCGTTCTCCTCTGTGATGCTTTGCCAACCTTTACTGCAGCTGACGTCAGAGGTTCCTCGTTTGAGGGTCTTTGTGCCTTAAGTATGTGAAATACCTGCTGAAGGGTTTGAGATCTGGGATAGTGTCAGCCATTGCAGAATATTCCACTTCTATAACTCCTGGATTCCCTTTGCAGCATGTTTTGGGTGATTGTCCATCTGTACTGTGAAATGCTGTCCAAACAACCATGCTGCATTTGGGGAAATTTGAGGAGAAAATCTGGCTGCTATCTTCAGTCACTAGTGACCAAGTGACCTAGTGGCATTAAGAGTCATCAAACTACCTGCACCATGTTTTACAGAGGATGTAGTGAGATTTGGAACAAACTTTCTCCATACATACCTCCCATGATTCTGATAACAGTAATAATATAATAATTTGTATTTATATAGCGCCAAACATATTCCGCAACACTTTACAACTCAGGGGGACATGTACAAACAAGGTTGTTTCATCTGTCCAAAGAATTTGTTTACAGAATGGAGTAGCTTCTTTACATTTTTTTTTTTGGCAAAGTCTAATATTTCCTTTCTATTTTTTGACAAAGATTAATATGGAATATTTTCAAGGCCAATTAATGGTTTGCACCTTGTGGTGAATCCTCTCATTAAGTCTTCTCTTAATGGTAAACTGATACTAAAACGCCTACTTTCCTGGAGAGTGTTCTTCACTTGGGTGAATGTTATGAAGGGGTATTTATTCACAATGGAAAGGATTCGACCATCATCCACCACTGTTGCCATCCATAGACGGCCAGCTCTTTTTTGAGTTCCCAAGCTCATCAGTGTGCTTGGTTTTTGCAGAATATACAAAATTATTGATTTGGCCATTCTTACCATTTCTGCGCGCTCTCTGATAGATTCCTTCTTTTTTTTCAGTCCAATGATGGTCTGTCTCTTCCATTGAGAGCTCCTATGACCACATGCTGAGGGTTCACAGCAACAGTTTACAAATGCAAAATCTACACTTGCACTCCGCTCCAGACCCCATACCCGCTTAATTGATCATGGCTAATTAGTGAACAGGGCATGCACGGAAAGCCTGCCTACAGGAGGAAAACGTTTATTGCTGCCGGCAGCCTCCAGCTTTCAGTAAGAGGTGCGGCCAAAGCAGCTTCAGTCAGCCCTCAGTAAGTAACCATTGCCCAGCACTGACAGAGCCGGCTCTGCACTGCATCAGTGTGGGGGCCCGGGTAGTGTTATACATGATATACAGGAGATATCTTGGTGGAGAAACTCACGCTGTCTGCAGTCCATTAGAGTGGACTCTGGGACTTTGAATCTCAGGGACCCTCCTATTCCAGGCAGTCTCCCACCAACACGCAGCATTTCTCTTGCTCCAACTCCCTCTACAGTGACCATGTCCAGAACAGTCAGGTTATTTCTACAAAAATACAAATAATAATGAACAACAATAGCATTCACACTTACCAATGCACTTCATTTTTCAGTATATTACAAGTGCAAAAAAAAGCAGTCCAATCCCTGAGGACACAGACTCTGTGTAATGCATCCCTATACTGTAAACACAATGAGCTGATTAATGTTTAAAATTTGTGTGAAGATGGACATAGCCTTTATTTTTAATGTTCATTTGTATATGCATAATTAAGCAACTTTCTAAAGTGTCTGAATTAAAACATTCATTTCATTAAGCTGCTGCAGTGTCAGTAGGTCCTTTAACCCCTTCTTGACCTGGCTATTTTGACTACATAACATCATTTACACTGCTTTTTGAATGTGTGTAGGCTGCATGCACACGATCAGTAATACCAGTGTTTTCGACGCAGCATTTTTACAATCTAGGCATAATTTCAGCTGCGGGGCGGGATGCCGCACTTCTGCATTTCCGCAGCATGTTAATTTATTGCTGCGGAGTCAGAAGTGAGCCCCAGCGGGTGAATGCAGGGAAAAGCTGCCCTGCATGGAAGATCGTGGGCACAGGGCGGTTGCGTTCTCCCTGTGCTCACCCGCAGATTCCCTCAGGTCCGGAGACAACTATGTCCAGGACGCAGAATCTCCGCATCATCTGCACATACCCCAAGACAATATGATTTCAAGGATACCAAGCAAATATCGCTGTATTTTTAGTTCAGTGGTGAAGAACAATTTCAGATGTTTTGTTGTGTGGGGTTATTCTTTTGTGCCCTACACCAATATTGTTAATAATATCACTTTGGAGGAGATGCAATGTTTTCATAATCTCTTAGGGAATTTTTTTTACTGCGGTCGCTGGTGAAAAATGTAATTCTAGCATATATTTTTTTTTCTCATTATGCTATTTGGAGATTTCCAGCAGCATTTAACAGGTTAACAGCTGCGAGTGGTGCTCCCTCCTCAAATGACTGTCAAATGCAGAGGAGGACTAACTAACACAGTCAACATCTGTCAGCGGAGATGTGAGCTGTTCCTGACCCCCTAAGTCAAATCTCTGTAAAGGGTTAAACAACTAAGCCCTTTTTCAAAACTCCTACAAATCCATTCTTATGTCTGATAGATATCACAGCAAAAGGTTTAGAAAGATCTACACAAAGTGGAGAGCGTAAAAGGCATGCAGAGTCTCAGGGAGGAGGGCAGAGAAAGCAGGCTACAGCTAAGGAGAAAGACACATAAAAGATTAAATAAGTATAGGATAGAAGCTGTGCCGATATATAACCCAAGACAGGAGCGCCCTGTATACACTCAGACCTCACATCCACCCTATAATACTAGGAGAGATTCCAACAGAAAAAGCTGAAACTTGTTCTAGGCTGCACATTGCATATCAGGGTGTCTGAAAATAAATGAAGGAGTAAATTGGAGACTTATTTCACACTAATGTAAGTAAAGGTAACAGACAGACACAATTGGCAACATAAGGAAAACAATTTCATATAAAAAAAAAAATGAATACCTGATAACTATAAGGGAGGTTACTCTCCTGTAGTCTATAGGTGTGAAGATTATCCCAACTTGCTGACATTCCCAGGGTTGTAACTGAAATTCAACCACTTCATGGGTGCAGTCATCACCTTCCTTAGGCTGAAAGTTAGTTATTATTATTATTACTACTATAAAACAGTTCACAAAAATTATAAAACAATTTACATAAATAGATTGACAGTCCCTAAAAATAAGCTCCATCAGGGCACATGGACATCAGGGGTTGGAGTGAATCTTAAGCCCCCGTCACACTAAGCGAGATCCCTGCTAAGTCACAAGTTTGGTGACGCAAGAGCGACCTCGCCAGCGATCTCACTGTTTAACACATAGCAGCGACCAGGCCCCTGCTGTGAGATCGCTGCTCATGTCAGAGTCGCCTGGACCATTTTTTGATTGTTGGGGTCCCGCTGGGCAGCATGCATCGATGTGTTTGGCAGGGACAACGACCAATGACCTCAATACTACAGGTCTGAGAAACAGAGTCCCAACGACCTCCGTATCATTCCGGATCGTTGTTGCATCGCTGGTGAGATCTCTGCTTAACATCTCACCAGCGATCCCAACAGCAACGCACCAGTGATCCCTACCAGGTCATAAAGCTGTCGGGATCACTGGTGTGTCACCAAGTGTGACGGTACCTTAGCTTTTCCTAACAAGGTGTGATCCAAAAAAGTAAAAAAGGTCCCATCTCTGATGGACCCAGGCTATTCATAAAATCATTTAGGTAACTGAATGTAATACCACATCGTGCTGTTACATTGCATGGTCAGTAAACCTTTCTAGGTAGTAAGATCTGGGCCCAAAGCAAGCAAAACTAATTTGATTAAATCACTGGAAATGGGGAAGATCTAATCATTTTCTTCTTCTCCTATTAACACTATTAAAAGTTTATAGCTCAATTTTTTTTAACAATTAAAATGCTATAAAATATTATCAAAAAGTTAATTTTTTTCAGTAATTCAATACAGAAAGTGAAACGCATTTATTATATAGTCATTACAGTGTGAACTATTTCAAGAGTTTATTTCTGTAAATGTTGAGGAATATGGCTTACAGCCAATAAAAACCCAAAGGTCTTTATCTCAAAAAAGTAAAGTAGGGAGGATGAAGGGTTAAAAACCGCACTGCCCTATTCCACGAGACATCAAAGGGTGAACATAATATTGATTTATTAGTCAACGTGTTTCAGGGCTCCCAGAAACATGGGCAATATATTGATTTGTCCTGAGGAAGGGGCCAGGGAGACCTGAAACGCGTTGACTAATACATCAATATTATTTTCACCCCTTGATGTCACGTGGAATACGGCAGCACAATTTTTAGCCCTTCATTCTCCTCTATATACACCACATGGGGGACTGCAGCAGCCAAGATATGCTTTTGTGACTCTCACAACCACATGAAGTCTCTCATACCTATTTAGGTAATATTTTATCTTTCAGACCCTTCATCCTCCCTACTTTAATTTTCTGAGATAATGACCTTTGGATTCTCATGGGCTGTAAGTCATAATCATCAACATTTATAAAAAAGGAGATTTTTGTGTACTCACCGTAAAATCCTTTTCTCTTAGCCTCTAATTGGGGGACACAGACCGTGGGTGTTATGCTGCTGTCCACTAGGAGGCGACACTAGGCAGAATCTGCAAAAGAGTTTAGAAACTCCTCCTCTGTAGCATATACACCCTGGAGCAGGAAGTGCGTCTCCAGTTTTGTGCTAAAGCAGTAGGAGAGTTAACAGATAATAACAGTGACACAGGAAGTCTACGCAGGTGACCTGTGTAAACAAATATAGTTAACAAGGTAATAACAGTGTAACATGGCCTGAAAACAAAACAGGCACGTGTGTAAACAGTTAAAAGTTAGCAGAGTAATGCTAGTACCACAAGTCCTGAAATTAATCAGGCGCATGTGGAAAAACAGTGAAGAGTTAACGAAGTAATAATCGTATAACAAGGCCTGTAACTAAACAGGCTCACAGTACTATAAGGCCTGGAACTAAACAGGCTCACAGTACTATAAGGCCTGGAACTAAACAGGCACAAGTTTAAACAGTCAACAGTTAACAGAGTGATAATAGGCAAACATGTGTAAACATGTTAACCATGTAACAGCTGAGAAGCTATGTGAGAACTGTAGAAAAAGGCCCACAAGGGCAATAGGGTGGGTGCTGTGTCCCCCAATTAGAGGCTAAGAGAAAATGATTTTACGGTGAGTACACAAAAATCTCCTTTTCTCCTTCGCCTCATTGGGGGACACAGACCGTGGGACGTCCCAAAGCAGTCCCTGGGTGGGAAAGAACAATGGAACTAGTGACACTGAGCATGGTCAGTGAAGAACTATGCACCGACAGGCGGGCTGCTGCCGCCTGGAGGGCACGTATACCCAGACCTGCGTTTGTCGAGGACTGAGTGCAAGCGCTATAGTGGCTTGGGTATGGGTGTGGGCTGACCCTTTGGCTGCCTATACACTTGTTGCGCCGATACCCCTTACCGAACTGTCCAGGAGGCTTTCACGGCCGTAGTAGAATGTGCCGTGACCTGCCGGAAGGAATGAGGTTTCGAAGGTATAAGCGTCTTGGATGGTTAGAGGAATCCACCTCGTTAGGGGAGCCTTAGAGGCTGATGTGTCATTATGTCTGCCCATTGGAAGAAGGATAAGGGGAATCCGACCTCTTAGAAGGGCACTGTCCTGGATACCTAGACGCGTAGGGCCCCGACAAGGTCCCGCATACGTAGGTCCTTCGCGACCGGACAGACTGGAGTCGGGCACGGCGATGGCAGAGAGATTTCTTCATGTAGGTGGAAGAAGTAAACCTACCGTAGAAGAAGAATGGAACCAGCCATAGGACAATCTTGTCCAGATGGAAGACTAGAAAAGGATGGATTACAGTAAACTGCTGCAAGTACCGATACTTCTGCAGAGACAAATACAGTTAGGGCCAGAAATATTTGGACAGTGACAATTTTCGCGAGTTGGGCTCTGCATGCCACCACATTGCATTTGAAATGAAACCTCTACAACAGAATTCAAGTGCAGATTGTAACGTTTAATTTGAAGGGTTGAACAAAAATATCTGATAGAAAATGTAGGAATTGTACACATTTCTTTACAAACACTCCACATTTTAGGAGGTCAAAAGTAATTGGACAAATAAACATAACCCAAACAAAATATTTTTATTTTCAATATTTTGTTGCGAATCCTTTGGAGGCAATCACTGCCTTAAGTCTGGAACCCATGGACATCACCAAACGCTGGGTTTCCTCCTTCTTAATGCTTTGCCAGGCCTTTACAGCCGCAGCCTTCAGGTCTTGCTTGTTTGTGGGTCTTTCCGTCTTAAGTCTGAATTTGAGCAAGTGAAATGCATGCTCAATTGGGTTAAGATCTGGTGATTGACTTGGCCATTGCAGAATGTTCCACTTTTTTGCACTCATGAACTCCTGGGTAGCTTTGGCTGTATGCTTGGGGTCATTGTCCATCTGTACTATGAAGCGCCGTCCAATCAACTTTGCAGCATTTGGCTGAATCTGGGCTGAAAGTATATCGGTACTCAGAATCATCGGTTCACTGTCTGCTGTTATGTCATCAATAAACACAAGTGACCCAGTGCCATTGAAAGCCATGCATGCCCATGCCATCACGTTGCCTCCACCATGTTTTACAGAGGATGTGGTGTGCCTTGGATCATGTGCCGTTCCCTTTCTTCTCCAAACTTTTTTCTTCCCATCATTCTGGTACAGGTTGATCTTTGTCTCATCTGTCCATAGAATACTTTTCCAGAACTGAGCTGGCTTCTTGAGGTGTTTTTCAGCAAATTTAACTCTGGCCTGTCTATTTTTGGAATTGATGAATGGTTTGCATCTAGATGTGAACCCTTTGTATTTACGGTCATGGAGTCTTCTCTTTACTGTTGACTTAGAGACAGATACACCTACTTCACTGAGAGTGTTCTGGACTTCAGTTGATGTTGTGAACGGGTTCTTCTTCACCAAATAAAGTATGCGGCGATCATCCACCACTGTTGTCATCCGTGGACGCCCAGGCCTTTTAGAGTTCCCAAGCTCACCAGTCAATTCCTTTTTTCTCAGAATGTACCCAACTGTTGATTTTGCTACTCCAAGCATGTCTGCTATCTCTCTGATGGATTTTTTCAGCCTCAGGATGTTCTGCTTCACCTCAATTGAGAGTTCCTTTGACCGCATGTTGTCTGGTCACAGCAACAGCTTCCAAATGCAAAACCACACACCTGGAATCCACCCCTGACCTTTTAACTACTTAATTGATTACAGGTTAACGAGGGAGACGCCTTCAGAGTTAATAGCAGCCCTTAGAGTCCATTGTCCAATTACTTTTGGTCCCTTGAAAAAGAGGAGGCTATGCATTACAGAGCTATGATTCCTAAACCCTTTCTCCGATTTGGATGTGGAAACTCTCATATTGCAGCTGGGAGTGTGCACTTTCAGCCCATATTATATATATAATTGTATTTCTGAACATGTTTTTGTAAACAGCTAAAATAACAAAACTTGTGTCACTGTCCAAATATTTCTGGCCCTAACTGTAAATGCCGCCGAACCATACTACTATGTGGATGAGTATGCTAAGGTAACATCCCATCGAGGCTGAAAAGATGGTTCTTGTAGTGCCGTGAGGACCAAGTTCAGGTCCCCACGGGTGTAGTCTTGTTGTATGGAGACCTGAAATAGCAGACCCTTCGAAGGAAGGATTTTATAGACGTCTGGTGGCAAGACGTGTTTGTAATAGGGTGAAAAACGGCTGAAAACCTGCTGTGCAAGAGACCCTAATGACAGACCTGAGTCTAGGTCTGAGAGGAAGAAAACGGAGAGTCCCTGGCATGAAGTAGGGCCAAGGGGAATGACCTCTAGAGGTGCCCCAAGCAAAAAACAAAACGATTACACGCGTGATGGGATATCGCTGATAAGGCTGGTGTCCTCACTGTGACTACGGTCATTACAATATCCTGGGAAAAAAACCACTTGGGCTAACCTCTAGGTCTCAAAAGCTACACCATTAACCTCAGATGTAAGGAATTCTGAGGGAGAACTGGCCATGATCGAGCAGGTCTGGACAATCTTGAGACGTCCTGGTACTGCTGCTCTAAATTGGACAAGTGTGCGCACCAAGCGCGTGTGGGTCAGTCTGAGACCGTGAAAATGGTCCCGCGACATTCTCGTTTGATATCCCAGACTGGTAGTGGGAAAAGAATATAGGAGAGACGGATACCGGTCCAGGCTTGGACTAGTGCGTCTGTCCCACTGACTGTGGATCCTGAGACCAGGCCAGTTAGGCCAAGACCGTGACATTGTGACTCCGTCAGGTCCAGATCTGTGGTGTCCTGGCGTTGGTGTTCCGACAGAGGACTTCTAGATGAAGGAGCTAGTCCTGAGGCCATCCTTTGGTGGATTAGGAAATCCGCCTCCCAGACGTGTACACCTGGTATGAGAACAGCTGGCAGTACAGTGTTCCAAGGATTCCCCCTAGGAAAGGATGTGCGAACTTGTCATCGCTTATAGACTGCAGGTTCCACCCTGATGGTTGACATATGCCACGGCTGTGGCATTGTCTGACTGCATCCTGACATGTTCAAATGCCAGGTGACTGAAAGATTTCAGTACTAGAGATACTGCACGAATGTTCGTAAAGTAAGGGGCATCTTCGAGTCAGGGCAAGACTACTGCCATGAGCAATTTAATGGGGGTATATCGCACCCCATCCTGTTTTTGTGCAACACCTGGGCATGGACAATTGCCAAGGCCGGCGATTCAGCTGAGCCAATGGAACTGAATTTCAAGCTGCTACTATGCTGTCTAGGACTCTTATAGCAGCTGTGAAGGATTGAGGAGACCTCTGACGGAGGCTGCGGGTTCCCAGATGAAGAATCTGTGCCTTGTCTGGGGAAATTTGACTAGAGCTGTGGTGGTGCAACTAAAGGCGGCCGTGTTCATGCGGTGCTGTGCGTCCAGTATGGCTGAGACTTCATACGTGATGCTGTAGCATGTGGCCGTCAGGAGTACGCAGCGGAGCAGGGACTCCTGGAATGTGTGCGCTGTGCTGCAGCATGTGCCTTGGAATTGCGGTAGACCTGTGGAGGTCGATCCTACCGAGTCTTCTTAGCGAACACGGTGTAAATGCCACTATGGTCACAGTCCTTGAAAGACATGCATTGATAAAAGAGTCATCCAGATATGGGAGACTGCTGAATCGTAGTATAGACCTTGCCAACTTCAGGGTGGGAAAAATCTTTGTATCCTTTGTGCTTCAGTCCTTTTTGGCCTCGCCCCACTCCCTGTGCTGACGCTTCGGAGGCCCCGACGTCAGGCAGAGGGCGGGCATGGCGGGCGGGCAAGCCAGTGCTGTCACGGCTAGGCTGAAGCCAGGGCCTTGCGTAAATCGAGGGGCCCGGGACCGGTAGAGGTCCGGCGCGGAGGTCCAGAGGGAACCGGAAGTCAGGATCAGCGTTGGCCGAAACCGGAGGCTGCGTCACGATAGTCCAGTCGCCGTTGTCCTGCGCTGCATACAGCGAGCGCTATCCCACCATGAGTATTGTCCTTTTGGACTCATGAGTCGAGAAGGGACAGATTGCGTGGAAGAATGTTCAGGCCACAATCATACGGGGTCCAGAAGGGGCCCATCCATCGGGTTAATGCGGTTGGGGGTCTGCGATGTCCTGCTTTGAAGTGGGCTGTGCAGAGTGCTCACACTTGTGATCTCAACCCAAGTACCTAATATAGGTATAGTGAGGAGATTGGCAACAGGGCTCGTATTTCTGCGACCCAGAGTTTTGTTTTTGTAGTTTGGGGACGGAGGCCGGCCAGGCCTTGTGCCGTCACAGTTTCAACCCGAGTCCCCAACAGTGGGGAGTCGAGGAAGGAGTATGGTATATAGCATCTCGGCTACGACCCAGCACCTCCAACAGTGGGGAGCTGAGGAGGGAGCATGCAATGGGTCTTAGGTCTCAGAGACCAGTAGCCAGGGGCGTAACTACAATAGGTGCAGGGGTTGCGATCGCATCCGGGCCCTGCAGCCTAGGGGGGCCCCAAAAGTCCCTTTGGCTCATAGAAAAAAGACTAATACTATTAAAGATTTGCAATAATTGGGGGCCCAGTTGGAGCTTTCGCATTGGGGCCCCGAGGCCTGAAGTTACGCCACTGCCAGTAGCTAAATTACTCGTGCAGTTGCGAATTACGGTGTTTCAGCCTGCGTCTTGTGAGACTTGACTGTCATCACCACCAACCAGACCTCCAGCCCTTTTGGAGAGGATTTGGCAAACGGTCCTGGGACCCTTGCAGTTGTCAGGTAATTGTAGATTACATCAACTTCAGCTGGGCTCTCCAACAATGGAGGGCCGAGGAAGGAACCTGCGAGTTAAGCTTGTAGTAATTCCACCACAACCTAGTTGTCTCAACTGTGTGTGGGAAGGGGTCTGATGGACGAGTATTTTGAGCCGTTTGAATAGTAACTGGGCTCCGCCAACATTGGGGGACCGAGGAATACGCATGTCGGTGGCTTACTGCAACCCAGCTCCCCCCAGGGCAATAAGGTTGGACAAGTGTACCAACAGGTACATGCATTTGGCACGGTGTTAGGAAAAAAACAATACGTGCGGTGGCCCGTGCGCTGATTACTACTGTAGAGGAAGGTACACTGGTCCTCGTAGTATGGTATTGCTCTTTACACGGTGTCCTGAGGGATGGACAAGCTGGAGCAGGAGACATCGCTGCTGATTGTCTTGCCGTTTTCGTTGGGAGACTGCTGCCCAGCGAAGCTGAGCGCAAGGTATACTCCAGTCGCTGCGTGTGCGCCCTTGCAGTGCTGTGCTTGCTGTACCCCTGCATAGCGGATGCTGAGCCATGGCTGTTGGTGAAGCCAGAGAATGATGGGGGGCAGTGCAGACCGGCCGTACCTATATGGCATGGCAGGCTCTGCTGTACGTCCCTGTTCCTTTTATTGAGGCCGGGAGGAGGGGCCAGGCACTGTAGGACTCCTAAAACCAAGGCCCCTGGCTGCACTAGTGTGCCTTGAAGACCACGGCAGGGAGGAAGCACTGTTGGGCTCCCCGTGTTTGAAAAGGGGCCTAGTGCTCGTTGTATCCCCTGCTGGCTGTGCATATGTGCCACTGTGCCAGCAAGGTCGTGGGCACGTGGTTGTCCGCTCACAGGACAGCTGACCTACATGTGTGTGTTTATTACATGTGTCAGCTGTTACATGTGTTGTGCACATTGTATGCACACAGACTAGCCCGTATATGTGGCTACTGTGTGCTCAAGGCTGGCAGCTGCGGTGACAGGAGCAGTGCCTGAATCCCTTAATGGCCACCGCAGCTTAGAGGAGAGGGTCATCCTCATCCTGTGCCCCCCAGAGACTGGCTGCCTGAGTTGGTTGAGGAAGCAGGGGGGCTGGGCGCAGAGAAAAAGAGCGCGTGCTATGTAAAAAACGCGCCCTCTCTGCTCCGGTCCGCCCCCTGCTGTGACGCTGGCAGCGTCATCCTCGTCATCCGGGGGCGGGCCGGGGGGCGTGGAAAAAGGCGGCGGCTTTGAGCTAGGCCGAAGCCGCGGCCTAAATTAGATTCCTGCGCCCGAAAAGGGCTCCAGAGCGGCGCGGAGGTCCGGGGAGAGGTCCGGAACTGACCCGGACCTCGCCGGACCCCCTGGGCATTATAGCGGCGGCGTGGTGGAGCTCCCACAGAGGACCCAGAGCGCTGGGTCCTCTTGCATCCGGCCGCTGTGCAGCCGTGATGCTGGCTGCTGCAGGGGCACAGGCAGTCTGTGCCCCTGATAGTGCTATGACTGCCCCGTAGTTGATCCCCCGGCCCCATCCGGAGAACACAGCGAAGCTGTGTCTCCTGGGTATGCTGCAACAGTCCGTGCTGCAGCCTGTTCCAATGGAGTGACTCAGCAGAGCTGAGGCTCCTGGGGTGCTCAGAGGTGCTGCACCTTCTGGCCCTACCTGAGGTGTCTCAACCTAAAGGGACCCCTGAAGGGTGTTTAGGGAGGGATTGCGTCCACCATCAGAGGGCCCCTTCGGAACCTCGACCTCAACCCAGTAACCCCAACAGTGGGGAAATGGGGAGGGAGGACCGTCGTCTCGACCTCAACCCAGCGCCCCAACATTGGGTGGCCGAGGAGGGAGCGGCATGTGGAATAAGGGTCTCAACCTCAACCAGGCACCCCCAACAGTGGTGGGCCGAGGAGGGAGCATGCCGGGAGTCTCACAGAGACCCACTTTTCTTCTTCTTGAATGAAAAAAAAATCCAAAAAGCTAAAAAATTCCATAGGAGTTAACCTTTAGGTGTGCCTCCTACAAGACACTAAGCAAAAACTAGAGACGCACTTCCTGCTCCAGGGTGTATATGCTACAGAGGAGGAGTTTCTAAACTCTTTTGCAGATTCTGCCTAGTGTCGCCTCCTAGTGGACAGCAGCATAACACCCACGGTCTGTGTCCCCCAATGAGGCGAAGGAGAAATAAACTCTTTAAATACATCACTGTTTGTAATGACTCTATATAATATATGCGTTTCACTTTATGCATTGAATTACTGAAACTTTTTAATGATATTCTAATCCATTGAGATGCACCTGTATTTTCCTAACAACTTACCTCTTGGTCAGATTCCTTTTGGAGTCTAAACTCTGCAGTCGTAAAGTCAATGATCTGCTCATGTACACCATACCTAAAGAAATGAAAAAATATAAAACTTATATGTTATGAAGTTGAACAATAGGCAGATTTACCAAGCCTTTACAACACAGCTCGGTATTTACATACCATTTGTTCAGAAGGCTCAGGGCAGCTTGTGGATTGGGATAATGAGAGAGAGGTAGCAGTTGAACCCAAACTGGAAAGGGTGATGGATTCTTCAGTAATATAGTTTTCACCTAGACATAAATATGAGTAAATAATTACATTGATAAATGAATTCTGCTTAAGGACTATATAGATACATGCACACATCCTATAACGTTTTGATTCAGCTAGGGGATGTCCATCTAATCTTCAATGCTGGCCATCACTGAATTAATGGTTACAGCAGTTCATGAGATTGCCCACTACTTGGAAAATCCCTTCTTAAAAAACTATATTCTTACTTGTAAAATAAAAGTAGCTTACACTCCCCTCCCAAACAGCACAGTTTCAGCGATGTCGGGTCTCCAAAGGCTTGCATGATTTTGTTATGCCACAAGACCTATGGTCAAACAGCCGCCATTGATGAGCAGCTATGCTCTCAATCCTTTCGAAGAGAACTGGATATCTGAAGGAAACGAGGGTACAGCAGCAGAATAATGACCACTGATTGGCAGAGGAGCTGACATTAGATAATGTCGTGCAAGCCTTGGGAGACCAGGCGCTAACATCGATGGAATGATGCTGATATGGGATGGGAGTAGTTTATTTTTATTTTACAAGGGGGAATACAGAACTTAAGAGAGTGTCCTAGCAGTGGACAATGCCTTTAATTGGGTATAATAAGTAGTATCATGCTGGTATATTTTATTCATTTTTCTTATCTTAGAGCGATCATATGTTTCCATGCTCATGTTTTTATAAAATGAAATACTCAAAATTGCAGATGAAAAAAAAATATCCCTCAAAAATACATCCCGGTATAGTTTAATCATTAATTACCGAGCTGTTGCTTATCGCAGTTGCAGTAAAATTGACCACAAGACCAGGCTCAGCATTTAATTTTGGCAGGAAGACAAGAGGCTGCTCCACATCCTTCTTCGGTCTTGTAGTGCTATGATTCTCCAAGCTTTTTTTCCTGCGGGAAGAAGACAAGTTCATAGCTATATTTATATATATAAAGTGCAAAGTAACCAAACAATGCTCAGGAACATATAAGTCTTACCTGCACAACTCTTTATCTTGCATCTTCTGGTACTTCTCATAAAGTTCTGTTCCTAACTCGTAGTCTATATTCCAGGTAGACATGCCTAAGGAGAGACTATGCTGCCAGCGCAAACTCTCCTCTGTTGATTCAAAGTTAGAACAAGGCATATCAATACGAGACTAAACATGTAAGATAAATTCCCTTTAAACATTTAGTTTTATCAGCAGATTTCTGCCACCGAATCTGAGAGCAGCATAGTGTAGGGACAGAGACCTCGATTTCAGAAACTTTCTAGACTGTTTAACAAAGTTTTGATAAAATGTAGATTCTTGGAAATCCCAATAAAATCTGTTTCTCATTAGTTTTCATTGCTGCCACCTAGATAATGACACTATTATTACATAGAACTAAAAATTGGCTCCTCACCAGCAGACTATATCTTTCCTGATATCTCCTGGCTTCCTCAGTTTAGTAAGAAATCAGTGGAAGAAAAGAGAAAGAATTAACGCATAATAGAAAAAGTACCGTAATTGAGAACAACTTGTAGTAAATATACAAACAATTGTGGAACCAAGGGAGGGTGCTGTGTCCCCCAATGAAGACCAATTAGAAACAGATTTTATGTTAAGTACCAAAAATCTACATTGATTGGTCACTTCATTGGGGGACACAAACCATGAGACGTCATAACGCTGTCCCTGGGGTTGAAAACAGAAAAGTAAATATTCTGTTGATATTACAGAACCTTCTGCTGTCGCTCAGAGGTTTGAGCTACTGCTATCCAAAGTATCTTCCTGACAAGAATTTAATCTGCCAAGGCAATGGTGTGGGCCCTGTAAAATTTATAGAATACAAAAAAAAAAAAAAAAGTATGTACTGATGCCCAAGTAGCTGCCATGCAGAGCTGCAAAGCCATAGCCTCATGAGGAACTGCATAGGAAACTTGCCTATAGAGTGTGCCATTATCCCAAACAGGGATGCCCCGTTCTTCGACTAATAAGACTGGATAATGATTACTTTGATCCAGCAAGTGATAGCTACTTTAAAAACGGACTGGCCCCTATGAGGGTCACCTGGCAAAACAAACCAAGAATCAGACCGCCTAAAGAGAGCAGTGTCCGATAAATAGCTACATATGGCCCTGACCACATCCAAATTGTGAAGTGTATTCTTAATCGGGTGAGATGGAGGAAGGACAAAATGAAGATAAGACAATGTCCTCATTAAGGTGAGAAGTTCAAATGATCTTCTAGAGGAATGCCAAACTGGCCACAGCTCAACCTTATCCTGAAGAACAAGGTAGGAAGCATGACAAAAAAGTGGCATGAGATTTGAAACTTTTCTGATGGAAGTGACGGCTGTAAGGGAAGCCACATTATAGGAGAAGTAGAAGTGTTAGGGATCTCTCTGATGGGCTCAGCGGGTGAAAACTGAAAAGACTCCAAAACTAAATTAAGATCCCAGATATTGAGGAATGGCCAATAAGGAAGCTTAATATATTCCACCCTGGTGAAAAGTTTTGATCTGTGATTTGTGGCTAATTTCTTGTTAAACAAGATAGCCAGGGCAGAAACCTGACCGTTATGGGAGGTTAAGCGCAAGCCCGGGCAGCAAAAAGGAAATCGGAATCGGTGCTAGCAAGGAACAGGATATAAGAAAGGTATTAGTAAATTCAGACCAGCAAAAAAAAATAAAAAATACTTCCAACTGCAATGGTATTGCAAAGAGGGCTACACATCTTAATCATGGTTTGAATGATAGACCAGCCACCCATGACCGAGGCACTGTCAGCCATGCTGTTAAAGTGAGCCTAGGACCCTAGGACAAAATATCTGAGTGTTCTGAGAGAGTACAAGGAACATTGCGCAGTATATTGAGGACAGCCGCATATCAAGGACTCCGAGGCTAATCTGGAGCTAGCAGGATAACCAGAATTTCCTTCTGCTATGATCTTCTTAAGAAGTCTGGGAAGAAGAGGTAGAGTTGGGAAAAGTTATGTAAGGGAGAAGTGGGCCCAAAGGATTACCAGTCCATTGACCTAGACTGGCTGTGGGTCCCTGGTTCTTGCAACAAATCTCTGCACTTTGTGATTTAGCCTCAATACCATTCTATTGAAATCTGGTGTGCTCCAACATAGACAAATCTGATTGAGCACCTCCAGGTGAAGACCCCATGCTTCTGCGTCTATTTGCTGGCTACTTAATAAGTTTGCCCCCACAACTGTCTATAAACTGCAGAGATCAAAGGAATCTTGTTCTCTGCCCAATTCCAGGTTCTTACCATCTCCCCCAGGGTGTACTGACTCAGTATTCCCTCCCCGACAGTTGATATAAGCCATTACCATGGCGTTATTTAACTAAATTCCTGACTAGCAACCCTAGTAGTGTTATGGATATGGACTAAGGGCTATATGGATAGAATATATGAAATATCCAAAGACTCACCACAGTGCTTATTCTGCCTAGATATTTTGCCATTACTGTATCAATAACAGTTGGGAAAGGCTTGCATCTACAGAGAATAATCTATATTGCTTCTAACCTACATAGATATAGGGTATTTCTCAAGTTTGGACATGAGGAAATGGCTAAACCACCAAACTGTACTGGACATTGAGTAAATTGCACCTAAGCTTGCAATATGCATTTTCTGATAAACAAATATGAGATTAATGAGATGATGTTGCTATATGTGATACTTGTCCAATTATAAGAGATCTTGGGACAGGAAATCCCTGCTCTAATGAAATCGATATAACTACTTTGATCACATTTGGGTGGTGATTCCAGAGCACATGTAAGCTTCTTGATTGAGTAAGCTTCCTGATTTGGAAAGAGGTCAGGTAAGCAGAGACAGATTTGATCTGCCATCATAAATTGATAGCTTTATCAGTAGTAGGTGCTGCCACTGAAGAAAAGTCTCATGGATAGCTTGAGCTCTAAAATGTTGATTGGGAGAAGTCTTTCCTGGCTGTCCCATGATTCCTGATTCAAGAGGCGGAGGAAAGCTGCCCCCATGTGTTGAGGCTAGCATCAGTAATAATTTTATCCATTTTAGCCCCAAACAGGCAAAATATCTGGAAAGGTAGCTCTGAAAGACTTCTTTGAAGTGAAGTTTGTCCTCCACACCCTAAGCCACAGCTAGCGGCAGATGAAAAAACAAATATTGGCAAACTGAGCGAAGCACTACGAGCATCAAGGGATGCTGAACATGTAAATTTACCACATTCTGATTTGCAATTTCTGCTAATTCCACCTCTTGAGAACCAGCTAAATAGCTGTGCCACAAGTGTTTAGCGTAAAGAGGAACTCCAGTGCGAGAAAATTTTTTAGTACAGTTCCTGCCCTGCTACATGATGAAGCAGAGCTGAGCACTGAAGTTCCAGGATCTATAGATCTCTTATAAATCGAGAAAATCACACCTGCTCCTCTGCTCTGGCCCCCACCTCATGGAACCTAGAATCTTCAGAATGAGAGCTTCATGCTTCTGGTGAGGAGATGTGTCAGGGGTGTGGATGCTGGGAGCTGCAGGATTAGCCTACATTCCAGTAAGGAGTGATGATGATGATCCATTGAAAGTTGGAGACATAAGAAGATACCATGTTCCCTTGGGGGAGGGGAGACCATGCAGAGCTGAATTGATCGATGTAATGATTTGTCTCTGCATTTATCCTCACAATAACAGTACACATTATGCATCATCATACAGCAGAGGATCACAGCATGTACCGTATTTGAATCTGCTTGGTGACATGATTGCTATTTGAAGCCTGGAAAGCCTCTCCCACTATCCACAGCATGTATTTGTATCTGCTTGGTAACATGATTTCTATTTGAAGCCTGGAAAGCCTCCCCCCGTCACACAGAATGGTATATCAGGGGCTGGATTGTATGTGTGAGCATGGGGCCGGCAGCCATACCCCTGCCATGCCCCCCTCCCTATACAAAAATGTGAGGGGGCACGAATGTAGGCGGATCCTGCAGCTCCCAGCATCCACACCCCCGACACACCTCCTGCTCTCACCAGCAGCATGAAGCTGACAGGCAGAGATTTAGGTTCCATTAGGTGGGGACCAGAGAAGAGGAGATAGAGCAGATATGATTTTATCGATTTATAAGAGATCTATAGATCCTAGAACTGTAGTGCCTGGCTCTGCTTGATCATGTAGCAGGGCAGCAACTGTACTAAAAAAGTTTTCTCTCACTGGAGTTCCCCTTTAAGCTGTACCTACCCTGTAAACTAAAGTGGTAGCGAAGTCCAAAAAAAAAAGGCAGACTCCGCCGCCTTTACTTGCGTGTCCACGATGTCCATCAGTGCCGCAACCTCACCGCGATCCAGAGTAGCCCTTTTGTAAAGGCAAGATACAGGTGTATCAACCGGTGAAGAAGACAAGGATGCCAGCTGCCCCATTGGTTAAAGGTACAACACCTCTATCAGAGTACGCGTCTGAAAATGTTTGTCCGAGTGTTCCCAAGCTCTCTCTTGTCCTTTAGTAAATTCCTAATGGTCAGCAGAAAAAATATTGCCACTCCTAAAGAAACTCGCTTTGCTGCATGGAAAATGGTCTACCAGTCCCACTACTAGGGAAGTATCAACTGCTCTTAAGAGACTTCCTACCATGACCCTCAACCTTTCAACCTGATAGGAGTCAAAGGCTACATCACATGCTGCATTTTTGCCACGCTTGAGGATCTGGGTTTTTTTTGAGCAGAAGAAAAAAAAAAAAAACACATTGCGGTTTTGATGCTTTTTTTTGAGGATGCGTTTTTTTTCTGCATTGTGCACTATAGACCATTGAAGAAAGATATTTCAAAAGGAAAAAAAGGGTCCCTGATATCATTTCCTTTCTTCTCCATGCCAGGGAATAGAGATACAGGGAGCCCTATTTTTTTTTTTAGTTGTTGGGAAAAAAAAATAAAAAAAATAAAACATGTGGGCTCCCACAGCATTTTCTATTGGCAGCTAAGGGTAACCCAAGCAGCTGCTAACCCCCGCTGCTCGGTGTTACCTTTTGTGGCCAATGGAAAATCCAGGGAAGCCCTATTTTGTATTTTTTAAAGCGTGGGCTTCGCTGTATTTTCTATTGCCAGCAAAGGTAACCCAGGCAGCTGGGGGCTGGAATTCTCAGCATGGTGAGGCCCAAGCTTTCTGGTCCCTCACGGTGAAAATTGCAGCCAGCAGCCGCCCCAGAATTGGCACCTCCATGAGAGACACCACAACTGGAGGCTACCCCGCTCTTCTAGCTGCCGTGTGTGGTGGAAGACTGGGTAATAAAGGGGTTGGTGACAGCTTTCTTTGCAGCTGACACCAAGCCCCCATTGCTAATGTCAGCCTTCAATATGACAGCCGGCCATTAGCAATAGTGAAAAGAGTTTAAAAAATTAATTGGCAAACCGATCAGCTGATTTAGTCACCTGATTGGCCAACAGATAAGCTGATGTGCCGGCTGGTTAGCTGACTGAATCAACTGATCGCTTACCCGGCTTCAAGTCTTGCAGCTGATCTCTGGACCAGACGCCTTCCCCTCGCATCCTGGAACAGTCAAGGATAGGCAAGTATTTTTTTTTTTTTTTTTAATTACAATGGTTCCCTTCTATTTTGTTTAGCAGCTTTAGCAGCCCATTCTGAGAGGTACTGGTAGAGGAAAGAACCAGAGGACGCTCAGACTGTAGTACCGTAGGGATCTGCTATACTGGTGTGAAGGCGCTGGCGAGTCTGATTGGCTTGCAGTGGCAGCCTGAGTACCTGGGGCGGCAGAAATCATAGGGAATCATTTCACAACCATAGCCAACGTTCTGGACACCCTGGTTAGTAAGGGTACAGACTGCGCTAGAACACGGGCCTAGATGTGCAGGTACATATTCTCCTCCGCAACCACAGAGCTCCCCTTAGCAGACAGTTGCAAATGAGGAGGACTACAGGCAGCAGAATAGGGTACAGACTAGCCATTAGAAAACTTGTTACCACAAGCTACACATTCATAATAGGTAACCAAAACGGGCTGAGCTGGTGGGGGTGCATGGTCCTCTCTTGACATTTTGAGACATAGAGGGAGTAAGGAAGGGAATAAACAAAGAAAAACTGTGGATGAGCAGTGCAGGGGAGACTGCAAAGGCTCCCAAAATATCAGCTCCTACATGGAAGCTGCCTACCCGGTCCGCTGAGGGATTACCCCTGTGTTGCAGGCTATGATGAAGGAAGGAATCCTCATTGAGGTGGCGCATGCCAGACTGAGGGAATCCTAAGCCTCAGCGTCTGACTAGTGTGTGGCGCCACCACTAAAAGAGAAAGGGTCTGCGTTGGAAGCGTGGTTCAAAGGGTGCTACTCTAATAGGAATATACCCAGGACATCCATCTGTACCTGCTGGCCGGGTATCTGATGATTGATCGGGAGCACTCATGTGGCTCGTATGACTAACACCCAGCCACAGCAGCCATGCCTAGGCTAGGAGCTTGACCACGCTACAGAACCTATAGGAAAAGTAAGGTCCAGCAAGCAACCAACAGTGAAATTACTGCGTAATCTGCCACTGCCACAGGAACCAGTGGGAAATGACGCCTGCCCCCCAGGGAACGTGTCATTTCAAACTTGGTTCTGGGCATGCTCAGACCAAAAACTCAGATCCAGCGGGATCCAGATTTCCCCGGATCCAAGTTCAATAGAGCACCATTCTAATTTAACCCATGGTGCCTTTGACCCAGGTGTTCACGGTTTTGCCACAGAGACCAAAATCGCTACAAAATGTGTTTTTTGGTCTCAGTGCAAAAACCATGGACACCAGATCAGGGGGAAAAGTAAAGAACTAAATGCACCTGCAAGTGCCTGTAGCCCCATTGAAAATTAATGGGGCCGAAAACGGATGCAGGCACATCCAGTTTAAGCTGGATTCACACGGATATTGAATACAGATAGTGTGAAACCTGCGTTATCCTCTGTTACCCAGATGGAGATTCTATGTGAAAAAGAAAAGAAACTGGTAGCGCCTAACTGAATGTCTTTGAAAGGTCTGAGACAGAAGTTGCCTCCAACTGGCACTAGAAAAAACGGAGGAGGCTAGAAGCTAGCAGGCTAGGTATAGTCTTCTGTGGAGGAGCCAATTTATAGTTCTCAGTAATAACAGTGTTAGCCTCCAGGTGCAGCATACAATCCCCAAGGTTTCTGTGTGCCCCAATGAAGCGAAAAAGAAATCACTGTTTTAACAGCAGGAGATCATTATTAAACGACTAGTAAACATATGCTGCTGCCAGGTAGTCCTCCATATTCATGAGCACTGTATACGCCTGCCCCAACACTGTTTGGTTGCTTTCTGATTAAGTACAGTGTACACAAAAAGCAGCCAATGG
Source organism: Allobates femoralis (assembly GCA_033576535.1). NCBI lineage: Eukaryota > Metazoa > Chordata > Amphibia > Anura > Aromobatidae > Allobates > Allobates femoralis. Next base: position 177,043,793 of record JARQOC010000003.1, read on the forward strand.
TGTGGTTGGGGTTATAGAGCTCAGAGTTCACAGAACTGCTAGACTTGAAGCAGATAAAACAGTGATTATATCAAAATGACAGCAAGAAGCACAGTAAGTTATACATAGTTGGAATCAGGGTCTCTGCTTTATTATGCTACTTTCAGAGGAGGTAGCAAAAATCTGGTGATAAAGTACCTTTAAAGTAAATTGTAGAAAATGTAAAACAAAACCACAAACCTGTGCTCAGGCTTCTGATCATGTGAACCTCACACTATATTTAATTGTGACTAAGTGGTTAGCACCATTGCTCTGCAGCTTGGGGATAAATCTGACAGAGTACAATATCTTCATAGAGTCTACATGGCTTTCTCTTGGTACTCTGGTATTCTCATCACTCTAAAAATATAGTAGGATAACTGTTTATGTAACTGGCCCTTCTGCACGTGCATCTGGACTATGTGAGCAGATGGAAATTCATTCTTTTAACTTTATGGATTCTCAGTTTACTGATCCCCATATTTTACACAGAGATAACTATTCCAATACATAGCAGGATGAGGAGGCGCTGAAAACCTGACGAAAAGAGGACTAAAAACATAACCTAATACCCAGAGCTAAAAACAAATCCATGCAAACAGATATATTTCAAATAATAATTACCAGAGGTCAAGTGCGGATAATAGGGTGAATCCCACATTGTGCAGTACTCATCTGCTGGCTTCCAGACTGAAAGTAAATACAATAGCAAAAACACATTAAGCACACAGAACACGAAGGCCCTTGATGAATAAAATATCTCATTCTCATTAAATAAAAAGAATAGCAAACTATCACATTTACCGCTTATTACAAATTCCCTCCATTCTCTAGAATGATAGGATATTTCCTGTTAGTTTCCAGATCATAGCTTAGATTAACAGACACCACTGCAGTCCATCAGAAGGAGGGATAGTAGCACTTACAAGCTCTTGATATAGAATTCTCAAGTGCTGATCACAGTATGGCCGGATAGCTGAATGTGACTATCTTAGGCCCCTTTAAAATCAGCGGTTTTAGTTTTTTCCGGCAGATTTACCGCATCTGCTGCCTAACGGCCGCATTTGCGGCTGGCCCCATGCATTGTCTATGGGGCTTGCAGCAGGTGCGGCCAGTGCGGTAATGTTGCAATCAGTCACTTGCAGCAACGAAAAAAGCGCGGTTAGCAGCGGGGTTTTTTGTGCGGCTACAACTGCCGGATCGCACTTGCCGCAAGCCCTATAGACAATGCATGGGGCTTGTAGCAAGTGTGCTGCAAGTGCGTCCGTTAGGTGGCAGATGGGGTAAATCTGCTGGATCTGCCGCAATCTATGAAAACCGCTGCTGTGAAAGGATCTTTAAGTGTTCCTGCGTTCTTCCAGTCCTGCAGAAGCAAAGCTGCTTCTGCTTCCAGCATTTAAAAAACACCGGCACAATCATGCTGCTTATATTAACTATTATCAGGAGAACGTCACCTCGGGCAAGAATAAAGCTGGGAGGCGGAAGCAGTGTGCTTTACAAAATAAATGATTGACCAACCTCATTAACATAACAGAACATGTAACATATCATGATGGATAGAAGTAAACCATTTCACAATAACTCCAGATTATTTAATTGAAGAATTAGCTTTACTGCATAGAATATTATCACATTTCTTGTTCACTAGAGAACAACACAAACTATATTGTGTGTAAGCATTTCTTTACTGTTCTCTAAAGTATTGCTCATAAAAGAATAGTAAACTAATTTAGTATTTAAATCAACATATTCTAGGTTTTCATATAAGGGGCAATATATATATTTATTACAGTCAAGGCTGAAAAATTGGACCACCACAAAAAAAAAAAAATCAAAAAAAGTTAAATTGGACATACCATGTCTAGCAGATCACCAGACACACCGGATTGTGAGACACGCCTCAAATTTAGAGGAGGGAATGAGGAATATAAAAAAACATTTAAGTAAAGATGGGGTTCCATCTTCTAAACCTAGAATCCGTCATATAGTCGAGGGCAGCTTACATAGGGGGTTGGGGGACAGCACACCATGGCGGTGCGGCATAATCACAGGACAAAGAGTTGCTGTGTCGGAAAGTCTGCGGAAGAACCAGTGGAGAAATGGTGCGGGTCCTGGGCTGGGAGGAGGGGATGTCGCAGCGGCACAAGGAGGATGCCATTTATCAGCAGGCGGTGAATTTCAGGAAAATGAGTGAAGAGGCGACACAGATTGAGATGTCGGAGAGCCGAGATCTCAGTGCCTTCGCAGCTATTTTTCTAAAGTCCATCTTGTCAGAGGCAGCACCACTCACAGATTGAGATCTCGTCACTCTTACATCTCAAACTATGCATGCACTGCCAAATCAGCCATTCTCCTAAAGTCCATCGCATCCACTGCCAGCACATCAATGGCGCCCGCCTTGCACCACCGCGACACCCTCTCATCTGAATCCACAGCATCACTCCACAGGTGCCACCGCCGACTCCCTGCAGTGGTGACCCAGCTTGACCGCCGCTGCACCCCCTTTCCCTGGGTAAGCTATATCCGGAGTGTTACAAGCACCCTCATTTTTGAGTTATTAAAATATGTCTTATAATCTAAAAAATATGGTAGTTTCACGCAAATCTCCAAAATGGGTCAGATAAAATTGGTGTCACTCTAAACATAATATTTGGTTGAACACCCTTTTTAATAAATAACTTCAGTTCACAACCAACAAACTTTTTACACCTCTTAACAGGAATTTTGGACCACTCTTTTACAAACTGCTTCAGGTCTCTCATATTTTAAAGGTGCCTTCTCCCAACAGTAAGTTTAAAATGTCTACACACGTGTTCAATAACATTTAGATTTGGACTGACTGCTGACCCCTTCAGAAATCTCCAGCACTTTGTTTCTATCAATTACTTCTTGAAATATGTTTAGGGTCATTATCCTGCTGGAAGATCCTCCTATGGCTTAGGATGCAAACACAACTTTCTGACACTGGGCACTATATTGAAACCCCAAAAACCCCAGATTTCTTGATGCCTTGCACACAGCCAAGGCCCCTCATGCCAGAGGCTGCAAAACAACCCAATGTTTGACTGTAGATACTGTTTTCTTTGGAGGCCTTATTCAGTTTTCGGTAAACTGTAGAATGATGTGCTCTACCAAAAAGCTCCATCTTGGTTTGATCTGTCCACAAGTCACTTTCCCAGAAGGCTTTTGGCTTACTAACGTACATTTTGCTAAACTGCAGTCTAGTTTCTTCATGTATTTGGGTCATCAGTGGGATCCTCCTGGGTCTCCTGCCATAGCGTTTCATTTCATTCAAATGTCAACAGATAGCTTGCGTTAACAATGATGCAACCTGAGACTGAAGTATGGCTTGAATTTCTTTGGAACATGATTGAGGCTGCTTATCAATCATCGGACTATTCTGCATTGCAATCGGTCAATTTTTCTCTGACGCCCACATCCAGGAAAATTAGCTACAGCGCCATGGGTTGTAAAATTCTTGATTATGCTGCGCATTGTGGACAAAGGAATTTCAGGGTTTTTGGAGATGGGACTTGTAACCTTCAGATTGTTGATATTTTTCAAACAATTTTGGTTCTCATGTTCTCAGACAGAGCTTTTCTCTTTCTGTTTTCCATACTTAATGTGGCACACATAGACACAATGCAAAGACTGAGTCAACTTCTCCCATTGTATTTTGTTTCAGGTGTGGTTTTTATATTGCCCAAACCTGTTTCTTGCCACAGATGAGTTTGAATAAACATCACATACTTGAAACAAAGTTGTTAGCACACAATTTTGGAAAGGTGCCAACAATATTGTCTGGTCCATTTTTGGGGTTGTGTGTGAAATTATGCCCAACTTGACTATATTCTTTGTGGTGTTTTAACACAAAGAAATTAAACATATGTATGACAAAATATGTGTAATTGAAATAATTTTCTAAGAAAAATATTTCCTTATCTGGAGCAATTTCAAAGGTACCAACACCTCCGGGGGGGAAGTGTGGTATACGCTGCATTTTATAAGTAAAATAGAAAATAGAGGTAAAAAAAAAAACTTTGTATAGTCAGCCTGTCCACAGTCTGAACTTGTACTGAAAATATGACAGCTTCTGTTTAATACACCTCATTTATAAATGTAATTACAGGGGAAAAAAAGCCTCACCGTAGATACAAGCTTATGCACAAGCATCGGAATCTCGAATGTAACGCCTACGGACGTGCTCAACATTAGGTTTGTCAAAAAATTCAAGGGAGATTCTTTGGCATGGATTTGCAGCGTACATATATCCCAGCATCCCGGTGGTACTGGCAGCAAGTGAGTAAAGTTAAGTATCTGCAGAATGACAAAGAGAAAATGAACAGGTTAGGTCTCAATTCTAAGGATGATGTAAGGGCATTCTTACTTTAAGGGGTCATCCACTATAGTCCAACTCCTTATTAAAAGGCCAGAGTGTTTCTGTCCTGTGCCACCGATGTAAACACAGTCATATGACTACTGCACTCACTCAGCTATCTGATCTGCTGCAGCGACTGACTGTAGAGATGTGAAGGCTGCAGATACTGACACATGAAATCATTTATTTCAAGAGACTCGTGGGGACACAGCACTAAAAGAGGAGCAGCATCGATCATATCCTATAATATCTATCCTAAACAGGTGAGAATAAGAAGAATACCTAAAAGTAAAAGAATAAAACAACAAATAGTAATGTTAACAGGACTGTCCACTACTCAAGACAACTCCTTCTCAATCACTATTTTCTACTATGTATATAATGTTACGCGATCCTTGCAGCGAATCAACACTGGCTTCACTCTCCCCTCTTTAGGACAAATCAAGACATCCGGAATAAGTCTGAAAGAAGGGAAAGCAAAACCAGTGCTGATTGGCTGCAGAGATTGCATGACATTATGTCATGCATTCCCTGGGTCAGTGAAGTCACCACTGGAACAACGCTAGCCCCTGTAGCGAGTTAAAAAACTTTTTTGTTGGATAAGGAGAAACATAGGGAATGAGAAGAGGTTGGCAAAGTAGTGGCCAGTGCATTTAACAGGTAATTTTATGTAGCAAAGTATATGCGCACAAATGACTGTACAAACCAAGCACAGGCACTTGGTGCACCCTTGTCGTGGCCAAACAGTTCAGTGCAACTTCCCACCTACCTGTTTTCCCATTCATATCTGTCCACCTATTCATCAAGTGACAGCACTGACTTCACATAAGCTGGAGAATTGTAGACATAGATGGAAAACATGTATTTGGGAAAGTATAATGAACTGAATGCCCATGCCAAAGTTGTGTACTGCGCTATTGTGTTTGAAAAGTCATTTGTTGTTGTTAGACTTTCCCACATAAAATAACCAGGCAATGTCACTACTTCATTGTACCAATAGTGGTCTCACACAAAAAAAGCGATATATTATTTATTGGGTGCTCAATAGAGAAGAAGCAGAAAACACGATTTCAGGATATTATAAAAAACTTCACATCTTAAAACAACAGAGGCACACAGTCATCAGTTTCTGTTTTTCATTTGTAAAAAAATAAAATAAAAAAAAAACAACAATAAACTGCTTTCCCAGTTTGGCATCTGTTATGTATCCTCTTTTTTATTCATAAAATCTGAAGGACGTTGTCATAACCTTTTTTTTCATTGTTATTCCAATGAATCAATGTAAAGTCAATATCTTCAGGGTTTTTTTTTACATTATAACCTAGGGAAAAAATGGGCAAGTGCCATGTTAGAAGAATGCACTTCTGATAAAAACCAGGGCTGTGCAGTCAGAGTCGGAGTCCAGTTTGGTGGAGGTGGAGTCAGATGTTTGGCTTACTGACTTCACAGCCCTGGTTGTGGAGTAGGAGTCATGGTGTCGGTGACGTGTCAATTTTGGTTGAGCTGGAATCAGAGTTGGATTCAGGGAGATTGAAGAGTCAGAGTTGTAGGTTTGGATTACTGACTCCATAGCCATGGTAAAAACAATAGAATACAAGGTGGTCTACTCCTAGTAGACATGTTAATGACTCCAGATTACAAAAAATAACTACTGCACCTTAAAGAGACCCTGGACTTGTTCGGGTACAAACACATCAGTGAGAATTACAGGAAAGTTCGGTTGTTTTCCAGCCACAATGACCATTGTTCAGAGGGATCCTGACGTTGTTGCATGTAAAATGATATTTTTGAAGTGTCCAAATTCAGATACCTAGAGAAACATTAGGAGGAAATATTATTCGGTTTCATTAAAATGCACGAACAATAAACCTGGTTTTCCGTAGAGCTCCAAAAGTAGCTTCTCTCCAACTGTTGGAAGCTTTGGCAGCACGAGGTATCATAGCATTATCAGGTTGTGGCAATAGGGTCAAAACCATGTCCCTAGCTACATGTTTTATACATAGTCAGTGCATTGGTCATATCTGAAAAATGGCTTGCGACCAAGAAATAGTTGTAAAACAGTCAACAGAATGGACATAAACTTCATCAACAACTATTAGAAAGGGCCAGAGTTACTGCCCCATAAACTTTATTTTTTCAAGTTACACCCACAAACGTAAAAGGTATTTTTATTGGTATATTATGTGACATACCAACATTAAAGGGGTTTTCCCACAAAGTTAATTTTAATCAATAGTTCTTGGAAAAATATTAATCTCCACAATTAGACATGTTGAAAAAAAAAATGTTCCTGTGCTTGTATAATCTTATATATGTGTCCCTGATATGTACTGTGTAATGGATGTGTCTGACCATACAGGCACATGATCTGATCATACCACATCTCCTGTGCTGAGTTAATCTTCTATATGTTTCCCTGTGTAATGGATGTGTCTGACCGTACAGAGACATGGCTGATCATACCACATCTCCTGTGCGAGAGTTAATCTTCTGTATGTTTCCTGTGTAATGGATGTGTCTGACCGTACAGGACATGGTCTGATCATACCAATCTCCTGTGCTGAGATGATATATGTGTCCTGCTATGTACCGTGTAAAGGATGTGTTGACGTACAGGAACAGGTTGATCATACCAATCTGTGCTGAGATGATATTATGTGTCCCTGTATGTATGTGTAATGGATGTTTAACCATACAGGGAAATGTTATATACCATGCTCCTGGCAGGGGAGGATGTAAAAAGTATACAGCGATCATAGATATTGTTTTTGTGAGGTAAATATTTCGTCGTTTTAATAAAGCTTTATCTCAAAATAAAAAATAATTTTATGATACTGTGTTGTAATGTCTGTATATCTTACTTCTTTCCATACCCAGGTGTGGTATAATCAGACACATCCATTCATCACAGTACATAGCAGGGACACATATATAAGATTATCTCAGCATAAGAACATTTCATTTTAAAACGCATCAATTGTGATATTATTATTATTCCAAGATCTATTAATTAAAATGAACTTTGTTCATGGGAAAACCCCTTTAAGTAGCAAGTATTTCTGAAGTGTAAAGGAAATGAAACATTTTCCAAATATTTAAAAACATACGGTAAATCTGAAAATTGTGAAATGCATTTTTATTCAGCCTCTTGTAGTCTAAGACCGAGTTCTCATGTCCAGTAATCATCCGTTAGAATGGATCCTGCAGAGATCTGTTGGCAAAAAAAGTTCTGCAAACACAACTTTTTTACCCATTGTAAAATAAAAGTTTCTTTGAGAACATTAGGGATCAAACAGCAACAAGAAAACCAAGGAACAAACCGGACAGGTCAGGGATAAAGTGGTGGAGAAGAGTAAAACAGGGTTAGGTTATAAAACAAAAAACCCAAGCTCTAAACTTCTCACGGCTCGATTAATCATCAAAAAAAGTTGGAGAGTATGGCACAACTGCAACCCAGCAAGATATGGACGTCCACCTAAACTGACATCCCAAACAAGGAGGGAACTAATTAGAAAAGCAGCCAAGACGCCCATGCTCACTCTGAAAGAGCTGCAGAAATCAACAGTTCAGGTGTGAAAATATGTCCACAAGAAACAATTAATCGCACACTCCACAAATAATAATCTTTATTTATATAGCGCCAACATATTCCGCAGCACTTCACAATTCAGAGGTTCATATTTAAAAATCATAAGAAACAGCTATCAGAAAATACAATACAATACAAAAAACAATACAGATAATACAATAATTAGAGCAAAATAATGACAGCCCTGCTCATAAGAGCTTACAATCTAAAACTGAGGTGGGGGTGACACAAAGTACAGGTGCTTGTTTACAATGATGGTATAGTCAACTTGAGGAGATGGGGAACAGATAGGAGCAGTTAGTGGCCACCAACCATTATTTATGATCCACTTTTCGACTGGTGGAGCGGATAGGCTATGTCTAGATGACTTTGACTAGGGATCATGGTAGGCCGCCCTAAAAAGATGTGTTTTTAGGGATCGCCTGAAATCGTCACAAATCTGCCCTTTATTGGAAGAGAGGCAAGAAAAAGACATTTTTGATAGCAAGCAAAGTACTATGTGTGGCGGAAAACTAACACTGCACCTCACCCTGAAAATACCATCACCTCCATCGAAAAAGTCAGTGGCAGCATCATACTGTGGGGAGGCATTTCTTCAGCAGAGACAGAGAAGGTGGTCAAAGTTGATGAGAAGATATGAAGGCTAAATTCAGAGCAATCCTGGAGGAAAACGTGTTAGAAACTGCAAAACACTTTAGACTGGGGCATAGGATCAACTTCCAGCAGGAAAAAGATACTGTCAGAGATACAATGGATGGTTTAGATCAAAGCATATTCATGTGTGTGATGGACTCGGTCAAAATTCAGCCATAAAATCCCATTGAAAACTTGTGGCAAGTCTTGAAAAATGCTGTTCACAGATGGTCTCCATCCAGTCTCACAGAGTTTGTGAAGAATGGGCATTCATTTCAGTCTCTAGATGTGAAAAACCGATAGAGACATACCCCAAAAGACTTGTGGCAGTAAAAAAGGTAAAACGTTTGGATTCAGGGGAAACTGAATATAAATGCATTTCAAAAATGTCATATTTACATTTTTAAACTATCTGGAAAACCATGTATCATATCTTTTTTTTACACTTCACTAATACTTGCTCCTTTGTGTTGGTATGGCACTGGGTGTAACAATGTGGAAAAGTATGAAAGCCTTTTAAAGTCACTGTATATTGTAATTACATTCACTTTGTTCCATGTAGCGATTATTATTTTTTCATTTATTTAGTTTATAATCATGTAATATTTCATATATATTTTTAGCCTCATACTCTGATTATATTACTTTTCATTATCCACAATAGTTTCAGTTATTGAGTTGGTGCAGTCACATTGTACCTCATTCATATGACTAATAAAAAGATCCTGGTATAAACGTACCCCTCCGAAATGTTGTAGGAAACACACAGGGACGGGGGAGGAGCGGCTTCTAAGACCTGAAGTCGTTTTCCATCAGAGGAATTGCACTCCGACTCTCGTAAGGCTGTGGCAAAACAGAAATGAAATGTAAAAAATGAGACTATGAAATTAATGGAGGATAGGTGACTGTTCGATGATCATCACGTAACCCACAAGTGCTCCAATATAGGTTCACATTTATCAAACGGACATATTAGTGGTATCTGACATGTCTGCTTTAATCAAGAATTGTATTGTCAATAAAAAAGTAATAATTCCTGAGGACCTTTCCTTAGAACTCTGCATTGAGGTTTTCCTCGGTTACTTGTGATGGGCGAAAACTAAAACATTTGTGTTTGGATTATTTGTGTTGACCATTTCGTAATATTCATGTATTCTTTACGAATAACTAATCTAGTGTAAGCCAATGGTACACTCAGAAAAAAAATTTCCAGCGGACCGTCGCAGGAGGTCTGTCTATATACTGAAAGGATGGAAAAGTGCTTAAACTGAATGGGAACAGCATGGAAAGGATAGGGTACATTTCTGACTCACAGCTGTGTGCTGTAATTGGCAGGCTCATTGAAACAGGAAAAAAAAAACATGCCCCGACGATTTCTGCTAACCAGCACAGGACTGGTAATGGGAGGGGTCTCATACCCACCTCTATAAAGGATGCGCCAATTCTGTGGCAGCCGCGGGCTGCTAATTTTAGACAGGAGAGGGCCCAAAACCCATGAATTCGTAGATTGTGAGCCTCTCTCCTCCTGTACCTGTGTGCCATATGTTGTCCATGTACCTTGTACTTGTCTTTATTTTCCCTTTCCACATGTAAAGCGCCATGGAATTAATGGCGCTATAATAATAATAATAATAATAATAATACGAATCCCAGCTATTTGCTTTATCTGAGATGGTTATCAAAAATGTAGGGGAACCCAAAAGCCATTTTTCAAAATTATTTAAATAATTAAAAATAAGTGTTGGGGAGCCTCTATTTCTGATAACCAGTCAAGATAGAGCACACAGCTGGAGGCTGCAGCCCGCAGCTGTCTATTTTACCTGCGCTGGTTATCAGAAATCGGCAGGGGACCGAACGTTTTTTGTTTGTTTTACTGCGCCTGGTATTCACATTAATGCCAGTAGCAAAGACGGCTAGGGCATTACTATGAATGGTAAGCAAGCCCGCACATTTAGTGGCTGAAAATCATGCACCAAACATGTGGGGAAGGGACTTGAAACTCATGAAGCGAGGACCAAAATACTCTACAAGTAACAAATACCTTAATATTTGTGCGATTAACAAATCGTGCTGAATATATTCGCTTATCACAATCTGTTAAGTCTCCAGAGACAGTGGGCACGGAAAGGGTTCAGACTCCTTTAAGTTTTTCACTCTTTGTTTCATTGAAACCATTTGGTAAATTTAAAAAAGTTCATTTTTTTTCTCATTAATGTACATTCTGCACCCATCTTTATTGAAAGAAAAAAAAAAATGTAGAAATTTTTCCAAATTTATTAAAAAAGAAAAGATTTTTGCGTACTCACCGTAAAATCCTTTTCTCTTAGCCTCTAATTGGGGGACACAGTACGATGGGTTATGCTATTCTGCCACTAGGAGGCGACACTAAGCAATTGAAAGAAAAGCACAGTGGCTCCTCCCCAGCAGTATATAACCCCCTGACTGACATAGTCTAGCCAGTTTTGTGCTAAAGCAGTAGTAGGAATAATGACATAAGCCCGTAAGGCAACCAGAAACTTAAAAACAAGAAAACATCAACCACAACAAGGCCAGCTGGCCACAGGGAGGGTGCTGTTTCCCCCAATTAGAGGCTAAGAGAAAAGGATTTTACGGTGAGTACACAAAAATCTCCTTTTCTCCTTCGCCTCATTGGGGGACACAGGACGATGGGACGTCCCAAAGCAAAACCTGGGTGGGAAAAATAACATCCACATTCTGAAACTGCAGTCTACAAGCTAGCAGCCGCTGCCTGCAGGATGCCTCCTCTTCTGTGTGTGGCCTGCGCCTCAGAGTGTCAATTCACATAGGCGAACAATGAGCACTTGGTAGGAGCGGGTCCCGGCTGCTGTACCCGTGCATGCGCATGACGCAAGCACCAGAGCCCGCCCTGCATATAGCATAATCTTTAGCAGGACGGGCTCTGGTGCTTGTGTCACACACATGCGCCGTTACAGCAGCCGGGACTCGCTCCTACCAAGTGCTCGTTGTGCGCCTACGTGAATTGATACGGTCAGGTGCAGAAGAGGAGGGGGCCACACAGAAGAGAAGGCGGAACACAGAGCAGGAGGCGGAGAGGACCATAACGAGCGGCAAGGACTAAAAACTAAGATAAGACCCTCAGACCTCTTAACTCCGAACTTTCTAAACAGTTTTTTTCAGTGTACAGGAAGGGGCTACAGACATGGGACACACCTTCCCTGAATGCAGCATACACGCTGCATTCAGTGGTGTTTTCAATTTGGAAAGCACCAGGGCGGTGACAGGTCCTCTTTAACTTCCCTTCATCCAGCTACCTGCTGCACAACACTTGACATTTACCCACACAAGCCATCTGCTGCTTACTGACCTCTAATGGTATATCCCATAAACTTCTGATAACTGACCCCACATCTCCCTCACAACAGAACACTCACCTCCACTTCATTCATGACCTCTTTACCTCCCGCAAACTCTCCTTCCTGGGCCTCAAAGAAACAAGGCTGACATCCTCCGACACAGCCTCCCCTGCTGTGCTATGTTACGGTGGACTTCATTTCTCCCACACACTTCACACTGGCAACAAACATGGTGGAGGAGAGGGTCACCTCCTTTCTAGCAACTGCACCTTCAACCCAATTCCTCATCCTCCCTCCCTTAACCGCTCATCTTTTGAAGCGCACTCTGTATTTATTCTCCCTCCAACCTCCAAGTGGCTGTCATTTATCGACCCCCGGGCCCAACCACTGCCTTCTTTGACCAGTTCTCCATCTGGCTTCTATACTTTCTCTCTGCCGATTTTCCCACCATCATAATGGGTGACTTCAACATCCCCATTGATACCCACCGGTCAACAGCCTCCAAACTCCTGTCACTTGCTTCATCCTTTGGCCTCTTTCAATGGTGCACCACAGCCACCCTCACAGATGGACATGCACTAGACCTCATCTTTACCCGCCTCTGCTCCCTAACTAAACCCACATCCTCCCCTCTCCCCCTCTCTGACCACCATCTACTCACTTTCTCATCCTTGTCCTCCTCACCTGCCACCCATGTCCACTAACTCGCACACCCTCGCAGAAACCTTAAACATCTTGACGCTCACACATTCTCCAATGCCATTTTACTGCTATCATCCATATCCTCACTCCAGGACACAGATAATACCACAGCTTTCTATAATACTACATGCACATTAGCTATTGATGCAGCTGCCCCTCTCGTTCATGGAAGAACATGACAAATCGACAGAAAACCCTGGGACACAGACACCACTAAAAACCTCCGGCGAGCGTCTAGGGTTGCAGAGCAGCGTTGGAAGAAAACACACTTGCATGAAGACTACACATCATTCAAGCACGCACTTCTCAAATTCAAGTCGGCACTCACTACCACTAAACAGAATTACTTCATTACCCTCATATTCTCTTTGTCCCACAACCCCAGGCAGGTATTCAACACATTTAACTCTCTCCTCTGTCCCCCCCACTGCCCTCTCCTACTTCTTGTATCTCAGCAGAAGACTTTGCAGCACACTTCACCAACAAGATTGAACATATCAGACAAGTCTTTGCTACCCAACTACCATAACCTCCATGAATACTAGACTACTCCCCTCCATCACTGAAGGAGAACTTGCACACCTCTCCAGATCGCACCTCACCACTTGTGCACTGGACCCCATTCCCATTCCACATCCTCCCCAACCTCACCACGACACTTATCCCAGCATAGCACACCTCTTCAATCTATCACTAACTTCTGGTACCTTTCCTTCTGCTTTCAAACATGCAACAATTACACTTATCTTAAGAAGCCATCCCTCGACCCCACTTCTACATCCAGCTACCGGTCCATATCCCTGCTCCTGTTCACTTCCAAACTTCTCGAAAAGCATGTCCACACTGTACCCTCATCCCACCTCTCATCCAGCTCTCTCTTTGACAACCTTCAATCCACCTTCCGCCCCCATTACTCCACTGAAACTGCCCTGATCAAAATTACTAACGACTTGCTCGCTGCCAAAGCCAACAGATAGTTCTCCTTCCTCCTCCTTCTAGACCTGTCTTCTGCATTTGACACAGTCTACCACTGTCTCCTATTACAGATCCTCTCTTCCATTGGCATCACTGACCTTGCCCTCTCCTGGATCTCCTCCTACCTTTTCAATTGCACATTTAGCATCTCCCACTCACACACGACCTCCTCGCTCCAACCCCTCTGTTGGGGTCTCTCACGGCTCTGTCCTGGGGCCCCTCCTTTTTTCAATCTATACCCTTGGTCTGGGACACCTCAAAGTCCCATGGCTTCCAGTATAACCTGTACGCTGATGACACTCAGATCTCTCTCTCTGGCCCAGATGTCACCTCTCTCCTGTCCAGAATCCCAGAGTGTTTATCAGCCATATCCTCCTTCTACTCTCGCTTTCTAAAACTCAATGTAGACAAAACTAAACTCCTCATCATTCCTCCATCTCACACACCTTCCTTACCAGATCTATCACAATAAGTGATACCACACTTTGTCCTGTACCTGAAGTCCGTTGCCTTGGAGTAACCCTTGACTGTGCCCTGTCCTTCAAACCACACATCTAAGCCCTTGCCAACTCCAACTCAAAAATATTTCCAGAATCTGTCCCTTCCTCAACCATCAATCTACAAAACTACTAGTGCATGCCCTCATAACCTCCCGTCTTGACTACTGCAACCTTCTCATCTGTGGCCTCCCTGCTAACACTCTTGCACCCCTCCAATCTATCCTTAACTCTGCAGCCCGACTAATCCACCTCTCTCCTCACTATTCCTCCACTTCTCCCCTCTGCAAATCCCTCCACTGGCTCCCAATTCACCAACGTATCAAATTCAAACTACTAATACTGACTTACAAAGCTGCCCAAATTCTGTCCCCCTCATATATCTCTGAACTAATCTACTGATATCATCCAACTCAATATTCAATCCTCCCTATAACTCCTCCTCTCCTCCACACTTGTACATTCCTCATCTAACCACCTGCAAGACTTCCCTCGAGCATCCCCCATTCTCTGGAATTCTGCACCCCAAAACACCCGACTGTCCCCCACACTCGGAACCTTCAAGCGGAATCTGAAAACCCATCTCTTCAGAACAGCCTATAGCCTGCAATGACTATAGTGCCAGCTCATCACCACTGGACCCGATGCTCCACCACCACAAGAGCAGACCCATTCTACTGTCTCTCTAACAACTGCCCTGCAGAATGTAAGACCGCAAGGGCAGGGTCCTCTCTCCCTCTGTATCAGTCTGTTACTGTTTGTTCATTGTATTTTTAACTTGTTTGTATGTCACCCTTTCTCATGTACAGCACCATGGAATCAATGGTGCTCTATAAATAAAAAAATAATAATATTAATAACAACATGTGGCACTGAAGCCATCTGCTTAATGACCCTTCAACCTCCATCATATGAATTACTTACTTACTGTCTATTATTAGCAATCTGCTGTAAAATAGCCCGTAACTTTCCTCTCATAACAGGCTAATCATTTAGTCACTTTTTGCAATGTGATGAATACAAGAAATTGTTACATTGCAATAAGGGTATGTTCACACTAAGGTGGGGTATTTTTGCTCAGTTTTTGTAGCAGTGCTCTGAAAAAAAGAGAATTTTGTTTACGTACCGTAAATTCTTTTTTCTTGAATCATCAATGGGAGACCCAGACAATGGGGTTTAGGGCGCTGCCCTCCGGAGGTCACACTAGGTACTACAAGTTTGTAGCACCGCCTCCTCCGCTTATAAACCCCCACCGTAGGAGACATCCTCAGTTTAGTCCATAAGCTGCGAGGAGAAATAAACCACACCCGAAACATCGGGAAGAATGCCGTGCACAGACGGTGTAACAACCCGGAAACACTGTCTCAACAGAGAACAGATCAAATGCAAACATGCAACAGAACAACTGGGTGGGTGCTGGGTCTCCCATTGATGATTCAAGAAAAAAGAATTTACGGTACGTAAACAAAATTCTCTTTTTTCTGATCATCATAATGGGAGACCCAGACAATGGGGATGTCCTAAAGCAATACCCCAGGGCGGGAAGAGTTCCTCAACAAGACGGATAACACATGGTTCCCTTTTAAAGGTGGGCAACCGCCGCCTGGAGAACCCGCCTGCCCAAACTCGCATCCGCAGAGGCATGGGCATGCACCATATAGTGCTTAGAGAAAGTGTGCAGGCTGGACCAAGTGGCCGCTTGACACACCTGTAGAGCAGAAGCTCGATGTCGCAAGGCCCAAGAGGCACCTACAGCTCTAGTAGAGTGTGCCTTCAACCCCACCGGGAGAGGCAAACCAGAAGACCGGTAAGCCTCCTGAATGGGAGCCTTGATCCATCTGGCCAAGGTCGACTTTGAAGCCGCGGACCCCTTACAGCGACCCATCGTGAGGACAAATAAGGAATCCGAACTCCTAAAGGAGGCGGTCCTGGACACATAAATGCGTACAGCTCTCACGAGATCCAGAGTATGGAGGTCGCGCTCAACCTGATGAACGGGAGCGGGGCAAAATGATGGGAGAACAATCTCCTGGTTCAAGTGGAATGTTGAAACCACCTTCGGCAAAAATTCAGGCCGTGGGCGCAACACCACCTTGTCCTGGTGAACCACCAGAAAGGGTGACTTGCACGAAAGTGCAGCCAATTCTGAGACCCTTCTCAGAGACGTAATCGCCACCAGAAAGACCACCTTCTGGGACAGACGAGAGAGAGAGATGTCTCTCAGTGGCTCGAACGGCGGTTTCTGCAATGCCGCTAGGACCATGTTGAGGTCCCAAGGGTCCAGGGGCCGCCTGTAGGGCGGAACCACCCGAGACACTCCCTGCAGAAATTGGCGGACCTTCGGGAGGAGCGCCAAGCGCCTGTCAAATAGCACGGAAAGTGCTGATACTTGACCTTTCAGAGAGCCAAGGGATAATCCCAACTCCAAACCCGACTGTAGGAAGGCCAACAATGTCGGAATAGACAACGGCCACGGTGAGCGACCACCAGATGCACACCAGGTAAAAAAGATTTTCCACGTTCTGTGGTATATCTTCCTGGAAACAGGTTTCCTTGCCCGATTCATAGTGGCAACCACTGTAGGAGAGAAACCTCTGGATGTCAGCAGCCAGGCCTCAAGAGCCATGCAGTCAATCTGAGGGCCCTGGAATTGAGGTGGAAGAATGGGCCTTGCGCGAGTAGATCTGCGCGTTCTGGAAGAGCCCACTTGTGTCCGCCTGATAGTTGCCACAGGTCCGGGTACCAGGACCTCCTGGGCCAATCTGGAGCCACTAGAATGGCTACTCTGCATTCCGTCCTGATCTTCCACAGGACCCTGGGAATCAGAGCTAGAGGCGGGAACACATATGGCAGCTGGAAGCTGGACCAACTCAGGATCAGGGCATCCGCCCCCAGAGACTGAGGATCCCATGATCTCGCCACGTATTGGGGCACCTGATGATTCAGCCGTGAGGCCATCAGATCCACGTCCGGAGTGCCCCATCTGCCGCAGATGTCCCGGAAGACGTCTGGATGAAGGGACCACTCTCCGGCGTCCATCCCCTGTCGGCTCAGATAGTCGGCCTCCCAGTTCTCGACCCCTGGGATGTGAACTGCGGAGATCAGGCAGCCGTTTTCCTCCACCCAAGCTAGAATGCGGTGGACTTCGGTGAGGGCCTGAGCACTTCTGGTCCCTCCCTGATGATTTATGTAGGCGACGGCCGTCGCATTGTCGGACTGTACCCGAATGGGTTGTCCTGACAGGAATTTCTGAAACGCCAGGAGCGCCAGATAGACCGCCTTGATCTCCAGCACGTTGATCTGCAACGCCGACTCCGACTGAGTCCAGAGGCCTTGAGCCCTGTGGTGCAAGAACACCGCACCCCAGCCCTTCAGACTGGCGTCGGTGGTCACCACTAACCATGACGGTTTTAGGAAGGACCGTCCCCGTGACAGATGATGTGGCTGTAGCCACCACTGTAGGGAATCCCTGGTTGGTTGTGACAGCGTCACCAGCCGATTCAAAGAAATCGTCCTCTTGTCCCATCTGCGAAGAATCTCCAGCTGGAGAGGACGGAGGCGAAACTGTGCGAACGGCACCGCCTCTATCGCCGCTACCATGCGACCCACCAGTCTCATCAATACCCGTAGGGATGACTGTGGAGACAGGAGGACATTCTGCACTCCTGATTGGATCGCAAGCTGCTTGGCTTGAGGTAGGGACACCAGGGCCGAGTCCGTGTGGAAGTCCATGCCCAGATATGTCAATGACTGGGTCGGAACCAGGGTCGACTTTTGAATGTTGATAAGCCACCCGAACCGTTCCAGGGACTTCATGGTCACCTCCAGGCTCACCCGACAAAGGTCTTCCGATGGCGCCCTGACCAACAGGTCGTCCAAATAGGGTATGACGGCGTGTCCCTGCGCATGCAGGAGAGCCATCATGGAGGCCATCACCTTTGTGAACACCCGTGGTGCTGAGGCTAGCCCGAATGGCAGTGCCACAAATTGGAAGTGCTCTTCCCCCACTGCGAATCTCAACCAGCGCTGATGAGCCGGTGCAATGGGGACGTGAAGGTAAGCGTCCCTGATATCGATGGACGCTAGGAAGTCTCCCTGTGACACAGCCGCGATCACTGAGCGCAGGGATTCCATGCGGAACTTCCGAACCAACACGTGACGGTTGAACAACTTGAGGTCCAACACCGGGCGAAAAGAGCCGTCCTTCTTTGGGACAATAAAGAGGTTGGAGTAAAAACCCCTGAACCTCTCTTCCGTGGGCACAGGGACCACCACTCCGTCTCTGCGGAGTCCCTCCAACACCAGGTGAAAAGCCTGAGCCTTTTCTGGGGATGGAACCGATCGATGGAATCGGTGTATTGGTCGTGACGTCAGCTCTATCCTGTAACCTCTTGAGACTACATCTCGAACCCACTGATCGTGAATGTGAAGAAGCCACTTGTCCTGAAAGCGGGACAGGCGGCCCCCCACCTGTGGGGAGGCAGGATGAGAGAGCGAGTCATGTCGAGGCGGGCTTGGGGGTGGCAGCCGCTGCCCCCGCCGGCTTTTTCTGACGACTCTTGGAACGCCACTGAGTAGCAGGCTTGCCCCCTCGGTCTGAGCGAGTGGACGCCGTTGATGACTGTGAACCGGAGCGAAAGGACCACTGCTTAGGGTTCCTTTTCACGGTGTACCGTGGCTTAGGCTTGTTCTGCGGTATCTTAGACTCAGCAGAATCCTTTATCAATTTGTCCAGTTCGGTGCCAAAAAGCCTGTCACCAGCGAACGGAAGATTTTGTAAAATCTTCTTAGATGTGGCATCTGAGTCCCAAAGACGCAGCCACAACAGCCTGCGGATCGCAATTGCATTGGCCGAGGCCACAGCAGAGCGAGTGGCAGTTTCCAAAGATGCCGTCCTGGCATAGTCCGCATAGGCCCTTGCTCTCTCAGTGAGAGCCAGGACCTCTGGACTGGACCTAGCTAGATCAGTGATACCATCCAAACAGATAGTAATCGCTTGTAGGGTCCAGACTGCGGCAAAATTAGGGGCAAATGAAGACCCCACAGCCTCATAGGAAGACTTGGCGAGTTGCTCGACCTGTCTATCAGTAGCATCCTTCAACGAGGAGCTATCAGAGGCAGAAAACAAGGAGCGCGCAGCAATCCTAGTCATGGAAGCATCCACCTTGGGGGACTGCGACCATTCCTGGAGCGCCTCCTGGGGAAAGGGAAAGCGATTGTCCTTAGTTTTACGGACATAACGCCGCCCAGGATGCAACCTGGGAGCTTTAATCACCCTTCCGAAATTAGTGTGGTCCATGAAGGAGCCACTTGGTCTAGCCTCTGGCCGCAGCCATTGGTATATCTCCTTGGGGTGTACAGTCACCTCCTCAGGAGGAGTGACAAGACGCAATGTCTCATTGATGGAGGACACCAGATCCTCCACCCCATCTGGAGGTTCAGACATAGACCCAAGAGTAGAACCCCCATCATCTTCCTCACCATCAGAGGAACGCTCCTCCTCAGAGAGAGTCTGGAGCTCAGGAGAAGCCTCACGGGCTCGCTTAGGGGGTCTTACAGCAGAAGTAAGAGACACCCGGGGGTAACTAAGAGGAGTAGCTGGGTTCTCCAGTCTCCTATGCAGTGCCTCCAGGGTTTGCGACATGGAGGACATCTGGGACAGCAGAGATTCATTAATCTTATTCTGCGTTTCCCATGGCCCTGGGATCACCTGAACCTCAGGGTATAATCCCGGATTTGCAGACTCAATAGTAGCAGATCGGGCCTCTGGGCGTCCGCAGTTATTGCAGGACCCCTCCACCAGTGTCCCGTTGCATGTAGTACAGACAATGGTGGCCACCGCCGCCTTAGCAGCATGCTTCCCAACTGAGGACATCACCACAGTGAGGGGAATATAAGCCAAAGTTCACAAACAAACCGGGAATCCCGGTGGCTTACCGACCGCAGTAAAGCGGTAGGAGGAAGCGGTGTGTGTGTGTGACCTCCGCGAGTTCCGGTTCCCCTTGCAAGTGCAGACACGCGCTGCAGCCAGATCCCAGCCGGGAAGTGAGGGAGAAGATGGCCGCCGACAGTGAAGATGTGGGCGGAGCCAGGAACACGCGGGAAGAACACACAACACGCCCAGCGGTGATGTCACCATAAGGGCTGCCTCCTCCTCCTCCAGACTGCCTCAGCAATGGAGGTGCCGGAGCCCGCAGCGCGGGAAAAGAATGTGAATATCACCACACACACTCTCAGACTGCATGTACACATAAAACACCCGCAGTCTACAGCCTCAGCCCCTGTGAAACACAGGGCGGTCAGCCAGGGCGACCCCAGCACAGGGTCACCGCCAGAACCGCGGACCCGAGGGTAACCGCGCGGTCTGAGTGTCATGACACCACAGTGACAGACACTACCCCCAGGCACACAGGAGACACACCAGGTGCCTCAGTGCCGGTCCGGTCTGTAAGCACCTTTAGGGAGGCCTCGGACGGGGGTACAGCACCAGTCCGGAGTGTAAGCACCATTTAGGGAGGCCTCGGACTGGGCTGGCTCCGTCCGGTCTGTAAGCACCATTTAGGGAGGCCTCGGACGGAGCGGAGCTGTGCAAGGCTCCAGGCTCCCCCTTACCAGAGCCTCCATGGAGGGATGGAAAGGAAGGAGCGCGACAGCGTACCGGGAGAACACTGAAGTGTCCAGGCTAAAAGCCCTCCGGTACCTCCACCAGCGTGTTCCGCAGAGGGTGAGCGGGGAGGCTGTCGGGGATCCCGAGCGGGACCATTTTACCTTGTCTTCATACGCCATCACGTAAGCTGTGAGAATGCAGTGAAGTGCAAGCAAAGCGTGATCCTCCGAGCACACTAAGTTTAAAACTGAGGATGTCTCCTACGGTGGGGGTTTATAAGCGGAGGAGGCGGTGCTACAAACTTGTAGTACCTAGTGTGACCTCCGGAGGGCAGCGCCCTAAACCCCATTGTCTGGGTCTCCCATTATGATGATCAGAAAACCAAGAGTTTTGATTGGAAAGTTTCTTCTTTGTAAACTCATCAAAAATAAACTTGTGTGAATACACCCCAATAGCCATAATTTGACCCAAGGTTCTTGATAGTACTCTGCAGCTGAACTAAATTTCATTATTAAACATTGTACTATTGTTGCGGGTTGCAAACAGAGCAAAGAAAAAATAAATAAAATTCATATTAATTAAGCAATGCAGCATGCTTGGTAAATTTGAGATGTCTGGAGACAAAATAATAGTACATTTAGGGCTCATTCAGACGTCTGTGTAAGGCCCCTTTCACATCAGCGGTAATCACTGATCGCAGCAGTTGCGGTGAAAAAAAACGCAACTGCCGTGTTTACCACATAACAGCAGCACTTGCGGTTCACCGGCGGCAAGCCCCATGCAATGTCTATGGGGCTTGCGGCAGGTGCGGTATAATTGCGGTTTTGGCACTTGCGGCAGATGCGGCTGCAAAAAAAAAAAAACGTGGTCAGCCACGTTTTTTTCACGCCGCATCTGCCGAAAGTGCCGAAACCGCACTTGCCGCACACTTACCGCAAGCCCCACAGACATTGCATGGGGCTTGCCGCAGGTGAACCGCAAGTGCGGCCGTTATGCGGTAACCGCAGCAGTTGCGTTTTTTTTCACCGCAACTGCTGCGATCAGTGATTACCGCTGATGTGAAAGGGGCCTTAGTCTGTCCCATATTGTACCACGATGCACAGACTGGCTGGGGCTCTCCCAGCCCGAGCGTCACAGCCTTATAGAAATATGTAAAGCAGTCATGCTCAAGTTGGGACAGCCGCGATCAGTCTGTGCATCTTGGTTCGAGATTAGACCAATTTGTACTGATGTCTGCATGAGCTCGTACTAGGGATGAGCGAACCCGAACTATAAAGTTGGGGGTCCGTACCGAACACCCAGTGTTCAGACACAGACCCCAAACGTGGACTTCCCTAAAAAGTCTGTGTTACAGTTAGACTTCACATTTGACAGTGAGCTGTAAAAATAAACAAAACCGTGATTAAACATCAGCTCATGCTTATCGGGGTCCGTGATTGCACTTCTGGGTCCTTGTGATAACTTTCCCTGGTTATTCACTGGTGAGGGGCGCAACAGCCAATGACCGTGTCAAAAAAGAGTGGACGTCTGTCATTGGCTGTTGGAGCCAGTGCAGTAACATAGAAACAGCCCATACATTCTAGCATTGACCGTGCAAGTGTGCTGACCCTGGTAAGTATGAGCTGATGTTTAATCACTTTTTGCTTTTTTTTTTTACTCCTAGCCAAAATTTCATAACTTTAAAGACCGAGGTCAGGGATTGGACTCAAGTTCGAGTCCGGTTGTGTCCGCTGAAATCGAATATCGGCAGGTTCGGCTAGACTATTTCTTACAATATGCCAACACTGCCATTAAATAAAGGGCAATCGGTTATTCAAGCCAATCACCGATAGTGATTGTTCAATAGCCTGCTTAGCACGCCTCCAGAATCTATATTGGCAGCTTGATTATTACTACAGATGAACTGTGCTTGTTCATCAAATGATTGCTGACATTTTTACAGACGCTCCTCCATATGTTCCCACTTTACTATTGCTGCAAGAAGCTACACTTCCACATTCATTCTGACATAGTTGAGAATGCCACCCCCTCTGTGTGTCAGCACATGATGAAGGGTGCTGGCTATCACATTTAGTTTATTAGCTAAACTGGCCATCCTTTCTATCACTGGTGGTCAACTACACAAGAGTGGGGATGGTTTAGCTGATAAATCATTCGGGACAGCCCACTTCTGTCATACGTGATACTAACACAGAGAGGGAAATAAGGATATATATCCATATCAATAATACATG
This sequence comes from Allobates femoralis, assembly GCA_033576535.1. Classification (NCBI taxonomy): domain Eukaryota; kingdom Metazoa; phylum Chordata; class Amphibia; order Anura; family Aromobatidae; genus Allobates; species Allobates femoralis. The sequence goes on from JARQOC010000003.1 coordinate 177,066,761, forward strand.
TAGAATTGGAGTTTCCTAGACAGTACTGACAACTTTTGAACTTTCCGAATAAAATTATATTCAATAGTTTTCAAATGAAAAAACTAATGTGCTTGGAGAAAAATGACGACAGAGTATCCAGAAAGAAATTGCTAACTGTAGTTGGCTTACCTGAACAAACAATGGTTGCCGCTTTTGTAAAATTGATGGAAGAGCTTAAAAGCATTACAGGATCAAAACGAACAGATAAATTGTCACCTAGAAAATGGTGAATATCCTGGAGAGAAAAGCACAGTATATAATGTTAAGATCAACCTTAGGGTAACTGAACAGCACAATACCCAAGCGCTCAGCGTACAACAATAAATTCTGACAGATGCAATAAAAACTGTAACTGTGAAGAATAAAAATCTCGTTACCAGTAAGGTTTAATTTGTGCACAAATAAGAAATTACACAGACTATTAGGCTGCCTTCAGATTTGCAGATGCCTCCGCAGCGTTTTGCGGAGGCATCTGCAAGCATCTGCATGCAGACGGCAGCACTATGTTTATAATGGAGCGCACAACAGTCATGCAGATGCTTGCAGACCGCCCCTCGCGCAACCCATTCACCCTATATGATCTGTGCGCATGGCGGTATGCCTGCGTACAGATCACACACTCTGTCGCACAGGGACGCGACGTGAGTTGTGTGGATCTGGTACGCAGGGCATGGGCTGCGCAACAGATCAACATTTGAAGTGAATCTGTGCGCACGGCGCGTTCTGCAAGCATCTGCAGAACGCCGTGCGTCCTATTATAAACATGGAGGCTGCCCGTCTGCATGCAGATGCTTTGCAGATGCCTCCGCAAAACGCTGCGGAGGCATCTGCAAATCTGAAGGCAGCCTTAGAGAGCAGAAAATCTCTGTACATCAGGGGTCTCAACCTTTCTTACCATGAGAGCAACATTCTATGCAAAGATAGTGCTAACATGCAATTACCTGCATATGGACCAGTCCATTGCCAGAATTCAATATGTACATAATCATTGAATTATCTATGATAAAAAAAAGAAAAAAAGTGAAAATTCAAATAATACCATGTGTCCCAGAAAATAAGACCTAGTGGAGGTTTTGTCAGGCTGTGAGATTAAGCCCATCCCTGAAATAAGACCTAGCAAAAAAAAAAAAAAAAAATTTTATGATGCTATGATGGATACCGTATGGTACCGCTGTTGCCAGAGCCCGCTGCCGCCGCTGCTTTAATCATTCTTCCACGTCCTCCTGTATGTATGGTATTCAGGCGCCGCTTAGCGTAGATGTACGATAGCCGCCGGCCAAGCAGATGTCGGCTGCTGGCGTCTGATTGGCCAGCGCTTTACCGTACATCTCCGCTGATTGGCGTCCAGATACCGTACATACAGGAGGATGCGGAGAAATGAATAAAGCAGCGGCGGGCTCCAGCAAAGGCAGTACAGTGTGTGTGTGCGATGGGGGCTGATGATAGGGATATTGGGAGATTATGGGGGCTGCAGATGGATGATGAATGGATGGATGACACACGTTTGTCTAGTTATGCTAGTTTGTGATGACAATCACTGTACAGCATATAATAAATGTTCATTTTTTTTGTTCAACAATAAATGTAAATTCTTTTTCATGAAAAAATAAGACATCCCCTGAAAAGAAGACATAGCGGATCTTTGGGAGCAAAAATGAATATAATACACTAGCTTCAAGAAAATATAAATATAATGTGCAGTACGTATGTGCAAATTGGCCAGCCGTACCGATTTGACCAACAAGCGATGACTTAACTTAAAATGTCAACTTGGTAGTGGAGTTTTAGATTGTCATTGTGGAGTGACAGCTGCACAGAGTGACTAGAGAAGCAGAGATGATCTACTATTGTGGGCAGAAGGAGCTGGGCCATAGCAGACCCAGATTAGCTCAAAAGCCGAAATTGCCCTGTAACTTGTGCCAATATACCTATCTCAGTTACAAGGGAAATCAACAATGATAAAAAAAAAAAAACTGCATTTAAATTAGGGGTGATTTTCATATTGCCCACACCTACCGTATTTTTCGCATTATAAGACGCACTTTTGTTCCCCCACATTTTGGGGGAAAGTGGGGGGTGCATCTTATAATGCGAAACACTGTTGTGTGGTGGGGAAGGGTTGTGGAGCGGTGTTTGGGGCTGGCAGGAGGCTGGAGGAGGCCAGGAGCGGACTGCAGCAGCGGCCCCGTGGTCACGTGGGGCCGCTCATTATCTTCTGTAGTATGCACTGCTTCCTGCTGTCAATCACCAGCGGGAGCAGCTCATATTACAGGAGCGGGACCGCAGCCCAGCGGCTGCGGTCCAGTGTGGATAGTCAGTGCTTTCCACGCAATGACAGCGTGGAAAGCACTGACTATCCCTGGGAGGATGAGCATACTCACCGCTCTCCTCACTTCCTGCCGTCTGCGGCATCCCCGCTGTCTTTGCCGGCATCCGGGTCCTGGGAGCGTCGCTGCAGAGTGACGTCATCACCTGCGCGGTGCTCACAGGACTGGATGTCGGGCACAGCAGAGAGCGGATAGCGCGGACGGCGAGGAGAGGGGTGAGTATGATTATTATTTTAACTGTGCGGCAGCATGTGGGACAGTGCCATCAGAGGGGACAGTGCCAGCAAGGGGACCGTGCCATCAGAGGGGACCGTGCCAGCAGGGGGGGGACAGTGCCACAGGAAGGGACAGTGCCACAGGGAAGGGACAGTGCCAGCAGGGAAGGGACAGTGCCAGCAGGGAAGGGACAGTGCCAGCAGGGAAGGGACAGTGCCAGCAGGGGGGGACAGTGCCAGCAGGGGGGGGGACAGTGCCAGCAGGGGGGGGGACAGTGCCAGCAGGGGAGGGGGGACAGTGCCAGCAGGGGGGGGGGGGGGCAGTGCCAGCAGGGGGGGGGGACAGTGCCAGCAGGGAGGGGGGGGACAGTGCCAGCAGGGGGGGGGGGACATTGTGCCAGCATGGTGGGACAGTGTACCACCATCGGGGACTGTGCCAGGATGGGGGGACAGTGTACCAGCATGGGGGACTGTGCCAGGAAGGGGGCACAGTGCCAACATGAAAGCTATGTGTACCAGCATGGAGGATATATATACCAGGATGGAGGACATATATATGGATTGTAAGACGGACACTGGCATTATAAGGCGAACCCCATTTAACATTAAAAATTATTTTTTCCTCTTTTCCTTCATCAAATGTGGGGGTGCGTCTTATAATCCGTTGCGTCTTATAAAGCGAAAATACGGTATTTTCTTGCCACAGGGGAGATTGAATGAGCAACACAATGCTTGAAACAAAGCTGTTTACCCACAATGTTGGAAAGGTGCCAACAATTTTGTACAGCCCTTTTTTGGGGTTTGTGTTAAATTATGTCCAATTTGCCTTTTTCTCAATTTTTGTGTTGTTCCAATACACACAAAGGAAACAAAAATGTGTATGAAAAAATATGTAATTGCATTAGATTACTTTAAGAAATACTTCATTTTCTGGAACAATTTTAAGGGTATGTGCCCACAGGAAGGTTTAACGTCGGTTTAGCAGCGAAAACCGCCGGCGGTTTAGCATAGGTTTTATTTAAATTTATGTAAATCCTTAGCAGCTTTAGGACTTACATGTAACCCTATGTAATTTAGAAACCGCTGTGCACACATAGTTGGTTTCTATGAGCGGATCCACCCTCGATTGAGCGGTTTCCCAGCGGTTTAGCAGCATACAGCATGTCAATTCTTCTCAGCGTTTTTTGATCGGTTCCATGAAAAAAATCCTCCATAGAAAACCGCCGGAAAAACCGCTGGAAAAACCGACTGAAAAACGCTGTGCACACGCTGGCAAAAACCGCCGGAAAACCGCCGGAAAACAGCTGGAGACTTCAGAGTTCAGATCTGATAATTTCCAGCGGTTTACTGACGGTTCCAACGCCACTAAACCTACCTGTGGGCACATACCCTAAGGGTGTGTGCCCACATGCCGGGTTAGGGTCGGTTTAGATGTGTAAACCGCCGGTCGGTTTCCATAAGTTTTATGTAAATTTATGTTAATCCAAACCGGCGTTTGGATTAACATTGAAACCTATGTAAACCGACACCCGCTGTGCACCCGCTTCTGCAGCAGCTGCAAGCAGAATCATGTGCTGCTTCCAGCCGCTGCAGAACCGCCGCCGCTAACCCGCTGTGCACCCGCCCGCAGCACTCGCTCGTCACCCGCCGCACATACCCGCCAGGAAGCCTGTGGACGCCTGCAGAGCTTCCTGGCAGGTCCGCCCAGCCGCCCACCGGCACAAACCCGGCATGTGGGCACACACCCTTAGAGTGCTAATATTTTTGGCCATGTCTAATTTGTCCATATCTTTTGACAGAACCTCACGTCTTTATGTATGTAGGAATAGCGGGATTCATGTAGAAATGCATGCTGAAAGTGGTTACACAGTGCTCGTATAGTCACAGTAATTACTGTGTGGATTCCCTTTGTCTTACCAATGTCTTCATTTCGCTCAGTTGTTACAAAGATCATAAAAATGTTCTCCAGTATGTATTTCCTGAGGGTCTCCAGGTCATGTTGACTGCCGTCCAGCCTGACTGCAAAGTAGACCTGCAGCAGCAAAGGGTGCCCAGACAGAAAGCAGCTCTGCAAATTGTGGAATAAAAGAAATGGATTTAGATGACTATTTACAGCCTGAATAGTGCCCAGAAGACCGTCACCCCAGGAGAAGTGTGGCTTACCCTACACGGCTGTTGCTGTTTGAAGGGAATGCTGCACTTCAGACGAACCTGCCATACACTGGAGTTTATAGCTTCAGCCTGCAGAGAAAAAGCACAACACACTGAATAATTTATGCCTATGCTAATAAAACAGAACTTATATGCCGACTCAGCACACTCAATTATGCTACATATGCTGGGAGAAGAGTAACGCATCAAAGAGTGTCCATGCAGTTCACCCCTTAATGTCCCACAAGTAAACACTTGAAATCTGTTCTTAAAGATGAGAACCATATGCAATATATTCTAAAATATTCCAATACCATACAAATAGAGAGACTAAATCACCAGAATGTCACTTCATCCTATTCCAGGCCTCACTCAGACCTGCGTATTGCACGCACATGAGGTACCCGTATATTTCACAAATACTACATGTACCATTATAATATATAGTGCCATTCATTGATTCAGGTTTTTCAAGCAGTATGTGCCCATGCAAAACTCATACACATCAGTTTTTGTCAGTATGATGGATGAAAAAGGCCTATACAAGTTTATGGCTCTGTGAAAAACATGTACAGCACACGGATGGCATCGATGTGACATTGAAATGTATAGGAGCAGCTTTGAAAAATATTGGAACCTGAGAGTCCTCAGTGGTTGAAACCTTTTAATGTCTAACTGAAAAGATGGTAAACATAGCAGGCTTTTGGCACACTATGGCCCCTTCATCAGACTGATAATGACACAAATTCTGAAGATACATACATATATACATAAGCAAAAGAATAAAAAAAAAGGGTTAGCTGATGTAGTAAATACGACAGTTGACGTAAAGCAGAGTCAGGCTAGGGAGGGTGAGAGGAGATGGGAAGGTAAGGCAAAGTCAAAATTCCAAGATAAGAGGAACATATTGTATTATTGTTCTACGATTAGTGGCCTGTGGAGACCTGAAGATTCCTCAGTGAGAGTAGAAAGCCATAAATCGGTGCGAGACAGTTCACATAAGAAGTGTCAAAAGTTCATTGTCCTCTAAATGGAGTCTGTTGGAGATGTGATATCCCCAAATGCCCTTTCATTTTATATAAAGATGCATAAATCTGTGATATCCCCCAAATGCCCTTTTCATTTTATATAAAAAAAAGCATGAATCCATGTAAGACATTTAATCCATCCTCGCCACCATGGATGTGGAATCTCTGTACAGCAACATCCCACACCAGGATGGATTAAATGCCTGCAAAACCTTCCTGGAAAACACAGGGATTGATGCTGACTCTGTGGTGAAGCTTACAAAATTCATCCTCACGACAACATATATTTACAGGAGACTGGCACAGCAATGGGAAGCAAATGGCACCGCAATATGCAAATCTTTCATGGCCAAGCTTGAAGGTGACTTTTTACCCTCTTGTCCTCTTGTCCTATCAGGCCTCTGGACTACTACCACTATATCGATGACATTTTAATCATCTGGACTGAGTTTGAGCAACAGCTGAAGACGTTCCATGAACACTTTAATCAGTTTAATCCCACCATCAATTTAACACTCAAACTACTCCTGCACTGAAATCAGCTTTCTGAATACCATTATTAAGCTACAAAACTGCCAATTAACTATCCAAAATATCTCCGATGGGACAGTTTTCGTCCAAAACACATTAAAAAAAAAACTATTGTTTACAGTCAGGCCATCAGATACAATCGGATATGTTCCAACCCTACAGATAGAGACAATCATCTTGAGGACATCAGAAAAAAAGAATTTACGGTACGTAAACAAATTTCTCTTTTCTTGAATCATCAATGGGAGACCCAGACAATGGGGTTTAGGGCTCTGCCCTCCGGAGGCCACACTAGGTACTACAAGTTTGTAGACACCGCCCCCTCCGCTTATAAACCCCCACCGCAGGGAACATCCTCAGTTTGGTCCATAAGCTGCGAGGAGACAAATAAACCACACCCGAAACATCGGGAAAGAAACCGTGCACAGACGGTCCAACAACCCGGAAAAAACTGTCCCAACAGGGAACAGATCAAATGCAAAACATGCAACAGAACAACTGGGTGGGTGCTGGGTCTCCCATTGATGATTCAAGAAAAAAGAATTTACGGTACGTAAACAAAATTCTCTTTTTTCTGATCATCATAATGGGAGACCCAGACAATGGGGATGTCCTAAAGCAATACCCCAGGGCGGGAATAGTTCCTCAAAAGACGGATAACACATGGTCCCCCTCAAAGGTGGGCAACCGCCGCCTGAAGGACCCGCCTGCCCAAACTTGCATCCGCAGAGGCATGGGCATGCACCATATAGTGCTTAGAGAAAGTGTGCAGGCTGGACCAAGTGGCCGCCTGACACACCTGTAGAGCAGAAGCACGATGTCGCAAAGCCCAGGAGGCACCGACAGCTCTGGTCGAATGCGCCTTCAATCCCACCGGGAGAGACAAACCAGAAGACTGGTAAGCCTCTTGAATGGGAGCCTTGATCCATCTGGCCAAGGTTGACTTTGACGCCGCGGTCCCCTTACAGCGACCCGCCGTAAGGATAAACAATGAATCCGAACTCCGGAAGGAGGCAGTCCTGGACACATAAATGCGTACAGCCCTCACGAGATCCAGAGTATGGAGGTCGCGCTCAACCTGATGAACGGGAGCGGGACAAAATGAAGGGAGAACAATCTCCTGGTTCAGGTGGAAAGAGGAAACCACCTTTAGCAAGAATTCTGGCCGCGGGCGCAACACTACCTTGTCTTTGTGAACCACCAGAAAAGGAGACTTGCACGAAAGTGCAGCCAATTCTGAGACCCTTCTCAGAGACGTAATCGCCACCAGAAAGACTACCTTCTGGGACAAACGAGAGAGGGAAATGTCTCTCAGTGGCTCAAACGGCGGTTTCTGCAGTGCCGCCAGGACCATGTTAAGATCCCAAGGGTCCAGAGGTCGCCTGTAGGGCGGGACCACCCGAGACACTCCCTGCAGAAATTGACGGACCTTCGGGAGGAGCGCCAAGCGCCTGTCAAACAGCACTGAAAGAGCTGACACTTGACCCTTCAGGGAACTGAGGGATAAGCCCAACTCCAAACCCGACTGTAGGAAAGCCAACAACGTCGGGATGGACAAGGGCCACGGGGACCTTCCACCCGAGGCACACCAGGTGAAAAAGATTTTCCACGTTCTGTGGTATATCTTCCTAGATACGGGCTTCCTGGCCCGATTCATAGTGGCAACCACCGTGGGAGAGAAGCCTCTGGACGTTAGTAGCCAGGCCTCAAGAGCCATGCAGTCAATCTGAGGGCCCTGGAATTGAGATGGAAGAATGGGCCTTGCGCGAGAAGATCTGCGCGTTCTGGCAGAGCCCACCTGTGTCCGCCTGACAGTTGCCACAGGTCCGGATACCAGGACCTCCTGGGCCAATCTGGTGCCACTAGAATGGCTACTCTGCATTCCGTCCTGATTTTCCACAGGACCCTGGGAATCAGAGCCAGAGGCGGGAACACATATGGTAGATGGAAGCTGGACCAACTCAGGATCAGGGCATCCGCCCCCAGAGACTGAGGATCCCACGATCTTGCCATGTATTGCGGCACCTGATGATTCAGCCGCGAGGCCATCAGATCCACGTCCGGAGTGCCCCATTTGCTGCAGATGTCCCGGAAGACGTCTGGATGAAGAGACCACTCTCCGGCGTCCATCCCCTGCCGGCTCAGGTAGTCGGCCTCCCAGTTCTCGACCCCTGGGATGTGAACTGCGGAGATCAGGCAGTCGTTGTCCTCCACCCAAGAGAGAATGCGGTGGACTTCGGTGAGGGCCTGAGAACTTCTGGTCCCTCCCTGATGGTTTATATACGCGACGGCCGTCGCATTGTCGGTCTGAACCCGGATGGGCTGTCCTGACAGGAACTTCTGAAACGCCAGGAGCGCCAGATAGACCGCCTTGATCTCCAGCACGTTGATCTGCAACGTCGACTCCGACTGAGTCCAGAGTCCTTGACCCTGTGGTGTAAGAACACCGCACCCCAGCCCTTCAGACTGGCGTCGGTGGTCACCACTAACCATGACGGTTTGAGGAAAGACCGGCCCCGTGACAAGTGACGTGGCTGGAGCCACCACTGCAGGGAATCCCTGGTCGGTTGGGAAAGGGCCACCAGCCGATTCAGAGAGGACGTCCTCTTGCCCCATCTGCGGAGAATCTCCAGCTGGAGAGGACGGAGGCGAACATGTGCGAAAGGCACCGCCTCTATCGCAGCTACCATGCGGCCCACCAGCTTCATCAAGACCTGTAGGGATGATTGTGGTGACAGGAGGACATCTTGCACTCCTGATTGAATAGCCAGCTGCTTGGTTCGTGGCAGAGACACCAGAGCTGAGTCTGTGTGGAAGTCCATGCCCAGATACGTCAGTGACTGGGTCGGAACCAGGGTTGATTTCTGGACATTGAGAAGCCGCCCAAACTGTTCCAGAGACTTCATGGTTACCTCCAAACTCTCCCGACAAAGGTGTAACGATGGCGCCCTGACCAGCAGGTCGTCTAAATAAGGTATGACGGCGTGTCCCTGCACATGCAGGAGAGCCATCATAGAGGCCATCACCTTCGTGAACACCCGCGGAGCTGAGGCCAACCCGAAGGGTAGTGCCACGAACTGGAAGTGTTCGTCCCCCACTGCGAATCGTAACCAGCGCTGATGAGCCGGTGCAATGGGCACGTGAAGGTAAGCGTCTCGGATTTCTATGGACGCCAGGAAGTCTCCCTGTGACACAGCCGCGATCACGGAGCGCAGGGATTCCATGCGGAACTTCCGAACCAACACATGACGGTTGAACAGCTTGAGGTCCAAAACCGGGCGAAAAGAGCCGTCCTTCTTTGGGACGATAAAGAGGTTGGAGTAAAAACCCCGGAACCTCTCCCCAGAGGGCACTGGGACCACTACTCCGTCTCTGCGGAGCCCCTCCAACACCAGGTGAAAAGCCTGAGCCTTTTCCGGAGAAGGAACAGACCGATGGAATCGGTGTGCCGGCTGCGACGTCAGCTCTATCCTGTAGCCTCGCGAGACTACGTCTCGGACCCACTTGTCTTGGACGTGGAGAAGCCAACTGTCCTGAAAAAGGAACAGGCGACCCCCCACCTGTGGGGAGGCAGGACGAGAGAGCGAGTCATGCGGAAGTGGGTTTGGGGGTGGCAGCTGCTGCCCCCGTTGGCTTCTTTTGGCGAACCTTGGGGCGCCACTGAGTAGTGGGCTTGCCCCCTCGGTCCGCGCGAGCAGACGCTGCCGATGACTGTGAGCTGGAACGAAAGGACCACTGTTTTGGGTTCCTTTTAACGGTATACCGTGGCTTAGGTTTATTCTGCGGGATCTTAGACTCAGCAGAATCCTTTATCAGCTTGTCCAGCTCGGTGCCAAAAGCCTGTCACCAGAGAACGGAAGATTTTGCAAAATCTTCTTAGACGTGGCATCTGAGTCCCAAAGACGCAGCCACAACAACCTGCGGATCGCTATAGCGTTGGCCGAAGCCACGGCAGAGCGGGTGGCAGTTTCCAACGTTGCCGTCCTGGCGTAGTCCGCATAGGCCCTTGCCCTATCGGTAAGCGCCAGGACCTCAGGACTGGGACCCTGCCAGATCAGTGATACCATCCAAGCAGGTGGTGATCGCCTGCAGAGTCCAGACCGTGGCAAAATTAGGGGCAAATGAAGACCCCACAGCCTCATAAGAAGACTTGGCGAGTTGCTCGACCTGTCTATCCGTCGCATCCTTCAACGAGGAGCTATCAGAGGCAGAGAAAAGGGAGCGTGCAGCAATCCTGGTCATGGAAGCGTCCACCTTCGGGGACTGCGACCACTCCTGAAGCACCTCCTGGGGAAAGGGAAGCGATTGTCCTTAACTTTGCGGACATAACGCCGCCAGGATGTAACCTGGGTGCTCTGACCACCCTTCCAAAGTTAGTGTGGTCCATAAAGGAGCCACTTGGTCTAGCCTCTGGCCGTAGCCATTGATAAACCTCCTTCGGGTGCACGTCCACCTCCTCAGGGGGTGTCACGAGACGTAAAGTCTCGTTGATGGAGGACACCAGATCCTCTACCCCGTCTGGTGGTTCTGACACAGACCCGAGTATGGAACCCCCATCATCCTCATGCACCATCAGAGGAACGCTCCTCCTCAGGAGAGAGCCTGAGCTCTGGGTGGAATCCTCACGACGATCCGCTAAGGGTCATCCACTATAGACGAAGGAGACACCCGGGGGTAACTGGAAGAGTACTTGGGCTTTCCAGTCTCCTTTTCAGTTGCCTCCCAGGGATTGCGACATGGAGGACAAGTACTGGGACAACAGAGGATTCATTAATCTTATTCTTCTGCGTTTCCCATGGCCCTGGGATCAACCTAACCTCAGGGTAAAGCACCCGACTGCTGGTCTCAGCAGTATCATCCGGGCCTCTGGCGTACCGCAGTTATTGCAGTGACAGGACTCCCTCAACACAGCGTCCGTTGCATGTAGCACAGGCAGGGTGGTGCTGGCCCGCCTTAGCAGCAAGCACGTTTTCCAGCTGAGGACATTCCCACAGCAGGGGCCAAAATAAGCCAATCTATACAGACAAAAACCGTGGAGCCCGTGCTTACCGAACAACGCAGTAAAAGCGGTGGGAGGAAGCGGTGTGCGTGGTGGCCTCCACGTAGTTTCCGGTCTCCCCTTTTTGGAGTGCAGACCGTGCCTGCCAGTCAGATCCCAGCGGGGGGGGGAAGGAAAAGGAAAGTGAGGGGAAAAGATTGGCCCGCCGACAACAAGCTGTGGGCGGCGCCGAAAATACGCGGGAAAGCACACACGCACGATCTGCCTCGGATGACAATCACCACTCAGGGCTGCTTCACATCTCCTCAGCACCTCAGTAATGTAGGCGCGCGGAGCCCGCAGCGCGGGAAAGTATGTGATAGTAAACAATACTAGACTGCTGTAAAACAAAACACCTGCAATCTCAGCCTCATCCTCCTGTGAAAACACAGGGCGGGTGTTTACGGGGGGGGGGTTGAAAATTTCAGCCAGGGTGAGCCCCAGCACAGGTAACAACCGCCAGAACCGCGGACCCGAGGGTAGCGCTGCGGTCTGAGTGCCAAACCACATAAAGTGTCAACACTACCCCCCAGTGCACACCGAGGAGACATCATACCTAGCCTCAGTGACGGTCCGGTCTGTAAGCACCAATTTTAGGGAGGCCTCGGACGGGGGTTTCAGCACCAGTCCCGGTCCTGTAAGCACCATTTAGTGAGCCTCGGACTGGCTGCCCAGTCCGGTCTGTAAGCACATTTAGGGAGCCTCGGTACGGAGCGTAGCTGTGCGAGGGCTCCTATCTCCCACCTTCCAGAGCCCCCCAGGAGGGGGGGGGGGATTTTGGGGAAAAAAAAAAAAAAAAAAGGAGCCTCGACAGCGTACCGGGGACACTCAGTGTCCAGGCCCTAAGCCCATCCGGTACCTCCACCTGCGTGTCCACAAGGGTTGAGCAGGGAGACCTGCCGAAGTCCCGACTCTGGGACTCAATTTTTACCTTGTCTTCATACGCATCACGTAAGCTGTGAGAATGCTGTGAATGGCAAGCAAAGCGGTGATCCTCCGAGCACACTAAGTTAAAACTGAGATGTTCCCTCGGTGGGGGTTTAAAAGCGGCAGGGGCGGTGTCGACAAACTTGTAGTAACCTATGTGCCTCCGGAGGGCAGAGCCATAAACCCGAACGATAACACTGTCTGGTCTCCCATTATGATGATCAAGAAAGAACCTTTTTGACAGGGCTACCATCCAGAGCAATCAAGAAACCCAGATTAACAAGAGCCACGGAATATCAAGGAATCATCTCCTCCATTACAAAACTAGAGAAGAAAACAACAGAGTTCCTCTTGTAGTCACCTAACAATCACAAAGTCTAAGTGCTAAAGAGACCCAGCACGGAAACTGCAACCACAAACTACAAAAAGATGCCCCGACTAAAATCAATATTTCCAGATCCCCCACTCTTGTGTTTTTAGACAACTACGAATCTAAAAAAAAAAAAACATTTCAGAAGGCCCTGGAATTGAGATGGAAGAATGGGCCTTGCGCGAGAAGATCTGCGCGTTCTGGCAGAGCCCACCTGTGTCCGCCTGACAGTTGCCACAGGTCCGGATACCAGGACCTCCTGGGCCAATCTGGTGCCACTAGAATGGCTACTCTGCATTCCGTCCTGATTTTCCACAGGACCCTGGGAATCAGAGCCAGAGGCGGGAACACATATGGTAGATGGAAGCTGGACCAACTCAGGATCAGGGCATCCGCCCCCAGAGACTGAGGATCCCACGATCTTGCCATGTATTGCGGCACCTGATGATTCAGCCGCGAGGCCATCAGATCCACGTCCGGAGTGCCCCATTTGCTGCAGATGTCCCGGAAGACGTCTGGATGAAGAGACCACTCTCCGGCGTCCATCCCCTGCCGGCTCAGGTAGTCGGCCTCCCAGTTCTCGACCCCTGGGATGTGAACTGCGGAGATCAGGCAGTCGTTGTCCTCCACCCAAGAGAGAATGCGGTGGACTTCGGTGAGGGCCTGAGAACTTCTGGTCCCTCCCTGATGGTTTATATACGCGACGGCCGTCGCATTGTCGGTCTGAACCCGGATGGGCTGTCCTGACAGGAACTTCTGAAACGCCAGGAGCGCCAGATAGACCGCCTTGATCTCCAGCACGTTGATCTGCAACGTCGACTCCGACTGAGTCCAGAGTCCTTGAGCCCTGTGGTGTAAGAACACCGCACCCCAGCCCTTCAGACTGGCGTCGGTGGTCACCACTAACCATGACGGTTTGAGGAAAGACCGGCCCCGTGACAAGTGACGTGGCTGGAGCCACCACTGCAGGGAATCCCTGGTCGGTTGGGAAAGGGCCACCAGCCGATTCAGAGAGGACGTCCTCTTGTCCCATCTGCGGAGAATCTCCAGCTGGAGAGGACGGAGGCGAACATGTGCGAAAGGCACCGCCTCTATCGCAGCTACCATGCGGCCCACCAGCTTCATCAAGACCTGTAGGGATGATTGTGGTGACAGGAGGACATCTTGCACTCCTGATTGAATAGCCAGCTGCTTGGTTCGTGGCAGAGACACCAGAGCTGAGTCTGTGTGGAAGTCCATGCCCAGATACGTCAGTGACTGGGTCGGAACCAGGGTTGATTTCTGGACATTGAGAAGCCGCCCAAACTGTTCCAGAGACTTCATGGTTACCTCCAAACTCTCCCGACAAAGGTGTAACGATGGCGCCCTGACCAGCAGGTCGTCTAAATAAGGTATGACGGCGTGTCCCTGCACATGCAGGAGAGCCATCATAGAGGCCATCACCTTCGTGAACACCCGCGGAGCTGAGGCCAACCCGAAGGGTAGTGCCACGAACTGGAAGTGTTCGTCCCCCACTGCGAATCGTAACCAGCGCTGATGAGCCGGTGCAATGGGCACGTGAAGGTAAGCGTCTCGGATTTCTATGGACGCCAGGAAGTCTCCCTGTGACACAGCCGCGATCACGGAGCGCAGGGATTCCATGCGGAACTTCCGAACCAACACATGACGGTTGAACAGCTTGAGGTCCAAAACCGGGCGAAAAGAGCCGTCCTTCTTTGGGACGATAAAGAGGTTGGAGTAAAAACCCCGGAACCTCTCCCCAGAGGGCACTGGGACCACTACTCCGTCTCTGCGGAGCCCCTCCAACACCAGGTGAAAAGCCTGAGCCTTTTCCGGAGAAGGAACAGACCGATGGAATCGGTGTGCCGGCTGCGACGTCAGCTCTATCCTGTAGCCTCGCGAGACTACGTCTCGGACCCACTTGTCTTGGACGTGGAGAAGCCAACTGTCCTGAAAAAGGAACAGGCGACCCCCCACCTGTGGGGAGGCAGGACGAGAGAGCGAGTCATGCGGAAGTGGGTTTGGGGGTGGCAGCTGCTGCCCCCGTTGGCTTCTTTTGGCGAACCTTGGGGCGCCACTGAGTAGTGGGCTTGCCCCCTCGGTCCGCGCGAGCAGACGCTGCCGATGACTGTGAGCTGGAACGAAAGGACCACTGTTTTGGGTTCCTTTTAACGGTTATACCGTGGCTTAGGTTTATTCTGCGGGATCTTAGACTCAGCAGAATCCTTTATCAGCTTGTCCAGCTCGGTGCCAAAAAGCCTGTCACCAGAGAACGGAAGATTTTGCAAAATCTTCTTAGACGTGGCATCTGAGTCCCAAAGACGCAGCCACAACAACCTGCGGATCGCTATAGCGTTGGCCGAAGCCACGGCAGAGCGGGTGGCAGTTTCCAACGTTGCCGTCCTGGCGTAGTCCGCATAGGCCCTTGCCCTATCGGTAAGCGCCAGGACCTCAGGACTGGACCCTGCCAGATCAGTGATACCATCCAAGCAGGTGGTGATCGCCTGCAGAGTCCAGACCGTGGCAAAATTAGGGGCAAATGAAGACCCCACAGCCTCATAAGAAGACTTGGCGAGTTGCTCGACCTGTCTATCCGTCGCATCCTTCAACGAGGAGCTATCAGAGGCAGAGAAAAGGGAGCGTGCAGCAATCCTGGTCATGGAAGCGTCCACCTTCGGGGACTGCGACCACTCCTGAAGCACCTCCTGGGGAAAGGGGAAGCGATTGTCCTTAACTTTGCGGACATAACGCCGCCAGGATGTAACCTGGGTGCTCTGACCACCCTTCCAAAGTTAGTGTGGTCCATAAAGGAGCCACTTGGTCTAGCCTCTGGCCGTAGCCATTGATAAACCTCCTTCGGGTGCACGTCCACCTCCTCAGGGGGTGTCACGAGACGTAAAGTCTCGTTGATGGAGGACACCAGATCCTCTACCCCGTCTGGTGGTTCTGACACAGACCCGAGTATGGAACCCCCATCATCCTCATCACCATCAGAGGGACGCTCCTCCTCAGAGAGAGCCTGGAGCTCGGGTGAATCCTCACGACGAGTCCGCTTAAGGGGTCTCACAATAGAAGAAGGAGACACCCGGGGGTAACTGGAAGGAGTAGCTGGGCTTTCCAGTCTCCTATTAAGTGCCTCCAGGGATTGCGACATGGAGGACAACTGGGACAACAGAGATTCATTAATCTTATTCTGCGTTTCCCATGGCCCTGGGATCACCTGAACCTCAGGGTAAAGCACCGGAGCTGCTGTCTCAGCAGTATCAGTCCGGGCCTCTGGGCGTCCGCAGTTATTGCAGGACCCCTCAACCAGCGTCCCGTTGCATGTAGCACAGGCAGTGGTGGTGCTGGCCGCCTTAGCAGCACGTTTTCCAGCTGAGGACATTCCCACAGCAGGGGCAAATAAGCCAATCTATACAGACAAAAACCGGGGAGCCCGGTGGCTTACCGACCGCTGTAAAGCGGTGGGAGGAAGCGGTGTGCGTGTGTGGCCTCCACGAAGTTTCCGGTCTCCCCTTTTGGAGTGCAGACCTGTGCTGCAGTCAGATCCCAGCCGGGAAGTGAGGGGAAAAGATGGCCGCCGACAGACAAGCTGTGGGCGGCGCCGAAAATACGCGGGAAGCACACACGCACGCCCTCGATGACATCACCACCAGGGCTGCTTCACATCTCCTCAGGCAGCCTCAGTAATGTAGGCGCCGGAGCCCGCAGCGCGGGAAGTATTGTGATAGTACAATACTTAGACTGCATGTAAAACAAAACACCTGCAATCTACAGCCTCAGCCCCTGTGAAAACACAGGGCGGTCAGCCAGGGTGACCCCAGCACAGGGTACACCGCCAGAACCGCGGACCCGAGGGTAGCGCGCGGTCTGAGTGCCAGAACACATAAAGTGTCAGACACTACCCCCAGGCACACCGGAGACACACCGTGCCTCAGTGACGGTCCGGTCTGTAAGCACCATTTAGGGAGGCCTCGGACGGGGGTTTCAGCACCAGTCCGGTCTGTAAGCACCATTTAGGGAGGCCTCGGACTGGGCTGGCTCCAGTCCGGTCTGTAAGCACCATTTAGGGAGGCCTCGGACGGAGCGGAGCTGTGCGAGGCTCCTATCTCCCACCTTCCAGAGCCCCCCAGGGAGGGATGGAAAGGAGCGCGACAGCGTACCGGGGGGACACGCAGTGTCCAGGCCCTAGGCCCTCCGGTACCTCCACCTGCGTGTTCCACAAGGGTGAGCAGGGAGACTGCCGAAGGTCCCGACCGGGACCATTTTACCTTGTCTTCATACGCCATCACGTAAGCTGTGAGAATGCTGTGAAGTGCAAGCAAAGCGTGATCCTCCGAGCACACTAAGTTTAAAACTGAGGATGTTCCCTGCGGTGGGGGTTTATAAGCGGAGGGGGCGGTGTCTACAAACTTGTAGTACCTAGTGTGCCTCCGGAGGGCAGAGCCATAAACCCCATTGTCTGGGTCTCCCATTATGATGATCAGAAAAGACCTTTTTGAACCAGGGCTACCATCCAAGAGCAATCAAGAACCAGATTACAAGAGCCACCGGAATATCAAGGAATCATCTCCTACATTACAAAACTAGAGAAGAAAACAACAGAGTTCCTCTTGTAGTCACCTACAATCCAAGTCTGGAAGTGCTAAGAGGAGCCGCACGGAAACTGCAACCACTACTACAAAAAGATGCCCGACTAAAATCAATATTTCCAGATCCCCCACTCTTGTGTTTTAGACAACCTACGAATCTAAAAAAAAAAAAAACATTTTCAGAAGCGCCCTGTCCTCTCCAGCAACAACAGGAACCTTTCCCTGCAACCAGAACAGGTGAAAAAAACTGTCCATCTATAATGACAATGGACAAGATAAGGATTACTGGGACAGATCAGGACTACAAGATCCCAGGTAACTTTAGCTGCACCATAAGCAATGTGGTGTATTTAATTGTATGTACCAAATCTCCAATAAGTGGCATGTACGAGAGCAGACAAAAATTCAGAACAAGAATGAATTCTCATCGCCACTCAATAATAGAAAAATGTATGGACCTACCTGTAGCAAAGCATTTTTGCAGATCTGACCACAGTGAAACCGATATTAGTCTGCTCATTTTAAAAAGCAACTTCAAAGAGACAAGAATTTGGGAATATAAATTGATAACGGACCTTTGACACATTCAAAACAGGATTAAATGTTTCACATGGATTTATGCGTTTTTATATAAAATGAAAGGGCATTTGGGGATATCAGATTTATGCATCTTTATATAAAATGAAAGGGCATTTGGGGATATCACATCTCCAACAGACTCCATTTAGAGGACAATGAACTTTTGACAGTTCTTATGTGAACTGTCTTGCATTGATTTATGGCTTTCTACTCTCGCTGAGGAATCTTCTGGTCTCCACAGGCCACTAATCATAGAACAATAATACAATCAGTTCCTCTTATCTTGGAATTTTGACTTTACCTTACCTTCCCAGCTCCTATCCCCCTCCCTAGCCTGACTCTGCTTTACGTCAACTGTCGTATTTGCTACATCATCTAAGCTTTTTTTTTTTTTTTTTATTCTTTTGCTTATGTATATATGAATGTGTCTTCAGAATTTGTGTCATTATCAGTCTGATGAAGGGGCCATAGTGTCCCGAAAGCTTGCTATGCTTACCATCTTTTCAGTTTGCCAAAGGTATCAACCACTGAGGACTCTCAGATTCCAATATTTTTTTATCTACTGCCTAAAATGGTATAAACATTCTTTACCTTAGAAAAAGAAGTAAATGACAAAGCTGCTGCTATCTGTGAAAATTATTCATGACACAGACAAAATTTAAAAAGAAAAATTTACCATTAATGTCAAATACCAGAAATTATTATAAACTATCTGCGTTATTTAAAACATAAGCCAAAAGCTGCAACATCAAAAATGCAATAAAAAAGGCAAGTTAAGGAAAAAAAAAATATGCAGAGAAACGCAAATAATGTAATTTATATATTAGGTGCAGAATGTCTAACATCAAAAGGTAAAATATTCATCGTGGGAACGTAACCTTGGAATTCACCATTAATAATAATAATAATAATAATAATAATATTCATTATATAGCACTATTAATTCCATAGTGCTTTACATACATTTTGCAACACTGTCCCTCTTGGGGCTCACAATCTGAACATCCTATCAGTATGTCTTTGCAATGTGGGAAGAAACCGGAGTGCCCAGAGGAAACCCACACAAACATGGGGAGAACATACAAACTCCTTGCAGAAGTTGTCTATGGTGGGAATTGAACCCAGGACCTCAGTGCTGCAAGTCTGCAGTGGTAACCACTGAGCCATCATGCTGCCCAAAATAATAATTTATAATAATAATAACTTTTCATATAGCACCAACATAATCCAGAACACTTTACAATTCAGAGGGAACATGTGCAGACAATTGGAGACAATGTAGAGTAACAAGAATTCAACATATACCAAGAGGAGTGAGGTCCCTGCTCACAAGCTTACAGGGTATGTGGATATAGGGGAGGCACAAAAGGTAAATGGTAAAAAATGCCATCATACATGGTCCAGCCATCAATAGAATAGGGGATTCATTTACTGCTGGATCCTGGTCACCAGCCAGGATCTGTACAAGTACAGATAAAGTGCTATTAAGTGCATGGAGGGTGTAGACAAATGACCCTACAGGCCAGATTTAAAAAAGGGCAGAATGGGAATAGTTATTTAAGTAAAGTGAGATGATAGGCCAGTCTAAAGAAATGCATTTTTAGGGCCTGCTTAAAACTATGGGTTTTGGGAATTAATTGAATTGTTCTTGTTAGTCCATTTCAGAGAATTGATGTTGCTCGTGAGAAACCTTGGAGATGGGAGTGGGAGGTCCAGACTGTAGATCATGTCTCTCTTAGGTCACTTGCAGAATGGAGGGCACGTGTACGCAGACAGACCGAAATGAAGGAGGAGATGTATGGCGGTGCAGAACTATGGAGGGCTTTGTGGGCAAGTGATAATTTTATATTGTACTCTGGGCAACCAGTATAATGACTGGCACAGGATTGAGGCATAAGTGAAGCGGTTGTAGAGGAATATGATCCTGGCTGCTGCATTCAGGATGGATTGCAGAGCATTTAGTAAGAGGGAGACCGATTAGTATAGAATTGCAATAATCCAGATGAGAATTAATAAATTTGGAAAAGTTTTTGCAGAGTGAACGATAAAAAAGGTCAAATTCTAGAGATATTTTTGAAGTGTCGGTGACACAAGCGAGTGAGTGATCAGATGTGGAAAGTGAAAGAGAGATCGGAGTCAAATATATCCCCAAGACAGCTAGGGTGCTGCCGGTGAGTTATGATAGAACCACATACGGAAATGGCAATATTAGGAGTCGGAAGATTAATAGATGGGAGGACACAGGAGAAGTTTTTGACAGATTCAGCTTAAGGTAGAGAACATGATGTCATGGACAGCAGACAGACCATCGGCATTATTCTGTAATAATGCAAGGGTAATGTCAGGAGAAAAGGTGTATAACTGGGTGTCATCAGCATAAAGATGGTGATGAAAACCAAATCTTTTGATGGTTTGTCCAATAGGGTCAATGTATAGAGAGAAGAGAACCCCAACCGTGAGGGAAAGAGGAGAGGAAGAGGAGTCAGCGAAAGATACAGTGAAGGAGCGTTCAGAGAGGTAGGAGGAGAACCAGGAGCGAGCGTGTCCTGGAGCCCCATAGAGCAGAGCATAGAGAGGAGGAAAGGAGGAGGACCATTAGACAATAAGCCACATTCAAATGAATGTCACTGCAATGTACGGTAACTACACAAGATTTTTCACCAAATTACAAAAATTGAAATGAACTTATAAAAATTGTGACATTCATCCAAATAACCCACGGCACAAAAGCATATCCTGCTACTACTCATAGGCTCCGGTCTGTTACAAACGTGGGCAAATGTGACATAACTGAGAAACACATGTTTGACATCTTGGCATACCTGTGCTTGAGAGAGATGGATATTTGCAATCCGAGGAAACAATACTTGGGTTTTCTGAACAGAACTCTTGGAATTCTTTGATGCAGCAGAAATAGCCCCGAGACCAAACATCTAAACCAGAAAAACATTATGTAAACTGATACTACCAACACCGAAAGCTCTCTCTTCAGTTCCTTATGATTTACACATTTTGTGTCATTACGGCACCAGTAAGAGCTTCAATTTGTAAAGAGGATCGTTCACCAATTGTTTTATGTTTAATTGGACACAAGATGTGATAATGACTGCAGGGGAGAAAAAAAACATTGTTCTATTTGTCACCTAATGTGGCCAGCTCAACATGAAAAAAAATGTAGTGAAACGTCAGTTCTCCCAGTCCAAATTTCAGCTCTGTACATGTCTTGTTGTATAATCGATTTGGGGATCATAACCATGGAAATCAAAGTTCAGTTACTGGACACATTCAA
This sequence comes from Allobates femoralis, assembly GCA_033576535.1. Taxonomy (NCBI): domain Eukaryota; kingdom Metazoa; phylum Chordata; class Amphibia; order Anura; family Aromobatidae; genus Allobates; species Allobates femoralis. Next base: position 177,087,829 of record JARQOC010000003.1, read on the forward strand.
TTGATGGGCTCTTTTGTGTCCTAAAAAGGCAGAGATTCACATCCATTCAGTTTGCTAATCAATTTTTTGGCTGGACTAAAATAGAGTCTGAAGGACATTTATGCCTGTCGAAACCAATGTATTTGCAGACCAATGTAATACTTAAGGTATTCACTCTATATACTAAACACGAATGTAACAACAACTTTAAACAGTGTAGCTTCCAATTTCATTAGGAAGCCTCTTCCATTTAAGTTTAGGCAACGATCCAGAAGTCTATACATTCAGAAGAACGAACACAAATGATTGTGCCTGTCCCCAGATGACGCCAATCTTCTGTACCTGATAGGATATAACACCATGTGAAGAAGTGTTTATAAATAGCGAGCTTTCATAACTTCCTTCTTCATCTGGCAAGAAAATTACTGTAAATGAAGATTTTCCTCTAGCTGGAATAACCTAGAAGAAGCAAAAAACAAACAGCTATTTATAATTCATAACCGTGGTGAACATGGGTGCATTTTTAAATTATTAAATCTGACTGCCCTAAGCCGATGTTATGGATTTTAGGACTGAAGTAAACACCGAGTCAGACAGCTCTTGCTGAATAATGTCAGATAAAATACCAATACACATTAGAGAAAAAACTGGCATGTTTCAGGACCATTTCCTCAAATTCTCAGGTAGATACACATCCCTTGCTGTTTCCAGTTTTGCCCTCCTTCCCTTTATCCACACTTTGACCTTTAGGAGAACGTCAATCATCTAATTTTTTTTTTTAGGTTTTGCAGCTAGGGTGTTGCACAGTTTAAAGGGGTTCTCCACTACTAAGACAACCCCTTGCATTTCCGCCAGGTTAAATAAAGGAGCCTATGCTCGCCTCCCGTGCCCGTGTTCGAAGACGGCGAGAGAAGCCGACAGTGATTGGACACGGGTTCTTGTGATGTTACAATGTCACGTGAGCCCCCGGAACACTATTAGGGTATGTGCACATCGGACGGGTCTGCATCTTTGCAGACCGACCGGGAACCGGTGGTGAATAGCAGAAACAGTTTTCTGAACTCGCCAGTGTCCCTAGTTTTGTTAGCGTTTTGCTAACGATTTGCGATCGGGTTCTTAGCGTTTGGACAGCGTGTTCTTGGCGATTTCCCCGGCGTTTTTCTTAGCGAGTTCCAGACTGGTCTTTGGGGCACTTGTTCAGCTGGAACTGCTGGAAAAACGCTGAAAAGAAGTCACTTGCTCTATCTTTGAAAACCGGTGGAAAACCGGTGAATAAACTGAAAACGACCAGAAAAAAAACGTTCTAATGTAGACAGCGTTTTCTAAACTCCATTGACTAGCATGTTAATCCAACCGGTGGCTAGGATTAACATAAATTAACATAAAACTCAGCGGAAACCGCCGACGGAAAACGTTCAAAAACAGCCCACAAAACTACTGATGTGCACATACCCTTACAGACACCACCGGAATGGCATCAGCATGACAGGTGAGTACAGGCTCTTATTTTACGTGGGAGAGACATATGGAATCAGAAAGGTTTGTTCTAGTAGTGGACAACTCATTTAAGACACTAGTTTCTGCGAAAAATATAGTTATAAGGATAAGGAGAACGATTTGGTCAATAAGTTATCTCTGACCTTCACTAAAAAACCTTATGGCTAAACACTTAAGTTTTACTGAAATTTCAAATACAAAGAATACATGGTAGAGATGGTTTAAAAAAAACTTACAGTAACTGTTTCAGGCACTAGATGACCAAATATGAGTTGATGATACAGTAATTCATTAATAGCAACTCCATACTAAAATTATTCTCAGAATCGCATTATTTTTCACATAACACAGCAAATGCAACTTATTCTTAATAATCAGACTAAGGGCCCTTTCACATCAGCGTTTTTTGAAATTCGCGGCAGATGCGGTTTTTTCACCGCATCTGCCGCGAATTTCAAAAAACGCTGATGTGAAAGGGCCCTTAGTCTGATTATTAAGAATAAGTTGCATTTGCTGTGTTATGTGAAAAATAATGCGATTCTGAGAATAATTTTAGTATGGAGTTGCTATTAATGAATTACTGTATCATCAACTCATATTTGGTCATCTAGTGCCTGAAACAGTTACTGTAAGTTTTTTTTAAACCATCTCTACCATGTATTCTTTGTATTTGAAATTTCAGTAAAACTTAAGTGTTTAGCCATAAGGTTTTTTAGTGCATACCGGCTGCACTTGCGGCGCGGTTGCGGTAAACGCCATGCAAAATATAGGCGTACTTGCGGCAGGTGCGGTTTTGCACTTGCGGCAGGTGCGGCCGCGAAAAAAACCGCGGCTGACCAGTGCAGTGCAGCCGGTATGCGGTAATTGCGGCCGATGCGGTTTTTTCACCGCATCTGCCGCGATTTGAAAAAAAAAGCTGATGTGAAAGGGCCTTAAGCCCAAAAAGCATGGAGGTCCGACACCCAGCATACCCACCGATCAGCTGTTACTTGCTGTGATGTCCACAGTATGTAAACACTATGGAGCTGCAAAGTGGTGCTCCATTCAGTGATCACTACACATTCAATGGAGGTACACTTGGCAGTTCTTCTGCTCAGTATTCACATCCGGCTGTTGCCAAAGCAAATGACATCTGTTTGTTGGTTTGCCGGGTGCTGAACTCCCACTAATCTCATATTGATTACCTATCCCTATGGATTTGTTCATCAATATGGTGCAAAAGGACATCTCCTGTAACTTAGCTATGGCCCCTTTCACACCAGCGGTAGTTTGAAAATGTAGCAGTTGCGGTAAAAAAAACGCATCTGACACATTTACCACATAACGGACGCACTTGCGGCACGCCCCATGCATGGTCTATGGGGCTTGCGGTAAGTGTGCGGCAGATGCGGCAAGTGCGGTTCCGGTAGTTGCGGCGGTTGCAGCCGTGAAAAAAATGCCGTTAACCGCGGTTTTTTCCGCTGCCGCAACTACTGGAACCGCACCTGCCGCACACTTACCGCAAGCCCCATACACAATGCAACGGTCCTGCCGCAAGTGTGCCACAAGTGCAGCTGTTAGGCGGTAAATGTGGCAGATGCGTTTTTTTTACCGCGACTGCCGCATTTTCAAACTACCGCTGATGTGAAAAGGGCCTTAGTTGTGCCGAAAAAAATAACCAAAGAGGTTTTTTTTTTTTTGTTGTTCCCAGGCTATCAGAACTCAGATTGATGTGAGGGAATTTAACCCCTTCACGACCAAAGAAAAATAAAAAGTTCAAATCACCCCCCTTTTGCCCCATTGAAAATAAAACTATTAAGAAATAAAAATACACATTTTTGGTATTGTCACATCCAAATCAAAACATCGCATCTACCCAAAAATGGCATCAGTAGAAACGTCAGCTCAAGGAGCAAAAAATAAGCTGTCACACAGTCCGAGATCCAAAAAACAAAAGAATGCTACAGGTCGCGGAAAATGGCAACAAAAGCGCAATTGCTTTTCTTTAAAAACTTTTGAATTATTTTTCTCCACTTAGATAAAAGTAAAAGTTTAAATGTTTGTTATCTATGAATTCATACCAACACGTCGGTTTTACCATATAGTGAACATGAGCAGTTAAATAAAATTGTGTAAGTGCACTTTTGTTTTTGCAAATTCACTACACTTGAAATTTTGTTTCCCATTTTCCTGTACACTATATGGTAAAATAAATGACGTCATTCAAAAGAACAACTCTTCCTGCAAAAAACAAGCCCTCATATGTCTATGTTGACGGAAAAATAAAAAAAAGTTATGACTCTTGGAAGAAGAAGGGGAAGGAAAAATGAGGAACGGAAAATCGCCCAGGGGTGAAGGGGTTAATTATTTTTGTATCTGACTGAAGTGTCATATTACTGTCACTAAACTCAGGTTAATTTATAAATCCAAGAGGTAAATACAAGTTGAAAGCGTCGACAATTTCTGTAGAGGAACCATACGGAGCATGACACTGAAGAATTACATGTTTCCTAATATTCTTACTATAGATCTCAATCAAGCAGGTGAGATTCTCGTCACAAATCAATCTTAAAGAGTTTAGATGGTTCCACTACATTTATACAATTTCACCACAACTCCTAACCAAACCTATGTAGACTAAACAGCATCTTGTGCAGTGGCCAGTGTGATGTAATAGCATCAATGAGGAGAATCTGGCCACCTGTATAGGGGGGAGATATTCTTAATTATGCCTGATGTACTATTCCTTTGTCCTGAAAGACAAGGGACATAAGCCATCTTTTCATGTGAGACTGTCTTGTGCCCCCTGTTTTGTATGCCAATTTGTGGAATGCCTGCTAATTGCAGACTGCATTAGCCCCCTGCGGTGCATTTAGGGAACAATAATGCAGTCGGTTGGAAGTTGTGACCAATGAGGGAACAAGCTTGATTATCTCCCCCCAATCCTATGGGACATAATGCCTCAAATATGATCTAAGTAAGGGGTTTAACAAGAGGCCTGCTCCTGTCCCCAGTGTGATTGTACAAGACCTCAGCCTAGGGACCATGGTTTCAGCTGGTGGATTACAGAACTGCTCTATAGCTCGACACTGAGCCCATGAATTCGTTTGGAGAACCCAGGTTGGACAATTGAGTCACTTGGCCACATACCTCGCTGTGGTCAATCGGCTCACTAAGCTTGTTGCAACCTCCTCTCAGGGGGAACCTGGAAACGCGGGGTGCTGCTGCCGAGGCAGCTGGTCCTTGATTCTCAAAGTCACAGAAATGTTAATCCCTAGTGAGCTAGGGGAAGAATGAGACTCTGTCACACACACCATCTTGTGTCCTTCCTGGAAATGTGATATATGCTGTTGATTGTTGGTGACCCAATAAAGTCTAACCGGAGTGCAGTACCCTCACCCTGTCTTGTCCGAGTAGTGTTCTGCTATTGGGAGAGAAGTCCAGGTGTTCAGTGGGATGAACCCTAGAGCATGCAGTCTATCTAAAGACAGCCAGACTAGCAGGTGTGAGCACCCACTGACCCTCCACAGCCAAGACTAGTAAAAAAAAATGAATTTACCGTACCTTTAAAGGTAAAAGATGATAAGATTTGGATTTACATTTAAGACAGAGACGTCATGTATGAATAAGTTCATATTTGGATGCTGCCAATTGGTGATGTAACCCTCCATAGTCCGACATGGTCAGCTCTGATTGGCTACTGTCAGTTCATGTACGGATACACCCCACCGGGCGTGACAAGGAGAATGGTAACACCACAACTTTAGGAGGTACAACAATGGAACAGGAACAGGTAGAGTTCTCAGAAAAGATGTTCCATTATTGTCATATGATGATTACCTCCAAGTATTTATTAAAAAGACACATCTTAGTGGTTATAGATGCTTTTTGAAGAATAAAAGTAATTGCCTTTTTAAGACTAATTTGCATAAAAAATTCTAAAAACCGTTTTAAAAACCATTCCAGTTCAGAATCAAGACTTTTGTAACTAAGGTAAATGCGACAAATAATATATTAATATATTCCCAACTGTCGGAGCCTTGAAGGGAGCTCCATTGTTCCAAGTGAGAGGCTCCCTATTATATAACCCAGCAATAGCTAATCGTTCCAAGATTCCTGTGCTCAGCATTCCATAACTTTATGAAATTACAATGTTAGCGTTCTATTCACCACAGAACAGGAAAAAAGAAAGACTTGTTTTACAGAATAAAGATCAGACCCGAAAATAAAAACAAGTCTTTACACATGCATATGCTTTAAGAGATAAAGGCAAACAGATCTAGAGCATGTGGAGAAAAATAAAGCAACCTAAGTACATTGCACAAGATCTGGAGCAGTCATATTAGGAGTGGGCGAGGAAGCTACGCCCCAATCATCAGCTATTCCAAACACAGGCCGCTCTGTCCTGCTACATATTACAGCTCAGCTGGGTATTTAACACGACACGTTGCTCTGCTCCATTTCCATGTTGGGTTCAGACACATACTGATCTACACATCCTGACAGCTATGCAATGACTTAGTTTGGAAATATGCACAGGTCTTGTGTTCAGGCCTCTCAGTCGCTCATCAGAAGTCTATAACCACATCTGCAATGCATTAGAAACTGCAAAACAAGGAAAGCAATGTCCTTACTGGGGAATGGATTATGGCCATATGGCGTATACGTGCTGAAAAGTGACCTCACATGCCATGCTAGATTCTTCACATACGGCCTGCTACTGATAACAGCACCACTTACTCAACAGCAGTACATGTAAAAAAACACAACAGAGGAGGGAAATCCAGGACAATCAATAGCAAGACTTCAAAATAACCTTCCAACTACCACTGGCGATATAAAACACCAATCCACCCTACTCATACTATTTCTTTATGTATTTATTCAGCATCTTCTCCCCTTCACATACTGTATATTCTGTAAAAAAAAAAAAGTCACAACTTAATTGCCTTATATTTCTTGTCTTTATTTTACATCACTGTTCCCAACCTGTGTCTCACAGGCCAGGGATGTGTTACTCAAGGCTAATATTAGCTTAGGGCATTAGCACCAGGTCTGAAGCTGCCTTCACACTGCATAATTTCGGATCCATGTCTGTCAATTTTAAAACGGATGGCCACGGATCTGTTTTGGCCTCCCATGTATCCCTATGGGCACGGATTGGTCCTAAGTGGCCATCCGTGTGTGTCAGTTTTGTTACTGATCCGTTTGTATCAGGTTTTTTTCATGCCACCAGAATCGGAGACTGTTCCAATTTAGGGCTGCCTTGAACACCACTGACACCAACGGACAGACACGGATCCGTAGCTGTCCAAGTCAAATAACAGGGATGCCTATGGAGTGCGTAGCCGTGACAAAAACGGATCCATTCTGCTGTACTGAGCATGCTCAGAAGCAAGGTACAGTTCCTCTCGCCCCATCTCTGCCAACTACTCTGTTAAAAAAAAGGTCCGTGGACATTAGTTGCCATCCATTTTAACAGATCAGTGCCTGTCAGTGTGGTCCTTGAAATTCAAGGAACCTAATGGATGTGAAAATTATGCAGTGTGAAGGGAGCCTAACAAAAAGCTGTAAAGAGCAGGTGTTCTGGTGGTGACTTTAGAGAGGACCCCCGCACAGAAGGAAGTGTGCGGAGGATGGGATAAAATGTTGCAGAATTGCTTGAAGCTGGGTGCACAGATGTGGTGGAAGTACCTTATGCGAGAATATCAAATGGGGGTAAGGTGGGAACCCCTAGATGTATAGTTCCTAGAAGGATAATGGGCACATGTCCTCAGGGCCCTCCATTACCAGTAAAATGAGAGCCAGAGCTTGACCATACAAAACACTAAGTTTAACTACTATGTCGGAGTGCAGAACTGGACGTGAGTCAATCTTCTCATAGCTGAATGTGGCTCTCATGGGAAGGTTGGGAACCATTGTCTTACATGCACAGGAGGCCATCTCTGTGTTATGTGCCCACCAGTTGAAAGCAAGCAGAAACACCAGGCTTGCTGTAACATTCAATGTCTATTGTGTCAGTTCAGGAGTCCCATGGAAGCAGGCTGCATCCTTACAATCCAATAGGAGAATCCACTAGCTCAACTAATTAGTATATGATCCAAGAAACCATGTACTGCATATGTCTCACGAGTAGCCCTTTATGAAGCAATGGGCACAAATGATGAAAGTACACTAGTAACTAGGAAACATTTGTGGCTATATCTCTACTTACATTGCTTTTTCATATATCATGTTGTATAGCAAAATATCGATACTGTCAGTATTTTGAAAAAGTGACAAAATAATATGCAGCGGTTTCACTGCAAAGTCCTGGTAAACATATGGTGTTGAATGTGCTGAATTTTGGAAGATCCCTTCATTAACAAGGATATTTTGATATATTCACTCATGTGGAAATATCCACTAAAGCAGGCTATGGCAGGTTCCATCACCAGACCGTTGTGAAGCCTTTCACTTTAATGAACATTTGTGCTGCAGACCTCTCCTCATTCTTGATATTGTCTGCCATGTTACATACAATAAAGCAAGTGACTGGCCACCAGTTACTATGTCTACAGGCCAGTGCAAAGACTGAAACAAAGCATTGGTTCTCCTACCTGCCTTTAACACACTGTGTCAAAAGCAACACTGGCAAGCCCCTACTAGCAAAATGAAACAAACATGCAGGTGCCGTTTGCTGCAGGTTGTATAAAACAAATACAAACGCACACGGAGGCAGCAATCAAGGGGTCCAATCGAGAAAAAAAAATGCATTTTTGTTCATCCATCTTGGTGCAGTATTTCAGCATTCACTTTTTTCACTGGAGTCGACCTCCTCTTTTGTATACTTGAAGGACTTTTTGGCTACTGTACTAGCTGGTACTAGCATTAACTGAAGACTGTACAAAGGTTTTACCAATTCATGTCTCCTACTTCTTGTCTTATAGGAATGAGGCTGATTTGTTGTCCACCCTGTGTTTCTGAATGCCAAGCAGCTGCTATGACCTGGAAATAACCTCTATCACATAATTTCAAGCTTTTGCCAGGTTACTGCAGTCATGCCACATATAGAAAGACAGGGTGGACAGCAGTCTGAGCAGACTCTTCTTACGTCAGCACAACAGATATCTCCAGTATTAGATCAAATATACAGGGTGGACAGCAAAGTGAGCATCCTCTTCTTACTTCAATACACCTGGTATCTCTACTACAGCATTTAAATATCTAATGGGATCACATCCTCCTACACATGAAGGAAGAGAATAGTGTTTGTCTGGAGGTAGAGAAGGGGGGCAGTAACACTGATTCCAAATGTACAGGGAAAGAAATATGTATTTGTAGGGATAACTGTACAATAGCAGCAGGCAGTAGTAATGTAACATTGATTCCAGTCTGCCATCTCTGCACAAAAGGCATAACCTCTCCTTATCTTGATTACAGGAACGGAAATTCAAGAGTGGTTTCCAGGGGAATAGGGAGGGTGTCATTTGTGATACTTTTACAAGCTTCAAAAGGACTGAACAAATGGTCATTGGTGGCAAGGCCTAATATCCTCTATTTACTATAGAAAGGGGTGCTTGGAAAACAGGATATTTAAAATACAGTACACTCATAACTAAGTTAAACATGGTCCAGTCACAGACCTGAGATTAGAATATTAAAACAACAGGCCATCCTGGAAACACTCGCCAAGGGCCAAACCTATAAAACGTTCGGTGACAAAAAAGAAAATCGTTCGCAGGTAGGGGTTAGCTGATGCTCATATGATTCATATTTCATTTCTCCTACCCTCCCAAGGAAACAGGAGAATACCTTTAGACTGGAAGTTAGGTATTTCTGTGTTTCTTCCATTTTATTTTATAACTGTTTTGACTTTATGTCCTATTTATTTTGATCTTTTTATTGTCAGCACTGTCATTTTTATATTAAAGCTTAAAACTTTAATAAGTTTGATAGTTGTATGCTCTAAAGCCTGACAGAGTGTGTGTGACCTTGTTGCTTGTCAGACAGCAGTATAGTTCAGGGACTCATTGCCCTGTCTTTGAGGAGTGGTGGCAGTGTGTTGTATAACTGTAGTGTGTGGACTGTGTCAGGGCGTGAATTATACTCAGTCAATAACAGAGGTTGAGTGGTGGATTAAGTGAGAGGAGATAAATTAACCCTTGCATGTGCACCCCACATGAAGTGCTAAGTGGCAGGTTCAAAGGAACTTGTATTGTTACAAGTCTAGGACAAATTTCTGTTAATGTAACAAGATTATGACCATTTTATTGTACTTCATTGATTACATCCCTATACAAAACAAGTGTGATATACACAATTAAAAGCCATTCAGGATTTTTTTTTAAGACTACAATTTTTTTTTTTATTTCTGGAAAAACCCCACTAAGTTAACAGCAATTCTTAAAGGGGTTGTCCTCTACTTAGACCAGGGGCGGGGAACCTTCTTCTGCTGGGGTGCCATTTGGAAATTCCTACCATCCTTCGGGGGTTGCCCAAAATGATCAACTTGAGAATTACCAGCTCAATTTGGTTAAACAATTAAATCACCCCTACTGTGGTGGTTGGGGCGTGGCTGTGATGTTAGGTGATATTGATCATGTTGCTGCTCAACTATTTTTCTAGGTTTTCTAGAGCCATAGACATTACAGGAGAGGCTGGGGGTATAGAGATCACAGGGGAGTCTGAAGCGGGGGCAAAAAGATCACAGGGGAGCCTGAGGCTGGGGAACAGAGATCACTGGGGAGCGTGAGGCTGGGGCATAGAGATCATTGGGGTGCCTGAGGCGGGGCATAGAGATCATTGGGGTGCCTGAGGCTGGGGCATAGAGATCATTGGGGTGCCTGAGGCTGGGGCATAGAGATCATTGGGGTGCCTGAGGCTGGGGCATAGAGATCATTGGGGTGCCTGAGGCTGGGGCATAGAGATCATTAGGGTGCCTGAGGCTGGGGCATAGAGAACACTTAGGAGCTGTATTTAAAAGGCAGTCGGCAAAACTCATCTGCCAGCCTGAGCACTGTAGTCCCCAGGAATCTGCCGCAGAAAGGGCCATTGAGGCCTGGGGCCTGAGGTTCCCCACCTCTGACTTAGACATTCCTTTCAAAATCAGCATGTTTCCTCAAAGCTAAATATTATCACCTATCCTACATATATCAGTGACGATATCATTCTACTGACACCGGCACTGGCACTACTAGGACTGGCGTGACTTTATATCACGTGATCCCTGCGGCCAATCAGCAACCACTTTACTCTTCCCTCCTTTGTACAAATCAAATAGCTTTAGAGCTGCAATTGCTCTCTCACTACCTTAAAGGTGGGGTCACACGCGGCGATCTGGCCTGCGATGTCGGAAGCGACGTGCAGGTGCCCGCTCACTTCCGACATCGCAGGCCAGCTGTCACACGGCACGATGGTGCCGGTGACGCGGCGGCGATGTGGGCGGAGCCATCGCTCGCTGGGCTGGGCTCAGCCCAGCGAGCGATCCTTAACAACACTGCGATATAGGCTGGATCGCGCCGCCAGCAGTGTCAGACGGCGCGATCCAGCCTAATCGCTGGTCACAGGTTGCCAGGTTTATGAACATGTTCATAAACCTGTCAACCTGCGACTAGCGATAATTTGCAGTTGCGTCGCGCTGTCACACAGCGCGACGCACTTGCAATATCGCCCGCGACATCGCTGTGACGTCACTTTTCGGCGATGTCGCGGGCGACATCGCCGCGTGTGACCCCACCTTAAGATGTCAATTGAGTCCAAAGGACGGATTAGTGAAGTGACTTCAAATTGGTCACAGGGATCACGTGCAATAATGTCAAAAACGTCACAGGAAAGCCAGTGCAGAAACCCCTGGAATGGAACAGACACAGAGTATAGGTGTTCTTTTTCTAGGGAAAGAAAACATGCGGATTACGAAGGAGCTGTCCAAGCAGTAGAGAACCCCTTTAACTATCCAAGAAAACATTCAGGGTCTACGAGGGACCATAGGTTAGACTTAAGAGTATTCAGAGCACATATTAAAAAAAAAAACATTATGGCCTGGATAAATCAATAATGGTGTTTTACATGCTAGTCTTGATGAAGGCTGTGCCGGAGTAATACACTACAAACTGATTAAGAGGCATGCCTTTTGGTGCCATGTGCTACAGCAATAAGTGCAGTCGAGTCAGGAACTGGAATACATCTATTATATAATTGCCGTAGCGACTTCCGTCGGAGCGGCGCAACTTCCGGTGGCTTTGTTAGCGCGAGCGAGCCGCTTCTCCTGGACTCTCCCCGTGGCCGCGCAGCGGCCACGGCGACTCCCGAAGCAATGCCCGCAAAGCGGGCATTGCGAGTCATTGCAGTCTTGCGAAGCAATGCCCGCGAAGCGGGCATTGCGAGTCGCTTCGTTAACAAAGCCAGGGCTGGCTAAGAGCATGGCGCTGTAGTGTACACCGCTATGGTATACTACAGTCCCATGGCCATACGCTTTACACCTGACAGGCGTATGGCCATGGGACTGTAGTATACCATAGCGGTGTACACTACAGCCCCATGCTCTTAGCCACCCCCTCAGTGCGCCGCCCCTACCCCTAAGTCGCCACCCGCTAAGCCCCGACCACCTAACCCCCAACCCGCAGCATCCTAACCCCCCGCCAATACCCCCTAAGCCCCGCCGCCCGGCGCTGTAGTGTACACCGCTATGGTATACTACAGTCCCATGGCCATACGCTTTACACCTGACAGGCGTATGGCCATGGGACTGTAGTATACCATAGCGGTGTACACTACAGCCCCATGCTCTTAGCCACCCCCTCAGTGCGCCGCCCCTACCCCTAAGTCGCCACCCGCTAAGACCCGACCACCTGCGCCAACCCTACCCCTAAGTCGCCACCCGCTAAGCCCCGACCACCTAACCCCCGACCCGCAGCATCCTAACCCCCCGCCGATACTCCCTAAGCCCCGCCGGCTACCCCCTAAGCCACCGCCGCCCTCAGTGCGCCGCCCCTACCCCTAAGTCGCCACCCGCTAAGCCCCGAACACCTGCGCCGCCCCTACCCCTAAGTCGCCACCCGCTAAGCCCCGACCACCTAACCCCCGACCCGCAGCATCCTAACCCTTCGCCGATACCCCCTAAGCCCCGCCGTCTACCCCCTAAGCCACCGCCGCCCCTAAGCCCCTACCCCCTAAGCCCCGCAGCAGCCCCGACCACCTAACCCCCGACCCGCAGCATCCTAAGCCCCCGCCGATACCCCCTAAGCCCCTATCCCCTAAGCCGCGACCACCTAACCCCCGACCCGCAGCATCCTAAGCCCCCGCCGTTTACCCCCTAAGCCACCGCCGCCCCTAAGGCCCTACCCCCTAAGCCCCGCAGCAGCCCCTAAGCCCCGTAGCATCCTAGGCCCCCGCCGATACCTCCTAAGCCCCGCCGCCTATCCCCTAAGCCCCCGCCGTCCCCTAACCTAACGCCGCTGTCACCTAAGGCCCTACACCCGAAGCCCCCGCTGTCCCCTAACCTAACGCCCCCGTCGATCACTTACATCCCTTCAAGTCATCTGATCGTCCGTCCGATCCTCAACTCCTCCGTCCGGCCAGGCGTCCTCTTCCTCCGGCCCCGGGGGTCTTCTCTCTTCTTTCCGCCATCTCCGCCTCTTCGTCCGGCCCCGGGGATCTTCCACCTCCGACGTCCTCTTCCTTCTCATTAAGATAGAATGGAAGAAAAATCCCCCATTCTACCTCAATCAGATCTGAGGCCCTCTTCTGATTGGTCGCTGTATACTGCCCTCAGCCAATCAGAAGAGCCCCTCAAAACCGAGACGCAGTTCTCATTCAGGTCCGCCTTTTTTTTCCCCATTGACATACATTACCGGTGTGTCGGCGATTTTATGGCCGCCCACCTGGTTCTATTTGTCGGCCCTAAAATCGCGGACACACCGCTAATGCATGTCTATGGGCCGTCAACTCAAATTCTGATTGGTCGGCGTTCAATCCGAAATCGGGCTGACTGCCCATAGAGATGCATTAAATAATTAAATAAAAATAATAATAAAAAAAAAATAAAAATGTGGACCTGAATGAGAACTCTGTCTCACTCTCACTTAAAAAAATAAATAAATTAAATAATATAAAAAATAATTTAAAAATAATAAAAAAATAATTAAAAAATATTAAATAATTAAATAAAAATAATAATTAAAAAAAAAAAAATGCGGACCTGAATGAGAACTGTGTCTCACTCTCACTTAAAAAAATAAATAAATTAAATAATATAAAAAATAATTTAAAAATAATTAAAAAATATTAAATAATTTAATAAAAATAATAATAATAAAAAAAAAATAAAATGCGGACCTGAATGAGAACTGTGTCTCACTCTCACTTAAAAAAATAAATTAATTAAAAAATAAAAAAAATAATTTAAAAATAATAAATAATTCAATAAAAATAATAATAAAAAAATTAAATATATGCTAATTATATCAGCCATTTTAGCAGACCTGAAAGAGAATTGGGTCTCAGCCTAAATAATAAATTTAATAATAAAAAAAATAATTAAAATATAATAAAAAAATAAATAAAAAATAATAAATAATTAAATAAAAAATAATAATTAAAAAAATAATGCTAATAATAATAATATTACTGCTAACAATAATGCTATTAATGCTAATAATGATGCTATTAATGCTAATAATAATGTTATTAATGCTATTATTAATGCTAATAATGCTATTAATGCTATTAAGTATAATAATGCTATTAATGCTAATTAATAATGCTATTAATGCTATTATTAATGCTATAATGCTATTATTAATGCTATTAATGCTAATATAATGCTATTAATCTATATAAATGCTATATTAATGCTATTATAATATGCTATTAATGCTATAATTATATTTATATTATAATGCTATTATAATGCATAATTAATGCTATTATAATAATGCTATTAATGCTATTAATAATGCTTATTAATGCTATTACTATAATGCTATTAATGCTATTATTATTAAAATGCTATTAATGCTATAATTATTATATAATGCTATTAATGCTAATATTATCAATTAATATTAATGTATTAATGCTAATATAATGCTATTAATATCTAATTAGCTAATAATATGCTATTAATAATATGTATTAATGCTATATATTATAATGCTATTATAATGCTATATATGTAATAATATGTATTAATGCTATATAATAATGCTATTATTAATGCTATAATAATGCTATTAATGCTATTAATCTATTAATGCTATTATGCTAATAATATGCTATTAATGCTATTAATAATGCTATTAATGCTATTAATTAATGCTATTAATGCTATATATCTAAATGCTTAATTATTAATGCTATTAATGCTAATTTTATTAATGCTATTAATGCTTAATAATTATTAATGCTATTAATGCTAATAATGCATATTAAATGCATATTCTAATGCTAATATTTATCTATATGTAATTAATGATATTAATGCTATAATAATGCTATTAATTTATTAATGCTATAATAATCTATTAATGCTATAATAATGCTATTAATGCTATTATAATGTATTAATGCTATTATAATGCTAATATAATGCTATTAATGCTATTATTAATGCTATATGCTATTAATGCTATTAATGCTATTATATCTATTAATGCTATTAATCTATATTAATATGCTATATTAATGCTAATATTGTATCTATTAATGCTATTAATGCTAATAATAATGTATATTAATGCTATTAATAATGCTATTAATGCTATTAATTATGCTATTAATGCTATAATGCTAATATTTATCCTATCATGCTATTAATGCTTTATAATGCTATATAATGCTATTAATATCTATTAATGCTATTAATAATGCTATTAATGCTATTAATGTATATGCTATTATTAATGCTAATGCTATTATTAATGCTATTAATGCTATTAATAATGCTATTAATGCTATTAATAATGTATTAATGCTATTAATTTGCTATATGTAATATGTATTATTAATGCTATTAATGCTATAATAATGCTATTATGTATTATTATGCTATTAGTATTAATGCGAATATTTATCTATATGTATTATTAATGCTATTAATGCTATAATAATGCTATAATGCTATTAATGTTAATAATATGCTATTTAATAATGTTATTAATGCTATTATTAATGCTAATAATGCTATTAATGCTATTAATGCTAATAATAATGTTATTAATGCTATTAATAATGCTATTAATGCTATTAATTGCTATTAATGCTAATATTTCTCTATTAATGCTAATAATAATGCTATTAATGCTATTAATAATGCTATTAATGCTATTAATTATGCTATTAATGCTATTAATGCTAATATTTATCCTATTCATGGTATTATTAATGCTTTAATGTAATAATAATGCTATTAATGCTATTATGTAATAATAATGCTATTAATGCTATTACTAATGTTATAATGCTATTATAATGCTAATAATGCTATTATTAATGCTATTAATGCTAATAATAATGTATTAATGCTATTAATAATGCTATTAATGCTATTTAATTATGCTATTAATGCTAATATTATCCTATAATGCTATTAATGCTAATAATAATGCTATTATGCTATTAATAAATGCTATTAATGCTATTAATTATGCTATTAATGCTAATATTATCTATTAATGGCATTATTAATGCTATTAATGCTAATAATAATGCTATTAATGCTATTAATAATGTTATTAATGCTATTATTAATGCTAATAATGCCATTATTAATGCTATTAATGCTAATAATAATGCTATTAATAATGCTATTAATGCTATTAGGCTATTAATGCTAATATTTATCCTATTAATGCTATTATTAATGCTATTAATGCTAATAATAATGCTATTAATGCTATTAATAATGTTATTAATGCTATTATTAATGTTATTAATGCTATTATTAATGCTAATAATGCTATTAATGCTATTAATGCTAATAATAATGCTATTAATGCTATTACTAATGTTATGAATGCTATTATTAATGCTAATAATGCTATTATTAATGCTATTAATGCTAATAATAATGTTATTAATGCTATTAATAATGCTATTAATGCTATTAATAATGCTATTAATGCTAATATTTATCCTACTAATGCTATTAATGCTAATAATAATGCTATTAATGCTATTAATAATGCTATTAATGCTATTAATTATGCTATTAATGCTATTAATGCTAATATTTATCCTATTAATGGCATTATTAATGCTATTAATGCTAATAATAATGCTATTAATGCTATTAATAATGTTATTAATGCTATTATTAATGCTAATAATGCCATTATTAATGCTATTAATGCTAATAATAATGCTATTAATAATGCTATTAATGCTATTAATTAGGCTATTAATGCTAATATTTATCCTATTAATGCTATTATTAATGCTATTAATGCTAATAATAATGCTATTAATGCTATTAATAATGTTATTAATGCTATTATTAATGCTAATAATGCTATTAATGCTATTAATGCTAATAATAATGCTATTAATGCTATTAATACTGTTATTAATGCTCATAATACTGCTAATAATGCTATTAATACTGCTATTACTGCTAATAATAATGCTATGGCTTATATTATTGCTATTGATGATGCGATTATTATTTAAAAATCTTTAAAAAAACAATAAACATATTTTAGATACCCGATGCATTTGCATCAGGCTAACAGCTATAACTACTATAATCAAATTAATGCACGTTCTAGAATCCCGATGCATTTGCATCGGGCTCACAGCTAGTAATTGTCATAATTACACCACTTTTATTTGCCACACATTGTTCATTCAGCCAGGCCCCTTCCTGCCAATCTCTTAGATTGCAAAAAGTTGCTGAAGTTGGCAGAGAATGTGTAAAAATAGCACAATTATCAAAAATGTATATGTTGTGTAAATACACAACAATGAGTTAAGTGACCATTTTGCAAACAAATTGTTTTATTTAAGAATTCTGTTTGATAAATTGGCCCCTAGTTGCTTTAGACAGAATACTTCAAGTTTCAATCACTTCCCTTTACAAAAATCAAATAATGTTGAAAAAAGGAGTATACATTGATGCCTTAATCATTTTGGAAAGAAAACAAGGTCTATGAATCCATTTGAAAATATTTGTGAACAAATATTTTCCGAAGATGTTCTTCTGATTAAAGGCAACAGAAATGCCATTAATTTAATTACCCCTCTTTGGGGAATGCTATTTGGAAATGTAACAATAATAGCAAAACGTCTGAACTACTTGGTTTCTACAGTACTTCAAAACAAAGTTATTTTCTAAAAGAGGAATGTTTTACTGTATGTTAGGAAAGGGGTTGTCCTAGGAGCTGCTACATAGAAGACACGTGCCAAGAAAAGCTAAATGTTTTGGCTCTCATCCAGTACATAGTTTCCAAAAGCAAACCAACACTCACCATGCTATGTACAGGAGACACATGGAAACTTCTACCACTTGTAAACACTGAGTTCACTTCAATGTCTGTGTCCCTGCTAGGGTTGAAAGCGCAGAATGACTGCACTTTGGGGAGACCCACCGATCTGAAAGGCAAAAGCAGACATTTTCTTTGTTGTTAATATTTCACCATTTCCCAATTCAATATGTTTGAGGCGTGCTAACATTTCCTGACGTGTATGAGTATGTGTATATGTGTATATCATATATGTGTGTGTGGTGTGTGTGTGTGTGTGTGTGTAGATAGTGTTTACACATGTCTGTCTATCTATCAGATATACCATCATGAAAGGAAATGGATAATGCATTGAGTCATCTTATTCCTGCAGTGTCTCTATGAGCTGAATGTGCCCTTTCTACAAACAGATAAGCTTTATGGACAGCCACACGATCCAGAATAGCAGCACTTTAGATGCAGCGTCTTACTGCTGAATCCAAACTGCTGTGTAGTAAAGTACAAACAAAGTGCATGGCATTTCTAGTGGTGCGGTATGCCACACTTACACGTGTTAATTTAATACTGTAGAATCGAAAGCGATCTCCAACGGGTGACCACAGAGAAATGCCGCCCTGCACCAAATGCAGATCTCTCTCTTTCTCAAGAGAAAGAGAGCGAGCGAGAAAAGAGAGCGAGCGAAAAAGAGAGCGAGCGAGAAAAGAGAGCGAGCGAGAAAAGAGAGCGAGCGAGAAAAGAGAGCGAGCGAGAAAAGAGAGCGAGCGAGAAAAGAGAGCGAGCGAGAAAAGAGAGCGAGCGAGAAAAGAGAGCGAGCGAGAAAAGAGAGCGAGCGAGAAAAGAGAGCGAGCGAGAAAAGAGAGCGAGCGAGAAAGAGCGAGCGAGAAAGAGCGAGCGAGAAAGAGCGAGCGAGAAAGAGCGAGCGAGAAAGAGCGAGCAGAAAGAGCGAGAAAGAGAGCGAGCGAGAAAGAGAGCGAGCGAGAAAAGAGAGCGAGCGAGAAAAGAGAGCGAGCGAGAAAGAGAGAGCGAGCGAGAAAGAGAGCGAGCGAGAAAGAAGGAAGCGAGCGAGAAAGAGAGAACGAGCGAGAAAGAGAGCGAGCGAGAAAGAGAGCGAGCAAGAGAAGAGCGAGCGAGAAAAGAGAGCGAGCGAGAAAGAGAGCGAGCGAGAAGAGAAAAGAGGCGAGCGAGAAAAGAGCGAGCGAGAAAGAAACACAGCGAGCGAGAAAGAGCGAGCGAGAAAGAGCGAGCGAGAAAGAGCGAGCGAGAAAAGAGCGAGCGAGAAAGAGAGCGAGCGAGAAAAGAGCGAGAGAAGAGAGGAGCGAAGCGAGAAAGAGCGACGAGAAAGAGGAGAAGAGCGACGAGAAAGAGCGAGCGAGGAGAGAGAGCGAGGAGGGGAGAGGCGAGCGAGAGAGAAGAGCGAGCGAGCAAGAGAGCGAGCGAGAAAGAGAGCGAGCGAGAAAGAGAGCGAGCGAGAAAGAGAGCGAGCGAGAAAGAGAGCGAGCGAGAAAGAGAGCGAGCGAGAAAGAGAGCGAGCGAAGAGAGAGCGAGAGAGAGCGAGAGAGAGAGCGAGCGAGAGCGAGCAAGAAAGAGCGAGCAAGAAAGAGCGAGCAAGAAAGAGCGAGCAAGAAAGAGCGAGCAAGAAAGAGCGAGCAAGAAAGAGCGAGCAAGAAAGAGCGTGAGAGAGAGAGAAAAAGAGCGCAAGAAAGTGAGAAAGAGCGCGAGAGAGAGAAAGCGCGCGAGAGAGAAAGAAAGAGAGAGCAAAAACCAAATCTGGGAAAAGATCCTATTTTTTCCCATATACCCCCATGTTAACTGTTCCAGAACGGAACACATTCGTTTCTGTCCAGTGCACCTAAAGACGGTGCAGTCTCCGATTTTGGGGACGGTAAAAAACAAGACAAAAACGAATCCTGGACTGAATACACCAAACCGGATGGCCATACATGACCAATCCGACATCATTGGGATACATGGGAGGCAAAACGGGATCCTGTTCTGTCCTTTTCAAAACAAACAGAATGACAAAAAACGTGGTGTGAAGCCAGCTTTAGTTGATCAGTCGTATGGTACTCTATGTGTGCCTATATCAATCTGGAAGTCATCTGTATGTCTATTTTCCATATTGATATGACATCCATATTTTAAAGCCACAAAAAACATAAAAAAGCCCAATTCAGTTTCCTGTGTCATATGTGCAACAGATTACGGGTTTCTTTCTGGGCACCTATTGAGTTCAATAGGTACAGTGGGTACGGAAAGTATTCAGACCCCTTTACATTTTTCACTCTTTGTTTCATTGCAGCCATTTGGTAAATGCGTGGAGTGTGAGTTCAGCAGCAACTGCAACACGTGTATACACCAGTTGTGGGTCTCACAACCTCAAAAGGTGAGCAGCGATATCAGAAATATTGCCTAATATGCTAAAAGGACAAGACACTATTTGCGCTTTTGTTCCCTGTTCTTCCTGTTTAGTTCCAATTCAGTTTCCTGTGTCATACGTGCAACAGATTACGGGTTTCTTTCTGGGCACCTATTGAGTTCAATAGGTACAGTGGGTACAGAAAGTATTCAGACCCCTTTACATTTTTCACTCTTTGTTTCATTGCAGCCATTTGGTAAATTCAAAAAAGTTAATTTTTTTCCTTATTAATGTACATTCTGCACCCCATCTTGACTGAAAAAAAAACTCAGAAATATAGAAATGTTTGCAAATTTATGAAAAAAGGAAAACTGAAATATCACACTGTCATAAGTATTCAGACCCTTTGCTCATACATTCATATTTAAGTCACATGCTGTCCATTTCCTTATGATCCTCCTTGAGATGGTTCTACTCCTTCATTGGGAGTCCAGCTGTGTTCAATTAAACTGATAGGACTTGATTTGGAAAGGCACACATCTGTCTATATAAGACCTCACAGCTCACAGTCCATGTCAGACTAAATGAGATTCATGAGGTCAAAGGAACTGCCCAAGGAGCTCAGAGATAAGGTGTGAAAATCTTGTTGCATCATTCCCAAGAAGATCCATGGCTGTACTAGCTCAAAAGGGTGCTTCTACTTAATAGCGATCAATGTTGTGCTATTTTTCTCCGCTACATGTCACAAGGATAGTACACGGGTGACAGGGCTAGCGAATATGTTGGCTTCTATCTACGACTTTTTGCACAGAAAAAGGCTTTTCCTGCATCCCCTCGGATTCAAAACTATGTAAGTGTGAAACCAGCCTGAACGCAGTTGTATCCACTTTTCTATTGAGAGCTTGGCTAGCTATGCATAGGGCGGCATATTTTGACTGTAAATAATAATGTTCACAGGAT
This sequence comes from Allobates femoralis, assembly GCA_033576535.1. Taxonomy (NCBI): domain Eukaryota; kingdom Metazoa; phylum Chordata; class Amphibia; order Anura; family Aromobatidae; genus Allobates; species Allobates femoralis. Next base: position 177,109,036 of record JARQOC010000003.1, read on the forward strand.
CATCGAGGGCAAACAAGTATCTTGAGAAAGAAGAGGCATTTGAAGGATCACATCACGTTTTGTGGTTTTGGTCAGAGTATGTGCCCACAGTCCTGAACGCAGCAAAACCTGAACTGCTTTCAAGGATCCTAGAGTCCTTGCCAGGAGATTTGCTGCGTGTTTTGCGCGTTTATTGTGTGTCTTTGCCATTGACTGCAGCAAAAACGTAGGAAGTTGTTGACACTTGCAAAACCAATGTGTGGGCACAGTGTTTCTGTGAAACCCATTGGTTTTGCTGGGAATCAAAACCGCAGGAACAAATTAGCATAAATTACCATAAAACCAATGGTAAACCGCAGGCAGAAACCGCAGCAAAAACGTCCTGTGGGCACATACCCTCAGAGGTACAGATCGGAACAGTCCGCACAGGGGCAGAACTGGAATGAAGCGGTGCCAATCACAGAGGGCTTGTAGAGCCAGGAGAGGGCTGTAAACATCTGAGAAAGAAGGCAGGCATGAAGAGAATAGCCAGGCATGGTGATGCCGATGTGGGGTAATGGGCTTTTTACTTTATGTCTCTAGTAGTCCTTATTTCAGACAACATGAGAGATTCTTCAGTCACTTTCAAATAAATTGTGTTGTAAGAAGAGCTTGTAATTTATCTTTGCTCAGTGCAGATTTGAGACATATACCGATATAAAATAAATACCAAGAAACTTCCTGGACTGCGCTGAATGCATACTCACTGGGCTCCAAAATCCAGTACAGATGGCTGGAGATGCAGGGCCCTCCCACTAGGCCTTCCATTACTGAAAAGGAAAAAAAGAGCAGGTTTACAAATCAAATCGCAGACAGGTAAAGGTTCATGTAGATCATCTTTTAAAAAGAATCTGTCAGTACGTCTTTGCTATGTAATCTAAAGAGTATGCTCTAGGGGTTAACAAAGATTTCAGGGATGTGTCTCTTATCACACTGTGTGCTGTTGTTAATCTGCAAGGTTTGTGTTAGCTTCAGAAGATTATCAATGTCAGACTAGGTTAGCTAGAAGTCAGATAATCCAGAACACCTCCTTGCTGTGATTAGCAGCTCACTGTTTATAGACATCGTACAGAGAGCCTAGTGTGGGCAGGGGGAGATTTCTCAGCTCTGCTACATATAATTCTAAAAATTTAATAGTTTACTGGGTTCAGCGATTTTGACACACTGAGTGCTACATTGTTGGATTCAGGGTCTAGTGGAATACATCATGCTGTTCTCAGATGAGGTAGTAAAAACCTGCTGACAGACATTATGTAAAGTGAATTTGTCAACAGATTTTTGCTATGTAATCTGACATATAACGAGGTAGGGCAGTGACCCTGATTCCAGCAATGTATCACTTAATTTACCGGTTGCAGATATTATGGTAGTTACAATTTTCTCTGCTACAGATTGTGCAGAGCTCAGTTGTTGATCTGTGTATAACAGGCCCACACCACAGCTTTCTGTGCACATTTTATAGTGACAGAGATGCTAATCAGTGCTTGTTCTCCCCCAAGATGTCAGCGGGCAACATGTGAGACTGCAGTTCTGTGTATGAGAGGATCAAATGAGATGGCTGTCAGTCTAACGACCAGCTGCAAAAATCCCTCAGTTGACAGCCATCTAGTGCACATGGGCAGCCTAAGAAAACAATAGCAGTGGTCTGCCCCTAGGGGGAGTGTCCATGCTCCATAATGAATGTAATATCTATATGTAGGATTAGCTCCAGAAATATGACATCTCCTAATGTACAAAAAGTAACTCAGGCAGAAAAGATTTATTTCAGACATTGATTTATAAATATGATGTCATTTTATCCCTGCCAATGTTATGAAGGTGTGGCAGACAAACAATAGGTGTGTCAAGAAGCTTAGGACAGAGAAATCCTGCCTTAGGATATACCGCACAACAACGCCCGAGAGTCATCACAGGAGCAGAACTCAGGCTACAGAAAACATTTACTGCAGACAGGGAGCGTTCTCATTACATCCAGCCCCGGCCATGTACCTATGTGCATGTCATAGAGGGTACCGTATGTGCGTGTCATAGAGGGTACCGTATGTGCGTCATAGGGAGTGCTCTGATCCACAGCACTGCTTTAAATTGAACCAATTCTAAGAGCCATTAAACATAAAGGGGCATCCACAGCTGACACATGAATGGCATATCAGGAGAAGATGCTACAAATGCGTACCAGTGCCAATTCATTCTCAGGGTTGCACTTCCATAGAGAATAGTGACCCTAATTACTTCTTCACACTCCAGAAAGAAACCATGCAGGCCACCCTTTACGTAAGCACAATGTCTCACTGCTCCCGTAAGTTACACTTCAAGTATTTTTCTAATGTAAGGAAAGCTTTTATACTTGTGAAATAACAAAGAACACGGGTACTTGCCTTCCTGGGTCTAGTGCCGGCCCCAGCGGCTGCAGCAGTGACGGCACTTTCAGGGCAGGTATCACCGCTGCTGCCAATCACACAGCTTCTCTGAGGTAGGTGGATTGAGCTGCTGAGCTTAGTGATTGGCTGCAGTGGTGAGGTCACTGCTGCAGCCCAAACAGTCCCTAGTAGAGGTGGGGAGCTGGCTCTAAGTCATGTGCCATTTTAGGTATGTAAAAATATTTGGGCTCCACTTTGCTTAAAGTAGAAAACTCCTAAGGGGTTTTTCCCCTTGAATAAACAATTTTAAATCAATCTCTCTCTCTCTCTCTTTATATATATATATAGATATATATATAGATATATATAGATATATATAGATATAGATATATATAGATATAGATATAGATAGATAATTGGATGTGTTTAAAAAAATGTTCCTGTGCTGACATAATCTAATATATGTGTCCCTGCTATGTACTGTGTAATGGATGTGTCTGACTGTACAGGGACATGGTCTAATCAAACCACATCTCCTGTGCTGAGATCTTATATACATGTCCCTCCTATGTACTGTGTAATGGATGTGTATGACTGTACAGGGACATGGTCTGATCATACCACATCTCCTGGGCAGGGGAGGAAGTAAATAAATATGGCGACATTACAGCAAGGGATCACAGTTTATGCTTTCTTTGAGATAAGCATTTTTTATTATTTAATAAAACAGGGAAATATTTTACCTCAGAAAAATAATCTTTTATGAATCCTTGCTGTGCTATCTGTATAATATTTTGCCTCCTCCCCAGCACAGGAGATGTGGTATGATCAGACCATGTCCCTGTACGGTCAGACACATCCATTACACTATACATAGCAGGGACACATATATAAGATTATCTCAGGATAGGAGATGTGGTATGATCAGACCATGTCCCTGTATAGTCAGACACATCCATTACACTATACATAGCAGGGACACATATATAAGATTATCTCAGCACAGGAGATGTGGTATGATCAGACCATGTCCCTGTACGGTCAGACACATCCATTACACTATACATAGCAGGGACACATATATAAGATTATCTCAGCACAGGAGATATGGTATGATCAGACCATGTCCCTGTATGGTCAGACACATCCATTACACTATACATAGCAGGGACACATATATAAGATCTCAGCACAGGAGATGTGGTATGATCAGACCATGTCCCTGTATAGTCAGACACATCCATTACACTATACATAGCAGGGACACATATATAAGATTATCTCGGCACAGGAGATGTGGTATGATCAGACCATGTCCCTGTACGGTCAGACACATCCATTACACTATACATAGCAGGGACACATATATAAGATTATTATTGGGAATGAGGGGCACCTTGGCATGCGATTTCCATGCAATTTGACATGTGTGACATGACAGATCGCATGGAGATGCCGGAGAGGCGGTAGGTTTTCCCGCCCGCCGCCACCATTTTGGGATCAATTGAGAAAGGGTGGGGGGTGGGAGATCCCCAGTACCGGGGGTCTTGGGGGCCTTAGGGGCTAACGCCTAACTTTCATCCGACATGTGTTTTGATGTCGGATGAAAGTGAAACATTTTTTACCGGCAATGACTATATTTGTAATGTCATGACCGGTAAAGGTCATGATATCACCAGTACTGGGAAAAAAGTGCCCGATCCTTAATCTGCAGGGTCTCTGCTACCCCCAGTAGCTGAAAGCCCAGAGATTTTCTGGCTCTGGGGGGGCGCTACAGGGATTTTTCCTTTCTGACTTATTTTAACGTCAGAAAGGAATAAGTACCGTGAAATGCCGCAGTTTATATACAGTGTGCGGTCGTTAATGGGTTAAAAATAGTTGTACACATACATGGCCACTGCTGAAGCTCATCTTACTACCCAATTGAAAAAAGTGCCCGATCCTTAATCTGCAGGGTCTCTGCTACCCCCAGTAGCTGAAAGCCCAGAGATTTTCTGGCTCTGGGGGGGCGCTACAGGGATTTTTCCTTTCTGACTTATTTTAACGTCAGAAAGGAATAAGTACCGTGAAATGCCGCAGTTTATATACAGTGTGCGGTCGTTAATGGGTTAAAAATAGTTGTACACATACATGGCCACTGCTGAAGCTCATCTTACTACCCAATTGGGACGCAGAGGTTAGGGTAGCCAAATTCTGCTGATATACTGCCATGCTTGTGATGGCCACACAGAGCACCAACATTATTGCACCTATACTGCTATCCCATGCTTCTTTTCTCCTTTGTCCTAAATGTATAATACATTTTGGCAGCCCACTCGTTCTGAAATCGTATTAGTCTCCACACAAATGAAGAGAGCTACACACATGGATGAGATCTGAACAAATCCTACAGACCTGCGGTGGAATGTTTTTTAATTTTCACCAAATTATTTTATTTCACTGCGGATTTTACTTCTTGTGTACAATGTGTGAATTTTTAGTAAAATCATGGGTTTTAGGCATTATTATATTTTATCATTTGGTTTGCAGTCAATTTGTTTGCTGAATGTGAATATAAATGTGCACACATAAGAATGCAAAAAAATTAAAATATAAAGTGGCAAAGCTGAACACATTGCGCCCATGACATGAGCTTTCACATACACTCCCTGACAGAAGTTATGTCGCTTATCCATGTTATGCAAATAAAAGATTATAACCTGACATTAAATTCATCCATTGGTTGTATAAATTACTCTTTTGAAAGCTGAAACCCTCCGAAATTTGGCTTAGGTTATGAAAATAAATTGGCATCAATGCTGAAATATAGATAATTTACTGAACACAAAATGGTCAGATTTTAGCAAGACAAACGTTTTGTTGCCTGGTCATATACTGCACCCAAATCCTTGTTTACATCCTCACCTGTGCTCAGTAAATGATCGGTTAATTAGTGGGTGTGTCTAAATAGAAACCCAGCACCCCAGACCTTCACTTGAACTGCAACTTGAGCTCTGATAACATGCCAAAAATCCACCCTACGATCAAAGCCTTGATTATCAAGAGGCTGAAGACCAGATCCACTGCAGAGGTGGCTGGCAACTTTAATGTGTCTCAGCGTCAAGTACAAAGAATTAAAAAAAGATTTGAAGAGACTGGAAATTAATTTGACAAGCCCAGCTCCAGCAGAACCCGAAAGACGACTGCTCAGGAGGAACATTTGTTGGTTAGAAAATCCAAAGCAAGCCCCTCTTCCACTGCAGCAGAGCTCCAACAGGCCTGGTCACTTCATGTCCCTGTGTCAACTAGAATAGATTGTAGGATTCTGTCTCGAAATGGCCTCCCATGGTCGAATCAGTGCCCAGATGCCAGCACTAAACAAAAGGCAAATAAAAAACCGTGTGGCATTTGCAAAGTCCCACAGCCTGCTAAACAGATGGATGTTGGAAAAGTGGCAGAAGGTGGATTTCTCTGATGAATCTTCAGTAGAATTACACCACAGCTGCCACAAATACTGCAGGAGACCTACTGGAGCCCGTATGGATCCAAAATACACCCACAAAAGAGTTACATTTGGTGGTGGAAAGATCATGATCTGGGGTTACATTCAGTATGGGGGGTGTGCAAAACATATGCAAGGTGGAAGGCAATATCAATAGCCTAATATATCAAGAAGTACTAACTACCTCTTATGTTCCAAATCATAAAAGGGGTCAAATTCTGCAGCAGGATGGTGCTCCATCTCATACATTCATCTCTACAACAAAGTTTGTCCAGGCAAAAAAGATCAAGGTGCTTAAGGACAGGCCAGCCCAGTCACCAGACATGAACATCGTTGAGCATGTTTGGGGTAGGATGAAAGAGGAAGCTTGGAAGACAAAACCAAAGAATCTAGATGAACTCTGGGAGGCATGCAAGACTTAATTCTTTGCTATTCCTGATGACTTCATTAATAAATTGTATGAATCATTGTTGAACATCATGGATGCAGTCCTTCAAGCTCATGAAAGTCACACAAAATATTAAATAGGACTCCAATAGCACCACAACTTCATTCACCAATGTTATGCAACATATATTTGTATTTTAAGTTAATTTTTTTGTTTGAAAACACATCACTTTCTGTGGGCAACAAAACGTTTGTCTTGCCAAAATCTGACCATTCTGTGTTCATTAAATGATCAATATTTCAGCATTGATGCCAATTTATTTTCTTAAGCTAATCCATATTTCGGAGGGTTTCAGCTTTGAAAAGAGTAATTTATACAACCAATGGATGAATTTAATGTCAGGTTATAAGCTTTTATTGACATAACATGGATAAGCGACATAACTTCTGTCAGGGAGTGTAGGATATGTGGGACCATACTTACAAATGCTAAAAATCATAAAATACACATTTCTAGAGGATGGCGATAAAAACACTTGGAGTCTATATTTGAAGGCAGAAACTAAAATCCCATGTCATCTTTTTAATTCCAGAATAACTTTCTCTAACAGTTTAAAAAGATAAATGCGTTAAAAAATTAAAAAATCATGAATGGCTGAAGAGACAATAAAATATTGGAGCGGATTCATCAAGCTGGCGCTACATCGGTCTAGATAGGAGTACACGGCAACCAAATTAATTTGACGCCTCTAGTAAGTGGAGAGCACTTTTCTACCCTGCCCCAGGAATGCTACACCAGCAAGGGACTGGCAAATTTCATAAGGGGTGTAACCACGCCCTTACCAAGCATCGCCCATTTTGGCGCTGATTCAAATTGACGTAAAAGCGCCATAAGTAACGCAACTCCGTACTTCACAAAAATTTTGCAACTTTTCAAAACTTTGACGACATTTTCGTGCTGTAAAAGCTTTGATTAATTGGCCCCAATATTTTACTCAAGACCTACTTAACCATTGCTTTCCTCAATTTTCCAAAAGTGACTTAAATGATTGCCATAAAAACATACTGAGATTGTATAGCCAAATCCAGACTTCTAAACCCCCCATATTTAGACATGTTAGATCCCTCTCACTCACAAATCATCTGTCCAGGGCCCTCATACACTGTCAATAGGACCCATCAACTGCAATAGCTTGTAAGTGATAGAAAGGATTTAAATGTGTTGTACTCTTTCATTATTCAGTGATTTATCATATTACAAATTGAGCCTAAAGGCCCAGTTAGATGCAACGATATAGTTGCAACGACGTCGAAACGACAACGTTGAGTGTGACATTTACCAACAACCAACGATGAGGTCGTTCATCGTTGATCGTTGGTAAATGACCAGGACCATTTTTTGATCGTTGGTCTCCTGATGGGCGGCCAGCATCAGCGTGTGTGACAGCGGGAGATCAACAACCTCGCAGCGCCGCACAGCACACACTGGGAGCTGGTAACCAGGGTAGACATCGGGTAACTAAGCGCAGCACTCTGCTGGTCGCTGGTGAGTCTGCCTGTTTGACAGCTCACCAGCGATCACATAACGATGTCCAAGGACCGCATTGTTGGTCGGATCGCTGGGACATCGTAGTGTGTAACGGGGCCTTTACTCACCCTCCCCGTGTCCAGTAATGCCTCTTAGCCGCTGCCGCAATCATTGTTGATTGGTTGCAGCAGTCAGGTCACGTCCACAACTGGCAGGTAATCACTGAGCTCAGCAGCTCATACAATCTACACCGGTAGAGCCACTAATGGCTGCAGATTGTCAAAGTGGCTTCACAGCTGCTGCAGATTAACAAAGACTGGTCTGATGACGGAAAGGTATCACTGCACAGGGGAAGGCAAGTAAAAATCAGTTTGTCATTTCACATATCACTAAGTCTGTGAGATAAAGGGGTTCTCCATTTTGAGCTTTTGTAAGTTTCGGTATAATGTTACCTAATTATTTACATATAGTGAAAACCTTTGCTTTCTCATGGGTGAATAAGATTTTGTTTTGCAACAAGCATAAGAAAATAGTCATATGCTCACTCATTGATGAGCACGGCTATTTACTATGATCTATATTTTAATGTGCATATATATTGCATTGTACAAGACACTTCTCTTGTACTTGTACCTATACCAATACACCTATTTATGTGTGTTTTGTATGATATATGTGCAAATGTGTGCCTGAAAGGGACAACTACTTTGACAATCCCTTCTTTTTCCATGTGTTTCCCACAGGTAAAAAAAAAAAAAAAAAGCCTATACTCTCCTCCCGTGCTGGCACCATTCCAGCTGTGTCGGTAATCATGGTTCAGACCTGGCGTGCCATTGTGACGGCATGCGAGCCCCGCTTCCAACCAATGCCGTCCTCTCTCTCCCCGCCTTCAGACCCAGGAGCAATCAACAGGATGTGACCAGCAGCCACAGCTCTCACTCCCTGTTTATTAACTCATTTGTCTGGAGGGAAGAGAGTAGACAGCGGTGATTGGAAGCAGGGCTCACATGACGTATAAGATAGGAAAGAATAAAATGGAGGAAGAAAACTTGGATTGAAAGCTCCACTCTAGTGCTGAAAAAGAAAAAAAACCTGCAGTGGCGCTTTAAGGACTAGATTACTATCCCAGTATATATACCGTATGTAAAAACCAACCAGCGTCAAATTACTCAGCTGGACTGGCACTTTGCCAACAACAGTGAAAGGGAAAACAGCTGCATAGAGGCTCCAGCTCTGCCCAAACCAGCGGTAACCATGTATTAAAATGAGAGCTTCCCCCAGCAATAACAGTTGATTGCCGAGGGTTATAAAACACAAACCCGCGATAATCAGCTGATCAACGAGGTGGATTCATAAAGAATACATGAAGGTGTATACATACTGCCTCAGTCCCATTTCATCATTTTACTCTATTTAGAATAGAAAACAGATTTAGCAGGCAATTTCATTGCGGTTGTAAATTTTATGTAAGTTCCACTTTAAAAATGACAGGAAAACAATACTGAGAATCTAAAGAACAAAAGGCAAAAATAAGCATGAAGACACATTTCAGCTAAAACCCAAATGTATGAATATCAAGATGGATAATCTGTAATATAAAGGGGATCCTATTCTTTACACAAGCTCCTCTCAAATAGTCTGTTACCAGGTAATAAAGGACCAATACTGTGCAATTAGCTCCTTCAAGTTCTTTTCACACCCACTGGTTCAACACTGGAAGATACATGAGAAGAAATGCTATAAAAGGAGCATTCAGCAGGTGTATATTGTACTGTACAGATCCAAGCAACATGTCACCCAGAGATCATGAACAGCTGCTCCTGGAGCACTATAATAACATCATTAATTCAGAGACACTCTGCTAATAACTGCAAGCGGCTGTCTAACAAGGACATTCAAAAGTGGAGGCCCACCACTGATCACTAGAAAGGGGGTGCCTTTCCGCTGGACTGTCCGGCCGTTCTGTTACGAGGAGTTTAAATGGAGCAGTTTGTCACACGTATCAAGAACCCTAAAGGGGTCATCCCAAAAAAAAAAAATAATAATAAAATAAATAAAAATAAAAAAAAAAACAACTTTATAAATAATAGATCTTGAAATAATAAATTCCACGATTGGATGTTACAAATATGTTCCTGTGCCAAGATAATCTTGTAATCAATGTGCCCCTGCTATTTACTGTATCTAAACAATCAGAGCTGCTCCAGTTCATGGTCCGCACACAGCTTCTGAAAAGGGTAGGAAGCATAAAGGCCCTTATGATAAGCGGGTATACAGACAAAAGAGCAAGGGTTCACAGCTGCTATGACTGTACAGTCATGGCGCAAAACATTGGCACCCTTGAAATTTATATATCACTATCAGTGAACTTCCAGGACACGGGTCAAATAATTCATCATTTTTATTACTATTACTCCTGGATCACGTCATTTATAACAGCAGTGCGATCTTATCCACGCGTTTCATCTGGTTCCTGTTTCTTTGGCTTGTCATCATATATCTGGATCCTGCAGCAGCTGTTAGCATGTTTTGTATACTTTTACATTGGTTGTGTGGCACAATACAAGATGAATGACTAGGGGTGGTTTCACACTTGCGTATGAAACCGCAGCGTACCGGACGCAGCCAAACTATGTTTGACATGGAAACGCATAGTACCTGCATTTGACTGCGTACGGATGCGCATGATTTATGCGCCCTCCAAACGCAACATGTTGCATTTTTTGTGCGTTCGCAGGAGCTTGTTTTATCTGTAAGCTCCCACAAGCGCACAAACAATGCATGGGAGTCAATGGATCCACAGTATCCTCGGCATGACAGCGCAGGAGAACGCTGCGGATCTCTATGAATCTCTCCCGTGGCCACTGCTGATCAGTGGCGGCCACTGGGAAATCAGCTGGCGCAGCCGCTGATCTCCTCTCCTGGCCGCCACTAATCTCCCGGTGGTGTCGGCGGGGAGAAACAGCTGAATTGACAGCTGTTTAAATTTCCTGTGCCAACATCACCTTTTCGGTGTCGGCGCGGGAGATTTAAACAGCGGTCAGATCAGCTGTTTCTCCCCGCCGACACGGTCAGGAGATCAGCGGCGGCCGGAAGGAGAAGATCACTGCCTCCCAGCCGCCACCGACACAGCTGATTGGCTAGCCAGGCTGCACACTGATGTGAACGCATGTGGAGATTCTCCGCTGCTTTCACATCAGTATGGCAGCGTTTGCCCTCCACATGCAGACACAAACGCAAATGTGAAACCAGCCTAGCTCTTGTCCCTTTTCACTAGGTTTACTCAGTAAGGGCCTACTGAGTTTTTGTCCGCAGCTTCTTATTGCAAGACAACTTGAAATTCTTTGGTACTTAATTGGGGCTGCTCATCCACCATCCTGACTATCCTGCACTGCAACTTTTCATCTACTTTACTCTGCTGACCTCAACCAGGATAATTAACTACAGTGCCAAGGGTTGTAAACTTCTTGATAATGTTATGAATCGTGGATAAAGGAAAATTGAATTTGAGATCGATATTCAAAAATATTGTCCACAGATCGTTCTCTTCTCCATTCTGTTCTACATGCTTAGAGTGAAACACACAGACAAATATGCAAAGATTGAGTCAACTTCTCCCCTTTTTATCTGGTCTCAGGTGTGATTTTAAAATTATCCACACCTGTTCCCACAGTTTGCGATTGAATGGGCATCAAAAGCTTGAAACAAAGTTCTTTACCCACAGTTTTGTCCAATCCATTTTTGGGGGTTTGAATTAAAATTATGTCTTATTTACCTTTTTTTCTGTTTTGTTTTTGTTCCAATACGCACAAAGGATATAAATGTGTAATTGCACGAATTCTCTGGAACATTTTCAAAGGTGTCAACACTTTTAATCACAACTATATCTGAGGTAAGACATTTATTTCCCTGTCTGTATTATCAGAAGAGCAAGTGTTTCTACAATGCCACCAGTCCTGTGACTTCATCAAAAATCAAGTCAGTGACATATAAACCCAGGCTCAGCCATTGGAGCTTTCACCTCACTGATTTACTTACGGTAACTTAGGGGCCTTTCACACTTGTGGTTTTTTCCTGATTTGGAAGATCAGGTAAAACCCGATTCTTATGGTGGGTTTACACACACCAATTTATCTGTTCAATCTCTGAACCAATCTCTGGTTGCAGTGAAATCATGGATACATTGCTCCATTTGTACACGGCCACAAAATGGAGCAATGTATCCATGATTTCACTGCAACCAGAGATTGGTTCAGAGATTGAACAGATAAATTGGTGTGTGTAAACCCACCATCACTGTATTTTGCCCATTCACTTCAATTTGGCCAGGTAGAATCTTGTTGCTTCATGTTTTCTCCTGAAATCATTAAATAGAATGGGCAAAAAAAATGAATCCTGTAAGAATCAGGTGTTTTCCTGATCTTCCAAATCAGGAAAAAACCGCAAGTGTGAAAGGCCCCTTAAGGTACCGTCACACAGGGACATATCGCCGGCGATATTGCCGGGGATCGCGGGAGCGCGCATCCCTGACAACATCGCCGGTGAGATGTCACACTGAGCAACTTACCGGCGATGTCGCCGGCTAGTTGCCGTGGCTATCGCTCGCTGGGTTGCCCAGCAACCCAGCAAGCGATCACTCGCAATTTTGGATACAGGCGGAATCGCCCGCAACATTGCAGGTTGCCGCGTTACACAGGGCGATCAGGCAGGATCGCCTGAGCAACATCGACCAGGTTTCCCAACATTGTTGGGAAACCTGGCGATGTGACTCAGGCGATTCATCGCCTGATTATCGCCCTGTCACACGAGGCAACTCGCCGGCGATGTCGCCGCAACCTGGCCACGCCCCTCAGTTGCCGGTAACATCGCCGGCGATATTTCCCTGTGTGACGGGCCCTTTAGTCCTGCATCATCTCAAGAAGGAAAATGAAATAACTCAGAAAGCTGCAGCCTGAGCCCCTATTTCATCTGTATACTCACCTATCATAAGTGACTTCTGCCCCCCCTCATTGGCCAAGAGCTGTGGTATGTGTCGACCATGGACTGCAACAGTTCAGCATGGTCAAACACAGCCATTACACCGTACATAATAAAGGCACATTTATAAGTCCTCAGCCCAGAAACAATTTTTTAACCCTGAATCCAAAGATGTATCTCTCAAAGTTTTTAGTTTTAGCCAGGCAACAGAACGGGAGGGTTGCCCCAACCCACACCAAGCTTTCAGTGTACATTTTAATAGAAGCTGCTAATCACGAGGGGGAGGAGGCAGACCTGAGCTCATGCTTCTCCTCAGTCCGACTAATGATAACACTACTGAAGCTTAAAGAGTAACCACCGTTTACATTTTTATTTAATAATAATGTAGAGCAAGTGATAATAAACTTTTAAATAAAGTTTATTATTGAAATCTGGTTGAAAACCATTCATAAACCTTCCACAAGGTGTCCCCACTATGCTGTGTGTGAAGCAGACACATGTTCATTATCAATCAGATCAGTCTTCACACTGAATATGGCCACATAACGATGTTAGGGAGGGGGTGTGGCCTACACTGTGCGAGCTCTTGACTGCAGCTGGTGAGGACAAATGTATTAGATTACAACAGCCTACAGCACAGTTGCTAAGCAATGTCAGAATGTCAGAATCACTGCAAACTCTTCTTTTCTGATCTGTCATCTGGCTTCACACAGATCAATCAGAATCTCTGTTAACCCCCTATCTGATGTCACACTGCTCCCCATCAGTCTGCTCTCAGAAGCTGTGGAAATACACACACTACTGGCAGATGCTGGCCACACCCACACAGCCATGAAAAGCAGTTTTTAAAAGAGCACAGAAAATAGGAGAAAACAAGTCATATGGCACAAAAAAAAAAATCATTCTTAGCTATGTGACCCATCAATAACAACCAGTGCCGCATTGTTTTTTTTTTTTCCAATTAAATTACATAGACAAATGTAGGTGATAACCCCTGCAGCAAAAAACTGCTGACAGATTCCCTTTAAGAATGGAGTTGAGAACACAAAACTTAATGAAATAGGCACATCTTATCAGTTATTACCAGCGGATATTAGTCTAATGTGTTTGGGGGACATTTAGTTGTGTAAATAGTGTGCTAGGCATGCTATTTACCATGCTTGATTAGCACAATGAGGCAACATTCACACACCCATTATAACAGTCTGAGTGCTGTTAATTTCTTCCCAGAAAGAACATGGACTCACTGTTTCATTGAGACAGACCGAGATCTGCAGTGCCATTTTGTTAGATATACTAATTTCACAGGCTGTCTTCAATAAAATGGTGCCGGAGATATCGGTCTGCACATGTGCTGCCTCAGGCCCCATTGTATTGGAGACGTCACTACCCCCCAAAAAAAACTGCACTGTATACACGCTGCCCACTGCGATGATGGCGGGGATTATGGTCAATATGACTGTTTTGCCCCAATAGAGCATGCAAGCTGTTGGCAGCACATAGGCAGCGTTCAATGTACTGCCGATAGTGATGACTTTATGACGTGTGTGTATGATGCCATCAGCAGAGAAAGTGCTCAGTGCAAATTGGCCTGAACATAGGAGTGGATAGTATAGTCCAGCGTTAATATGTGTAATATTTGTGCTATATTACAATTTTCCCTTACATTTTCAATGTTCAGACTATAATTAGTCTTTTATGATTACAACACTACAAGGTTGAAAAAGGTGAATATTTTCTCCTGTGGCTGTATTCATGGAAAGAAATGAAAACACGGCTGTAATAACACAGAGGAGGCTCCAATGCTCTCGACACGTCAACTTTTTTTTTCCATAACTCCAAGAAAAGAAAAAAAAACCTATGGGTCGGAGAGACGAAGTCATACACTTCCCTAAACACTTGACTTCAAGAAAGCCAAAAGTCTCCTGACATGTCTCCAGCATAAACAAGGTGGCATAAACATTTCACAAGACAGAAGACAAAAATACTACTGGAACAAACGCCGCCTCCTGTGTGTTTATCATAGCACGGTCTGTAGAGAAAGCTTCAGTCCAGGCGCTCTGTGCTCCGTGGATAAGAAGATGTCGGAAAACAAGGGGTCTAATCAATTAACCCCTTAAAAACTGGGTGATTTTTTGTTTTTGCACTTTCCTTTTTTCCCTCCAGTTATTCCAAGAGCCGTAACGCTTTTTATTTTTCCATCGGTATAGCCGTGAGAGCTTGTTTTTTTGCAGGATGAGTTGTACTTTCGACTGACATTATTTATTTTATCACATGATGTAATAGTAAGAGAGGAAAAAGTTCCAAGTGTGGTGAAATAGAAAAAAAATAAGTGAATTTGTATTTATTTGCAGCGTTCATTTTCCCATTGACTGAGCTGTCAGTGTGATTCTCCAGGTCAGCGCCATTACGTACACACCAAACATGTATCGTTTTTGTGGTGTAGAAAAATTCTGAAAACTTTTGCTTGTGTCATGATGTTCAGAGCCGTAACGGTTTCAATTTGGGGGATCTGGAACGGTGTGAGGACTTTTGTTTTTGTGCACCCCACACCAATATTTTTATTGGTATTATTATTGGTGTTATTTTGGGGTATATACAATGTTTTGATCACCTGTTATTACATTTTTTCTGTTGTTGTGGAGGCTAAAAAACTGCAATTCTGCTGTTTTGATTTTTTTCTCATTTACCAATCGCATTCATCTAGGTTATATTTTGATAGAGTGGATATTTATGAACGCAGTGATGGCAGATATGTTGGGTACTTTTTCATTCTTTTACTTCCAAATGGTACATATGAGGAGGTTATTTGAACTCGCGGCTTGTTTGTTTGTTTGTTTTTTTAAAGTTAGTGTTTGTACTACTAAGGAGAATCGAAGCTGCAATCACCTGACCACTTGTGCTATACAGAGCAATGCAGCATAATCTCCAGCAAATGCCGGCGCGCAGCCAGCATTCACAACAGAACAGGAATCATCAGCTGAAGCCCAGATGTCATGAAAACCCATCAGCAGGAAATGACGCGCATCCTGACAGCATGTGTTAAATATTGCAATCAGGGATGGACAGTAGCATTTGGCTAGTTAACAGCGGCGGGCAGGATCTCCAATCCATCACGCCTCTTAAGGTACCGTTTACATGGCACGACGTTGGAACATGTCGGCAACGATCCTGTGGGCACGCGGTCGTTTCCGACACGTTGGTTGGTGAGATGTCACACGCCTAGATATCGTTGACTACTCACCAACGATGTTGGGGAGAACGACACCCGCTCTCTCATTGCTGTGAATGGACGAAGTTGTAAACAACATCGTTATCGCGGTGTCAAACACAGTGATATACCAGGTTGGCTGATCGTTGATCGTGTGGTTTGAGAATATGTTCTCAAACCTGGACCAGTGAACCAACGATTTATCTTACAACTTTGAGGAGTCACACGCGACGAGGTCGTAACATGTCGTTTGAACAACTCCAAATCCGTGACATTTAAGCAATATCGTTAACGATGTTGTGCCGTGTAAAGGGGACTTTAGAGGCACATGTCGGATGATTAGATCAGCCAACATCTGCAGGGCAAGTATGCCATGTGGAGCCACACCAGAACGACAGACATCTAATAGAATGTCATGGTTGTTAAGGGATTAAAAAAGTTTAAATATTTAGGATTTTGTAATAAAATATGTAAGGCCTCATGCACACAGTGCATTTTTTGTAGCATTTAAGTGTCACCTTTTGTGACAAACTGCATGCCTATCGTCACCCAGTAAAGTCTATGAGATTTCTGAAACTTCTGCACCACATACATAGCGTGCACACCTGCCTTAAGAAGGGAATACCTTACCATAAATTGTATCCAGATACAGTGATTGACATTAATAAGGGAAAGCCATTATAGCCAGTCTTAGGGGGTTTTAAGGTATAGAGCAGGGGTGGGAACTCCAGGCCTCAAGAGCCGCCAACGGTGCAGGTGTTCAGGATCTCTTTAGTATTGAACAGGTTATAATTAAATACCTGCACTGGTGATGATTCCAACCTTTGTGCAATGCTTAAAGGAAATCCTGAAAACATGACCTGTTGGCGCCCCTTGAAGCCTTCAGTTCAACACCCCTGGTTAGAGAAACCCTCCACTCTCACCTGACTCTCCCCAGGTCCAATGAATCTCGGCTGCTGCTCCCAGTATCTGTAATGGCTGCAGTACCCAAGCTGACGGCACAAGCTGCTGACTACACTGACCAGCCACAGTACTGATGATGTGACATCAGCATTGCAGACAAAACAGTGTGGCGGTGGAGACTGCATGCCAAATCCAGGGACGATGAAAAAGGATTATTTTTTCAACCTGCAATCGAGGGAGATTTTCTGAAACGGAAAAAAAACCTTTAGACCAGGTGGAACTCCAGTTTCGGTTGGGCCGCAAACAGTTTCAGGTTTTCACGATTTCCTTAGTATTGCACAGATTGGAATCTCATCAACCATGCAAGTGATTATGTATCAACTTGGCAATACTAAGAAATCCTGAAAACTGCATGTTGCGGCCCTGAGGACTGAGTTCCACCCTAGCTTTAGACTAAGTTCTCACAATGAGTTTTTGATGTTGCGGCATTTCTGCACATATGTAAAATTAGGTTATTTGTGTTTTTGATTCTGCTGTCAAAATCATGCTGACAGGTTCTCCATAAGGTTCTTGTCAAAATTCATGTCATGAATTGGCTTTGTCCAACAAAGTTACAACAATTTATGGTGACAATTTGGCGTAGGTCTGAAGGATGTAAAGTTGACTAAGACATGTCTAAAACACAAATGTGTTGCAAAGCATCAAAAACATGCTTGTGACACAAATGAAGATTTCAGCCACAAGAAGATTGGCTAATCTGCTGTCACACAATCAGAACATTCGGATTTACAGACTTCTACTTGTACATTCCCTAGTGAGACACTTAGTGATCTAAATACGGATCAGCTCCAGACTCTTGGTACAATGTCTCAGTATCTGGAGTCTAAGCTGTTCAGCTCACATTGCTGGTTCTGGATCAGTATTGCTTCTCAGCTTAGAGCAGGACATGTTTTTTAAAGGTTTGCTACATGTGATATAATCAAAACTGTTCACATTTATACGGGGTTGTCCCCTACCTGATGTATATGCGCTGTGAAATGAATGGCGCTACATAAGTGAATATTATATTACTACTTTTAGATCTTCAGGATAGGCCATCAATATAAATAAGATCAGAGGGAGTAAAAGACCTGACACCACACAAATAAGGACGGGTTCACATAAGCGTTTTTTTTGTATCTGGCAGAGATCAGGCAAAACAGCATCTGACCGGATACAGTTTTTTCCCTTAAAGCATAACTGCCATTTATATTTTTATTTAATTATACTGTACAGCAAGTGATTTTAATAAACTTTTAAATATACTTTACAAGAGACTTCTGGTTGACAACCATTCATAAACCTTCCACAAGTTGTTCCCACTAGACTGTGGCAGAAGCAGACATATGTCCATTATTAGTCAGATCCGTCTTCAAGATTCTCACACTGAAATACCTGAACCCATGGGCGCATACAGACTTCAGACTTGGCCGTGAAAATGTACTGTTTGAGGAATGGCGAAAAAAGGGGTTAAGACTATGGGCGACTTGATTCATGGGACGGAACATAGAAGGATGAGGGGTTCAGAAGTGATGGAAGGGTACAACCTCAAAGACTTCCAATTATTGCAATATAACCAATTGAGATTTCATATTATGCAGAAACTTCACGATGTCTCCAGGGAGATGGGCATCAACGAATTTGATGTCATGGTTAATTGGGACATACAAGATGTAAC
The DNA here is from genome assembly GCA_033576535.1 of Allobates femoralis. Lineage (NCBI taxonomy): Eukaryota > Metazoa > Chordata > Amphibia > Anura > Aromobatidae > Allobates > Allobates femoralis. The sequence continues at coordinate 177,127,618 of JARQOC010000003.1, forward strand.
CATTTCTAACATTTACAATTACACTAGAGAAACCCTCTTAGGCTGCTTTCACACAGCGTTTTTCTGGGATCCATGGCTGTCCGTTGTAAAACGGACAGCCACGGATCCGATTTGGCTCCCATGTTAGTCTATGTGCACGGATTCGGATCAGATTTGCCCTTAGTGGCATCAGATTTTTGTCGGATCCGATTCTGTCCGGTTTTTAGCTGTGGCCAAAATCGCAGACTGCTGCGATATTGGCCACAGCGGGTGAAATCGGACCAAATTGAATCCGACCTGATCCGCGCCAAATAACGTGGGGCCTATGGAGCGCGGGTCCGAGGAAACAGCTGATCATTCCACAGACCCGATTTTAGTGTACTGAGCATGCTAATGTTAATTTTGAAATTCAATAAAAAATTTATAAAAAAAAAAAAAAAAAAAAAAGATTCTCACACTGAATATGGGGCATGTAACCATATAAGGGTAAAGGGGTGGGGCCTAAACAGCATCCACACTACTGACTGCAGCTGTTTGAGGAACCAATGTATCGGATTACTTCAGGCTACAACACAGTTATAAGCAATGTCAGAATGTCGGGATCACTGCAAACTACTCTTTCCATGGCACAAGTCTTCTCTGATCTGTCATCTGCTCCACACAGTTTAGTCAGGATCTCGTAAACCTTTCAGTGCTGTCACACTGCTCCCTATCAGCCTGCTCTCAGAAGCTGTGAAAATAAACATACAGCGCTGGCAGATGCTAGCCACGTCCACACATATAAAATGCAGTATTTAAAAAAGCACAGAAAAATGTGAGAAAACAAGTGACAAAAAAGCATTATCTTAGCTGCTATGTGACCCATCATTAACAACCAGTGCGGTGTTTTTTTTTCCGCTTTAATCAAATGGCATTTACACTTTAAACTGGATGAAACCGTATTGGTATTGTCCAGATCAGTTTGCCTGTTTTGGCTCCGAGTGTTTGGCATGGACCCCACACAGGGACTTCACTGAAGTCTTTGATTAAAGCATTATACTCATCTGCTGAAGTCATTTCCGGGTCCACTCTGCACTGCCTGCTGAACAGCCAATCACAGACGCCAGGTCTCTGTGACAGCGTCTGTGATTGGCTGTTGCGCCCCATCCATTCCATCTGTGACTGGTTGCCTGGTACAGTGGGTGGGCACAGCAGCCAATCACAGACGCGTCACAAACAATGGCGGTCTGTGACTGGCTGTTCAGCAGCAAATGCAGTGAATATTGCATAAGGATAATGACCGGGACCCAGAAGTGACCAAAGTGGTGAAACAGGCGAGTATAATGCTTTAATCATGGGCTTTAAAGGGAACCTGTCACCTCCATAAAGCCCCCAAGGCTATCACTACCTGTCCCTGCACCTTCCTATTACTACTCTAAATATCCTTCTCTGTGCTAAACGTGCCCTGCGACTGTCTAATAAAAGCTTTTTATCACTTACTCATCCCTATGTTAATGATCCGGGGGGCTACAATTGCTATCCCCCTGGGCGTCCTCTCTGTGTCCTGTGGCCGCCTCCTGTGTAGTTTATCATGCCCTGATGGGCGTGATATTGACTTCCAAATGCATGCCCCCAGCCTGGTTCGCTCTGCTCTGCAGAATGCCAGGTGTGACGCCGAACGTGTCATTTCCGGTACTCCACAGCTCATCCACAGGGCTGTGCATTGCACATGCTCCGTGGAGTAAATTACATCAGCTCATCACACATGAGCTGACGTAATGTGCTCCATACAGCATGCGTACTGTGCAGCCTGAAGTCCGGCTGCGGAGTGCCGGAAATTACACATTTGGCTGTACACTGTTTACAGTTTGCAGCAACCAGAGATGGAGAGCAGACAATTTGTGGGGGTGATGGGTGTCCCTAACCAAAATGTCACAATGATACATTTCTGATATTATAACCCATGGGGATTTTGTCAAGTACACATGAAGCCCAACGCTCACTTCATCATGGGCACATGCTGAACTACATTTATAATAGTCACATAGAAAGGGACATTTGAAACTATTTTTTTCCATACACCTGGAATTAATATCTTGTTTAAACAAACGCATATAAAACAGAGAATTTACAGCCCATGGACAGTAGGAGCCTGAGTACAATGGTTACAATGTGTATTATAGCAATTGAAGTTTTGCAGAATTAATTTATCTATTCATTCATATTTATTTAGCAGCCTATCTGGCAAGGAGCCTCCTGGCAGCACATGGGCCTGTGTTTTCCTTCACATGCACACCCTAGCTTCCTTCAACAAACGAGACAGCTTTGAAAGCAACTTTGGCTGAGCAATATGTATTTATTCCATGAGGACTGCTTTGTATTGGGTTTATTCTCTGTAGTCAAAACACAACGTCTTTATTAACACTGCAGTACCTGCACATGACATATTTCTCCTTGGCAGACTGCGTGAGGTGGGTCAGGCTTGCTCAGACATGTAGACACACTTCAGTGTATACAAGCCTTTACATCCCCCCTACAGTCACGGATGGAGAATACACGGTCCACTAGAGATCATCATCCTTGGGGCCCACAATCCAGTAATATAGAGAGAAGACAGGACTAAGTCTTCAACAAAGAGAAGGACAGCACTGAGTACATTAAGATAAAGCATGGAAAACTATCACAGATTTTTTTTTTATCACTGCTTGGAGAACATTGGATTTGATGCACAACATTGTATCAAGCTGATTAATAAAGTGGTCAAAGGGGACGGTGCAGGGTGGTGTTTTTTTCTTTTTCATGCGATTTTGTTTTTTTGTAAAAATCTATTATAGTATTGGTAATATCGTAGAGGGATCTGACAGACACAAATTATTATTAGGGTACCGTCACACTTGGCGACGCACCAGCAATCCCGATAGATACAACCTGTAGGGATCACTGGTGAGATGTTAAACAGTCACATCTCACCAGCGACGCAACAACGATCCAGAATGATACGGAGGTCGTTGGGACCCTGTTTCTCAGACCTATAGTATTAAGGTCGGTCGTTGTCCCTGTCAACCACACACCGATGCATGCTGCCCAGCGGGACCCCAACGATCAGAAAATGGTCCAGGTGACTCTGACACGACCAGCGATCTCACAGCAGGGGCCTGGTTACTGCTAAGTGTCAAACATAGCGAGATCGTTGTTGCGTCACCAAACTTGTGACTTAGCAGCGATCTCGCTAAACGATCTCGCTTAGTGTGACGGGGGCTTAAGTGTCGGCCAGAGTTGTTTTGTCACCTCTTAAATTCACACCTCAGTATTAATTCACCGCCTAATGCACCAGGGGAATTGGAAAGGGAATGATTATCCCCAGAAATAGATCATCAATGCGATAGCTGGTGTCTGGGACGGCTGCAGGCCATTATTTTTAGAGAAGGAACTTTCACATCCTAAGTGGATCAGTTTACTGGTGTTGGTTTTGCACTGGCTGAAAAAAAAAAGACTCCAGTGTAGTGGATACATGTTGCTCTCAATTTACATAACACACCAACATAAAAAAACATTAGCACGGATACTATCAGGATGGGAAGGTCCATGGATATTGGTCCATTCACACACTAAGAACACCCTTCAGCAGTCACCCAGAGGTGGCCAGTCACACTGAATGGTCCAATTAGGAGGGTAATCCAGCTCTTCTCAGTACCCCTGTGTTGCAAGGACATACAGATCATTGTTGCAACCTCGGCAGCCACACAGGGGGCCAAGGAGATAAGAGGGCCTATTTATACCTCCAAGGCAGGTGTTATATAATGAGCTACCAGGTTGCAAAGGGACAATGTACTCTTATTGCAAAGGGGACCTTTTCTGTGTCCACCAGTGCTGGATTTTTTAGTTAAATAATAGTGTGAGATTGTGTGATGGAGGGAAACAGCCTATGGGTGACAAAAAACAACATCGGCTGATAAGTCTCAGTGATCGTAGTGGGAAATTTCTCACAGATACATAACCAATACTGTAATAAATTGTTAAAAATAAAAAATACTTTAAGAAAAAAATATTCCTTGCACCATCCTCCTCTGATCATGGTATTAAACACAAGGGGCCCATGCTGGTCCAACTTAGTCCGAGAATCCAATATAGACCAAACTGGAAACTTGTAAAAAGTATAACACAATAAATAACAAGAATTAAAGAAATCTTTTAAAGGGTGTCATGAAAAACTACCAAGAAAATCATTAAAAAAATTATATACATCACCTTTTCATGGGCCTATGTTATCCTATTCGGAGTAGCAGCCAGAAATAGGATGCCTCTGTCTAGCCATCTAGACTAACAAATGGTTCCATGGAGATGATGAAGATAAAGTAATTGAGGAAAGGAAGGTCTTTCTGACAACTATAACCACCTGCTGAGGGCATGTGCCTCAAAGAATATCCTCAGACATGTTGACACCCGTGGAAAATTACACATATTGGAGTGTATGTAGCCCCCAAAAATAAGCTAGCCATATATTCGGCCTCAAGAGAGAAGTAAAAAATAATATCCATAGCTGTGAGACATGCCCATCAGCTCCAAATTAATATCTAGCAGCTGTAAGGCAGTACACATCATGTTTCCGATCTATGAACAGGTAAATTCATAATAGGAAACATGGCGGTAATACCTTTGACCCCACAAACTCAGGGGCGAAGATATTAGGAAACCTGGGATGTCTTAACTCTCTAGTTCTGAGACCATCCCACATGAGGTCAGCAAGGGTTAGATCAAGTAAGGGGGGATTTAGGGTATGTGCACATTTGCCGGCTTTGTGCCGGTGGGCAGCTGGGCGGACCCGCCAGGAAGCTCTGCAGCCGTCCACCGGCTTCCTGGCGGGTATGTGCGGCGGGTGACGGGCGGAGGGTGCACAGCGGGTTAGCGGCGGCGGTTATGCAGCGCTGGAAGCAGCACATGATTCTGCTTGCAGCCGCTGCAGAACCGGCCGGTTTATAGAACATGCACAATCGTTGCTAACCCACCAGGTTTAGCAACAGATGAGCATGTGTAAACCGCCGGTGTGTGCACACCGGGTGTCGGTTTCCATAGGTTTTAATGTTAACCCAAAAGCCGCTTTTGGATTAACATAAATTTACATAAAACCCATGGAAACCGACCGGCGGTTTACACAGCTAAACCGACCCTAACCCGGCATATGTGCACATAGCCTAAAGGTATCCACCATATTTCTTAGTTGTTCAATGCCAGAGAGGTCACGTCATGTCCCGTGTTGGCAGCAACCAGAAGCCCCTGCTCCGCAGCAACTCCCCTGTGGCTGTCATCGACCAAGGAACTGGTAAATGACTTATGCATATGTGAGTATACCTGTTGTACACCTACCTGTATTTGCATATCTTACTATCATAACTGCAAATCCATGATAAAAAAAAGTGTTTTATCTAGTTTGCCAGTAATGCAATTAAATATAACTTAATCCTAGGTTGCTCTTTTATCTCGATCCATGAATTCACACTCACATGTCCTCAGTTTAACATTACTCGCTACCTGGGCTAACTTCTGGCGAGATATAATGCGTAAATGGTCCGGGTTTATACCGAGGAGCTGGTGGCAGCTCTACTGGGCTGGAAAAACTCTTTCACTGGGACTAGTGAAAATGTCCTCACAGCCTGTCAGGGTTGTGAACGAGTAGTTGGCCGTTCCACACCAGAGATTGTGTGGATTTACCCTCTCTCCCTCCACTCGTCTCCCTGTGTCCGTGTGGACAGAGAACGTCAGTGTAAGGGCAGGGACACACTTGTCCGATAGACATGCGAGTCTGTCGGAGGAGACTCGCAAAGGGCAGGAGCAGGACCCGAACGGCCTCTTTCTGTCAGGACGGGGCTGTCAGCTGATTGTGTGTTTGTGCAGCTCTACACTCCCCGTCCTGACAGAAAGAGGCCATTCCGGGTCACTGCTCCTGCCCTTTGCGAGTCTCCTCCGACAGACTCGCATGTCTGTCGGACAAGTGTGTCCCTGCCCTTAGACTGTGCCAACCTGATCTGAAGTATCGCAAGGGGTGCAGAGAGTCATGTGTTGCCAAAAGTAAAGGTACAGTATTGTGTCACCCCGACAAATAAGAGATGTTAGGGCAGTACGTGGTGCAGTTCATCAAATAGGGGCTGTCCACTACTAGGTTAACCGCTTCGGATTCTACACGTCTATACCAGGTGAAATAAAACACCCTATACTCACCTCCCATGCTGGTGTCATTCCAGCAGTGTTAGTAATTGCGGTTTCAGGGATCATACGACATTATAACCTAACGCGAGTCCCGTATCCAAACACCACCGGTTTCTGTCTCCCCGCCTTTAGACGAAATTAGTTCATCAACAGGAAGTGATGCTGCCACTGCTGCTCACTTCCTCTTGTTTACTCATTTAGTCTGAAGGCGTGGCGAGAAATGCCGGCGGGGATTGATTGGATGCGGGGCTCATATTATGTCACAATGTCATGTAAACACTAGAACCGCCATTAAAGACACCGATAGAATGGCGCCTGCATGGGAGGAGAGTACAGGCTCTTATTTTCCCAAGAGGACACATGTGGAATCAGAAGTGGTCATCCTAGTAGAGGACAACCCCTTTAAATGTACTTTTACATACTTTGTCCTGACTGTAGCACTAAAATGGTTTGGATCGCAATGTGCAATCCTTGTAAGTTCTGAAGATGAACTCCACTCCTCATAACATAGCCCCATCCACCAAACAGGAAATTTCAGGGGATCATTGACTAATGCATTCTTCTTAATATTTTTCCAAGATTAATACATATCAGAACAGAACAACACACAAACCATGTAAAGTACTAAGGGCCACGTCACACACACAGATATTTGTGCAGATATTGTTCGCAGATCTCTGGTTGCAGTGAAATCATGGACACATTGTACCATTTGTACACAGCCACAAAATGTAACATTGTGTCATTGTGTCCATGATTTCACTGCAACCAGAGATCTGCGAACAATCTCTGCACAAATATCTGTGTGTGTGACGTGGCCCTAAGAGCCACCTAATAGAATGGGCCCACACTCCCCTACTTACCCAATAGTATCGCAGAGCCACTAGTATAATAATAAAACACTAGGTCAGTATACAGAGACCTAAAATGCCAATAGACTTATACGGGTGATTTTGATCCATGATGTGTACACAAAATTGATGTATATTTGTAATTATTTTGCAGTGCGGACATAGTCCTCAAAAAAACCACAGCCCCAGAGTATTATAGATACTTGTTCGGTCTGTGAAAAACATGGAGGAAACGTATGTGAAAATAGACGACTGAATGAGGCTTTAGATAGGGCATGACAGAAACTGAGTGCATCAAAGTCTGTTTCCTCAGGGATAGCGTCTACTAAAGGTTTGGCCTTAAATACTGGATATGAACTTCGTAATAATTTACACAATTATTACATTAAGAAAATAATAACCCACTGTTGCTCTCACCTAGGACAGGTTGTTCTTATGGTGACCTGCACATGGAGTCAGTTTACAAGCAGTTACAGCACAAGCACTAGATTTCCATCACATAAAGCATCTTATATAATTACAGGTCAATGTGGAAATCCAGCTTTGCTTCAATACCTTGACAATTTTCACTGTGGATTTAACTCTGCATTGAATATAGTAAAATGTGCAGCTAAATCTGCATGTTATAGGTGTAGTGTTTGGTAACACTGATCAAAATTGGCTATGTCTCAGAGTTTTTTTTCGTTCCGTTAAAAAGAAGGACATGTGAAAAAGCAAATTAGACCCACTATAGTGATTGTATTTGCAAAAATGATGGCTAGCACACATACCAGAAAATCTGATGGGGTAAAGAGCTCTTAATGACGGAGAGGGGGTCCTTAACCAGTTATAGCTGTATTCATAAAGAAAGAGGGCTTTCTCTAGCTCTAGCTGTTTCCATATCACCTATAAGTAATTGAGGGCCTAAAGCTTAACCCAGCTGTCACTAAAAGTAAGACTGTACATGTGTATATGGAGTGTGAATTCATGTATAATGTGTGCATAGCAGTCAGTGTGAGTGGGGGGGGGGGCTGATATTTTGTTATGGGATAGGGGCGCCCAGTCACCCGTAACTGATGAGGGCCCCCACCACCTATAATCACCTCTTACTGAATGGTGGTCCCTATTACTCACACTGACAAATTATACATGAGCAGATGTACATTTATCATATACACCCACCGAATATACACGAAAAAAACTTTCCAGCTGAGTTGCTAAGTGCAGGAAGAAGGCTTCAGTGTAGCCACAGCCGGCAGACCCCTCTCCCCCACTGTCAGACAGACGTGTGAGGCTGGTTTCACATAACGTTTTGTGCCTGTCCGTGGGCTCCGACTTTGAAGGGGGATCCCACGGACAGGCACGGATCCATACGGATCCCTGCAATCGGATGGCAAATAGCCATCCGATCTGCAGGATCCGTGTGGATCCTGCGGTCCCCTGTCTTTCCCTACTCCTGCCTCCTCCATCTTCTGCCCTCTCCTATTCTATATTCTGTGCCCCCGCTATTCTTTGCTGTGCCCCCTCTTCTCTATCCTCCTCTATCCCTATCCTGTCCCCTGTCCTCTCCCTGTGTGTAAAAAAAATAAAAAAACTCCTCCGGGAGTATACATCACCTCTCACCGGCTCCAACGCTGCAGCACGATCAGGGCAGAAGAGCCTGTGATGATGTAAGAGACCCGGTCAGCTGACGAGTCATGTGACCGGGCTCTTACATCATCACAGGTCCTTCAGTCCTGATGGTGTGCAGCGTTGGAGCCGGTGAGAGGTGATGTATACTCCCGGAGGAGTTTTTTTTATTTTTTTACACACAGGAAGAGGACAGGGACAGGATAGGGATAGAGGAGGATAGAGAAGAGGGGCACAGCAAGAATAGCGGGAGAGAGAACAGAATAGAATAGAGGGGAGGCACAGCATAGAATAGCGAGGGAAGAAGATGGAGGAGCAGAAGCAGGGAAAGACAGGGAATACAGAGCCGACATCGGCTCCTATGCTGTGGGCCCTCGATCAGCATCGGATCAGCAGTGATCAGAGGCTGTCCGATGTGAGTCACGGACACAAAATCGTAGCAGGCTACGATTTTGTGCCGTGATTACATCGGATGGGATCGGATGGTGCCAAAATCGGATGCCAATAGTGGCACATCTGATCCCATCCGATTCCCATAGGGGAACATGGGGTCCGATTTCGGATCCGATTGTATCCGTTTTGAAACGGATACAATCGGATGACCGAAAATCGTTATGTGAAAGCAGCCTGAATGGGAGGAAAGATGAGGTGTAAAGGTAGCACAGGAAACTTTATTAAGGCATTACTGCAGAACTCAAAGTAATGTTTGTACCACCTTAAATCAGGGGTGGGGAACCTCAGGCCCTAGGGCCGAATGCAGCCCTTGTAGACTTTTTTTCAGTCATTGGAAGATTCTTGGGGACCGGTCGTTGGTAAGATTCTTAGGAACCGCAGTGCTCAGGCTGGCAGACGCATTTTGCCAACTGTCTGCCCTTTAAATCCAGCTCTCCAGTGATCTCTATGCTCCAGCCTCCCCCTCCCCAGTGAGGTATATGCTCCCTCTCCTGAGGAGTTGAGAAGCAGCATGACCCATATCACCCACACCAAAGAGAGTCAGCTCCAGCCACCACAGTGGGGGTGAGTTGATTGTTTAACCAAATTTAGCGGGTCATTTTCAAGCTGATAATTTTGTACAGCCCCCGAAGGATTCTAGAAATTTCCAAATGACCCTCAACAGAAAAATGGTGCCTGCCCCTGCCTTAAATGATGATCCAGCTTTCAGCCAGTGTCTCTGCTACATACATATAGGAACAAGGGGGAGGGAACCCCCGAGGATTGCCTGATGCTCAGCCAGGCCAGTCTGACATTGCACCCCTGTATCTTACATCTTAGCCGTGTGCATACACTGAGTATTTGGTGCAGAAATTTTCTGCATCTTCTGGCATGCCAAAATATTTGTTGAATTTTTTTGCCATGGTTTTTCAAAATAAAGTCAAGAGCTGAAAAGCGCAGTAAAAAACACACCAAGAATTGACATGCTGCAGATTATTTCTGCAAAGAAAAAAATAGCCATGTGTGAACAACACTTAAGGATTCTCATTGACTTTGCTGGATTCAGGATATGAATGCAGATCTGTGAGAAAACTGGACCAAAAACTCAACAAAAAAAACGCACTGTGTGCACACAGCCTTAAAGTAAAATTGTCAGGGCAAAAATCCAGTGTATCTGCTGTCATTTTCTAATTCCTCACTCTAAACTCTCTCTATTTGATGTATTTTATTCATATTTCCCTCGTATCCTCTCTAAACTTCAAATAAAGAGAATCATTCCATCTGTCAATCACAGTGAATGATCCACTTAGTACTCTGCGGTCCCCTCCCCATAGATGAATATGCATGTCACATATACATCACATCACTGCACAGGAGATCACTAAGGGGGAGGGGGCTGTAGTCTCCACTCTGTTCTGCAGCCAAGAAAGAGGTCAAATGCAACACAAACTGTCACAGCAGGATACCTGCTTATCACAGAAAGAGATGAAGTCTAGATAAGTCAGATGGGCAATAGCTCTCTCCCTCCATGTCCTCCTCAGAACAGAAACTACTGAAACTTGACACTGCACTGCCTGAGAGCAAAGGGAAGAGGTAGGAGATTGCTGCTGAGAGGGAGTGCATAATTACATGAGTGTTTATACAGCACAGGACTAATGTCTCTGCTTATAATGGGTCTGACAATGCTGAGAACATGGAAACTACAAACGGTACAATAATGATTTTACATGTTTTCAAAAGGTATGCCCATGCCCAGGCCCTGCCGAGGGTAATATTAGTATCATACTGAAAAATGACCTGACAGTGTCCCTTTAAGATGACTCAGCCAAGAAGGAGAAACTCATATAAAACCTTTCCCCATGGCTGTACTCAAAGAAATGCCATAAAGTAGAAGGGAGCATCAACTGCATTTTACTGCTGATATTTAGACCAGGAGCAATTCTGTTATACTGTAAAGCAGAGGTAACCATTCTTTTGACTTTCGGTATAACATTTAAGACCTTTTCTGAACATGGCCAACAACTTGGGACCATGGTAACACCAAAAAAAAAAAAAAAAAATAGAATGGATGTCCACATGAAACCTGCAAGAAATTGGGAACATATACTTCTCCATCCACGCAAGCAACTTCATAGATCTCAATATGCCTAGGTTCACATGTATCTATGGTGTATGACAAGTTCTATTCCATCTGTCACACAATTGTTGTGTATCTCGTCTATTGTCTGGTTCACGAGGACATGCTGCAAACACAAGACTTTCCCACAGGAAAGATCACAATAAGTTGTGGAGTCCTGAACATATGAGAAGAAGCAATAATAACAAGTAAACACCAACGTGTTTTCTGTGATGCCATTTTATAGCATAAAGTACTGTAAATGAACCTTAAAATTATTTTTCTAGCTATGAAAACCCCTGCTTGTGAGCTGGGCTCTCTAGATGGTGAGCTGAGGACCCATCAAGGACCCTCATCAATAAAGAGGAGCTGCCAGCACATACACATTTTCCTTACACAGTGATATAAGATAGTATTATATGGCAAAAGTATGCCAATATTATAGTTCTGGTTTTGGAAGATGACTCTTATAGTGAAAATATGCCTTTATATGACCTCAATATCACATATACAGAAGCTGCTTGTCATAACCTACTGGGTTCAGTTCCCATGATAAGATTTTGGCGGGTTTTTGATGCGACATATTTTTGCTATGCAAAAAAAAAACTGCAAGTCTTACAATTTCAGTGAAGAGGATGGGATTTCTAGAAACCTCATGCCCCTGGGTTTTTTTTTTTATTTAGGATAAAGTGACCTGAGCTGCCTGTCTGAAATCCACAACATGATCGTTTCTCTTCCAACTTTTTGTGCAGAATTTGATCATGGAATGACATATTGCTTACTGTAGAAACGCATGTAATCCACTATAGAACCGTAACAAAATTTAGCTAAAGCCACATACCAAAAAGGATCAAAAACAAAGCAGCTTTATTTACAACACAACATACAAAAAACACAAAAACTGAAGCATCAAAACCACAATAAAACCCCAATGGAAATAATGCAAAAAGAACAATTTAGATAATGAAAACCTCAAAAACTCACCAAATACTCATTGTGAGAACATAGCCTAACTGTAAGGTACTACACAGCCAAAATATCAGAGAAAACGTCTATCTAGGACAAGAAGCTGCACCCAGCCCTGCCTAAAAGTATGAGACGTCTATTATATATAAATATATGTTACATAATACACGTGGTGCCAGAATGTAATTATTCAGTCACATATCCAGAGCGGATGCCACCTAAACAATAAAACAATTACTTTCCTACACACTTAGGCCACATTCATATGGTGCAGAAAATTTCTGCATCGCATTAAATGGAACCTGTCAGGTCGCTCTACCCCTCTCTCCTATCACTACCTGTCCCTGCACCTTGTTAGCTGATCCCTAATAATCCTGTCTGAAATAAAGGGTCCCTATAACAATTATGAAAAATGACTTCGAACTTACATAGTCTCTATCGCTGTGTCCTAGCGCGCCCCGCTGGGCGTCATCGCTCCTGGTGCTTTGCCGCCTCCTTTTTGAATTTCCCACCCTCTCTGCATCTGTAAATGTCATATCCCGTCCGATGCACTGTGGGCCTAATCATGTGATCAGCCCGGCTCATGCGCAACGCGCATATTGAAGCCGGACCGATCACGGGATTAGGCCGACAATGCATCGGGACCTAGCACGTGATAAGGCCCACAATGCACCGGACCGGATATGATATTCCAGTCGGGCATTACAGCTGCAGAGAGGGCAGGAAATTCAAAAAGGAGGCGGCGAAGCACCAGGAGCAATGACACCAGCGGGGCGTACTAGGACACAGTGAGGAGCTGAGAATGGAGCCCGGAGCCGCCTATCCAGTCTCCTAGATGGAGACTGTATGTAAGTTCTAAGTCATTTTTCATAATCATTATAGGGCCCCTTAAGCTCAGAGAGGGATGGTCAGGGATCAGCTAACAAGGTGCAGGGACAGGTAGTGATAGGAGAGAGGGGTAGAGCGACCTGACAGGTTCCCTTTAAGGCTGGCTTCACACTTGCGGCGCGGCCAGATCAGGATGAAAATGGGTTCATCCTGATCTGGCCGTGCGTCCGCAAAACGTATGCCACTGCAGCTGCCGGATGCCTGAGTGGAATAAAACTTAATAAAATTTGTTGCGGAGCCATATATAATACCTGGCCACATGGGGAAGAGGTGCAGGAGTGGTTTTAAACCACTACTTTAATAAATCACTGATTGAAGTTTGGTCAGCCTTTGCCGTCGCAGCGGGCCTATCTACGCACAGAACTGTCAGAATTGGAGTAGGAGAGCAATCTACGCTGCATTTCACAGGTCTGTGCAAAGAAAACTCTCAGAATTGCCGTAGATCGCGCTCCTACGCCAATTCTGACAGTTCTGTGCGTAGATAGGCCCCGTTGCGCTGGCAAAAGTAGTAAAGTAGTGGTATAAAACCTCTCCTGCAGCCCCTCACCAGGTCCCCACATATTATTAGCATGTATACAATAAATAGTATTAACATTTTTACAGAATAGGGCACAAGCCCTTTCTCTGAGGTGAGGAAAGAGGCTTCTGAGGTGCAGGAAATTGAGTTTGGGCATGCTCAGTGGGGTAAAACAGATGCAGGAAGATGGGTCCGCCCCGTCCGGATTTGTCCACCATTGGACCCCATTCTATGGGTGGCACGGTGGCTCAGTGGTTAGCTGCTGGGCTCCTGGGCTCAATTCTGAACAAGGAAAACATCTGCAAAGAGTTTGCGAGTTTCTCTCAGTGTTTGCATGGGTTTCCTCCGGGCGCTCTAAAGACATACCGATACGATGTGAGCCCCAATGGGGACAGTGTTTTGCAAATGTATGTAAAGTGCTACGGAATTAATAGCACTATATAAATGATTAAATATATTATTCTCCTTTTAGACAGGTCCAGATGCATCCAGAGCCAACAGCCACCTCATGCAGCCAGAGAGGGTGATAAATAAAACTGATGTGGCGGGATCAGGCTGAATCCTTTTGCCACCGCATGCACCTGCGGTCCCAAGTATAGGGAACAGGAGGCTTCAGGATTTGGACGGATAACAACGCAAGACAAAAAAATTTAAGTGTGAAACCCCCGTTAGCCACAAGTCCACAACGAAACAGCAGACAGTATCTGCATATGTTTCTTGTAGATTTCACCTGACTCCATTACCAAGCACCAAAAAGGGTTAGACCCACAGTAAAAACCTGCATAAGGACAATGCTGGACATTAGAAATCTACACCAGGATTTATTTTTCACACAGGTATTTTTCTCTCAATGTATGACTGGGAATTTGAAAGGCCCACATACCTGTATTAGACTACATTCACACATGTAAGGTTTGCTGCAGCAAAAATACAGCATAGTCTTAGGGAATTCTAGTAACTCCTGATTTCTTGGTAGGAGAAAACCTGGTTTTACTGCAAATTTGCTTGGTTTTTGTTTGCTTCGTTTTTTCTGTGTTATTGCCCATAGAACACTGTAAAACCTCAGAGAAGTATTGCCAGGCTCATTCTTATCAACACACAGCAAAACCTGTGCAGGATTCAGTTTCTGCAAAGAAATTCATCCATTGTGTGTGGACGGCTTTTCCCAGAGTCACACAGGTTTTGATGGGAATCCAAAACACAGGTTTAGATTAGCATAAAACCGTGGTAAAAACTGAGCACAAAAACACTGTGTGAACATAGTCTTATACTGTAAATTACTGTATCCGGACAGCAAAGCAGAGCTCTGCCTAAGCACTAGCTAGGATGGACTTAGGAGGACACTTGTAGAGAGGTTCTTGTTTGGAGAATTTATATATCATGTTGTTTAGGATGGGATATAGAATGATGACTATAAATGTTTTATTATGAAGTATATATAAAGTAAATTACACGCACACACACCATGAGCAAAAACCCTCTTCCTCTCTTGTACTGACCACCCCTGGTTTATGTAGTGTCCCTAAAGGAGCAGCAGAATGTGGGTTGGACTGTGAATATATCAATAACAAATATGAGACCTGGCTAGTACAGACTAATACAAAGCAACGAAAATGCAGCATCCACCTCTCCATCAACAAAAGGGAACAAGCAACACTGATATTAGGGTATGGGAAGGTCTCTCTAGTATCAGACATTTACTGAATATCCAATGTAAATGCTTAGAATCTCATTAATTTCATTATCTAGTGATAGCTCATGGCTGCAAGACTACGCAACCTCTGGGATCCCCATAATCATGAAACTGAAGAGGTCACGGTGCTTGTATAACACTGCATGACCTTCTACGTATTCCCCACAATTATGGTCAGTCAGCAGTACATGGAGCTGCAGTCGGCCCACTGCCTTGAATGATGCCATTCCGCAGTCCAGCACTGTGGGGGGCTATGGGACTGTACTGCAAAAGAGAACTAATGAGCTTCTATGCGACAATAACGAGACTCAATATTTATTGTACTTTATCCTTCATTGTCATGTATTTATGATGCGTATGTATGTATGATGCCCACATTTACACCTTCCTGCAAGTTCGCTCAGTCACACATTGTGGTCCTGGGTGAATACCATCACAAGTTCTTCTATGAAGGAAGTGCTGCTGTCCATTTTCTATCTACTATTGAAACCTATGGATTTATAGTAGGAGGGCTTTGCACTCGAAGTATTATTTTTGTGCTGCTCCGTTTACCCACATACACAGACAGGTGCACAGGCACATATTTTAATGGATCAGCCAGGAAGTCTCATAAGGCGATGTGCCCAAGCTGCGTATTTGGTGCTGAAACTTTCTGCACCAAATTTGCATCTTCTGGCAGAATTATGCACCCAAAAACGCACACATATTTGGTGTGATTTTTTAATCAATCAATGGCTGGAAGGGCTGAAAAATGCACTAAAATACAGATCAGTAATTGACATGCTGCAGATTTTTCTGCATCCAAAATCTGCACCAAATACGCACGGAAAAAATATGCATGTTGGGCCAGCACTTCAGAACTCTCAAACTTTGCTGGCTCCATGATATACAGTGTGTTGTGAAGTATTTGGCCCCCTTGAACTTTTCAACCTTTTACCACATTTCAGGCTTCAAAAAAAGATATAATTTCTATTTTTTTTGTGAAGAATCACAACAAGTGGGACACAATCATGAAGTGGAACGAAATTTATTGGATATTAAACTTTTTTAACAAATAAAAACTGAAAATGGAATGTGCAATATTATTCGGCCCCTTTACTTCAGTGCAGCAAACTCACTCCAGAAGTTCAGTGAGGATCTCTGAATGATCCAATGTTGTCCTAAATGACTGGTAATGATAAATAGAATCCACCTGTGTGTAATCAAGTATCCATATAAATGCACCTGCTCGGTGATTGTCTCAGGGTTCTGTTTAAGTGCAGAGAGCATCATGAAGACCAAAGAACACACCAGGCAGGTCAGAGATACTGTTGTGGCGAAGTTTAAAGCCGGATTTGGATACAAAAAGATTTCCCTAGTTTTAAACATCTCAAGGAGCACTGTGCAAGCGATCATATTGAAATGGAAGGAATATCAGACCACTGCAAATCTATTAAGACTTGGCCGTCCCTCTAAACTTTCATCTCGATCAAGCAGAAGACTGATCAGAGATGCAGCCAAAAGGCCCATGATCACTCTGGATGAACTGCAGAGATCTACAGCTGAGGTGGGAGATTCTGTCCATAGGACAACAATCAGTCGTACACTGTACAAATCTGGCCTTTATGGAAGGATGGCAAGAAGAAAGCCATTTCTCAAAGATATCCATAAAAAGTCTTGTTTGAAGTTTGCCACAAGCCACCTGGGAGACACCAAACATGTGGAATAAGGTGCTCTGGTCAGATGCAACCAAAATTGAACTTTTTGGCCACAATGCAAATTGATATGTTTGGCTTTAAAGCAATACAGTTCATCACCCTCAAAACACCATCCTCCACGTCAAACATGCTGGTGGCAGCATCATAGTTTGGGCCTGCTTTTCTTCAGCAGGGACAGGGAAGATGGTTAAAATTGATGGGAAGATGGATGGAGCAAAATACAGGACCATCTGGAAGAACCTGTTAGGGTACCTTTACACATTGCAACATTGCATGCAATTTCACTTGCAACTTACTGGTTGCAGTGAAATCATGGACACATTGTTACATTTGTACACAGCAACAAAATAGAACAATGTGTCCATGATTTCACTGTAACCAGTAAGTTGCAAGTGAAATTGCATGCAATGCTGCGACGTGTAAAGGTACCCATAGGGTCTGCAAAAGACCTGAGACTGGAACGGAGATTTGTCTTCCAACAAGACAATGATCCCAAGCATAAAGCAAAATCGACAACGGAATGGTTAAAAAATAAATGTATCCAGGTGTTAGATTGGCCAAGTCACTGTCCAGACCTGAATCCAATCGAGAATCTGTGGAAAGAGCTGAAAACTGCTGTTCACAAACCCTCTCCATCCAACCTCACTGAGCTCCAGCTGTTTTGCAAGGAAGAATGGGCAAGAATTTCAGTATCTCGATGTGCAAAACTGATAGAGACATACCCCGAGCGACTTGAAGCTGTAATCACAGCAAAAGGTGGTGCTGCAAAGTATTAACTCAAGGGGGCCGAATAATATTGCACGCCCCACTTTTCAGTTTTTTATTTGTTAAAAAAAAAAAGTTTAAAATATCCAATAAATTTCGTTTCACTTCACGATTGTGTCCCACTTGTTGATGATTCTTCACAAAAAAATTGGAATTTATATCTTTATGTTTGAAGTCTGAAATGTGGCAAAAGGTTGAAAAGTTCAAGGGGGCCAAATACTTTCACAAGGCACTGTATATGCAGATTTTGATGCAGATTTCTAAAAATATGCATACAAAAAATGAACACAGAATAGTTACTGGTCAATATCCTATTCATAGAAACTGCCAGGATGAAGTCATTGTTTTCATGTGAGACATGATTATAACAGGAATAGATTGTTACCGGAAACATGGATCTCTAGACTTCCGTTCTTCCTGTCTTATGGACCCAATACGTCAATGTTTCATAATTATTAATATTTTTTAAAAAAACAACACAAAATTACGGTACTTACTTCTGTTCTTGCAAATGTTCCCCTGTATTCTGATCTGAATCAGCCTACATAAAAAAAAAAAAAACACAGGAGAGGTTAGGTAATTAAACAAAATCATAAAAAATAAAAAAAGCAGCTTCGACAACATGTTACTCCAATAACAATGAAAGACGTCTAGGTAAAAATGTTTAGGTTTCATAGAATTTATTCAGAAACAGAAATCTAACACTGAACTAAAACACACGGCTTATTTATGGGTCACAAACAGCAGTCATATAAGGTACGCTCAAGACAAGACACAAGTCTTCAGAAAAGAGGTAATATTTGTTGGCCCTTTAAATGAATGGCCTTAGATTACCTTAGGCATTGGGGCCCAAGAAAGAGACAGAGAGCGCGAGGCAGAGAAAGAGAGAGAGATTTTCCAATGGTGGCGCATCCGTCACTGCTCGCATGCATCCGGAGGCAGATGCGCCACGATTGGAATCCATATGTAGTTTTCCACACTGTGCGGGTGCATCAGGACTTTTAATGCAGTCTCACACGCCCCAAAACCACAAGATGCATTCGGCGGAGACATTAAAAAGACAGATGCACATACAAACTGATGTCTACACATGTCCATGCGTTGACATGTTAAATATAGGGACGCATGGCAGATCCGTAGGCATGCAAATTTGTACAGATGTCAATGCAATGCACACAAACGCCAGTGTGAAACCAGCCTGTTTTTTAAATTCCAGCAGATTTCGATGCATCTGCCACATAACAGCCGAGTTGCGGCAACCCCTATTCATTCTCTATGGGACTTGCAGTCAGGTGCGGCAAGTGTTGTTTTGCTGGATCTGGCACTTGCGGCAACACAAAAAAAACGCCGTTAGAAACTTTTTTTTTACTTGCTGCAAGTGCCAGATGCGACAAAACCGCCCTTGCCGCACCTGAACACAAGTCCCATAGAGAATGAATCAAGAATGGTGGATCCAGCGCTCAAAAAAGCAAGTGTTTTTTTTTTTAATTCCCAAAACATTATTAAATACATATTGAAAAATTCTAATGTGCAGACGGACAAAACTAAACAATAGTTAGCCGCATGTAGCATAGACGATCCTACGTGTTTCAGCATAGATCATCATGGATGAGTAAGGCTCTATGCTGAAATGCGTAGGATCGCAGGTTTGCCGCAAGTCGTCTGTTACGTGGAAGAATCTGCCGGAACTGCCGCAAATTAAAAAAAAAAAAACACTGATGTGAAAGGTATCTAAGGGTGCTTTCACATCAGCGTTTTTCGTAAATCGCGGCAGATGCGGTGAAAAAAACGCATCTGCCGCATTTGCCGCATAACCGTTCCACTTGCGGCACGGTTGCGTTTTTTTCCATAGGAAGTATAGGGGGACTTGCGGCAGATGCGGCAAGTGCGGTATTGCACTTGCGGCAGGTGCGGCAGCGAAAAAAAACGCGGTCAGCCGCGTTTTTTTTCGCGGCCGCACCTGCCGCAAGTGCAAAACCGCACTTGCCGCACCTGCCGCAAGTCCGCCTATACTTTGTATGGAAAAAACCGCAACCGCGACGCAAGTGCAGCCGGTATGCGGTAATCGCGGCAGATGCGGTTTTTTCACCGCATCTGCCGCGATTTGAATAAAAACGCTGATGTGAAAGGGCCCTAAGATCAACAATTATATATACCATCTTCTGCCTCTCAACTGATTCTTTCAAGTTGGCCTAAGATCAGGCAGCTCTGCTGATGTGTGAGATCACCTGATGAGGTTTGTTTGGCTGTAAAACTCGTCCTCGACAGATTTCGTCGGAAATGAGAAGAATCTGATGACTGGATTTCACAGGTCAATCCTGCTGTCCCCCTAGAGATGAGCTGCTCCCAGAGTAATCAGCCAACAGTTCTCTTTCAGATAATACAGGAGCACATGGTCAAACCAAGGGTTCCACTGTATGAGGGAGCCATGTGAGACAGGTGACAGCCAACAGCTGTTAAAAGAGTATGGGGACCTTAAAGGTGATCATAAAAGAAGATAGCTGTGAGAAGAACACTCATTAAGCTGAAAAACATTGCTAAGGGTGCTTTCACACAGCGATTTTCCGTGATCCGTGGCATGCATGCATAAGACTTGGAGGGAGCTGGTGATGATGCTGGATATTGCAAAACATTATCAAGCCCACAAGGTGCATGATAACATATGGAGAGGGCCGACTAGTCTGGGGAAACAAATGCCCCATTGACTAATCATAGGCCTTCTTAGCATTAGAAAGGAAGAGATGAGCGGAACCGTTGAAGTTCGGGTTCTGGGGGGTTCAGCTTGACGTTCTAAAAAGTTCTGTTCTGGACCAGAACTTGACTGAATCTCATTGGAAGTAACTGATCCGGCAGCCAGCCATAAACATAGCACTTCTGGGAGAGGGAGGGCGAGGTTTTAGCATCTTCTTTTTTGTACACACTACACATGATTTTCACCCCCAGTACGAATCGTTCAAACACTGCAAGCGGCTCGCACTGGGCCGAGGCCAGAGGGTACCCGAGGCCAGAGTGTACCCGAGCACAGAGTGTACCCGAGCACAGAGTGTACCCGAGCACAGAGTGTACCCGAGCACAGAGTGTACCCGAGCACAGAGTGTACCCGAGCACAGAGTGTACCCGAGCACAGCAATGCTCCAATCAGTGATTAGCGTATGCAAAGTACCCGAGCTGCGAACCCGAATATTGTTGTAAAGTCTGTGTTTGGTACAAATGCCGAACATTAAAGTTTGGTTTGGTCATCCATAAACATGGATTTAAGTGACTAGCATTATAAAAGGCTGCATATGCATTACACATACTGCTGGGTTAGAGGGCATGATGGACATGACAGGCTCCCTCTAAACCCTCTAAAGGGGTTTGGTCTAAAAATCATTTTTTTCATTTGGTCTTGATTTAAAAAAAGTCACCATTTGCCTTCTATAACCTGTGCTGCAATCTTTGTTCATAGCTGCAAAAAAAAAAAAACCTATCCAAAACATCTGGCCTCTGTAAATGGTATAAGTGTGTTACCCGATCAAGATAAATGAACTAATGGTAATACGCAAACTTTACAACTACCTTGCATTAACATACAAAAAAAAAAAAAAACAACTGACAAGAGAGAACATTTGGCGGGCGGCACTAATAGACCAAGCATACCATGTCCATGATGTCTAAATTATGCATATAAGTAACAGACATTCAGAGACGGAGGTGAATAAGATTCCAGTGCTCTGAAGTAATATACCGTACATACACAGGAGAAATGTACATTTCTAAATAAAAAGAAAATGTTGGTTAGAGAGCATATTACAAGAGGTCCCAAGTAGCAAGAAAAAGGTCAGAAACAGAGATTTGACGTGCAAAGAGCCCAAGAAACAAAATACAGAGTTCAGATCATCTGTGGTCAGAAATCAGCTAAGAGGAGCTCAGGAGGACAGTGATAAGCAACTCTCCAGGTGGAAGAGCTCAATGATAGAGTCTCAGTTAGCTCATTCTGCAACAGACACTACAAAACAGAGGAGAAAGGCCAACGGTGCAACATTTGTAATGAAACCAAATTGCAAAAAGATTTTTAGTAAAAAATATAGGCATTTAGTTTAAAAAAAAAAAAAGGCATTCAAAAGTGACTACCGTATGTACTTTAAGGGTGGCTGAGTGCTTTAAATTGTGACAGAAGTGGTAATGAAATGTAACCACAGAACTCTGCAATCCACCAATTCTACTTCTTCATTCTGGAGCTTTGATATCCAACAATAAGAGAGTAACACATCAGACAGTTTTGATCAAGAAACCTTATTAGTGTACAATGAAAATGTTGTGGGCACCTGGAATTTCCCTATAGAGAACCACTGAGGCAGTGCATGACTGATGGTAATCCCGCCGTTTTAGTATAACTTGGGGGCAAATTATTGGTAATTTCTCCGTTTTAATATAACTTGGGGGGAAATTATTGGTAATCCCGCCGTTTTAGTATAACTTGGGGGCGAATTATTGGTAATCCCGCTGTTTTAGTATAACTTGGGGGCAAATTATTGGTAATCCCGCCGTTTTAGTATAACTTGGGGGAAATTATTAAGATAAAGAAAAGTGCAAATCTAAAGCTACATTCATATATGTTTTCAATACCATGTTGAACAAAAAATTATTTTAAAAAGTTTTGGTATTGATACAGCAATGATACATTTAACATTGTAAATAACAATGATTGTATGTGGTGTTTTAATCTGTTATGTAAGTAATTATCTTCATTCAATAAAGAGGTTTTGATTGAAAAAAAAAAAAATTTCTCTCGCGTCATCTGTTTGCCTTTATTTATTTTTTGCTTTTTAAACCTCATTTATTTTTAAAAACAAAAGGAAGTCGAATTTTTTTTACTCTCCGACTTATAGGGTTGTAGGCTACGTTCACACATTGTGCTTTTTGCGTGCGCTTTTTTAAATTAAAAAAAAAAACGCAATGTGCGTGTGTGTCTGCCAGCAAAGTGAAGGTGAAATTCACTTTGCAGTTTAGATGCTGCGTAAATATATGCAGCGCTTTTGTGAGAGAAAGCGCGGGCGTAAAAAGAACGACCATGTCAATTCTTTACGCACCTGCGCCCTCGCTTTCTCCCATAGGAGCCCATTATTCCCGCTGGAATTACACATCGCCGTTCAGACAATGGCCAATTCCAGCGGGAATATGCCGCCACTGCAGGATGTGATGTCACACAGGGGAGGAAGAATCCTCCCCTATGTGACATCTGTGACAGCCCTTTTTGGGTTTCGTAGTGTATTAATATACACTGCGAAACACAAAATAAACTAATCCACATGTGTTTAAAAGTAATAATAATTGAATACTCACCCCTCCGCCGGGTGTTCCGGTTACCAGGAGCCGAGAGATCCTCCACATCTACTGTCCTTCCAGGGCCTGTGATCGGTGATTGGCCGCTCACGTTCATGTGATATGTGACGTGCTAGAACGTGCATATCACATGACTGCGAGCGGCCAATCAGCAATCTTGACAGGTCCTGGAAGGTCGATACCTGCGGTTGTGTCGGCTCCTGAACACCTGGCGGAGGGTAAGTATTCAATCTTTATTATTTTTAATACCATTTGGATTATTTTAATTTAGGTTTCACAGTGTATATTAATACATTACGAAACCCAAAAGATGTCACACAGGGGAGGATTGTTCCTCCCCTGTGTGACATCACTTCTCCCCTGCGCTTCAGGGGAGAAATGAGCCTGTAAAAAAACGTGGTGTGTGAAAGCACTGCTTTTTTTTACGGCGCTTTTTTGCACGAGTGCAAAACACAGCAAAAAGCGCTTGCACAAAAAAGTGCAAACTGTGAACATAGCCATACACTACTTGGACAATCCCTTATCATTCATGACAACCTACAAATAGAGGCGTGAATACCTCCCATACAATAATAAGAAGTAGAAAGCCTCTGAGCCAATCCAAAATGCTATAAAGTTTTTATTAAATAGAAATATGAGAACAAGATTTATTTACAAACATTCATGTTTGGTGATAGAAAAACAAAGGCAAAAAAACCCCATTAAAAACAAATCTAATCACCATGCAAGAGAGGGGGCACTCAAACTACTGGCTCACCAGCAGCAACCCCTTTGGAGGACCAAAGTGGATCGCTGACTACCTGAATGAGTATCAAACCAACAAAGTGGTGCACAGTTAGTACTACAAGGACCAGACAACCAAAGAGATCTATTACACAGTGTAAATTACACTACCACCCTCAAATAAGGGGACCTCAGGCAAAATTAGAGTTAGGTTACATTATCAGTGTAGCCAGTTACCTTGAGACATAGTGAACCTGGTAGATCAAGCGCCCCCCGCCTCAACACGTGTTTCTCCCGTTCAGGCTTCGTCAGGAGGCTATCAGATAAGGATAGTCTGCTCCCCTAAATAGTCCCCTCACAGGTGAATTGGTATGCTTCTGGTCAGCTGTGACGTGGAGTCCCTATACACCTCAATTTGTCATGGTCAGGGGATAAGGGCAGCAGAATTCTATTTAAGCATGACTAACCATAGCCAAGTACTTGTAACTTTTATCATCAAGCTATTGGAATTTTTGCTTACCCATAACTTTTTTCTTTTCAAGGACCGCCCCTACCTACAGCTCCAGGGAACAGCAATGGGGGCGGCTTGTGCCCCCTCATATGCTAATCTGTTCCTGGGGCTGTGGGAGAGGGCGGTTCCTCTTTTTCTTGTATGGGCTTACTGATGTTCTGACATGTTTATTATATACCACTTTGCCGGCAGACAGGAGGTCTTCTCCTATAGTAATGCTTATTGCCAATATACATGATCAGCCTGGGTTTCTATGGCAGCATTGAGCTGTGTGGCCGTACGCTCTCGGCGCATGCGCTGTGCGCCGTGTCGCGGTCTCTGGCTGTGTGCGTTGCCGTGGTGACGCGGCGGATGACGTTGTTCCTCCGCCGCGTCACTTCCGGTGCGCGCTCGGTCGGGGACCGATGACGCGGCTCCCATCATGCTTGGAGAGCGTCGCGTCAGTGCCCGCGGTTGCTAGGGTCCGTTGTGATCCCTGCCAATTAAGCGCTCACGCGCAATCAGGTTCGGTCTCTCTTCCCTGGGCGGGACTTCCGGGGCTGTCTGGCCGCATTGATGTTATGGAACAGGCTATTGGTATTACTTGATTATTGACCCAATTCACCTGTGAGGGGACTATTTAGGGGAGCAGACTATCCTTATCTGATAGCCTCCTGACGAAGCCTGAACGGGAGAAACACGTGTTGAGGCGGGGGGCGCTTGATCTACCAGGTTCACTATGTCTCAAGGTAACTGGCTACACTGATAATGTAACCTAACTCTAATTTTGCCTGAGGTCCCCTTATTTGAGGGTGGTAGTGTAATTTACACTGTGTAATAGATCTCTTTGGTTGTCTGGTCCTTGTAGTACTAACTGTGCACCACTTTGTTGGTTTGATACTCATTCAGGTAGTCAGCGATCCACTTTGGTCCTCCAAAGGGGTTGCTGCTGGTGAGCCAGTAGTTTGAGTGCCCCCTCTCTTGCATGGTGATTAGATTTGTTTTTAATGGGGTTTTTTTGCCTTTGTTTTTCTATCACCAAACATGAATGTTTGTAAATAAATCTTGTTCTCATATTTCTATTTAATAAAAACTTTATAGCATTTTGGATTGGCTCAGAGGCTTTCTACTTCTTATTATTGTATGGGAGGTATTCACGCCTCTATTTGTAGGTTGTCATATTTGATTGTCCATTCCTAGGACCCTTGAGGTCTAAAAATTGTAGGTTTTATTACCCTTATCATTCATGCTTGCCTCTGGTAAAATAAAAAAAAGCTTATCCTCACCTCCTGTGCCAGCACCATTCGAGCGGGGTGGGTGCTCGCTCTCCTGGGCCTCATGTGAAGTTGTTACATCACACGAGCCACATGCTCAGTTAGCGCCAGGGCTGTGGAGTACGTAAGCCACATATCTGACTCTTCAATTTCCCGGACTCCTACTGCACAACAATGGCTGTGAGGTCAGTAAGCCACATATCCCACTCCATCTCCAACTCCTAAATTTCCCTGAATCCGACTCAAACTCCACTCAAAATAGGCACAGACTGACTCCACAAATCCGACTCCAAGTCCACAACCCTGGTTAGTGCTCAATTCACTGTCCCCACCTTCAGACATGTAAGTAATCAACAGGTAGTGAGCGGCCCCGACTTAATACTTCTTAGGGTGCTTTCACATCAGCGTTTTTTTGAAATCGCGGCAGATGCGGTGAAAAAACCGCATCTGACGCGATTACCGCATACCGGCTGCACTTGCGGCGCGGTTGCGGTTTTTTCCATGCAAAGTATAGGCGGACTTGCGGCAGGTGCGGCAAGTGCGGTTTTGCACTTGCGGCAGGTGCGGCCGCGAAAAAAACCGCAGTAAGCCGCGGTTTTTTTCGCGGCCGCACCTGTCTATACTTTGCATAGAAAAAAACCGCAACCGCGCCGCAAGTGGAACGGTTATGCGGTAAACGCGGCAGATGCGGTTTTTTCACCGCATCTGCCGCGAATTACGAAAAACGCAGATGTGAAAGCACCCTTATACATCCGTAGGCTGGCATACAGTTAAAGCCATGTGTGAAGGTGGTAATATCAGACTAGGATCAGTAAATCGGATAAGAATAGGACATGCTTTGAGTCTCAATGATTAGACACAGTAGTTTTTAAAACTGATGTATGTATCAGTGACACAGAATAAATAATAGACAGCATACAGACATTGTGTGAATGCAGCATAGGTCTTCAGACACCCGTACTGCTTAGATGAAAATCATTCCAACCTTGTATAATTGCATTTTTTCCCCACTCTTCTTAAAATGTTAATAAAAGTTTTCAATGTATGTAAAAAATAAAGTTATTGCTCTTGGAATGCAACAATGGAAATATGGCTTGGTGGGAGAACAGCTCAGGTAAATATTTCTGTGCTCATGTGTGCAGGACATTACCCCATGAGTATTTTTTGTATACACGAATGTCAAAAGTGATGTGTTCCAGATGTAATACAGGTTCTCTCACGTCATATTTACAGTTACCCAGCATTACTGCACTATTATTTCACAGAACGTTTAGTCTAAAAAATGTTAGATTCCCATCTACCACAGCCATTGTGTTCCTTATGTATTGTTATTTTCATAAAGTTGCCCCAGAAGTGAAGATCGGTGATTGACTAGGTTCACTTTAATACGGTGTTCTCTGACTAGCAGTAGAGCAGGGCATTTGGAGATCCCGAGAGAGACATTCACTTACATGAAGATAACGGAGTTAAGGTGGACACTGGCCTCCATTCTGGCAGCATCTGTCTATTTCCTACATACACAAAAACAAGGTAAACCATGTGTTTGTGCATGTCTGAAAAAGACTAAAAACAAGCCTGGGCAAAGTGCTCCTGTAGGCCACATGCGGCCTTTTGGTTGTACAAGTGGACAGCAAAAGGGCTGGATATAGTGGCATGTTGCACCACGCGGAGTACCCTGGGATCTCACTTTCACCGGTATCTGCATCCCCAGCATAAAAATACTTGTGAAAACTCAAAACAATGATGGTACACAGAGCCCTTAGCTCCTTCTTCCATGAATGTGCTGTGCTACTGAGAGGTCAACAGGCAGAAGACATCACTACATAGCATCAGCTGTATCTCAGCACATAAGATAACATACATACATTAGATTTTCTTTAATCACAGAATATTTAGGGACTGTGAGGACACTACTGTGCAAGGTGGCTGTTAAGGAAAATCATTCTGCGTAGGGGGGCTGTGTGTGGACATCATTCTTCATAGAGGGGCTGTGTGGGGATATAACACTATATAAGGGGGTTGTGTGTGGACATCATACTGCAAAGAGGGCTGCGTGGGGATATAACACTATATAAGGAGGCAGTGTGTGGTTATCATACTGCATGGGGGGCTGTGTGGAAATATAACACTATATAGCATGCACTGCTTGAAGCCGGCCGAGAGATGAAGGTGTACTGACGTAATCAGAACCGGAAATGACGCGATTCGCGTCATACCCCGAACTGGAGAGCGACGTTCGACGCAGGCTGGGGCAGAGAGGGATCTTATTACAATATCACGACAATTGAGGTGTGATAAACTATCATTCAGGCTGCAAACCAACACGCCCAGGGGGACTATTGCACATAGCCCCCGCTACATTATCATCCTATTGAGTAAAGTATAAAAACGTTTTTTAGCAGATTGAAAGCAAGCATTTAGCAGAGAGAGGGATAGTTCTAATGGTAATAGGAAGGTGCAGGGACATGTATTGATAGGTTAGGTGGCTTTTAGGAGGTGACAGGTTCACTTCAAAAATACAATAGACAAACTAACAGTGACAGACTGATACAGAGGGGTGAGGACCCTGCACTTGCGGGCTTACATTCTATAGGATGAGGGAGAGGAGACAATGGGTTTGGTCAGCCTCGACGGTGGTGGAGCACTGGCTCTGTTGGTGGTGGGACGCCAGGTTCCGTGGTGGTGGGACGCCAGGTTCCGTGGCGGTGGGACGCCAAGTTCCGTGGCGGTGGGGGTCATTGCAGGTTGTATGCTGTTCTGAAGAGTACCGCCTTGGTGCCGCAAGAAGGCAACCGTAGTTACGTCGAGAACGTGAGCTGCAGCATGAAGCGCCTCCTCCACCGCCAGAAGTTCCCGGAAGTTTGAAGACTGGAGACTGACCGAGTGACTCCAAATCCCCTGGAACGGTGTGCGATCCACCATCGCGCCCCAACCGGAACCGCTGGCATCTGTGGTAACGGAGGTCACAGGAGCCTGCAGCCAGGCCACCCCCGTCCGAAGGTTCCTGGGATTCATCCACCAGGAAAGCGAGGCTACCACCCGCCCCGGGATCCGGACCCGCGAGATTAAGGAATCCGACGTCTGTGCCAGGAACTCCGTATGTGTTCCTGGAGCAGTCGGGAATGAGCCTGAGGGCAACAGGAGATTGCTTGCCACTGTGGCAGAAACCGCAGGAGCCGCCCCGCAATAGGAAGGAGTCATTGTTAAGGGGCGGCTGGCGATGCCGCTGCTGGGGGAGCAAGATATTATGGGTCTTGTCCGCCTTCTGGTAGGCCCAGCGACCGGACTTACCCTTCCCTTTATACTGGGAGGTTGGCTGCACTCAGGCCGAAAGGACTGCCTCCGAAAGGGACTTCTGTACCGGGATACACTTCTTCCGGTCTGACACCTTTTCCAGGATGTCATCCAACGCCAGACCAAAGACATAAGACCCCTGAAAGGGGATGCCACACAGCTTGAGCTTAGACGTGACATCCCCATTCCACATTCCACATTTTAAGCCACACTGCCCTGCGAGCTGTATTAGCCAACACTGCACACCTGGCCAATGCGGATCGACTCCCACCAAAATTTTTTATTAATTTTTCCTTGCCTCATGAATAGCGTTATTGATTTTAAGAAATAGAAAGCCCGGGCCAGGAAGCCCGTAGCACGTCTTGTAAGTGGAATGGAGTCCAAAAGCTCCTCCCTGAGAGAATCCTCCAGGATGAGTTCTTCCAGCTGGGTGATCCACTTAAAGAGAGACCTGGCCAAACATGTAGAGGAAATGTTCACCTTTAAAGACATAGCTGCCGCCTCCCAGGATTTTTTGAGGACACTCTCCATCTTACGATCGAGGGGGTCCTTCAACTGGGAGGAATCTTCAAAAGGTAACGCGGTCTTCTTTGCTACCCTGACCATCTGGATGTCCACCTTCGGGACCTCCCAGACAAAGTCATCACCCTCCAAAGAAACCTCCGTTTCAACTCGGATGGGGTGATCAGCTATTTTGAGACTCCACTCCGGGATGAGATCCCGTGACTCATGGACAGGGAAGCCCAACTGCCGCTTAGCCTTCAGGCCTCTGAACATTTCGTCCTGCACAGAAGAAGGGGATTCCACCACTTCTACTCCAATGGTTACTACGGACAGCGTCCACCAATTCACCCATGGACTCCGTGGAAAAATATTAGTGTCCAGATTCTCATGCCTGGACAGAGGCAATATCCTCGCCGTCCTCTGACGCTGAGCTCTGGGCAGCCTCCATGAGATCCACAGAGTCACAATCCTGGAGCTTCCTCTTTTTCGGAGGGGAAGGCCTGGATGCTGCAGCAAAAACCGGCAGTGCCGAGATAGAAGCCTGCACCTCTTCCCTAACCGCTTGAACTTCATGTCTAACCATGGATTGCTCAAGCAGGGGTGGGGATTCTTCCCTGAACAACACTGTCAGTACATGGCTGACAACTTCTTTTTGTAGGAAGAGGGAAATTTCGTGCAGCAGATGCCACATTTCTTGGACAGGTTTTTGCTCCATTTCACAGGCGGGCCCTTGTCTCCCTATAGAAAAAAAGGGAAGAGAAGAGGGGTCCCAGTGTGAGGGCAGGGCCCTAATTAACTCTACCCCTAGTGACTACCCCCAAAAACACTTACATGAGCTGGGGGAACGTTGGGCTCTGCAGAAGCAGAGGTGGAAGACCTATCACCCTCCATGTTTTCAGGGATCAGCCTTACCTGGGTGTAGCTACCGGCGGGTACTTATCCAGAAGTACCATGCCCCCAACGAGGAACACCTGTTGCCTCCCTCCTCCTGGTCAACGGCCGCGGGCAGTAGCGCGCAATAGGCCTGATGGGTTCCCGGAGCCGCGCCCAGCCTGCCGCAGCCGCCGAAACAGAAGCTGCCATCTGGAACCGGAAGTGCCATCCCGAAACCAGAAGTGCCATCCCGAAACCAGAAGTGCCATCCCGAAACCAGAAGTGCCATCCCGAAACCAGAAGTGCCATCCCGAAAACCAGAAGTGCCATCCCGAAACCAGAAGTGCCATCCCGAACCAGAAGTGCCATCCCGAAACCAGAAGTGCCATCCCGACAAACCAGAAGTGCCATCCCGAGAAACCAGAAGTGCCATCCCGGAAACCAGAAGTGCCATCCCGAAACCAGAAGTGCCACCCGGCATCTCCGAATGCACGCCCAGGGACCACAGGGTGGAGGAGGGAGACGCCGGAGAGCTGATAACAGGCACCGGCGCCTCAATACACGGCCTTGCTTTGCCCCGGAGGATGCAGGAAGGCCAGACGGTCCCACCATGGGAGCCCCGAGGAGGAGGAGGCCGACCCCGACGTCCATCCCTGGCCCGGCTGTAAGTACACCCCAATGCTGCCTCTACCGGCCCGACAGCACTGGAACCTCTCCATGCCCCAAGGAGGACAGGAAGACACTGGAGTCCTGAGGAAGGGGAGGGGCTTTTAACCTCTCTGTGTTCCTGTCCCCCAATAGGGCGTGGACGACATCCTCCAATGCTGTCGTGGAAGGCGAAGGGAGAAATGTTCTGTATGATTAAATTCTTTGAGGAAGGAGAGAGGGTGGGCCATCTTCTGTCCAGAGTAATGGCGGCCCAAAGGAATCTGCGTATATCCCTAAACTAAAGGGGAAAGATGGGTGTGAGCACACGTAGTAGGGCCATTTGGGAGGTTATGACTGAATTCTACTCAGATTTGTCCCAAGTGCAGCCGATGGAGGATGAAATTGGTGATTTCATAGCCGAAGCGCAGCTTCCCAGCTTTCATCAGAGGAGCAGACGCTTCTCGAAGAGACTTTTGACATGAAGAAACTTGAAGCCGCTGTGGCCTCTATGCCTAACGACAAGGCCCCGGGGGGTCGGGGGATTCAAGAAATGTAAAGACATGTTACTTCCCACGTTGATGGAGGTCTACACTGCTAGTTTGGCATGGGTGGGGGGGGGGAGGGAGTTGCCGCGTTCCATGCTGGAAGCCATAATTGTTGCATTGCCGAAACAGGGTAAAGATCTGACGGATCCAGCCTCATATCGTCCAATTTCACTGTTGACCACTGATGTCAAGCTATTGGCTAAAATGCTGACTAATCAACATAATAAGCTAATTGAAACCCTGATACACCAAGATCAATCAGGGTACATGCCCATTAAATCCACAGCAATTAACCTCTGGCGATTATTTCTGAATATGCAGGCAAGGGCGGATAATGTGGGACAGAGGGTGATAGTTTCTCTAGATGCCGCCAAGGCCTTTGATAGCATGAAATGGAGGTACCTATGGGCGGTAATGAGAACCATGGGATTTGGAGATCAGTTTATTAGTTGGGTATGGCTGTAATATGCATCCCCCAGTGCTAAAATACGGGTAAATGGCCTTTTGTCAGCGTGCTTCTCCTTACACAGAGGCGAGGCAGGGGTGCCCCTTATCCCCCTGCTGTATGCTATTGCCGTGGAGCCATTGCTTGCAAAACTTCAGGGTTCGGAGGACATTTGAGGCTTCCAATAGGGGTGCCATGTGGAGAAAGTGGCCTTATATGTGGACGATGTGTTGCTGTTTCTGGCTGACCCACGAGACTACCTGAGATTGGCCATGACAACCATTGGAAAATCTGGCTCTATTTCAGGACTGACCATTAATTGGGTTAAGTCTGTGTTGCTTCCCTAGGATGCAGCTGCTCCCCTGACGTTAGACCATAGGATCCCTTTGCGAGTAGTTAGTGAATTTAAATACTTGGGCATTGTGGTTTCAGCTAAATTACAGGATTATGAGAGACTCAATCTGACTCCTCTTATTAATAGATTTCAGCAAAAGATCGTAGCGTGGAAGAAGCGGTTCCCGTCGGTGGCGGATAGAGCTGATCTACTTAAAATGATGCTTATACCTAAACTTCTTTATGTACTTCCAGTCTGGCTGGCACAAAATAAATTCTACCAGATTCTCTTTTTCGGTATTTAATTTGGAAAGGTAGCAGGGGACGCATTAAGTTAGAGCATGATGAGGGGGGTCTGGCGGTCCTGAACCTGTGGGTTTACTATGAAGCATCTCAGTGTCAGCATATGGTGGGTTGGGGTGATTTCATACAATCTACATTGGCTGGGAAGATTCTTGAGTTTATAGTGGGGAAGAGCCTGCTGCTTGCTAGTCTGGAGGCTGGTAGGTTCTGAGTGAGTCCCCGACGATTGCCATCTTAGTTAAAATTTGGCAAATATTTAGACAATGGAGGGGTATAACAGAGTTCTCTCGTTACACAATGATCTGGTTTGACCCCATGTTGGTGGAGTTGCGGGCGCTTGAGGGAATTTGGCCAATGGAGACGTGTTGGGATATGGTTTGTTTCGCAGCTGTTTGTTGGTGGCATACTCAAAACTTTTGAGGAGCTCAGATAGGAATTCCCTTTGAGTTAATCCTTATTTTTCCAATACCTACAGCTGTTGCATGCCATTACTCGACAACTTAAAATATCACAAATAGTGGTGCAATCAGATAATTTGGTGAATCTTATTGGGTCGCTGAGCTGCACAAGGGGATCTCACATATATAGGGGGTTCTTAAGACTCACTTCTCCAACGCCACCCAGCTGCGTTCAGAGAGAAATGGGAGGTGGATTTGGGGCCATTTTGGAATCTCAGGGTCTCTATGAGTGAGGCCAGGAGTGTGTCACAACTCTATTTGGTCCATAGGGTGTACAGGACTCCAGTCTGGATGAAAAGGGCAGGTTTGCGGGGGGATTCCTGTTGTCCGCACTGCTCTGAAGATGGGGCAGAACTCTTGCATATGATGTGGTCCTGCCCTAGCTTGCAGAACTTTTGGGTGCAGACCCTTAACTTGACACAGAAAGTAACAGGGGTGGACATTCCGAGGAACCCGCTGACTTGTCTACTGGGGTGCATGGAGGACGTTGATCACTGGGGAAAATTGACTATTGCTAGAATCCTGTATGCTGCCAGAAAACTTATAGTGGCCCAATGGTTGGATGACAAATCGTCAGTCAGACAAGAATTGGTTAATAAAATTAACTTTATTATTTTGATTGAACAGAACATATGTTAAGAGAGGACAACATATGCAGTTTGAGAACGTATGGGGTGGTTGGATGGACTAGCCTGGTCTAGCTTCAGCTACCCTTCTGAGAGAATGGATACACCAGCCTATGGCCCATAGCCTTCTGATTTTGTGCCTTAGAAAAATATTGCGGCTTGTTGCGTTTTATGATCTACTTTGTGACGTCTTGTTTGCGGCTTGTAATATGACAAATGGGAGTGGTTGGAGGGAGGGGAGAGGGTGGGAGGGGGTCTTAAGGGGTATACTGCTTGATATACATAAGCTGATGTTCACTTTTTATACCACAGTTTATTGGAAGGTAATTTTCTGTTTCTTGAAATTGCAAATAAAAACTACTTTATTAAATAAAAAAATATTTAAAATGTTTAAAAATTAATATAACACAATATTAATGAGCAAAATAAAGCTTGTCCAACAACAGTCAGTCGCTCATGTGGCCCCTTGGGAAGATTAATTGACCACTCATGTACATAGAAGTAGTGTGTCCCCTCAGCATCAGTTATGCCAGGGATCAGTTTTGGGCATGAATGATGTTTGTTGGGTCTTAAAAGAGCCCAATAGGTGTGTTGTAGGTGTCTACTATGTAAGGTGTGTGTGTGTTGTATGCGCTATATGTGTCTATTATGGGGCTGTGTAGGGCCCAGAAATTTCTGATGGCTGTCCTGCCCGTGATAATTCCAGTAATTGTCAAGAAGGCCAAAAAATATTACTCAGTATCGCTGCTTAATGTCATTACTTCTTCTTTACACGAAACTGTCCATCTTCTGTATTTGTGACTGAACACATGGCATTGCCTTATTGAATTATTTGTAGCATGGACAGTACTGCTCTCCAGGTGAGTGGCTTGCTTGTTTTCAGTCTCCTAGCTAAGATGGGTGTTCAGGAAAGCTCAGTATAGGTATAGTGTAATATAGGTATAGCGATGGAGTATTTCATATAATAAATATACACTTAGGGCAAAAAAAAGGAAGTAGTTTAACAACAAAATGTTAATAGGAAACCAACAATGCTTTGGGTTACTACACTCACAGGAAGTGGTTTCTCATTTTAAGCAAGTATTGAGATAAGACAGAGAAGTCTATAGCGAGGATAAAGATTGACAGAGCTATGTAATCTGCTGGGTGATCTGCCAGGAAAGACGTGGGAACTGTAACAACAGAACAGTCAAGTATGGACTGAATAGACGTGCACAAGAACCAGAACCATGTACTTTGGTGAGGAGCTCACAAAGTCCTAGACTCTAAACTACTAGAAGGGGCTCAGTGAAACATTTTTTCTTAAAGTGATCCTAAACCCAGAAACTGACCCCCCCGCATCTTTAGACCTGTCCCTGCACCCCCTCTTATCATTTCTAGCCTTCCCTTTTGCAGAAAAAAATCGCTTTTGTACAGTAAGAGAAAAAGTTATATTACTTTGTCCTGTGTGAGTTCTCTGTTTCTGACCAAGAAGCAATGGGCGGGGCCTGTGTTCTGCTGCCTTGTAATTATGCACCCCCCTCTCTGCTTCTAAGAGCCTGGCCGCGTCATGAAAGGGGGCGGGGCTCCGGCATGACGCGTTTTAGCGCCGCCCCTTTCATGACGCAGCCAGGCTCTTAGAAGCAGAGAGGGGCGTGCATAATTACAAGGCAGCAGCAGACAGGCCCGCCCATTGCGGCTTGGTCAGAAACAGAGAACTCACACAGGACAAAGAAATATAACTTTTTCTCTTACTTTACAAAAGCAAATTTTTCTGCAAAAGGGAAGGCTAGAAATGATAAGAGGGGGTGCAGGGACAGGTCTAAAGATACGGGGGGGGGGGGGGGGTCAGTTTCTGGGTTTAGGATCACTTTAAGGGGGCTGGAACTCACGCTTCATTCTAACAGCAATAGTTGCAGACATCCGTAACACATCCCAGCAACATGTATGCAACTTATTACCTGCTGACAACAAGATGATCATTGTGGTCCCAATTTCTAAAGTCCAAAGTATAGGGCTCTGGATTGTATAGTTTGAATGGACTGCTGGCTGTTCATATGTGTAGTCCAACTGCTCCTTTTATTGGCTATGGGTTTGCTGGAGATAGAGAACTGTACTCAACAATCTCTGACACTCCCACAGACACTAAAGCCAATTTTAGCTTGCATGTGCACCCATTGCTCCATTTAAAAAACGCACCAAAAAGCCTCATTCTCAGGATCGGTAGCAAACCCAGTGATCAGCTGACTATCACCGATCCTGTGAGTAGACAATGTCTAGACATAAAGGAAAAAACAATACGGTACATAAATAAAAAATAATATGTAAACAATTAGGATCCCCACTAAGAACAAAAACAGTAATTGGGTGTTTTTTGGGGCAAATCATTAACTAAAACAGGAAATGGCTAAAGAAATAATAGTCTAAAATATGCATACGCCTAAAACATGTAATACAGCAAAGTTGGGCCCATTACCTTAGATCTCTTGGTTGTATGTAATAAAATAAACTACCATATGGTTCAGAGGTGATATAATTATAGATTCATCATTTCAAGACAGGTTTGGAAATTGTTTCTATATTGTCTGAATCGAAAGTTTGCAAAAAATAATACATTTAATACACATTATAAGCATCCATAAAATGATATTAACCATACGAATGAATGAAGGCGATCTAGTAGATTTATACGTGAACCACAAAAAAAAATTAATAAGCTCAGTGGTTAGCACTGCACTCTTGCAACACTGGGGTCCTGGATTCAAATCCCACCAAGGACAACATCTGAAAGGAGTTTGTATAATCTCCATGTTTTTGCTTGGGGTTTCTCCGTTTCTTCACACACTCCGAAGACATACTGATAGGATGCTTGGATCAAGGCTGTGGAGTCAATAAGCCAAACCACCAACTCAGACTCCTCAATTTCCCAAACTCCAACTCACAACTCCCTCATACATGCCTCATGTTTAAAGAAAATCTGTAAATCAAAATCATATGTAACAGCTATCATTTCTAATTCCTCCCTCTAATTTCTCTTTATTGATGTATTTCTTTTATTTATATTCCTCTCTTTCTCTGTAAACTTCTAATAAAGAGACTCATTCCATCTGTCACTCACAGTGAATGATCCACTTAGTCCTCTGCTGTCCACTCCCATAGGATGAGCATTTATGTCACATATTCACATCACTGCATAGGAGACAGTGGGGGTTGCATCCTCCCTCTGCTCTCTGTGTCTGCAGCAAGGAAAGAGGCGAAATACAACGCAGAATGCTCAGTACACAAACTGCTCTGTTCCTGTAATTTCACTTTTGCAGTGTATCTACATACACTGCTAAAGTGAAATTAAATAAAGCAGTGTGTTAAAAATTAAAAAAAAAAAGCAGCTCACCTCTCCACCGAGTGTCCCGCAATGCGAGCGTCCACCTCAGATGGCTGCAGGACCTTAATTAGCTGACCAGGCGGGGCAGAAACCCGATCAGCTGAGAGTCACATCACAGCATCGGCTAGAGCAGTTTAAATCACGAAGGTGAAAGTCAGCCACGACACCACTTGCCTGCATTTGCAGGCTCGGGCTCCTCCCAGCTCTCTCGGTGTCCGGATCCATCGAAATCACGATCTGGACACAGAAATGGCATCTGGAGTAACAAATCCGGGCCTGTTCTTGTGGTCCTGCAAAAAAAACAGGATCCCCACAGCCAGGAACAAAACAAAACGTGATGTGAAGGGGGCCTTACAGAAACAAATTGAGTATAGATCAGATAATGCAGACCGCAGTAGCTGTCTCCCTTCATGTGCTCAACAGAACAGAAGCTTCTATGGAAACTGAAACCACTCTGCACTTGGAGCAAAGGGATGAGGGAGGAGAGAACTGCTGATAAGGAGTGAATAATTACATGACATATTATATATATATATAATATATATTATATATAATATAATATATATAATATATAATATATATAATATATATATATTATAACACAGCCGGACGAATCCTATATGCTTAGCACTATTCAATGGTAATATTATTATTATTATTTATTATTATAGAGCCCTTAATTCATGGCTGTTTACATGTGTAAGAGGGTATAATAGAAAGTACAGAGGGCATAATAGAAAGTACAATAAACATGGACAATATAAGGCACACAGGTACAGTAGGATAGAGGACGCTGTCCGCGAGGACTCACAATCTACGAGGGGATGAGTAAGGATACAGTAGGGGAGGGTAGAGTTGGTTGTGCGGTGCTTTGGTGGACTGGGACTCACTGTAGGTTGTAGGCCTGTTGGAAGAGGTGAGTCTTCAGGTTTCTTTCAAAGGTTTTCAGAGTAGGTGAGAGTCTGATATATTGGGGCAGATAGTTCTAGAATATAGCGGATGCACGGGAGAAGTCTTGAATGCGGTTGTGGGAAGAAGAGATAAGGGGAGTAGACGAGGAGGCCATGAGTGGATCACAGGTTGCGTGAGGGAAGATATCGAAGATATATTAGTATCATACTGAAAAATGACCAGACCATGTCCCTTTAAACAATACATTTATTGTAATACAATGTGAACATCAGGCTTTTAATCATTATGATATAATATTCAAGCAACTTAGATAGAACATAATATTCAGCACACTCTGCATTGAACTACTGTACCAAATTTATTAATTAGATATTATACGAGTCGGAGTTGGTCCATTTTATACTGACTCCACAGCACTGGTTTAGATTGTGAGCCCCAATGAGGGCAATGTTGCAAATATATGTAAAGCACTATGGAATTAATAGCGCTATATACGGTAAGTGATGAAATATTATTATAGACTAGCTGGGTGCCCGATGCAGATGCATCGGATTCTAGCAGAGCGAGTCTCTGACTCGCAATGGCCGCTTCGCGGCCAATGCTTCGGGCGTATCCACATGACACATTGACTCGCAGCGTGAGCGGACTCAAAAGGGGCAAAATCCCATTCGTGATTATATAATAGATTAACCTTAATGCACCCGAATACTCCAATGGAAAAAGATAACTATCAAAAAAATAAAAAGGACGGTACTATTGATAATTAAGTTCTGCAAGACAAAACGAAACAGAAACCTTAGCTGGTCACTATGACTAAAACAGTTCAGGTCACCAATAGGTTAACGTGGTGCTGTGACCCTTGATATCCCTCTCCATTCATTCCTTCAGTATTTGGCATTCCCCTTATGATCCATGACGGCTAGTAAAACTGCATTTCTCTAGTGTCTACAATAATAAATGATCCCGTAATGAAGTCATTTAATCACAAAAGTCGCTTTATATTTAATAAAATATATAACGCATGCGACAAAACTTGAAATATTTGCTGGATGATCCTCACAAAAGACAAAAGGCTACAACTGGTTCCAACAATGGGGCATCATTCACCTCCAAACAAAGGGAACTTGTCAAGCCGGTCGCCCTCCTCTAATTACAACATCAGCAGTAGAAATCAGCTAATTCTATTAATGAGGCTGTAGGACGCCCGCTTGTTCTATTGGAAAGATTTCACAAAGATTATTAAAAGCCATATCTAGCATATTGAAGTAGAGCTCGGAGGCTTTTGTTCAGCCCCTCCAGCCTCCATGCAGATGACAATGAGTGCAGGCTTAACTCCTTGTGCTGGTATTTAGGGAGGACATGAGGGACTTCTCTCCTGCTCCTCCCTCCACTGGCAATGGGAAGGGGAATACAGTAAGCGTGCTCTTCCTTTGTGTGACAGCTCGCGCACAATTACATTGGCTCACTAATGATGGGTTCCTTCAGCCATCGTGCACACACCATTGTCACAAAATGTTATCAGCAGAAACCTTGTTATTATGTATACCCCTTTTCACATCTAAAACGCCATGGAATAAATGGTACTGTAATAATAATAAGTAGTAATAATAGCCTATATGGCGGCATGTGGTACTGCAATAGGATCAGGGACTTCTAAAGAGACAAAGGAACCCTCATCAGACATCTCTCCATGAAGCTCTGTATGAGGGTCTACAGATGACTTTCCTTTCCAGTATAGTTGTAAGAAATTGTATTATTTCAGCTTACAGCAATTAAAAGTGTATTAGCAATTAGCTAAATCCAGGATTAACAGCCATGAACCCTATGAGCTTTCAAGTCTAAGCTTCCGGCGCTCACGTATTGCAGGCTATCCAGCGCACATGAAGTTTATTCGCTCCTGCATGGCGAACCAATGATACCATATGACGTCAGGCACCTTGTACAAAGAAGTGACAAAACCTTCGGCTTGGAAAGTGTCGATTAGGTTACACAGCTCCTCCTAGCTCGCATTAGACAAAAGTCGCCAAGGCATTAATAAAAAAAAACGCAATGAAGAAACTGAGCCCTTTCAGCGGCACTGGAAGGAACCAGGCTCTTTCTTTAAGCACACACTCGCTGAATGCCGCTGTACACAATAAAAGTAATTGCACAAAAGGACATCTGCTCTGGTAACAAGCCACAGTGCCGAACTCTGCTACCTGAAACAATGCCGGAGACTCAGCATGGAGCCAATGGCACTGACATACAAATTACATAACTGAGTGTCTGAAATGTGTGCACTGTTCAAACAGATAGCTAGTCACTGAACAGGTCCCACTCCACCCTGCCATAATCTTATCTGACAGTGCGGCCGCTGCAGCCTGCCAGGGCTGGGCTGGCGTCACGTGCTCCCACATCCCAGCTCAGGTAACACACCAAGGGCAACATTCATCTGCCATAGGGTCTGGTATGTGCACAACATAGAGGTGTAGTACATCATTTTATTACGTATGTGTGTGTAAAAATGCAATTCTTGTAAGCAGTTCCAACCTGTTGGTCTGCATTTCCTGCCTACAGGGGCTTTACACTTACTCATAACAATCCTGCAAAGCTTACACTGTGCAAAACATTAACAAACCCACCAAATGCTGCATAAAAGCCCTCCACACTGGCCGATAAGCTGCCGATGGCTCGCCAGATCGGTTACGTGTGCCTATAAATCAATGCTTTAGAAACGTTATTGGACATCTTTGATATCTTGTCTGGTTACATGTTCATTATCAAAACATTACCTTAGTGTTCTTTATTCTCTTACATGGATATTCAATCATTATTTCAGTAAATTATATTAATTTCATTTAGCCAGTGTGTGCATTTACTTTTCATCTTCAAATCCATTACAATATGCTGCACAGCTCCATAACAAAGATTGTTCTGTCCCAATACAATGCGCACAATTACATTTGTGATCATTGCTCCCCATACAGTTGGTATTAGTGCCAATGGGGACTGGCTTGTGAAATTGTGATCAGAGCTCATTGGGCAGCAATCTGCCAGAGAATAAGTCCTTAGATACTTGTTTAGGTTACTGTATATTTCATGTGAACAACGGTCATATCTGCCATTTTTGGGAGCACCGCCTGGCAATATAAGGTACAAGAGGAGATCCCTAGATATCAGGAGAAAGGAAGGATGGACATGTTGGATGTCAAAATGCCTGATCCTTTGCTGTCACTGGCAGAAGCCTACTCTGTCCCTTCTGCACTGAGAACCCATGTACACTCGGCTGCTACCTTGGCTATATACCTTAGATCTGCATTATCAGCAATTTCAAAATACCGTTTGCTTTAAAAACACGAGAAACTTGAGTTTCTCCAAGTTGCCCACAGCAGAACACCACTAATATCGGGTGGGGAACCTCCGGCCCATGAGCCGCATGCAGCCCTCGATTAACTTTTCTGCAACCCACAGACAGATTCCTGGGGACCACAGTGCTCGGGCTGGCAGTACAGTTATGCCTACTGCCCGTCCTTTAAATTCAGCTCCCCAGTGATCCTTATGCTCCAGCCTCCCCAGTGACATATATACAGTATATACCCTCAGCCACTCCTGTGATTTTATGTACCTAGCAAACCTGGGAAACAGTTGAGAAGTAACATGATCAATATCACCTAACATCACAGATCCAGCCACCACAGTAGGGGTGAGTTAATTGTTTGACTAAGTATGGCAGAGGAATTTTCAAGTTGATCATTTTGTTAGGCCCCCAAAAGTTGGTTGAATTTTCCAAATGGCCCCTGGAAGAAAAAGGTTCCCCACCCCTGACATATGAATGGAGAGAGAGGGTCTGCACATTTATTCACAGAATGTAGGCCGCAACATGCTACAGCTGTAATCTGCCGACAGCAGCTGGAATCAGCAGTGGATTTAGGCCTCGTGCACATGTTCAGTATTTGTAGCCAAAACCAGGAGTGGAAAAATCTAAGGAAAATTACAATAGAAACACGTCACCACGTCTGGATTTATCACAAATTCCTGGTTTTGTCAGATACGGAGGTAAAAAAAAAAAAAAAAACTCCCTAAATACTCAACATGTGCACGTGGTCTAAAGGGAACCCGACAACTGCCCTAGCTGCCACCACGTACGGATAGAAACCTGTTACTGCATTCTGACAAGCTACTTTAAGTGGTAGCTTTGAAGAAGCAATGGCGCTAAGCATATTAGTGGTTGACTAGTTGGGTGGAGAATTTATTACCCCAGGACAACCCTCCCTCAAATCATGTAAGCTCGCCCTTATGTACTTAAAAGAGAACCTGTCAGCTCGTTTATGCCTCCCCAGTTATCACTGTCTGTACTTGTAGCTTTATACAACTATTCTAATCATCCCTGTCTGAGCTCATAGTGTAATGTGAAAGAAAAGCATTTCTACACTTACATTTCCTTATGTAATGAGGCAGTCAGTTTCCAGCTTGGAGACGGAGACTGTTTGGCAGGTTAATAGTTAACATTTCAGCCTTATGTTAGACTATGTTGGGAGACCTGATGTGATGTCATAACCATGTGATGTCATAACCATGTGACTACAATAGGCGGAGCTAAGACCCCATAGGTCATAAGTTTGCTTGCTTAGCTCCGCCCACTATAGTCCCATGATCATTACATCACACATGTCCTTTAGCCATGCAAGTTAATAGTGAGTTAACTATTATCCTGCCAGACAGTCTCCCCCCTCCAAGGTGTAGACTGAAATGTAAGTGTATAAATGCTTTTTTTCACCTTTCACATTACACTATGTGCT
Organism: Allobates femoralis; assembly: GCA_033576535.1. Taxonomy (NCBI): domain Eukaryota; kingdom Metazoa; phylum Chordata; class Amphibia; order Anura; family Aromobatidae; genus Allobates; species Allobates femoralis. The sequence goes on from JARQOC010000003.1 coordinate 177,170,205, forward strand.
CAGACTGGAATGATTAGCCTAGTACTATGAAGCTGCAGGCACAGATAGTGGTAGCTGGAGGAACATAAACCACCTGACAGGTTCCTAATAAGTGACATGATTTGCAAAAGCAAATATCGTGCATGCGTGTGATGTTTTCCCTCCTTGGGAATGAAGTGACTATATCTCCGGCTTGTATGTTGCAATGCGCAAGCCCTGAGGGGCAGCAGTGGTGCCGGACTTGAGATAGTCGCAAAGGAGCTCCACATTTATTGTCCAAAAACATCAATATAAATATCATTATTATTGGTCGGAAAGAGGGGCTATAAGACAGTCCTTAGCTTTTTGGATGTTAAGTTTAGAGTTAGACACACTGTCCAGTTCAGGCATCACTGCTGCCTCTCTGGACATGCACAGCACACTGAGGACATACTCCCGGCCTCATTGCGTATTCCCAGTGAGGAAGAATACTGCAAGAATGCACAATATTTGCAAAGAATGGTGGTGATGACACTCTTGCAAATGGTGCTGCTAATGTGCACATGAGCCTGATTACAAGATTAAATGGGGGATTAGTCCAGAGTAATCAAACGCCATAGAGCAAGCACAGTTCCAAAGTTAATTTTATATTAATTCAGCAATCACCAAGCCACATAAAGGGGTCGCTTAGGATGCAAGCAAAGGTTACATGGTTACTCGTATATACATGGTGGAGGCTTAGGGGGGCTAGGGCAACTGTCAGGTTCTTATTAACTGAGGGTCATAATGGAAACCATTTTACTATTACATAAAGTCAACTGATGGTCATGCCATTGTGTTATTTAAAGAAAACACCATCAAAAGTGGACAATTATTGCTCTTATTTCATTTTCGCTTCCTTCTCTCTCGAGTAATCTATTTTTCGGTACTTTTTTTAACATCTTCCATACAGTTCCAATGATATGAGGCTTCTTACTTCACACTAATTTCTAGGGTCTTTATAAAGGAGGTGTTCCTCACAGGTTAATTATTACGAAAAGCCTAAAGACAAACTGACAGAGAATCCAGTGAACAACACCCCCTTTGTAACGTTCATAAAAATAAGTGTAAAAGGCTAATTTATCTAGAAACATATGTTATATGCATAAAAAATGAACTGCAGCACTCGTCTCTACTTTCTCCTTATGCCTTTATTGGCCATCAGGTGAACATGGCGACGTTTTGGACAACCTGTGACCTTCCTCCAGCCTGTACAGCCAATACACTCTCTATAATGCACTGACCAGAAATTACATCCAGCCGGCGCATCATACACGGAAGGAGGAGGCAGGAATTTAAAATTGGGAGCGTGCAGAAGAATGAATTCTCACGCCCAGTCAGGCTACATACCATAGTCTGGATGCCTTATTTGCATGCGAAAATGTAAGTCACAAGGCCTTTTTTCACAGCCAACATAGAACTGATTTAGGCGAGACAGGGATGGTTAGGGATGTGCTAGGAAGGCGCAGGGACAGGTATGATAGGTTAGGGGCTAAAACCAACCTGACAGGTTCCCTTTAAGCCACTTAATGTACATCACAACATTGCATAAGGCCTAGCGATTCACCCTCATCTATCACCTCACCATTGTGGGGCTTAATGAGTGGTAGAGAATGTCAGGCGTCGAAATGAAGTCCGGCAGCACGGACGACCAGACTGTAAGCCAGGACCAGTGGGAATCACATCAATAATTTCTAATTCTAAACAATTCCAGCAGCACAGAAGAAAATCTTCATTTAAAATAGTTGTGAGCAATCGTATAGGGAAAGTAGAGTATTACATGAGGTCTTCAAAACACAAGTCCAGACGCTGACTGCCAAAAGTCTGCAGACAAACACACAAGGAACAAATGCGCTATGGCTTGTTGGAGATGACATTAGACCTTACTATCATCTTGACAACATAATGCAAATTGTATACCAATGTTTTTAAGAAAGAATGCTGCAGAATACTTTATGTTCTCTGTTCTGCTAAATTACATTAGTTTTTCAAACTTGTGGTAGAAAAGCTACCATACCCAACAAGTAATGATGGGGAGCAAGATGGCAAAATGGCTTCACCTGTAAGAGAAAGTAACGTTGCTTGTATAAGAGCAACCAACACCCCTACCCAGCCCCCAGTTACTGATGTCCATAAGCACCAGATAAGATCCTGGGGTACCAATCAGTCCTATGCAGAAACTCTGTATAGAGGGTCTGTCCCCTCATCAAGGCCTGTATCATAAAGCACAATTGTCTGTTGGTTGGTACTAGAGTCTAATGATCGAAGTTCATCCAAGGTAAGATCCACAAGTGCTTTGCATGTGGGCATTTTTCTGGCTATTTTGTATTTGTTACCATATTTGCAAACCATTGAACAATTACAGAGATATTTTCCCTAGAAACATTGTAAAATATAGCATCATATAGATGAGCAGAGTCAGTGTGGCTCCAGATTAGAGCACTGTAGGACCATTTTACAGGCCTTTAAAAGAGTACTCTGAAGCTAAGAAAGTTAACCTCTATCCATATATATGACAGTGGATAACTTTCCAAATACTAGGGGTCCAAACACTGGAAATTCCATTAATTTCAAGACTAGAGGTTCTGAAAAGCCTTGTGTGAACGGAGAGGATGTCAATCATACGCACTCTCTCTTCATTCATTGGTAGGGTATGTGTGCACATTGAGTATTTGGTTACAGAAATTTATGCACCAAATCTGCATCTCCTGGCAAGAAAAACACACCAAAAACACAATGCATTATTGACACATTTTTTATGCATTTGGGGTGGAAAAAACACTGCAATATCTGACATACTCCCAGGAGTCCAAGCCAAAGTGAAATGCAGTTTTATTAAAACAACACTATGTAAAAATGACAATGTCAACAAATACTTTTATGTGTAATTTATGTGTGTTTTGTTTTTATTAACTTTAGATCTGTCTTTTTATGAAAGAACCTACAGCAAAAAGGAAGAAGATATGATGCAGCAATTTTTATACCATTACTTATTACACTTTTTTAATTTTATAATTTTATTTTTGTAGTATTATCAATATATTGTAATATGTATTTATATGTCAGTGTGATTGGATAGTGGTTGACACCGGCCGGTGTGTATGTGAGTTATTAAAACATGTATGAATGGGTATATATGCATTTTTGTATTTATTGAATATGATCATTTTGATCCTTAATCACTGTTTTTAGTATGCACCATTGTACTTCTATTGTTCACTTTGTATTTGCACACGGTTTCTATTCTGATTGCTGCCTGGTAGAACATAGGGTTTAATAACCATACTGTCACTTCTGCAATTGTATTTATGCTGCTATATTTCATCTTCTACTGTTTAAATTAGGTAAAAAATCTTTTTGTCAGTCCTTATATAGACAGATATATATGTATGTACATGCAGTTTCTATTCCCAGCATTTACTTCCATGTCTTGCCTGTGATATCCTCTCCCAGTGGTAAATCGCTGGCCGGGGCGGCTGTGGGCGTGTCTGCTCGCGCTCTCCTGGGATCGTAGGCCGTTCCATTCTCTGGAGCGGTGGGCGTGTCTCCAGGATGACGCGGGAGCCGTGCCTAGGGGCGGACCTGGCCGGTGACGATTCGCTGGGGGCGGATACTCGTAACTTGCGGTACGACATGACGTACTCGCAGGCAGGGACGTCCGACGTGCAATACTATTGGCCGGGGCGCCAGGCTATGACACCCCTGGTTACTTAGTCACCACGGACGCGGGATATGACGTGTTTATTCCCGCGACTTCCGGTTTTTAATCCGGACGTCACATGGCACGCTGGGTTAATAGATTTTACTATAAATAGTCGGTTTCTCCTTAGTACGACCACCCTCCTCAGAAGAAGCTGGTGCGAAACGCGTCAGGGGGCGGTCGCAGTAAGGTATGGACCCATGAACTGTGTATTTGTTCCATCCTCTATTGTATGTTTGTGCATTCCTTTGTTGAAGCACTAGGATTGGGTAGGCATTTGCCTTATACATTGAGGATTGTTGTTTATCAGTGAAATTTTGTTTACATGTGGTCCTACCTCTGTGTACCTGTTGACATTGTCATTTTTACATAGTGTTGTTTTAATAAAACTGCATTTCACTTTGGCTTGGACTCCTGGGAGTTTTATGTTTGAATTATATTATAATTGTGGAGAGCCTTTCACCTTCAGGGTGGTTTGAATTTCTTAATATCTGACATACTGCAGATTTAATTCTGCACCAAATCTGCAAGGGAAAAAAAGCAACATGAGCACAAAACTTCAAAATTCTTATTGGCTTTGATGGTATAAGGATTTGCTGGGAGTTTTGTGACAAAACTACACTAAAACAAATGTGATAAAAACGCAGTGTGCACAGGGCCCTATGCCATATATGAGGCTGCAGAACTCAGGTCACGACACCTGTGGCTAGTCTGTGCATTGCGGAACCACAACACTAATGTGTGAAACAGGCCTTCCAATAAGTTTTGGGTTGTCCCTAAATACTTGTGACATTAATAATAAACCCTATTTGTTTTATTTCACATTCACCACCATTTCTGGCTGTCCTCAGGAAAAGTCTTTTCTTTAGATAAGTGATTTCAGAGCCACAAGACCCCAACCAATATGATTTGTATATATCTGAACAACCCCTGTGATGTTCACGTGTAAAGGCACGTAATGTTTTTCCCCCTTTCCAGTGATCGTATTCTAAAGGTTTAGACCAAGTGACTAATCACAAGCCATAATTACACAATGTGGCATCCTACAAACATTACATGGGCTCTACCAATTCTACAGTTCACCAATGGCAGCACAAACACTTTTTTCTAACTGTGCCAGCTGACTGCACTCATTTTAATAAAAAGTGTACACACTCCACTACATCATAACCTATGTACACAAACATCAACTAAACATAGCAACTCTATCAACACACTGATTACTATGAAAACACAATTGGTGATCCTAGGTGTCAGATCACGTCCCACACGGTCCTTTTACATGACAATGCTGCAGTTGCCCGTTATTGTTGTCCTGACACTGTACCTTGTTTGCTTAGGGCTGCAGCATCCTGAAAGTTCATTATCACATCTATCTAACAGACATACAAGTAGGAAACCCAATACTAGCCATAAAATTACAGCTGGCCGAGAACAATAGTCTCTACTGATCACAGAACGTAAGGTGACGGCAATGTGGGAAATTTATTGTTACTGCTCCATCTCACCTGATTGGGTAGCATTAGCTCAGAGTCTTCTGCTTGCCAAAGCTCCACCATGCTGGGGACAGGCTCGATCACTAGAGATGGCATAAACAAGACAAAAGACCCAGATTATTGGTGTCATCGGCATTAAAACAAAATAATACAAGTCTAATCCTGGGCACACCAGGTGACCAGCTACACACTGACATACTGGGGACCAGGAGACAATCTGGCCATGCATTCTAGGCACTAGTAGAAAAGCCAGCCACTTATTGACAATCCAAGGACCACACTGTGACGTTCTGTGAACCAGGAGACAAGCTGACCAGACAGCCACACACTGACATTCTATCAGCCAGAAGACAAGCTGGCCACACCGACATTCTGAGCACAAAGAGACAAACCGGCCAAAAACTGACACTCCGGGGAGAAGGAGACAAGCAGATCAGACAGCCACACACATGCCTTGGGGACCAGGAGACAAGAAGGCCACATATTGACACTCCATAGATCAGGAGACAAGCGGGCCCACACACTGGTGTTCTGGGGACCAGGAAACAAGCCTGCCACGCACTGACATTATGGGAACTAGGAGACAAGCCGGCCACGCATGACATTCTGGGGACCAGTTGACAAGATGGCCACACACTGACACTCTGGGTAGCCACAAACGGACGCTCCAGGGACCCAGGAGACAAGCCGGCCACACACTGACATCCTGGGGACCATGAGACAAGCCAGCCACACTCGACATTCTGGGCAGCCATAAACGGACATTCTGGGGATCAGGAGACAAGCCGGTCACATACTGATTGACATTCTGGGAACCAGCAGACAAGCCGGCCACACAGACATTCTGGGGACCAGGAGACAAGCCGGCCACACAGTGACATTCTGGGGACCAGGAGACAAGCCGGCCACACAGTGACATTCTGGGCACCAGGAGACAAGCCGGCCACACAGTGACATTCTGGGGACCAGGAGACAAGCCGGCCACACAGTGACATTCTGGGGACCAGGAGACAAGCCGGCCACACAGTGACATTCTGGGGACCAGGAGACAAGCCGGCCACACAGTGACATTCTGGGGACCAGGAGACAAGCCGGCCACACAGTGACATTCTGGGCACCAGGAGACAAGCTGGCCACACAGTGACATTCTGGGCACCAGGAGACAAGCTGGCCACACAGTGACATTCTGGGCACCAGGAGACAAGCTGGCCACACAGTGACATTCTGGGCACCAGGAGACAAGCCGGCCACACAGTGACATTCTGGGCACCAGGAGACAAGCCGGCCACACAGTGACATTCTGGGCACCAGGAGACAAGCCGGCCACACAGTGACATTCTGGGGACCAGGAGACAAGCCGGCCACACAGTGACACTCTGGGGAGCCACAAAAAAACATTCTGGGGACCAGGAGACAAGCCGGCCACACAGTGACATTCTGGGCACCAGGAGACAAGCCGGCCACACAGTGACATTCTGGGCACCAGGAGACAAGCCGGCCACACAGTGACATTCTGGGCACCAGGAGACAAGCCGGCCACACAGTGACATTCTGGGCACCAGGAGACAAGCCGGCCACACAGTGACATTCTGGGGACCAGGAGACAAGCCGGCCACACAGTGACACTCTGGGGAGCCACAAAAAGACATTCTGGGGACCAGGAGACAAGCTGGCCACACAGTGACATTCTGGGCACCAGGAGAAAAGCTGGCCACACAGTGACATTCTGGGCACCAGGAGACAAGCCGGCCACACAGTGACATTCTGGGCACCAGGGAAAAGTGGCCACACGTGAATTGGGCACAGGAGACAAAGCCGGCCACACAGTGACATTCTGGGCACCAGGAGACAAGCCGGCCACACAGTGACATTCTGGGCACCAGGAGACAAGCCGGCCACACAGTGACATTCTGGGCACCAGGAGACAAGCCGGCCACACAGTGACATTCTGGGCACCAGGAGACAAAGCCGGCCACACAGTGACATTCTGGGCACCAGGAGAAAAGCCGGCCACACAGTGACATTCTGGGCACCAGGAGACAAGCCGGCCACACAGTGACATTCTGGGCACCAGGAGACAAGCCGGCCACACAGTGACATTCTGGGCACCAGGAGAAAAGCTGGCCACACAGTGACATTCTGGGCACCAGGAGACAAGCTGGCCACACAGTGACATTCTGGGCACCAGGAGAAAGCTGGCCACACAGTGACATTCTGGGCACCAGGAGACAAGCCGGCCACACAGTGACATTCTGGGCACCAGGAGAAAAGCCAGGCCCACACAGTGACATTCTGGGCACCAGGAGAAAAGCCAGCACACACAGGCTTGGGACCAGAATAACGCATGCACTGAAGCCTGGGACCAGGAGACAAAGGCCGCCTCACAATCGCACAATGGTGTGCACATTATGCCAGTTGTCAGAGGGGAATAAAGGCTGCCCACACTCTGCACCATGTGCTGGTGAAGTGGAAGCCAATTGTCCATCCCCACTTGAGTTATCCTCATCATTCCCATCCTCAGAAGGCTTCTTTAGGGTCAGATAATATAATGCCCACATAGCATCAGGGGCCATTCTCTGCAGGGCTCCAGCGTGGCCAGATGACCCATGTGCTGAGGAAGTGATGCTGGGTACACATGGCTACCAGGAGCCACAACAATATTTACAAGTTCGGTTACCAATCAGGATCCTAATATCCCCAGGATGATCCCAGCAGTGCCCACTACCACCCAGCCCTGCCACACTGGCATCATGCAGGCTGCCAACAAACAAAGCGGAGTCCAGGCGCCGAGCAGAGAGCACAGCACAGCCCTAGCTCTATCTGCACAGGACATCCATGGAAGAGGACAGGCCCATCTCCTCCTGCAGAGTATCCTCCTCCTTCACCCCAGCAGCAGGGCCCCTCAGCGGGCACCCACCGTCTGCGCCCCGCATGCATTCCTCACCTTGTCCCCCTCCTTGTCGGAAGCAGGGCAGCAAGACGTGGAGGAGCCCTAGCATTACATTGACGGCTGTGGCGCTACAGCAGCGGCGGCTGCCCCGGTGAGGGAGAAGCGGCCCCGCCATGCTGCTGCTCGGGCTCAGTGCTCGCTCGGGTGTCAGCAGCAACAGCGGAGCGGGCGGGCCCGGCCGTGCACACGTGGGGCGAGGTGTGAGCGGCCGGGGAGGAGAGACAGACGCTGTCAGTGCGCGACCACGGGGCGGCGCTGTCCCTCCCACACAAAGAAGCCATGCCAGCCCGAACAATGGGCACGGGGGCTGCAGCAGGCGACACACAAAGGGTGACGGCAATGGGGGGGCTGCACTCACTCCATACTGCACACCATACACATGAATGGGACTGAACCTATGTAATAGTCCTATGTCTGCCACAGTGCCACCTTTCAGGGATAAACTTATGTCTGCCACCCTCAGGGATGCTTCTATGTCTGCCACCCTTCATTGATACTTCTATGTCTTAATGTCTGCCAACCCTGAGTGATACTTGTATGTCTGCCACCTCGCAGGGATACTTGTATGTCTGCTACCCCTCAGGAAATCTTTATGTCTGCCACCCTCAGGGATACTTCTATGTCTTAATGTTGCCAACCCTGAGTGATACTTGTATGTCTGCCACCTCCAGGGATCCTTCTATGTCTGCACCCCTCAGATGTCTAGTTGCCACCCTTCATTGATATTCTATGTCTAATGTTAACCAACCCTGAGTGATACTTGTATGTCTGGCACTCGCAGGATACAAGTCATGCTACCCCTCAGGAAACTTGTTGTCTGCACTCAGGTATCTGAGGGTGGCAGACATACAAGTAGTCAGGGGAGGCAGATAGAAGTACGAAGGTGGCAGATATAGAAGAATTACTGAGGGGTGGAAGACATAGAAGTATATGTCTGCAACCCCTCAGTGATACTTCTATGTCTGCCACCCTTCAGTGATACTTCTATGTTGTCACCCCTCAAGTGATACTTCTATGTCTGCCACCCTTCAGTGATATGTCTGCCACCCCTAAGTAATTCTATGTCTGCCACCGCTCAGTTATATGAGTCGCCCCAGTGGGTGGCCGTTGAGCACTCGGAGACGGGCCTCTCTTGATGTCCTCGAGCATCTTGGGGGAAGCTGTGACGGTGGCGAGACCTGGTCCGTGGTCACCCGGGACGGGCGGTCAATAAAAAGGGAAAGAGCTTTTGGAGTAAAGAGGTTTTGGGGGGGGGGTTGTCATGACGCCACCCGTGGTATGGAGTCATTGGTGACCCCTGCAGCAGATCGGGACCTCTGGGGATGGTGGAATGGCAGCTAGGATGGTATCGCTCCCCAGGGCATCTGGGGGTGAAGGAGTAATGGAGTTCTTGTAGGGCCAGCGGGGCTGAGCTGGCTGCAGGGCGAGATCAGGGCAACTCTCAGGCAGGCCCCTGCTGCCTGCGTGGTGGTCCAGTCTACGGCTCCTCAGGCGCGAAATGAACAGCCTGACACAATGCTGAGTTCTGGACTTACCAAACCTGGTTCCCACAGACAGGAATACTATCCCCAGGTGTGGGTGCATCTTAGTGGCGATCAGACCGCTGGGGCACCACATATACTTCTATGTCTGCCACCCCACAGGGGTACTTCCCCCCTCTGTTAGGGTATGTGCCCACAGGAAGGTTTAAAGTCGGTTTAGCAGCGAAAACCGCCGGCGGTTTAGCATAGGTTTTATTTAAATTTATGTAAATCCTAAGCAGCGTTAGGACTTACAAGTAACCAGAAACCGCTGTGCACACATAGTGGGTTTATGTGAGCGGATCTGCCCGCGGTTGAGCGGTTTCCCAGCGGTTAAGCAGCATACAGCATGTCAATTCTTCTCAACGGTTTTTGATCGGTTCCATGAACAAAATCCTCCATAGAAAACCGCCGGAGAAACCGCTGGAAAAACCGACTGAAAAACGCTGTGCACACGCTGAAAAAAAACGTCGGAAAACAGCTGGAGACTTCAGAGCTCAGAACTGATAATTTCCAGCGGTTTACTGACGGTTTGAACGCCACTAAACCTTCCTGTGGGCACATACCCTTCAGTGTTAATTCTATGTCTGCCACCCTTCAGGGATACTACTATATCTGTCCCCTCCTCCCATCTTGGTAATGCTTCTATGTCTGCAACCCTTCAGTGATACTTCTATGTCTGCCAGTGCTGCCACCCCCCCAGAGAAGCTTTTATGTCTGCCACCCTTCAGGGATTCTTCTATGTCTGCCACCCTTTAGGTATACTTCTATGTGTGCAACCCTTCAGGGATCCTTCTATGTCTGCCACCCCTCACTAATAGTTGTCACTCATCAGATATAGTTCTATTATCTGCCCCACACATCAGTAATATAAATAATATTGCCACACATCACCTGTAGCTCTGTCTGCAGTGCTACCCATCAGCTAGAGTTCTACATGTACTACCCATCAGTAATACTGTAGTTCTATGTCTCCACCACTCAACATCAGTTCACTGTCTGCTACCACCCATCAGTAAAAGTTCTGTCTGCCATACATTATCAATAGTTCTACATCTACCATTCATCAGTAATAATTCCTTGTCTTTCACCTATCAGTGAAAGTTCTACGTCTGCCACCAATCATAAGATGTTGTCTGTCTTCCACTCATCAGTAATGGCCACTTTAGACACGGCTACATTTCTAGCTTATCCACAGGTAACTTACTGGCTGCAGTGAAATCATGGAGACATTATTCCATTTGTACACAGCAACAAGATAGAACCATGTCTCCATGATTTCACTGCAGCCAGTAAGTTACCTGTGGATAAGCTAGAAATGTAGCCGCGTGTAAAGTGGCCATAATAGTGCTACATCAAGCACCCTTCAGCAATAGTCAATGGCATACTTAGAAATTATGGAGCACCATAGCAAAAGTCCTAATTATCCCCTCCCCCCTCAAAAAAAAAAAAATGGGGTTGTCCAGTCTAAAATTATAATGTTGCAGTCACTCTATGATGTGACTGCTGACTTGTCAATCCTCCCAGCACATGCACTGTGCGCTGCGAGAATTCACGGTTTCTAAATCGGGAATGGACTACAGTTATGCGGTATGCATATTCCCGTCCACTCGGCAATAACCCCTGACTAGTGGGCGCAGCCTCTCTCAATACAAGTTTATGGAGCAAGGCTGCACCCGCTAGATGGCCATGTCTACTAGTCGGATGCGCCTACCACATGCATTTGTATTGAGTGAGGCCACACCCACTAGTCAGGGGCTCTGGCCAAATGGTCGGGCACATGCATACCACATAATTAGTCTATTCCCAGCTTAGAAAACCAGCGATTCCTTGCAGCACCCAGTGCGGGCGCTGGGAGGATTGATACATCTCGAGTCACACAGAGAGACTCCAGACTGGACAACACCTTTAAGGATTATGGTGGGGGTCATACCTTAAAACTTTTAAAAACAGGGAGAGGGACATGTATTATAGCAGATGCACAATAGTTATGCCCATGCTGAAGTCATTCAATGTTCTCACCCACCACTATATCCCCATCATGACCTTGGTACAGTATATTGCCTTAAAAACGCTCCCATACTGCAAGATACCCCCACAGTGAACTCCTCCCACCAGTCCCACCTCACACATATTATAATGACATTAACATAGTAACATAGTAACATAGTTTTTAAGGTTGAAGGAAGACTAAGTCCATCTAGTTCAACCCATAGCCTAACATGTTGATCCAGAGGAAGGCAAAAAAAACCCATGTGGCAACACTAAGCTCCACATTGGGGGAAAAAATTCCTTCCTGACTCCAGATACGGCAATCAGACTAGTTCCCTGGATCAACGCCCTATCAAGGAATCTAGTATGTATAACTGGTAATATTATAGTTTTCAAGAAAGGCATCCAGGCCCTTCTTAAATGTTAGTAGTGACTCACTCATTACAACATCATGTGGCAGAGAGTTCCATAGTCTCACTGCTCTTACAGTAAAGAATCCGCGTCTGTGATTATGATTAAACCTTCTTTCCTCCAGACGTAGAGGATGCCCCCTTGTCCCAGTCTCAGGCCTAAGAGTAAAGAGATCATTAGAAAGGTCTCTGTACTGTCCCCTCATATATTTATACATTATTATAAGATCACCCCTAAGCCTTCGTTTTTCCAAGCTAAATAACCCCAAGTTTAATAACCTGTCTTGGTATTGCAGACCCCTTAGTCCTCTAATGACTTTTGTCGCTCTTCTCTGGACCCGCTCTAGTTCAGCTATGTCTTTCTTATACACCGGAGACCAGAATTGTACACAGTATTCTAAGTGTGGTCACACTAGTGACTTGTATAGAGGTAAAATTATGTTCTCATGAGCATCTATGCCTCTTTTAATGCATCCCATTATTTTATTTGCCTTTGCAGCAGCTGCCTGACACTGGCCACTAAATGTGAGTTTGTCATCTACCCATACACCCAGGTCTTTTCAGTGACAGTTTTGCCCAGTGTTTTACAATTAAGCACATAATTATACCTTTTGTTTCCTCTGCCCAAGTGCATGACTTTACATTTATCCCCATTAAAGCTCATTTGCCATTTAGCAGCCCAAGCTTCTAGTTTATATAAATCCTCCTGTAATATAAAATTGTCCTCCTCTGTATTGATTACCCTGCAGAGTTTAGTGTCATCTGCAAATATTGAGATTCTACTTTGTATGCCCCCTACAAGGTCATTAATAAATATATTAAATAGAAGCGGGCCCAACACTGACCCCTGTGGTACCCCACTGTTAACTGTGACCCATTCTGAGTGTGTTCCATTAATAACCACCCTTTGTTTCCTATCACTAAGCCAGTTCTTAACCCTCTTACACATATTTTCCCCTATCCCCATTGCCCTCATTTTATGTATCAACCTTTTGTGTGGCACCGTATCAAAAGCTTTTGAAAAGTCCATATACACCACATCCACTGCATTTCCTTGGTCCAGTCCAGAACTTACTTCTTTATAGAAGCTTATTAGATTAGTTTGACAGGAACGGTCCCTCGTACAACCATGTTGATAATGGGTCATGAGGTTATTTTTCTTCAGATACTCCAGTATAGCATCTCTTAGAAAACCCTCTAGGATTTTACCCACAGTAGAGGTTAAGCTTACTGGCCTATAATTTCCAAGTTCAGTTTTTGTCCCCTTTTTGAATATTGGCACCACATTTGCTATACGCCAGTCCTGTGGTACAGACCCTGTTATTATGGAATCTTTAAATATTAAAAATAATGGTCTATCTATGACAGTACTTAATTCCTGCAGCACTCTGGGGTGTATCCCATCCGGGCCCGGGGATTTGTCAATTTTAGTGATTTTTAGACGATGCCGTACTTCCTCTTGGGTTAAGCAGGTAACATTTAATTGAGAATTTTTGTTATCACTGATCATATTGTCTGTCATGGGATTTTCTTGTGTAAATACTGTTGAAAAAAAGTCATTTAGCATATTGGCTTTTTCCTCATCCTCATCCACCATTTCACCCAGACTATTTTTAAAGGGGCCAACACCATCAATTTTTAGTTTGTTACTATTTATGTAGTTAAAAAATATTTTGGGATTCTTTTTACTTTCTCTGTCTCAGTGCCTCCAGCTAAGTATGATGCCACCACAGTAACCACACAAAGTATAATTCTTGCCACAGCGTGGTGCCTGCTAAGTGCCTCACACTCATATGATTGCATCACAGCTCACCTATATATAGCATGTGGGCTCCACAGCCCCTATACACAGTATGATGGGCCTCACGCACAATATTATGTCCCTAACAATCATGGCTAGCTTTAGGCATGTGCGAATGGTGCGGTTGCACAGGGTGCCGCCAGCCGTACTTCAGTATGGATGCCAAGGAGTTAGCGATCGTTCCTTTCAACTGTATCAGCGCGCACATCGCAGGGAGACTTAATCTCTCTGTCCTGCAGCAGGTCTCTTTAGACCCGCAGCCTACAGAACTGCAGGTCCAGAGTGGAGCGATGCAATGACGTCATTGTGTCATGACACGCACAGGACTTGAGTCCCGAAACCATGACCTGCTGATGTCTGCTGATAGTTCGCTATGGAAAGGCAAGTATTAAAGTTTTGTTTTTTTTAAGTGTGTTTTGGTCATAATAAAGAAAGGACCCGTGAAAAATAGTGGGGGCTACTAAAGAGGGGGGCACTATCATAGTGTTAGGGTTACAGAGAGGCTCATTAAACAGTGTGGGGCTACAGAGTGGGTCATTAAACATGATGGGGCTACAAAGTAGCTCATTAAACAGGATGGGGGCTACAGAGGGGATCATTATAGAGTGTTGGGGCTGCAGAGAGGCTCGTTATACAGTGTGGGGCTACAGAGGGAATCATTATATAGCATGGGGAATACATAGGGGGTCATTACACAGGGTAGGGGCTACAGAGGGGGTCATTATACAGTGTGGGGGCTACAGAGGGGCTCATTATACAGTGTGAGGCTACAGAGAAGGTCATTGTACAGTGTGGGGTTACAGAGGGGGTCTTACCTATGGTTTTGTAGCCCATTCCAGCCTTGTGCAAGTCTAGGATCTTTCTATGACATCCTTAGAAAGCTCTTTCGTCTTGCCCATGTTGTAGAGGTTAGAGTCTGACTGATTAATTGAGTGTGTGGTGAGGAGTCTTTTATACAGGTGACAATTTAAGACAGCCGACTTTGTTGCATGTAATGAGTTGATTAGGAGCGTCTAACTGGTCTGTAAGAGCCAGAACTCTTAATGGTTGGTAGGGGATCAAATACGTATTTCTCTCTTCAAAATGCAAATACATTTATATAATTTAGACCAGGGGTCCCCAACCACCAGGCCGCGGACCGGCACCGAGCCGTGGGGGTCTGTGTGCCGGTCCGTGCCGCCGCAGACCTGCACTACACACAGTGTGCTCTGCGGCGGCTCAGAGTGGTGGCTCCCGGAATCACAGTGCAGCAGCTGGGCCCTGATTGGCTAGTGGCTTTTGCACTGTGATTGGCCTGGCTGCTGCACTGGGATTCGCCGATGGCTTCTCATGTACTTCTATTCACAGAGCTGAGGAAAAGAACAGAGAGGGGATGTAATGCTGCAGGTGCGGGGGGGGGGGGACCGAAGTGTGTGTGTGTCATCATAGAGATGATGCTGGCTGGCAGAGGAGGCTGGGTGCTGGAAGAGGAGGCTGGAGGCTGGAAGAGGAGGCTGGAAGAGGAGGCTGGGGGCTGGAAGAGGAGGCTAGGGGCTGGAAGCAGAGGCTGGGAGCTAGAAGAGGAAGCTGTGGCTGGAAGAGGAGGCTGGGGGCTAAAAGAGGAGGCTGTGGCTGGAAGAGGAGGCTGGGGGCTGGAAGAGGAGGCTGGGGGCTGAAAGAGGAGGCTGGGGGCTAGAATAGGAGGCTGGGGGCTGGAAGAGTAAACTGCAGCTGGAAAAAGAGGCTGGGGGATGGAAGAGGAGGAGGAGGATGGGGCTGATGGGGATTATGATGGGGACTGCAACGGGATTATGATGGGGCTGCAAGAAGATTATGATAGGGATACATTATTGTGCACTGCAAGGGGATGATGGGGGCTGCAGGGGAATGATGGGGATACCATACTGGGGGCTGCAAGGGGACGAAAAAATAAGACATCCGCTGAAAATAGGATGTAACGCATCTGTCGGGAAAATGGGGTAGTAAACTCCACCCCTTCTCCATAGCCCCACCCCATATGACCACAGCTCCACCCACCACCACCACCCCCCCCCCGTCGGGCCACAGAAAAATGGTTTTGCATGAAGCCGGTCCCTGGTGCAAAAAAGGTTGGGGACCACTGATTAAGACAATGATTTTTTGAATTTTATATTTGATATTCTATCTCTGATGGTACCTTTACACGCCGCGACGGCAGGCTGGATACATCGCGCTACTTCACGTGCACGAGCACGCTCAAACGGCTACAAACGGTCAACGCACCCTCTTTACACGCCGCGACAAGGTGCGCTACGCCACGCTACATCTATAGCTAGCTACATCGCCGGGTGTCTCAAGTAGCCAGCTGTAGCGTAGCGTACCATGTTTACACACCGCTCCAACAAGCTACTATGGGCGGACCCGGTGCAGCAGGGATAGCACATAGGCGTGCAACAATCTTGGATTACGAGCCATCCGTACGATGATAGGACAGCGCAATATCATCAGGATTGGCCAGGCATCGCAGGAGGCTGGTTAATACAGCACGCTCGAGTAATTGTGTAGTGTGACTGGTCAGCTCCTTAAATATCCCGCCCTATGCTGCGACTACCAATCATAAAGCAGGAGCGACCTCCAATGATCGCAGATGGGGCGCGGTAACATGGCGACTGTGTCACGCCTTAGATACATGGCAGCCACATCGCCGGGTGTCCAGAGTTGCCTTCCGTTGCTTCTTTACACGCCGATACAGCTCGCTACAATCGGCGATGTTGCCTTAAGTTTATGAGCAGAGCCCATAAACAATGTATCTGTCGCCGGCTGTAGCGTCGCCTCTTCAGACGCCGCTACTACAGGCGATATGGACGCTACAAGCTACAATTGTAGCTTGTAGCGCGATGTATCCAGCCTGCCGTCGCGGCGTGTAAAGGTACCATTACTGTTACAATTAACCTACCCTTAAAATTATAGACTGTTATTTTCTTTATCAGTGAGCAAACTTACAAAATCAGCAAGGGATCAAATAACTATTTCCTTCACTGTATATAAAAAGCTTGTAGGAGATGACAAGTCAACATGTAACACTAGGCACATACATAGCACATGTTGGTAGTGGTGTACTCCATGATAGAAAATTAAAGGGATCCAATCAAATATAATATGGATAGCAATGTAGTTACATCGGAATTCCCAGTTAGCAGACATTCATATTGTATGGTACTAAGGACAAGATAAAACAAACATACATAATGTAATGTAGGTAACATTAAAATAGAAACAACATGTCTTACTGAATAAACATACGCATGTTATCACAATAGGGAGAGGTAAAAGCAGCAGCACATAATGAGAGCAGCAAGCTACATGTATAAATATGTATAGAAGGTCCTACCTAGATAAATACAAAATCATCAAGGAGGCCAAAGTAACCTACCACAAAATAAAGAATACCCAGGTGCAAAGTTTAAAGTGCCATAGTGCAAAAAGAAGCAGGGTCCCAGCCAGACAGATAACGCAAGTTTCTTGTCAATCAGGTGTCAGCTTCCTCAGATCAGGCTAGGAGTAAGGAGAAAAGAAGTGAAGAGATAAACAAGGTTCAAGAGTGAGTAACAAAAAACCACTAAGTATTAAAGAAAGGATAAGTTAAATACTGCTAGAGATTATGTTGCCTACTTCCTACTCAGAAATAGATGATAGGTGCAGAGTGAAAACCATAAAGAGCTGAGAGGCATAAAACAACAGCAGTATGGTTGACATCCCCATGAAAATATCACCAGCAGGAAATACCAGCAGGGAAAAGGTATTTATAGCCACACCCAAAAGGTGTCTGGACAAACAAATAAGTAAATTAAAACACCTGTTAACCGAAAAGACCAAAGTAAGGATAACAGATAACAATCACTTAAGGGCCCGTCACACCAGGTGATGTCGCCGGAGATGGCGGCGACAGGTGGGAGCGCGCACGGTTTCGGCGCCCCGCTAGCTTCGCCGTCACATGTTTACATGCGGCTACACATCCAGCGACGCACCAGTGATCTAACAGGCGGCATCGCCGCTGGGGTGTCTGAAAACCCCAGCGGCAATGCTGCAACATGGGAGCCTGTGGCTCCTATCGTCTGGCAGATCGCCGTCTCCCATTTACATGGGGCGATGTCTACACATCGCCCCAGAGTGGTCGCCTGGTTTCAGAGCGCTGCTCTGAAACCAGGCGACCACTCAAATGCGTCGCCCTCACCCATTTACATTAGGCGACGCATTGGCGATGTCGGCGGCGATAGGCCACGCCCCAGCGTCGCCAAAAAAATCACAGCCGACATCGCCAGGTGTGACGGTACCCTTAGAGAAAAGGTGTATCTGCTGTGACTCAGTGGAAAGAGAAGCCAACCACAAAGCACAGCCTCAAGGGTTCGAACCCTGACCCATGACAAAAGGATTTTGTGTTGCAAAGTAGTGCCCAGTGTCAGAAAGCTAGGTTTGTGTCCTAGGTCATAAGTTTTCTAGCAGGCCAATGACACCAAGTATACTTCAAGAAGTGGACAGCAGAGAGTACCAGACGTAAATCCCATTGAATACCTATGAAGAGATCTTAACATTGCTGTAGGGAGAAGGCATCCTTCAAATTTGAGAGACCTGGAGCAGTATGCAAAAGTGGAGTGATCCAAAATTCCATTTGAAAGGTGTAAGAAGCTTGTGGATGGTTATAGGAAGAGATTGATTGCAGTTATTTATTCTAAAGGGTGTGCAACCAAATATTATGTTGAGGGTGTCAACAAATTTGTTCCGTCAATGTTTGGGGTTTTGTATGAAATTATATTAAATTTGCCTTTTTTTCAGTTTTTTGTGTTGTTGCAATACACACAAAGGAAATAAGGATGTATACAACAAAACATATGTAACTGGAATAATTTTTGGGGAGAAATATTTCATTTTCTGGCTGGAACTATTTAAGGGTGCTAACACTTTTGGCCATGACAGTAAGTCTGTGAGTCAGAGGACGTCATAAACTAGCTGTGTTTATTTTATTTTATTTTTTTTTCACTTAAAACATTGAGATTGAATTACACTTTTAAATGTCAGAATCAACAAGGAAAATGACATCATCAGCGTTGGTAAGGGATTTTCTAAAACAAGCCACTTGAAAACCAACACTTCTAAATAATTCCCCAGTCAATTATGCTGTAATTTAATATCTTTACTCATTAAACTAATTGTGTTATGAACCTATTTCTAGAGGAACATAATGCACATTTGTGTTCCAATTATATTTATCTTATTTGTATTATCTAACTACTATATAGGTAGTATATAGTGTATAGTATATAGGCAAACGATCATATGGATGATTGCTATAAAAAAGCCGAACTGCACCAATGGTATAGCAAAATGATGCTCTAAATAGAGAAAACTTTCTTAGGTCACATACACATAAACATTTCAAAAGGCCATAGAAATATATAGGCTAAAAAAAATCTCTCCTGATGAAGTGAGAGTGCTCACGAAACGCGTTGAGGTCCAAATAGTATTGAAATTGGAGGGACTTCTTGGTTTCAATTGACGACGTGGCAGCGCACGCTAACTGCCATCATCTTCCTTTTTATATCAAAAGGCCATAGGAGAAGTTAAAAGGCTTCTCAGAGAAATATAAATGATGAAAAGACAAATTAGTAAAATATCATTATAAATTGCTAAATACTTTTATTTAGCAAATCAAAATAATTTTGTCAAGGGGGTGATCATTATAGAAGTAAAATGACTACCGCTTTGTTAAACTGACAGAAAACTGGAATGTTAGGAAAGGAGCCTGTGAGCATGGCCTCTCATGTGTAAGAATATATTCTTCCAGTTAGAAATGGGTGAACTCGCAGATGTTCGGGTTTGGCGGATCCAAACCGATTTTTTTTTTCCCCCGAACCCCAACTTTACAGGTGTAAAATGGTGGCAATAAGGGCTGGGGGGCTGCAAAAGAAAGCAAAACAGTGATTAAATAATAATAATTATTATTATTTTATTTATATAGTGCCAAACATTACACAAAACTTTACAATTCAGAGGGGACATGTACAGACAATTTGGAACAATACATAGTAACAAAAAAAATTACCAGATACCAAGAGCAGTGAGGACCTTGTTCGCAAGCTTACAGTCTATGAGGAAATAGGAGAGGCAAAAGGTAAATAGTAAAAAGTGGATAGGGGAAAAGTGAATAGGGGATTCACAACGCTGCATGAACCGGTCACCTATCAGGATTTGATCTTGTAGTACATACATTGAGTATGTACAGTAGTACGCTCCAGAGGATTGGTGCAGCTCGTGAGAAGTCTTGGGGATGGAGGTGCAAGGTCGAATTGTAGATGTCAGTCTTAGGTCATTTGCCGAACGGATTTGCACGTGTAGGGCGATAGAGATGAGGGAGGAGATGTAGGGTGGCACAGAACTGTGTAGGGCTTTATGGGTGAGAGTTATAATTTTATATGTACTCTGCAGTGGATGGACAACCAATGCAATGACTGGCACAGGATAGAGGCATCGGTGAAGCGGTTGTAGAGGAATATGATCCTGGCTGCATCATTCAGGATGGATTGGAGAGGGGACAATTTAGTAAATGGAGGACCAGTTAGCAGAGAATTGCATTAATAGAGACGAGAATGAATAAGAATTAAGTTAGCAGCATTACACTTACCGAGGACTGCGCACTGGTAACACCACTTCCAGGTCTCGCTCATCAATCTCCAGTTTATTCACTGGATTCTGATGCTGTCACAGAGAGTGGACTTCTGTGATTGGCTGTTGGAGGCAGTAATTGGCTGCCATTGGCAACATACCTGCCATCATAAGGGTGTAAAAATAAATAATTAAAATGTTTTTGCTTACGGGATCCCCCATATTTATGATTCTCAGCACAGATAAAGCAGCCAGCTATGGGCTGTCACCCCCAGCTGCCTGGTTTTTACCTTGGCTGGCAATCAAAAATACAGGGGAGCTCATTAATTATGTAAATTAAACCCTAGATTGGTAATGTCAGGACTATGACACCCACACATTACCAATCCAGTGAGTAAATAGTTAAAAAAGTACAACAGAAAAAATCCTTTATTTTAAATAAAACACACAGACAATCCTGTTTCACCACTTTATTAACCCCAACATACACTCCGACAATAATCCACAGCTTGATGTTCAGCAAATCATCTGAGCTCTGCTACATTGTGGTGAGCGGAGGGAGACATTACAGCATCCACTTACAGCAAGTAGCACACTCACACTGACAGCTGGCTGTGTGACCGATGCCGTTAGAGAGTTCATCTGATGGTACAGCTGAGCCGCGCTAGCTGTGTCCTTAGATGGATTTGATTCTGGCATCACTGCTCTGCACAAACAGCCGGCTGTACCCGAACAGTAATACGGGCTTCTCAGAAAAGCCAGTGTTTGGGGTCTGTGCCTGAACACTAGGTGTTCAGTATGAACCCCAAACTTTACAGTGCAGGTTCGCCCATCACGCCTCCCAGTGAATGTTCAGATACAGTGCCTTGTGAAAGTATTTGGCCCTCTTGAACTTTTCAACCTTTTGCCACATTTCAGGCTTCAAACATAAAGATATAAATTCTAATTTTTTTGTGAAGAATCAACAACAAGTGGGACACAATCGTGAAGTGGAACGAAATTTATTGCATATTTTAAACTTTTTTAAAAATAAAAAACTGACTTGTAAACCGAAATTATGTCATTTACTCAGACGCATGAGCATGATTCTACTTCTCCGACCATTAAATGGGAGGCCCTTAAGTGTATCCTCAGGGGAATACTCATTAAGCATGGGGCCAGGGTAAAGAGGCTCAAGTCAGAACGGATTAGTGAACTGCTATTGCAGATAGGCCGCCTTGAGGTCGAACATAAGGCCTCCCGCAGCCATGGGGTGTTGATAGTGCTGACCACTAAACGAACGGAGTTGAGAAACTTTTTAGACGAGCGATTTGAGAGACACAAGGAACGGGCAAAAGGGTTTTTCTATAAGAAGGCTAACGTATGCGGAAGACCCCTGGCTATATTACTCCATCCCAGGTCGGGTCCTACACATATCCCGGCCATCGAGACTCCCACGGGTAAATTGGTCCACAGTACGGAAGACATATCGGCGGTTTCTCAGAAATTCTATGCAGACCTTTATGGCCTGAAAGGGAAATTTGATGATATGAACCCTACGGCTCTACGAACCAAAATTCGATCATATATCTCTAGGGTGGGGGTTCCGTCCCTGCCTGAAGGGGAAGTATTACTTTTAGAGGAGGACATATTGATGGAAGAACTTACCGACGTGATTAAAGCTACCCCGACATCTAAAAGCTCGGGGCCAGACGGCTTCACGCCCATATTTTACAAGACCTTGCTCGGTGATTTGCTGCCCCACATGCTCTCCTCCTTCAAGGCCATCTTAGAAGGAGACACTTTTCCTCCACAAGCCTTGGAGGCACACATCTGTGTGATCCCCAAGCCAAAGAAGGATCTCTTGGAGGTGGCAAGTTACCGATCCATTTCTTTGATTAATGTGGACGTCAAGCTGTTCGCCAAGATTTTGGCGGACAGACTGTCGCTGAGACTCCCATTCATCGTCCACCTTGACCAAGTGGGCTTATTCAGAGGCCGAGAGGCGCGGGACAACATTCTTAGATCCTGTCTCTTTATTGAGAAGGCTAAGGTGTGGAAGTCCCCTCTATGTCTGCTTTCCATTGACGCAGAGAAGGCCTTTGATAGGGTCCACTGGGGATTCCTACGGGAGGCATTGAAACACATTGGCTTGGGCGACAAATTCCTGAATGGGATCTCTTCGCTTTACACCTGTCCCTCTGCAAGGGTAAGGGTAAATGGGGGCTTGTCAGGAACGTTCCTTGTTAGGAATGGGACGAGGCAGGGTTGTCCACTTTCCCCTTTGCTCTATGTCATCGTAATGGAGCACTTGGCAAAGGCCATAAGGAACAATAGTAACATTCACGGAATGAAGATGGGAGATACCCATCACAAGGCTGCGCTATTTGCGGATGACGGCCTACTGTATGTTACCCGTCAGACCTCGTCCTTCCCTGCCTTGTTGTGTGAATTTGAGACGTTTGGTGGCCTTAGTAACTTTAAAGTCGATTACTCGAAAACTGAGGCGTTGAATTCTCCTTGCCCCCTACCGAGGTATCTTCCCAATCGAGAGAGTTCCCCTTCCGATGGAAAGTGGGTCATAAAACCTACCTGGGAGTGAGTCTCCCGGCTGATCTGTCCGGAGCCTTTCGTTTGAACCACCAAGCCATTTTAGACAGGGTGGGGGCCTTGCTGGAGTCTTATAAACCCCTGCGGTTGTCCTGGCTCGGAAGGATCAATGTTGTGGTGATGGATATCCTACCGCGGTTTTTATATATTTTTCAAGCCGTACCCATATGGCCAAATAATTTGTTTTTCCGCACCATCCGTTCAGTTATCTCTCGATTTATCTGGAATGGCAAGAGGCCGAGAGTGAGTATGAGGATTTTGCCCTCGCCTAGGGAGTCGGGGGGGGTGGGGGGCTACCAGACATGAGACGATACTGCATGGCAGCTGTCTTGGTTCGACTGGTTGACTGGCACTTTAAGGCTGGGTCTAAACAGTGGGTGCAGATTGAGCAAGAGAGTGTAGTGGTACCCCTTCGTTACCTACAATGGATTCCCTCGGGAGCCCTCACCTCTTTGAGTCGCCCTGCATTCCTCAGTACCGAGACGCTGAGAGCATGGCATGCGGCACGGAGGGAGTCGGCGGAGGCGTCATTGGCTAGCCCTCTGACTCCGATATTTTACAACCCAGCCTTTCCCCTGGAATGTCCAGCTGGGTTCTTCTGTTGTGGAAGGCCAAAGAGGATACTCGAGTCGGCCACGTACTGAGAACGGGCGAGTTTCCCTCCTTGGGTATCCTACAAGCCGACTCACCGAACGTGAGGCTGAAATGTTGGGAACACCTCCAGTTGAGGTCCTTTCTGAGTTCCCCCACATTCCAGAGGGGGTCGAATGTAACTCTATCCCTATGGAAGAGATATTTGCAGCTGATATGGCGCCCTCTAGAGGGATATCGACTGTGCATGGTATTTTATCTAAGTCTGTAGGTGCTGATGCCCATGGCTATCGGAGGGCTTGGGGGAGGGAGCTTGGTAGAGTGATCTCGGAGGAGGATTGGGAGAAGTGCTTCTTAATGGTTCGTAAATCATCTGGCTCATGTGAGGCTCTGGAAAAGTGCTATAAGATATGCTACAGGTGGTATCTCACCCCAGACAGGATACACGGGTACTCTCAGGAAACTTCTCCCCAGTGTTGGAGATGTGGCAATGAGATAGGCACCATGTTACATGTCTGGTGGGGATGCCCCTTGATCGGAGAGTTCTGGTCGAAAGTGTTCCGTACCTATAACTTAGTCACGGGCAGAAGCCTGGTAGGCACCCCCGAGATGTCCTTGCTCTCTCTGCTCCCTGGTTCTTGGAAGACTCAGAAGAAGGATGTTCTTCGATATTGTCTTACTGCGGTCCGTAACGTGATCCCCCGACATTGGAAGGAACAGGACCCTCCTTCCATTCTGGAATGGTATTCCGAAATGGAGACGATACGCAGATTTGAGGAGATCTCCGCAGCGTTCTCTCAGACCCAACATGAGTACACATTCACCTGGACTGAATGGATTTTATTTTGTGATGCTCCTAACTTTGGAGATCTGTTTACCTGAGGGGGATGTACGTGCTCCCGAACTTTACTACCAGCTTTACACCTCTCACCATCACATGATGCCCTATATACTTTCCTCTTGCCCCAGCTCCCCTTCCTATTTCTCTCTCTCTTTTCTCCCTTATTCTTCCTTTAAGCTCACCCTAACTTCCCTACTTTTCTCCCCTGGACGGCGACGGGCCCTTATTACTGTATTGGCAACACCTTGTAACTATAGACCCTACAGCTCTGGGTCCTTAAATGGATCGAGGGCGCTTCTCTATTACATCCACTATTGAGTGGATGATATTACTTAATGTATGTAGGAAGGGCTTGGCGAAGCCAAAGTATTCTTACCAATAGGACAAGCTTCTTAGAGCCTCCATCTGTTCCAATGCCTAGCCCTTCCTCCTCTAGTGTAATTGTCAGACATGCAATATGACTGTATTGATGTTTGTTACGTTTTGTTTACTTTTTCTAAAAAAAAACCTTAATAAAGATAAATTTAACCAAAAAATAAAAAACTGAAAAGTGGGGCATGCAATTGTCACGCTGGGAGTGGGGAAGACACCCAGCGTAGGATAACGACGGGGAGGGGGGATCAGGAGTCCCTAATGCTAAGGGCACAAGAAGGAGACGGTGACCCCTAGACTTCCTAGAGCTGACCCTGTCTGCCCTAACGTCCCTATACAGTCTCCTCAACTGTCGCCGACCACGAACCTCGTCCCTCTCTGATCCTAGATCTATCTTATCTAAGGATCAGATGGAGAGGTTCACTAGACCCCTCCACTATCAACTAAAGACAAACACCAGGGAAGACAGACATTTGGGAAAAGGAAACACTTATCTGACAGCAGAACACAGCAACCTCCGCAATCTCAGCTTCTGCTGGAGCAAGGATAAAGTGTGCACAAGGAACTATCACCTGCACCGAGGAAGGGTAATGAACCTCCTTATAAAGGTGGAAGGAGTCTGCTGGGTCCTAGTGACCTACAACATTGGTGGATAAAACCAGACCGAGCGCAAGACCTCCACAGCCGTCTCCCCATAATAGAGAGATCTCATCACACCTTCTTTCCATCAACACAGAAGGTAAATGCTCCTGAAAGAGACGGACCATCCTCCACCATTATGGCTGGTGGGCCAAACGCTGGGATCGTCTGCGCGTGGCCTCCACCCTGTCATCCGTGCCACCCGTGACAGTACCCCCCCTCCTACGAGTGGCCCCCGGACACTCAGGACCAGGCCTATCCGGATGGGAACGGTGAAAAGCGCGGACCAGCCTTGCGGCGGACACCTCCGACGCCGGCACCCACATCCGCTTCTCAGGACCGTACCCCCTCCAGTGCACCAAATACTGAAGAGAACGGCGCAACATGCGAGAATCAACCACCCTCGAGATCTCGAATTCCAGATTCCCCGCCACACAGATGGGCTCAGGAGGCAAAGGAGATGGGTTAGACGACGGCACATACGGCTTGAGGAGCGACCTGTGAAACACATCGTGAATCTTAAGAGCAGGAGGCAACGCAAGACGAAACGCCACGGGATTGATAACGGCGGTTATCCTATAGGGGCCAAT
The DNA here is from genome assembly GCA_033576535.1 of Allobates femoralis. Lineage (NCBI taxonomy): Eukaryota > Metazoa > Chordata > Amphibia > Anura > Aromobatidae > Allobates > Allobates femoralis. The sequence goes on from JARQOC010000003.1 coordinate 177,196,311, forward strand.
AAACCTGGGCCCCAACTTCCATGAGGGCACCTTCAACTTCACATTCTTGGTAGACAACCACACGTAGTCATTCACACATAGGTCCGGACCTGGCGCACGCTTCCTGTCAGCCATACGTTTGTACCTGTCACCTAAGAGCTTCAAGCTACGCTGTACACCCCGCCAAACCGAGGAGAGGGACGAGGTAAAACGGTCCTCCTCCGGAACTCCGGAAGGACTCGTACCGCTAAAAGTACCAAACTGAGGATGAAACCCATATGCACCGAAGAACGGTGACTTGCCAGTGGACTCCTGAAGACGATTATTAAGGGCGAATTCGGCCAAGGGCAAATAATTTGCCCAAGTCTCCTGATGGTCAGAGACAAAACACCTCAGGTAAGTCTCCAAATTCTGATTCACACGTTCGGTTTGACCATTAGACTGAGGATGAAAAGCAGAAGAAAAGGACAACGTTATCCCCAAACGTGTACAAAAAGCCTTCCAAAATTTGGAGACGAACTGAGTACCGCGATCAGAAACCACATCGGAGGGAACCCCATGAAGCTTCACAATCTCACTTACGAACACCTGTGCCAGAGTCCGAGCATTAGGAAGTGCGGGCAGTGCCACAAAGCGAACCATCTTACTGAATCTATCTACTACTACCAGTACCACCGTCTTGCCCGCAGACGCCGGAAGATCGATGATAAAATCCATTGACAAATGTGTCCATGGCCTCTCAGGAATAGACAATGGCACGAGAGACCCAGACGGACGGGTATGCGAAACCTTAGCACGTGCACACACACCACAGGCGGATACGAATTCCGCTACGTCCTTCCTCAACCCCGGCCACCAAAAGCGACGAGACAAGAGATCGAAAGTGGCCCTACCGCCCGGATGCCCCGCCAGTACAGAGTCGTGATGCTCTGACAGTACCCTGAGGCGCAAAGAGAACGGCACAAAAAGCCTCCCAGAAGGGCAGGAGGCAGGGGCGCCCCCCTGAACCTTCAACACCTCCCCCTCTAGATCAGGGCAAAGAGCAGAAACAACCACCCCCTCCTGCAAGATGGGGACGGGACTCTCATGAGTACTACCACCCGGAAAACTACGCGATAATGCATCCGCCTTCACATTCTGAACCCCCGGACGGTAGGTGACGGTAAAATTAAATCTCGTGAAAAACAAAGACCACCTGGCCTGCCGGGGATTGAGACGCCTGGCGGACTCAAGGTAAGACAGGTTCTTATGGTCGGTAATAACCGTGACGGGATGGACAGCCCCCTCCAGCCAGTGCCGCCATTCCTCAAAAGCCAACTTAATAGCCAACAGCTCCCTATTACCCACATCATAATTCCTCTCGGCCGAAGACAACTTCTTGGAGAAGAACGCACAGGGCACCCATCTCCCAGGCGAAGGACCCTGCGACAACACAGCCCCCACCCCCACCTCAGACGCATCCACTTCCACAATGAAGGGCTGAGAAAGATCGGGCTGACAAAGAACAGGCGCGGAAGCAAAACAACGCTTCAGGGAGGAAAAAGCCTGGCGAGCAGAATCAGACCACTCAGAAAAATCCGTCCCCTTCCTAGTCATGTCCGTAAGAGGCGTCACCAGTACCGAATAGTTCTTAATAAATTTACGGTAAAAATTGGTAAACCCCAAAAAACGTTGCAATGCCCGTAGATTGTCCGGCTGTTCCCAATCTAGCACCGCCCGGACCTTTTCCGGATCCATACGGAAACCCAACGGCGACAAGAGGTACCCCAAAAAACGAACCTCCTGAACGGCGAAAACACATTTCTCGAGTTTAGCATACAGTTTGTTGTCCCGTAAGACCTGCAACACCTGTTTGACATGGGACTGATGCGTCTCCATATCGGGAGAATAGATCAAGATATCGTCCAAGTAAACAACTACAAATCTACCCACCAAATGATGGAAAATATCATTGACAAAATGTTGGAAAACCGCCGGGGCGTTAGTGAGCCCGAACGGCATTACGAGACTTTCAAAATGGCCGTCCGGGGTATTAAACGCAGTTTTCCATTCATCCCCCTCTCTGACCCTAATCAGGTTGTAGGCCCCCCTCAAATCCAACTTGGAGAACCATTTGGCACCCACAACCTGACTAAATAAATCAGGGATCAGAGGGAGGGGGTATGGATCACGGACAGTAATCCGATTCAATTCCCGAAAATCCAAACAAGGACGGAGGCCCCCATCTTTTTTTTTCACAAAAAAGAAACCAGCCGCAACCGGCGACGTGGAGGGCCTGATGTGTCCCGTCTCCAGACTTTCAGAAATGAAATCCTTCATTGCTTGTTTTTCGGGACCGGATATAGTAAACATCCTAGCTTTGGGCAGTTTAGCTCCGGGAACGAGGTTGATAGGGCAATCATATGCCCGATGAGGGGGCAAGTCTCGGCACCCCTTCTCTGAGAACACATCCTCATACTCCGATAGGAATGGGGGCAGAGATTCAGCAGATACCACCGAAAGGGATGTAGCCAAACAATGCTCCGTACAAAAATCACTCCATTCCACAATGTCCCTGGACTGCCAATCCACTACGGGATTATGTTTAATCAACCATGGCAAGCCCAGGACAATGGGAGCGGGGAGACCGTCTAAGACATAGCAAGATAACGTCTCCTGATGTTGGGATCCAACCGTTAACTTAATGTTATGTACGATATGTGTGAGACTACCCTGAGCAAGAGGGGCTGAGTCGATGGCATAGATACGGATGGGGCGAGACAATAAACAGCGGTTAAGCCCATGAGCGTGTACAAAACGAGCATCCACCATGCAGATCCCCGCACCACTATCCACAAACACAGAAATGCCTTCCGTTTTGCTCTCTAGCGCCACCTCTGCACTCAGGAGAAAATGGGAAGTACAAACGGAGGATACACACACCTCCCGCTCGACCACCTCCACACCCCCCATAGTCACATGAGGTCCCGGCACCCTAGTCCGTTTAGGAGCATAGGGACAGGCCCCGATAAAATGGTCTCCTTTCCCACAGAAAAAACAGACCCACTTCCCCCTGCCCCGGGAGGCACCGGAGGAGAGCCTCGAGGCCGCCGCTCCTCCAAGCTGCATAGGTTCCTCCCCCCTCGGGAGAAATGACTCGCCCTCCGAGTGACCACCCGGCAACAAGGAACCACCATGAGAAGGGCCCCCAGTTGCAGGAGGTCTACCCCTCCGCTCCTGGAGGCGTCTATCCATGCGAATAGCCAACGACATAGCTGCCTCCAGGGACGGGGGGGTCTCATACACTGCCAGGGCATCCTTCAGTCTTTCTGAAAGACCCTGGCAAAAATGACTCCTGAGAGCCGGATCGTTCCACTTTGTGTCCATAGCCCACCTGCGGAACTCAGAACAATATGATTCCGCCGACCGAGTCCCCTGGTGGAGATGGCGCAATTTGGATTCAGCCAAAGAGACACGGTCAGGGTCATCATATATGAAGCCTAAGGCGTCAAAAAATCCATCCACAGACTGGAGACAAGTAGAGTCCTGTGGCAGAGAGAAAGCCCAGGATTGGGGATCCCCCTGCAGCAATGATATAATAATTCCTACCCGCTGCTGCTCATCACCAGTGGAATACGGCTTAAGCCTAAAGTATAATTTACAGGCCTCTTTGAACACAGTAAATTTGTCTCTGCCTCCTGAAAACCTGTCAGGGAGGGCAACCTTAGGTTCCGGTCTGGCCGGACCCACTGCTTGATTCCCCAAGACACCATTTTGCGGTTGTGGTCCCTGCAGCGCCGACCGAAGGTCCGCAACCTCCAAAGACAAGGTCTGCAGCTGCTGGGCCAAAGCAGACACAGGATCCATAAGGAAAGGAAAGAAAATCAAATCCTCCCCTTCCTTCACTTACAGTTATGGCAGGTGATAATGTCACGCTGGGAGTGGGGAAGACACCCAGCGTAGGATAACGACGGGGGGGGGGATCAGGAGTCCCTAATGCTAAGGGCACAAGAAGGAGACGGTGACCCCTAGACTTCCTAGAGCTGACCCTGTCTGCCCTAACGTCCCTATACAGTCTCCTCAACTGTCGCCGACCACGAACCTCGTCCCTCTCTGATCCTAGATCTATCTTATCTAAGGATCAGATGGAGAGGTTCACTAGACCCCTCCACTATCAACTAAAGACAAACACCAGGGAAGACAGACATTTGGGAAAAGGAAACACTTATCTGACAGCAGAACACAGCAACCTCCGCAATCTCAGCTTCTGCTGGAGCAAGGATAAAGTGTGCACAAGGAACTATCACCTGCACCGAGGAAGGGTAATGAACCTCCTTATAAAGGTGGAAGGAGTCTGCTGGGTCCTAGTGACCTACAACATTGGTGGATAAAACCAGACCGAGCGCAAGACCTCCACAGCCGTCTCCCCATAATAGAGAGATCTCATCACACCTTCTTTCCATCAACACAGAAGGTAAATGCTCCTGAAAGAGACGGACCATCCTCCACCATTATGGCTGGTGGGCCAAACGCTGGGATCGTCTGCGCGTGGCCTCCACCCTGTCATCCGTGCCACCCGTGACAGCAATATTATTCGGCCCATTTACTTTCAGTGCAGCAAACTCACTCCAGAAGTTGAGTGAGGATCTCTGAATGATCCAATGTTGTCCTAAATGACTGGTAATGATAAATAGAATCCCCTGTGTGTAATCAAGTCTCTGTATAAATGCACCTGCACTGTGATAGTTTCAGGGTTCTGTTTCAAGTGCAGAAAGCATCATAAAGACCAAGGAACACACCAGGCAGGTTCGATATACTGTTGTGGTGAAGTTTAAAGCCGGATTTGGATACAAAAAGATTTTCCAAGTTTTAAACATCTCAAGGAGCACTGTGCAAGCGATTATATTGAAATGGAAGGAGTATCAGACCACTGCAAATCTACCAAGACCCGGCCGTCCCTCTAAACATTCATCTCGAACAAGGAGAAGACTGATCAGAGATGCAGCCAAAAGGCCCATGATCACTCTGAATGAACTGCAGAGATCTACAGCTGAGGTCGTAGAGTCTGTCCATAGGACAACAATCAGTCGTACACTGCACAAATCTGGCCTTTATGGAAGAGTGGCAAGAAGAAAGCCATTTCTCAAAGATATTTATAAAAAGTCTCATTTTAATTCATATATGCAAGAGGGTCCCTGGCACTAGTGGCGCTTGCTTAACTCTTTTTGCCAGCTTCTGCTCTAGGGATCTATTATCCATGATAAGTCTCATTTGAAGTTTGCCACAAGCCACCTGGGAGACACACCAAACATGTGGAATAAGGTGCTCTGGTCAGATGAAACCAAAATCGAACTTTTTGGCCACAATGCAAAATGATATGTTGGCGTAAAAGCAACACAGCTCATCACCCTCAAAACACCATCCCCACTGTCAAACATGGTGGTGGCAGCATCATCGTTTGAGCCTGCTTATCTTCAGCAGGGACAGGGAAGATGGTTAAAATTGATGGGAAGATGGACAGAGCCAAATACAGGACCAATTCTGGAAGAAAAGCTGTTGGAGTCTGCAAAAGACCTGAGACTGGGACGGAGATTTATCTTCCAACAAGGCAATGATCCCAAACACAAAGCAAAATCGACATTGGAATGGTTTAAAAATAAACGTATGCAGGTGTTAGAATGGCCAAGTCACTGTCCAGACCTGAATCCAATCGAGAATCTGTGGAAAGAGCTGAAAACTGCTGTTCACAAACGCTCTCCATCCAACCTCACTGAGCTCCAGCTGTTTTGCTTAGAAGAATGGGCAAGAATTTCAGTCTCTCGATGTGCAAAACTGATAGAGACATACCCCAAGCGACTTGCAGCTGTAATCGCAGCAATAGGTGGCGCTACAAAATATTAACTCAAGGGGGCCGAATAATATTGCACGCCCCACTTATCAGTTTTTTATTTGTTAAAGTTTAACATATGCAATAAATTTCGTTCCACTTCACGATTGGGTCCCACTTGTTGATTCTTCACAAAAAATTTGAATTTATATCGTTATGTTTGAAGCCTGAAATGTGGCAAAAGGTTGAAAAGTTCAAGAGGGCCAAATACTTCCACAAGGCACTGTATATTTCAGGAGATACCAGTGGTTTAGGACCAGGTCGTAACATAACATTTGGCTAATCCATACAGCCATTCATGCAGCAATTTTTTTCTTATGAATAAGGTTTACCTGGATTAGACAAAAGGCTAGCTAGAAATCCTGGAGAATATAATGTCCATTGTTGGAGAAGCTAAACAAGTGACCTTCCCTTTTGCTTGTAATACTGGAGATACTAGGAGTGTGGAGGTAAAAAGAGGCTGCTCACACTGTCTTTCTAATCTAATACTGTATACCGTCCCTATATGGGTACTTTCACCCGAGCAGGATACGCAGTCCCTCACTGGTCCTGATGTTAAGTCTCACTAAGCAGATGGCCGGCAGGAGCACTAGTCCCAACTGCTGCCCTAAAACCAACAAGACAGTAAGGAAGACAGACAGGGAAAACACCAACACAACTTCATGGCTGCTGCCACTCTCCTAGGCAGCAGATGGTTTGGCAACGGTCTGCTCTGCAGAATAGCTCCTTTCATCTAGACAGCTAGGAATGCTGGCTCATGTGACCATATAAAGGAGATGGGAGTCATCATAAAGTAGCCTCACCAGGGTAGAGCTTCTAGGAATTTTGCTATCAGCAGAAACTGACATTAACTCCTGCACTGTCAAAGGAAAGAAACAGGTTTAATATAAAGTCTCAATAAAGTAATGCATCTCAGGTCCCAAACCTGTCACAAGTCTCATAAGTAACAGAGACCAATGTGACAGTTATCAGGAGAGCTGAGGTAACAGGCTGCTTATACTCCTTTCCACATCCTTCTGATCTAATACTGGAGATACCAGGCATACAGAGATAAAAAGAGGCTGTTCACACTGCTATCAATTTTGTCTTGCCAGAGGTGCCAAAGAAATAAGGAAAAGCAACTCAGACTGTTCTCCATCCTGTCTTTCTGATCCTGTTCTGTAGATCACAGGGGAGTAAAGGTAAAAAGAGCATTCCTACATAGCTGTCAACCCTGTCTTTCTGATCCAATACTAGCGTTACTAGGGGTCCTGAAGTAAGAGGCTGCTGATGCTGCTGTCCACCATGTGTCTATGATCCAATACTTGAGTCACCAGAGGTTCTGTAAATGGTATAGATACCTCCAAGTCAAACACTAATGGTACCTTTACACGCCGCTACCGAGGGTAGCAACAGGTAGGCACCGCACGTGCACGTTTTCAACAGTTCCTAACGGTACCTGATACCGCATTTACACGCCGCCACAAGGTGCTCCACAGAAGGTATTTGCGTTCCCCGGAAGTGCCGACGGGTGCCGCAGGTTACCTTCTGTGGAGCACCTTCCCTAATTTACACGCCGCTACCACAAGGGAATCTGGGCGTACATATTGTGCGCTGTAACTACATAGGCGTGACAGAGTTGTGTATTACGCGACGCTCGTACGGTGATTGGACAATGCAATAACATCATGATTGGCCAGCCAGCGCAGGGAGGCTGCCTAATATATGACACTATAGCAAATGTGTATTGTGACTGGTCAGATTGTTAAATATGCCGCCCTGTGCAGGGACAGTCAATGGGTACACAGTAACCCCAACCAATGCTAGCTGATGGGGCGTGGTATACAGGACGATCAAGCACGCCCCAGGGAACTCAAATACCGTACCTGTGCCCCGATTACACGCCGCTACCATAGGGTTTATACCTGCTTGTTTTTCAGCACGGCTGAAAGACAGGTATCCAAAGAGACAGGAGGGTACAACCTGAATTACACGCCGCCACTTCGTGGTGTTTTAAAGGTAAAAGGTACAATTGTCTCCGACACCTGCCGGATTCTACCTTTCGGTAGCGGAATGTAAATGTACCATTACAGGTATTTGTACTATATACCACCTAAGACACGTTTCTTTCAGTGGAACAAGTAATTTTAATTCTAGTGATAACCTCCATAAAAAAAATATTTGATTTCCACCGAAGAAAAAGCTGGGCTTTGTAGTATGCGCTGACCTCAAGAAACTTCCAGTCCAATAAAGGGTTAATCAGGTTCTGGTTTATTTGCCTACGTGTTTCGTGGCTTTAAATCTGCCACTTCATCAGGGCTATTACCTAATAGGGTAATAGCCCTGATGAAGTGGCAGATTTAAAGCCACGAAACGCATAGGCAAATAAATCAGAACCTGATTAACCCTTTACTGGACTGGAAGTTTCTTGAGGTCAGCACGGACTACAAAGCCCAGCTTTTTCTTCGGTGGAAATCATTTATCGTCAGTGGGCTCCTGCAGTGACCATTACCAGGCTCTCTCAGTTTGTTGTGGATCTCACAACCACCGCAGGTGAGTCACACCGATTGGGGGGACTGGACAATTTATTAAGACGATAACGCCCTATGTGCGCTCCCTATTTATCCTTTTTTATAAAAAAAAATTGTCATCTGCTTACCTAAAAGTATTTTGGATTTTTTTCTATTATTTCTGGAAAACCTTTAAAAGCATAGCAATTTAATAACCTATAAACTATACCATATACAGTTAAAGCACGCATTATTCAAGAGACATTTTGTCTCCTGTTTCCAAAATACCTGCAATAATCTGTAGCACACAAATCCCATTATGTACAACCTAAAACATTTAGGCCATTTTTAAAGTAAGAAAATCATTAACCAGTTGTAAATCTGAAATAAGAAAATTGTGTAGCACTTTGAACTCGTAAGGTGACTACATTTCTCTATTCATCATTTATATATCATATTGAAGGTTTATTCTAAAACCGAGATCCAATTGTTATCTGCTCAGGAAAAAATATGCTCACTAATTCTAAAACAACAAATCAGGACATAAGATAATAAATCTGTATTAGCAGAACTACACAGGCTTCCCATTATCACCTACTTTCACTGGGAAACGTTTGAAACAGAAATGCTGTGATGAACCGTCAGGTAGTCTCTGAATTGCCGAATCTCTAGGCCCTGTAATAACAGGTGATATCTCTGGACTTTACAATATGTAAGGATTTTGTTGTTCTGATTTTTTATTTATTGATCAATGAACATGTTTTTCTCTGAGCCAATAACTATTTTAAATGATAAAATTTATGACTGAGTTAATTGGGAACTGCGTAAAGTCACCTCGTCCTAGTTGTGGCTGCATAAAGCTAGAATTGTTTCAATTCATTTTTTAGCTGTGTGAAGTTGGTAGGGAACCTAGAGATCTGAAAA